>JARQOD010000007.1:163853716-164170090 GCA_033576555.1 Oophaga sylvatica | reverse complement strand
AATAATTTTATCACTAACGAAGTCAATTGTCCAAAAAAAAACAGTCTAAAATTTGTGAAGATCCGTTGAACGTTCCAGAGTTATAGCCTCATAAAAGAGACAGTGGTCAGAATTGTGAAAATTGGCACGGTCATTAACGTGCAAACCACCTTGGGGGTTAAGGGGTTAAAGAGTGGTGGCCCTGGGCAATTGACCAGATGGCTCCCCCTCCAAATGCTATCCTGACTGCAACTAGGCCATAATTTTGTAGTAAGACACCAAAAATCCTATAAATCATGATAGGGCTTTTTTCGGGATTAGTCTTATTTTCGGAAAACATGGTATAATAGGTTCGTACAGGTAAATATTTTAATTCTGACTGAAAAGTTACACCAAATTAATTATGCCATTTGAAATTGAAATGCAGCAAATTAATTCATCCTCCTGTCTTGATGCATCTTGTAATTCTTCCTTCATGTTTTAAGCATATGTCTCGTGTCTTGCCATAAGTATGCATCTTGATATATAAATAAAAACTTCAATTTTTACAATTCTATTATATAAAAAATCTGTACTCTCCAAAATACAGATTTTTTTTGTAATTCGCTCTAACGCGAATTAATTAAAATGGTAGCCAAATGGCCGCCATTTTGCTGAAATGTTCAGAGTTGGCAAGAGGTTTTAAAAAAACCTAATACTTTACCGCTTACCTTTCCAGTCAACTCCACTGCTCACTGCCTGTGATCTGGTCCTTCGTGGCTCTTCTTACCATGGTTGCACACCACATCTCCAGCATCTTCACTTTAGGGTAGAGATTGCAGGCCCTGGAGGTGACTGCACATTGTTAGAACACTGCATACATCGTAACATGGAGATGTCAGGATGTGGGCCACATAGGGGGAACATCCAATGCCCGGTCCTGCCTTGAAGTCCCATCCTAGAGTGAAAATGCCAAAGATGTGGTGCACGACAGTGGAAAAAAGAGCAAAGGAAGACCAAATGGTGAGCAGCAAGCAGTGTGGATGTCTAGAAAGGTGATCAGTGAGGTACTAGGGTTTTTTTCACACCTAACCTTTATTATAGTGGTAACACCCCAAGGCATAATAAGGGACATTCAATTCATAGAGAACAACTTTTCTGCAGATGGAATTTCCTGGTAAAATCCACGTGATTTGGTAAATTCTAATCTAGTCAGATATGCTCATCTCTCATTTCGACCATTATAATATTCAAATCTACATGAAAGTCAACTGAGTTTGTAAACTCTTGGTTTTCTTGTTTTTACTTGATTCAGAGCGTTATGTAATTTTCTTCATCTATCATACACAGAATGAAAGTACGAATTTTGTGTCCTGTCTCTTCTGGAATCTGTATGCTGATTATTTGCACGAACCAGACCTTTAATCCCTTAATAGTACACGCACATTGGAATCCCTTCCTTTGATTTGAGCTCCAGCGCTGAGCCCACATCTTTCCTGGCACATCAGCTATTTTGAACAGCTGACAAGTGCCCAGAACAGCAGAGGGTGGAATCGTGATCCACCCGTGGCTATTAATCCGTTAAATGCAGTTGTCAAACTGTGACAGCAGCATTTAGCATGCGATTCCGGCAATCGTGTCAGAAATCCACCCATTCATGACCCTCGTCACATAATCGCGGGTCACCAATGGGTCGGCATGACAACCAGAGACCTCTATGGTTGTCAATGTGAGATCGCTATGGGCGCTGCCTGGTGGTCTGCTCTCATAGCAAATCAGCAATTCTGCTACTTACAGGTCCGATCTGATCTGATCATCGCCTGTATTTAGCAAAGCTGATCGGGTTATGGCAGCTTCTAGTCTCCCATGGAGACTATTGAAGCATGTCAAAAGTAAAAAAAATATTTTTAAAAATATTAAACAAATAAAAAAATATAAAATCTCAAATCACCCCCCTTTCGTCCCATTCAAAATAAAACAATAAAAAAATCAAATATACATATATTTGGTATCACCGAGTTCAGAATCGCCCGATCTATCAATATAAAAGAAAAATTAACCCGATTGCTAAATGGCATAATGAGAAAAAATGTAAAAATGCCAGAATTACGTTTTTTTGGTCTCCCCAACATTGCATTAAAATGCAATAACGGGCGATCAAAAGATCGTATCTGCACCAAAATAGTATAATCAAAAACATCAGCTCAGCACGCAAAAAATAGCCCTCACACAACCTGAGATCACGAAAAATGGAGACGCTACGGGTATCAGAAAATGGTGCAATCTTTTTTTTTTACATTTTAGAATAATTTTTTAACCACTTAAATAAAAAAGAACCTAGATGTGTGGTGTCTATGAACTCGCAATGACCTGGAGAACCATAATGCAGGGCAGTTTTCGCATTTAGTGGAATATGGTGGAAAAAAAAAACAAAAAACAACTGTGGAATTACACTTTTTTTGCATTTTCTCCGCACTTGGAATTTTTTTTCCATTTTCGAGTACAAGACATGGTAAAACCAATGGTGTCGTTCAAAAGTACATCTCGTCCCACAAAAAAATAGCACTTACATGGCCATTTTGAACAAAAAAATAAAAAAGTTATGGCTTTGGGAAGAAGGGGTTAACTCAAGCCAGTTTGCTGACACAAAGCAGCAGCTCCGATACAAAAGTGCTGTGCCCCTCCTTGCTACTAAGCCTTCTCCAAATCCGCATTGTTAACCTATCGATGGCCAACCATATGGACTCATGGAAAGGCAGAGCAGATCTTGCAGGAGAAGTGTCACGGCTCTTTCTAACAATCAATGGTATTAAACCCCAACTGTTTAGACATTGAAGGCATAGTAGCACAGTATCCGAGTCTTCTATAAGACAACTGCTTTAATCTAAAAATGACTAGATGCATGAAAAAGAGAGCACCCAATGTGATAATGTCAAATGTGTTTATTTTGTTTTGGTTCACAATCATATTGGTTTGTACATGACCTTCGAATTCTTCTGAACTGACAGTTTAGAGCATAATATATGGTGTCGTTCAGGCCTTTTCTATGACACCTCACACCTCACAGCATTGCGTACAGCACCTTTGGCAGCAGTTTTTATTTTAGAGCCCGTAATACCCATGATTTGTAACAGAGCCTGATTTTTATGGCAGTGTAAGGTTTTCAAAACACAATCCAAGGATAGAAAGGAATGATGAAATATTGAAGAGACTGCGAGGACGATTCAGCTCTCTTTCAAATTAGACCTTCATTCTCTAAAGTCTGATGTCCCTTGATCATGCTGACAGTCAGCACAGATGTCAGGGCGCTTAGTTTATTGCTAAAGTTGTGAAAATTCTGACTTATATAAATGATTCACTTTGCTAATACCGTTCGTTTAATGGATATAAAATGAGCGCGCATTCAAATGTATTTATTTGTACAGAAATATTATAATAATTATTGATTGATAACATGTAGCCTTTCATCACACTACTTTTGTTCATACCTTTATCAGGTTAACATTGAATTTGGATGGTTCCCATTAATGGGATCTTTCACTTTTCCATTGGAATCCTTGTATTATTGGTATCAAAAACGTTGCTTCAATCTATATTTTTCATGTAATCAGAACCCATACATTTTTGGTGCTGGTTTTCTGGTATAGTTTGATCCTGTTATAGGCCCAAACCTAGGTCTTTTCCAACTGCTTGCCTTCTATTAAAAATATACATTCTCATAGTATCAGCATTAAAAAATTATCGATAAGCAAATTATCGACACAGCAATCATAACACATATTTTGCCAATGTGATATATTACTTGTTATACACAGCTATATAACAGCATTATAAAATCATGTTTCATTTCAGCTAAAAGAATCCAAGTCTAAGTCTGAAGATATTGTTAGAATGGTCTGAAAGATGTTGTTTTATAGATATTCTCACAGAAGCAAGACACCTAGAGGCCTCCTGCACCAGAATTATGACCAGAAAACAAATAATTGTTTATGTTGTATCTATTAATTAATTAAAGGGAACCTGTCACCAGTTTTGGCTGATAGGAGATACTGCCATCACCTTTCAGGGCTGATATACAGCATTCTATAATGCTGTATATCTGCCCCGATCCGACCTGTAAGAGAAGAAAAATAAGTTTTATTATACTCACCTGCGGGGCGGTGTGGTCAGAGGGGTGTAGCTCTTCTTGGTCCGTGTAGATGACGCATCCTTGCATCATCCTCACAGTCTGCACGGCATCACGCTCCTGCGCAGGCGTACTTATCTGCCCTGTTGAGAGCAGAGCAAAGTCCTGCAGTGGGCAAGCGCTGGGCAGATCTCTCCCTTATAGTCATAGAATCATGGAATCATAGAATGTTAGAATTGGAAGGGACCTCTAAGGTCATTGTGTCCAACCCCCTTCTCAACGCAGGATTCACTAAACCATCTCAGACAGATGTCTTTCCAGTCTCTGTTTGAAGACTTCCATTTAAGGAGAACTCACCATTTCTCATGGCAGCCTGTTCCACTCATTGATCACACTCACTGTCAAAAAGTTTTTTCTAATATCTAATCTATGTCTCCTCCCATTCAGTTTCATCCCATTGCTTCTAGTCTTTCCTTGTGCAAATGAGAATAAAGATGATCCTTCTACACTGTGACATCCCTTCAGATATTTGTAGACAGCTATTAAGTCTCCTCTTAGCCTTCTTTCATGCAAGCGAAACATTCCCAGATCCTTTAAACATTCCTTGTAGGACATACTTTGAAGTCAGCTCACCATCCTGGCAGCTCTTCTCTGAACTTGCTCCAGTTTTTCAATGTCTTTTTCTAAATGTGGTGCCCAGAACTGGACACAGTATTCCAGATGAGGCCTGACCAAGGAGGAGTAGAGAAGGATAACTATTTAACGTGATCTAGACTTTCTGCTTCTCTTAATACGTCCTAGAACTGTGTTTGCCTTTTTTTATGCTACATCACACTGTTGACTCATGTGCAGTCTGTGATCTATTAGTATACCCAAGTCATAGAACTCCCCTATGCAATTTTTTTTATGACTTATGTTAATCTG
The DNA here is from genome assembly GCA_033576555.1 of Oophaga sylvatica. Classification (NCBI taxonomy): domain Eukaryota; kingdom Metazoa; phylum Chordata; class Amphibia; order Anura; family Dendrobatidae; genus Oophaga; species Oophaga sylvatica. The sequence continues at coordinate 164,165,082 of JARQOD010000007.1, read as the reverse complement.
TTTTTTATTCTATCTTTTATTCTAAATACATTTTTCATTTATTAAAATCACCTGTAGTGTTGAGCGATACGATACCGCAAGTATCGGGTATCGGCCGATATTAGCTCTATCGGACTTTCGATACTTAGTTCCGATATTTTCGTCTTATCGGATACCGGAATCGGATTTGTCACTGTCACTGTCATGTCCGTCGGTCGGGTCTGTCAGGAGTCAGCGGCACTTACCTGGCAGAAGATCTCCGGCGGTCACGGGCTGGACTGCTTGATGGCCGCCATCATCTTTCCCCGGCGGTCACATGCAGTTTTCTCGCGATAACTGCAGTGACTGCAGGGTAATCCCGGCCGTAAAGCAGTCAGTCCGATGACGTCACCGCCGGGGAAGCAGGTAATCAGCTGTGCTGCGTCGAGATGACAGGCTCTGCCTGTCATTCTGATGTAGCAGAGCTGGATCGTCGTGGGACTGTCGTTACTATGGACTGCGTCGGACAGGTGGTATACTGTTGTTTTTTTTTTTTTCTTTTTTTACAGGAGATCGATGGCGTCGCAGGAATGAGTGTATAATAAAATTAATGAAAACTGTGTTGTCTCTTTTATTTCATTAAAATACTTTTTTCTTGCTGTGTCTTTTTTTTTATACATTTAAAAACTTTGGGATTAATAATGGATCGGTGTCTTATTGACACCTCTCTATTATTAACCGGGCTTATTCTCACCGTGCAATCAACGGTGACATTAACCCCTTATTACCCCACTTGCCACCGCTACAGGGCAGTGGGAAGAGCCGGGTAAAGTGCCACAATTGGCACATCTTTTGATGCGCCAAATGTGGGGCTGCTGTAGCCTGGTATTATCAGGCTGTTGAGGGCCAAAATCCATGGGCCTTGACAGTCTTTTAATACCAGGCCGCAGCAGTCTGCATTTTACTTGGCTGGTTAACAAAAATAGGGGGACCCCTACGCTGTTTTTTTTTCGAGGGGATCCCCTATTTTTGTTAACCAGCCAAGCTAAGCAGACTGCTGTGGCCTGGTATTATCAGGCTGGCAAGGTCCATGGATATTGGATCCTTACCAGCCTGAAAAACCAGGCCTCAGCAGTCTGCTTCATCTTGCTGGTTAACAAAAATAGGGGGGACCCCACGCCAAATTTTTTTCGAGGGGATCCCCTATTTTTGTTAACCAGCCAAGATATGCAGACTGCTGTGGCCTGGTATTATCAGGCTGGCAAGCAGGGTCGGACTGAGGCACCGGGACACCGGAGAAACCTACAGTGGGCCCCAGCTCCCGCGTGGTGGGCCCTGATTTGAAAGGATAGGTCGCGGGGCAGAGGGGGCGGTGGCCCCGGGGCCCGCGCTCTGAGGGGGCCCACCCGGAGCTACGATACAGTTACATTCTGCGGCAGAGCAGGGAGAATCGCTCTCCCTGCTCTGCCGCCCGGAAGCTATGGGGCCTGAACAGGCATTGGGGGGGCCCGGTGCCAGCAGTGGGCCCCCCACCCGTCATCGGAGGGTCAGCTGTATCGGCATCCAGCCGATAAAGCTGACCGCATGGAGAGAGAAGGAGCGAGCGCTCCTTCTCTCCCATAATCCCCCTCTCAGCGTATGACAGCGGGCGCAATAACATCACCTGCCGACGCCCGCTGTCAGACGCTGAGAGGGAGAACAGTGAGCAGCACAGGAGCCGGGAGGTGAGTTTTTTTTGATTTTTTTTTTAATGGGGGTGCAGTCGAGTCCTGGCTGGAGAAGTCGTCATGTCAGTGTGGGCCAGATGGAAAAGACATGAAAAGTGAACAATTCCATTAGAAAGAACATCAGCGGTAAGTCATTATCTGTACCTGTGCTGTAATTTATTATATGTTCTGTAGGACTGGTATTATTTAACACAGACCATATGGTGGTAATATCAATATTGGTCTTTTTATATATAGATTATTTTGGCTAACAGCGCGGTCATTTGCTGAGGTTCTCTGATGATGGGCCCACTCAGAAGTTTTGCCCCCACTAAACCAAAACCCTAGCTACGCCTATGGCTCTCTCTAGCCTTTCTTTCTCGCTCTCTGTTCTTTCCTTCTCGCTCTCTGTTCTTTTTTCTCTCTGTTCTTTCTTTCTCTCTTTTCTTTCTTTCCTCTTTCTTTCTCTGTTTGTTCTTTCTCTCTTGCTGCTCTTTCTTTTCCTCAGTACCAGCCACTGTGCCCTCATTACCAGTCAGTGTGATCAGCAGTGCTAAATGGTTACGCTTGGGGCGAGGATATGGGTGTGATTAGCTGTGAAATGGGTGTTGTCGGGGCGTGGCCTAAAATTTCCAGCGGCGCGCAACACGCGCCGCAGCCTTTAATCCTCTTTCCTGTCTTCCAAATTTGGGAGGTATGCTGTATGACCTCCCTACAACTTCTGGCCATGCTCCTGATGAGCGCGACGGATGGTCTCGTGAGGGATCTCCTCCCACACCTGGACTAAAGCATCCACCAACTCCTGGACAGTCTGTGGTGCAACGTGGCATGGCCTAAAATTTTCTGCAGCATGCACAGCGTGCCACAGCCTTTGTCCCTCTTTCCCTTATTCAAAGGTTGGGAAGTATGATGTTGGGCCGCAAGAATATATTTTCTCTGGTGGGCCCAAGGTACTCCAGTCCGACGCTGCTGGCAAGGTCCATGTATGTTGGCTCCTTAACAGCCTTAAATACCATGCCTCAGCAGCAGGGGCGTACATATAAATCATGGGGCCCCATAGCAAAAGTCTGAATGTTCCCCACCCCCCCAAAAAAAAAAAACCCAGAGGCATTGTAAATGTAAAGTGCCAGCACAGTGAGGGAAGTTGAGTCGCACAGAGACAGGGGTTTTGGGGGTACTCGGCACCGATCACGTCGACTTCTATGGGGGATGTCACGAGTAGCACAGCTCGGTCCGTGACCTGGGCGATCACTGGAATGTGGGATATTTCCAGGGGATGATAGAATGTTCGTGTAGTTTGTCGTGACGCCACCTGTAGTACCTGGTCAGGGTGTCCAGCGCTGCTGTGCAGGTCCTCTGGAAGGGATGGTGTAGTGCAGGTAGGTGAAAAGTCTTCTACAGGTAACACGCTATCCTTCCAGGGCAGATAGATGTGAGATAGAGCAATGGTGCAAAGTGATGTAGCAGAGTGGACTATGCGACGTAGTAAGAAAGCAGGAAACACTTCAAGTTAAACGTTGCATAATAAAAATTTTAATAATAACATTACAAAAGTGCAAATGGCTTATATTATGTGACATGTTTTGTTACTGTTCATATCCTTGATATGTGTTATACATGTGTGTTAATAAACATGTATGTTAATAAATACATATTCAACAAAAGTGCAAATAGCATTAGTGCCGAAGTTCGTGGAGACTTCTTACCACCGGGGTAACTTTACAGTGTCCTTTACTTGTGCTTGTGGAGGACCCGCTCCAAACCTCCAACTGTGGTCTTGGGTGGGCTGCAAGACTTTCCTTGAGCAGACCTCACTTTCGGCCACACCAAACGGGTTTTTAGTTTCTGAGGTAGTTGAAAATAGTGCACAGTAAAGTTTTTTGTAAAACCAAGATGGAGCACCGAAGTGCCAACTATTTACAGAAAAGTTTGTGAGCCAGTACAGTTCATGGCTTCAAAGTTCAACATTTTGATTACAGTGAAACACCATTACCCAACCTGGGTATATTAAGGCAACAATAAACTTGTTCTTCTGAACATTCACCCGTCCGGGTACATCAAACCATTACCCAACCTGGGTATATTAAGGCAACAATAAACTTCTTTTTATGAACATTCACCCGTCCGGGTACATCAATAATTTAACTATTTACATACAGAGACCCTGTCCGGGTTATTTAGACTTCTTTGGCTGGCCTCTTACAGGTACCACCTGGTACTGTTCTGGAGCTTGCCAAACATCCGTGACAGGAGGGTCCACCCAGACCTGATGACGTCGTGTGGCCTGTACAGTGACGTCGTGACCCGCTATCTGGGTCTGTGTGGCCACCTCTTTCATCTCCCTCCGGGTCTGGACCCCTATGTCCCGGACTGAACGAACCCCAGGGGGCCTAACAGGCGCCGGGTACGGGCCAGCTATCATTATCATGTCCATAGCTGGGGCTGCTGAGGAGACCACTGAGGGAGGCTGGGGAGATTTACGGCGTGGGGTGGGCACTTGTGCAGAGGCCTGGTTGGGGGAGGCTGAAGGCTCGTAGGGTCTGTCAGTTTCCTGACACTCTGGGGAGTAGGGGTCGCACCTGGTAACATTTAGGGCGTACCATCCATTGTAACCCCAGTGTCGGGTGTAAGTCACCAAGTCTCCTGGCAACAGGTCCCTCCCCGGGTGTCCTTCTGGGAGGTGAGCCTCCACGTCCTGCCGGGTTACAAAAACTTCTAAATAAAGTCCAGGCTCCTGGATGAAGCCCCAACCACCTTTTAACTTAAAGTTCCGTACTGCACCCTTACACCGCGGCTCCCTCACCGTACTTTTATCCTTTCTCATACGTGCCTTCTCTGCCAGGTCCTTCTCCAGGTGACGTTGCCGAAGCTTTTGGGATTCTCGCTGCTCCCTTTGTCGCTCTGCTTCCCGCTCCCGACGTCTCCACTCTTCCTCCTGACGCCGGTTGTAATTCTCCTCCACCAGCATCTCCATGTCTCCACCATCAAACGCCAGCTTACGATGTACGGTTTGCGGCAGCTCCCCTGGCGCCCGCCAGTCCTGGCGGCGCTCACCTGTGGCGGAAGCAGCCGGCTCTGGAACAGATGACGGTCGGGGCTCCGGTACTGGCAGGTAGAGCTCTGGTGCCTGCGCGGCCTCCTCCATGAGGACGGGTGTCGCTTCTTCTGCCTCAGCGACGGGGGCAGACAGCGGGATCTGGGGTGCTGGTGCGGCGTTTTCTGCAGGAATGGGTGCCTCCACTGTGATACTGGCAACCGGTTCAGATTGCAAGGGCTGGGATGCCCGCACGGCCTCCTGTACTGGAACGGGTGCCTCCACTGAGATACTGGCAACCGGTTCAGATTGCAAGGGCTGGGATGCCCGCACGGCCTCCTGTACTGGAACGGGTGCCTCCACTGAGATACTGGCAACCGGTTCAGATTGCAAGGGCTGGGATGCCCGCACGGCCTCCTCTACTGGAACGGGTGCCTCACCTTCCGGTACAGACACTTCAGGGGGTAAGAGGGATTGGCACCGCTCCAATTGTAGTTTTAGGGCCCGCCAGCTCGCTTCCATCCTGGCGACCTCCTCCCGGTGCCGGGCAAGGTCTCTCAGGGTATCCTCCGCTTCTTCCAGCGTAGGAGGGTTTCCAGGCCGGGTGCCAAACGGTGGCTCCATGGCGATCGGGTCGCTTCCGTGGGGGGAGAGCTCTGACTCCTCCATCCCTTCACACTTCTGCTCACGTCCATTCGCCATCTCTGCCAAGTCACATGTGTCATTAGCATCAGGAGAGGCGCCATCTTTTGTAGGGAGGCGGGACCTTCGCGTTCGTTTCCGCCCACTGAGGAGGATGAGGAGGCGAAACTCCAGAGCTGTGGGGCACGATCTTACATTGCAGTAACATTTAGAGTGTGCGGACATCGTTTTCGCGCCACGGAGTGAGTGTACGCCCACGAGAGCACGCCCTTATTCTTCACCTATGCCTCGTGGCGCAGATATGACGGAAAAATGGCAAATACAGTCTATGATGATTTTTGCAATTCTCAAGCAAAAAAACAGTTCAATTAAGGCACACAGGACTCGCTTATAGCGAGCTTCTGAATCCTGTTCGTGACGCCAAAGTTGAGTCGCACAGAGCCACAGGTTTTGGGGTACTCGGCACCAAGCCCGTCGACTTCTATGGGGGATGTGACGGGTAGCACAGCTATGTCCGTGCCCTGGTCGCTCACTGGAATGTGGGATATTTCCAGGGGATGATAGAATGTTTGTGTAGTTTGTCGTGACGCCACCTGTAGTACCTGGTCAGGGTGACCAGCGCTGCTGTGCAGGTCCTCTGGCAGGGATGGTGTAGTGCAGCTAGGTGATAAGTCTTGTACAGGTAAGACGTTATCCTTCCAGGGCAGATAGATGTGAGATAGAGCAATGGTGCAGAGTGATGTAGCAGAGTGGAGTATGCGACGTAGTAAGAAAGCAGGAAAGGAAACAATTCTTACTACAAAGACATGCAGCATAAGGCTGCCTCAACCCCTCCCATCCAACTAGCTACACCCTGTTCTAACCAGCCTGAGCTAGACCATCCCATTGGGTCCTCCTACACTCAGCTGTCATAGTGTAATGTTGAATGCAGTGGTTGGAGTCAATGGGGTGTTTCCTCCTTACCTGAGAGTAAGTTGTCACACCGCTGGGTGCGATGCAACATCTCTGTGGCGACTGGACCCTCGGGTGCTTCTGTCTTTTCACAAATGCCGGCTTTACCCAGCAATTGAATCAGAGGCTATTTTACTATGTAGAAGTGAATAAACTATAAATATATGTATATAATATGTCACAATGACATGTATATATATATATATATGTATTCTAAGTGTGTATATTTTGTGTTTACAAGGAAAGAAAGTGTTTTTTTAGTTGCGATATTTTGTTCCCATAGACTTACATGGGACTTCCGGTATCGGAATCGGATATCGCCGATATTTAGTGATATCGGCGATACCATTCCGATCCGATATTTTTAGATATCGAGCAGTATCGCTCAACACTAATCACCTGTGAAGACAAAGATCGTTGATCTATATTTTCCCATGCCAAAAAACAAAAATCAACTTTATTTTACAGCACAGCCATATACCAAATAAAATGTACTAGTGACAAATGTATGACATATGTGAAGATTTGTATACTATTCTTATCATAAAAACATCACAAGAACAAAGATATAATACATACTGTATGCAGTCACAACACAGCAGGAAAAAAGGTCACAAAACCTCAGAAGGCATGAAAAGAAAAAAAACAGCATAAAATGCCGTAGCAGCTTAACAAATCTACTTCACTCTGGTATCCCAGATAAATATTATTGTTCACTCTTTGTGAAAAATATCTTTCAACTAAGTGATAGAAAATATGAACTTCCCTGAAATTATTTGCATACCCAAAATCCACAACCTCCTGTAATTCCTCCCAATACCTTCCCTCTCCACATCCTTTTAGTTACATCTTTATTATGTACTTTTTCAAGATAATTTTTAATTGACTCAAAGCCAAGAATTATCTAAAATTCTCCCAAAGAAAAACAGAAGAATCCCAAATATAGCAATTTACGGCTATATTAGGTAATGTACAGTAACTGGCAGGAATGCAATAAAATTATTACAAATATAATCAGTCAGAGCCCAAGTCTGTTAGGATACTTTCCTCCACATAATGTTTCTTAATTAATGGCTTTGTTTATCTAGGAATTTCCCAAAAGCTTTCTAAATTTTGACTTTTGACTTTGAACAAGTACCTAAAATAGTTGCCCTGGCCATAGAAAATTATCTAAAATTAGGGAGCGTTACTAAAAAAATAAAGAAAGTTATACTTATTTGTTTTAACTCTTTTACCATCCCAGTATACTGTTTTGATAGTTCTCGGGAATTTTTTCCTTGTCCATCAGTGATGATGTGCCATACATGTACGCATGACATCTAAAGCCTCTCTCCTATCAAAATGACCCTGTACATTTTAACTAGTGAATAAAAGCCAAATATGCCTCAGAATCATATAAACTAGTCATATTCCGCCTCCCAAAGTGCACCCAATAGCTCCTTCATCATGGTAGAGCCTAGATCAAAGAATCGAAGCACAACACATACTTTTAGTTTAGCGTATTATCCTTAAAGTCAGTCAGCAGGTTCAACCCTTTTAAACAGGCTCGGACTGGCCCATAGGGTAACGCGAATCGCCCGGTGGGCCCCTGTGCAGATCTGGGCCCCAACCCCACTGTATGGGCATAATTCACCTAAGCTGGGGCTCTGACTAATCCCTCTACCTGGAGGTACTGTTGATGGTACAGAGGTCCAGGCCGCCAGCGTAACCCTATCTCCTGTGAATCCCTGACCCTTTGTAATCTAGTCCTGAGAAGGACCCTGATCACCACCACAGGGAACGGGAAGGTAAATGCCTACACACAGTATGAGACGAACGAGACAGCACAAGGGGTAAAATAAAAGACCACCTTGCATACAAAACTCACTATACAACTACAGAGGGAACACCAACGGGTAAGGAGATAAATAATAAAGCGAGGAGGGAGAAAACCACACCAGGTACTCTTCACTTCAGACTTCACAATACCACAATCCGCTCTGCTGGTCTGCATGAATGCTTTCACCGACACTTCCCTAGCAGACTGGCAGGTATTTGAAGGAATCTCATTAGTGCAGCATTAACTGCAGCTGGGCGAGGCTGGGCCTCATCTAGCACAGAGAGAGGGAGAATTAACTCCCTCACTGCCGACAAACACCAAGCACCAAAAACTCAGCTGTGAGAAGTCAGGTTGTGTAATCGCGACGATCTTCGTGGCGACACACCCGTGACAGTACCCCCCTTCTACGAGGGGCCTCCGGACCCTTAGGGCCAGGTTTATCTGGGTGAGTTGTGTGGAAGGCCCGAATTAATCGGTCTGCGTTAATATCCGACGCAGGAACCCACGTCCTCTCCTCAGGACCATACCCCTTCCAATGAACCAGGTACTGAAGGGACCGGCGATTCAGACGTGAATCGATGATTTTCGACACCTGAAACTCCAAGTTACCATTGACCACCACAGGAGGAGGAGGTAAAGGTGATGGTATCACCGGCGCCACATACCTCTTAAGCAACGATCTGTGAAACACATTGTGAATTTTAAACGTAGGGGGGAGGTCAAGACGGAATGCCACCGGATTAATTATAGAACTGATCCTGTATGGCCCGATGAACCTGGGACCCAGTTTCCAGGAGGGAACCTTAAGTTTTATATTCTTGGTAGACAACCATACCCGATCGTTCACACTTAGGTCCGGACCAGACACTCTCCTCCTATCAGCCATATGTTTGTATCGGTTCCCCATAGTACTCAGATTATTCAGCACTCCTCTCCACACTGAAGCAAGTGACGACGAAAATCGTTCCTCCTCAGGAACACCAGAAGAGTCCCCCCTATTGAAAGTACAAAACTGGGGGTGAAAACCATATGCCCCAAAAAACGGGGACTTACCAGTGGACTCGCTCCGCCTATTGTTAAGAGCGAATTCCGCCAGAGGCAAGAAAGAAACCCAGTCCTCCTGGTTCTCTGACACAAAACACCGGAGATATGTCTCCAAGCTCTGGTTCAGACTCTCTGTCTGACCATTGCTCTGCGGATGAAAAGCCGATGAAAATGACAACTGCATCCCCCGCCGTGTACAAAATGCCTTCCAGAATTTGGACACAAACTGAGACCCCCGATCCGACACCACATCGGAGGGTACCTGCGCAAGAGTTTTAGCATTAGGAAGAGCAGGAAGAGCGATAAAATGTGCCATCTTGCTGAACCTGTCCACTACAACGAGTATGACTGTTTTACCTGAAGACGGCGGGAGGTCCGTAATAAAGTCCATAGACAGATGAGTCCACGGACGCTCTGGGATCTTCAAAGGCAAGAGGGCCCCAGACGGACGGGTATGTGGGGTCTTAGAGCGCGCACAAACCCCACAGGAAGCGACAAAAGTTACCACCTCCCTATGTAAGTTAGGTCACCAAAACCGGCGCGAGAGGAGATCCACAGTTCCTTTACTCCCTGGGTGTCCTGCCAAAGCTGAATTATGGTGTGCCTCGATTACCTTTTGTCTCAACTGATCTGGAACAAACAGTCTCCCTGGAGGTCCAACAGGGGCGTCCCCCTGAGACTCCAATACCTCCTCCTCAAGCTCAGAGCATACTGCCGACACCACCACCCCCTCCTGAAGGATAGGAACCGGGTCCTCCGGCTTCCCAGCCCCAGGGAAACTGCAAGATAAGGCATCCGCCTTTACATTTTTTGACCCAGGACAATATGTGACGACAAAATTAAACCTGGTAAAAAACAACGACCACCTAGCTTGTCTGGGATTCAGACGTTTTGCGGACTCTAAATATAGCAGGTTCTTGTGATCGGTAATGACGGTGACCGGTGTACTGCCCCCTCCAAAAAATGACGCCACTCCTCAAAAGCTAACTTAATGGCCAAGAGTTCCCTATTGCCGACATCATAATTCCTCTCAGCGGACGACAATTTTTTAGAGAAGAAGGCGCACGGATGCCATTTACCAGGGGACGGACCTTGAGATAATACCGCTCCCACCCCTACCTCATAAGCATCTACCTCCACAATGAACGGCTGTGACGCATCAGGTTGAATGAGTATGGGTGCCGAAGCAAAACATTTTTTCAAGGAGGAAAACGCTTGACAAGCCTTGTCAGACCACCTTGAAAAATCCGTCCCTTTTTTAGTCATGTCTGTGAGAGGTTTAACTATGGACGAGAAATTACGAATAAATTTCCGGTAGTAGTTAGCAAACCCCAGGAAACGTTGTAATGCCTTAAGATCCTCTGACAGATCCCACTCAAGAACTGCCCGCACTTTCCCAGGGTCCATACGAAAACCAGATGCTGACACCAGGAATCCTAAAAACTGAAGTTCCTGTACGGCGAACACACACTTCTCCCATTTGGCGTACAGTTTATTATCCCGCAAGATCTGCAACACCTGCCTAACATGCTCCTGATGAGACACAAGATCCGGCGAGTAAATTAAGATGTCATCCAGATATATGACAACAAACTGTCCCACTAGGTGGCGAAAGATGTCATTAACAAAATGTTGAAACACCGCCGGGCATTAGTCAGACCAAATGGCATGACAAGGTTCTCATAATGCCCCTCCGGAGTGTTAAACGCCGTCTTCCACTCATCCCCCTCCTTCATCCTAATCAGATTATACGCCCCCCTGAGATCCAACTTAAAGAACCATTTGGCGCCCACGATCTGATTGAAGAGATCGGGAATAAGTGGGAGCGGATACGGATCTCGGACCGTAATCCGATTAAGCTCACGGAAATCCAGGCAAGGGCGTAGGCCTCCATCTTTCTTCTTCACAAAGAAGAACCCCGCGGCCACCGGGGAAGATGAAGGTCTAATATGCCCCTTAGCCAGACTCTCTGAAATATAATCCTTCATGGCCTGCCTCTCAGGACCAGAAAGGTTATACAACCTAGATTTCGGTAACTTGGTTTCAGGGAGCAATTTTACAGAACAGTCATACGCGCGATGAGGAGGTAGTTCTTGACACCCTTTCTCCGAAAATACATCCTCAAAGTCCACCAGAAATGGAGGTAAGGCCCTAGGCACGACCGCACCGATGACCGTGTTCATGCAGTTTTTATTACAGAATTCACTCCACTGGCTTATCTCTCTGGATTGCCAATTAATAACCGGGTTATGCTTAGTTAACCAAGGAAGGCCCAACACTATGGGAGTGGGAAGACCCTCCAACACGTAACAAGACAACAGTACTTTATGTATCGCCCCCACTTGAAGATCTATGTTATGCACGGCTTGCAAAAAACTACCTTGACCGAGAGACCTGGCGTCGATCGAGAATATGGGAATGGGTTTAGCCAATACACTCAGTCGCATACCTTGAACCCGGCAAACCGAGCGTCCACCAGATTAGCCCCGGCCCCACTATCCAGAAGAACAGATATCCTCTCAGTTCTCGTACCCACCACCACCTCCGCCGGTACGAGAAATTGAGACGGACCTGGGGACGAAATACATACTCCCAGATTGTCGTCCACCACACAACCTGGGATCAATAGTTTTCCGGCGACCTCTCACTCTGCAAAGGACGGGATGGACACCCCCCAATAAAATGTCCCTTTCTCCCGCAGAAGAAACACCTTCCTGTCTTGCGGCGCACTGCCGATCCCCTCCCTCGGAATGATGTCCCCTCCTAACTGCATAGGCTCCTCTGGACTGACCAGGGGAACCTCCATATAAGGGGCCCTAGTAGAAGGTGGAGTCATCACAGGGGCGGAGTTACCCTGCACCTCTCCCGAAGCCGTCTGTCAATGCGAATAGCAAGGGCCATAGCGGCTTCCAGTGACGTGGGAGGGTCATACTGTGCCAATACATCCTTTAATCTGTCAGATAAACCTTGACAAAACTGGCTCCTAAGAGCCGGGTCATTCCACTGGGTGTCCGTGGCCCACCTACGGAACTCCGAACAGAATTCCTCCGCCGAACGATCTCCCTGCTGGATCCTATGTAACTTAGATTCTGCAAGGGAGATCCGATCCGGGTCATCATATACGAGACTCAGAGCAACAAAAACCTATCCACTGACTGGAGAGCCGGGGAGTCCGGGGGAAGAGAGAACGCCCATGATTGTGGGTCCCCTTGTAGGAGCGAGATGACAATTCCCACCCTTTGATCTTCACTCCCCGATGACCGAGGTCGCAGCCGAAAGTACAATTTACATGCCTCCCGGAAAGCAAAAAATTTGTCCCGCCCACCAGTGAACCTGTCAGGGAGAGCTACTTTAGGTTCAGGTCCGGCTTGCTCCAGGGGGTACAAAACCTTGGACTTAACGTCCGCCAGCTCCATGGACAAACTCTGCAACTGCCAAGCTAGACTGGCTACTGGATCCATGGTGGCTGGAGAGAATCTTTAGTATGGTCGGTGAAAATGTCAAGCTGTCACTGTATACAGGAGGTCCGGGGTCTATGCTGACCCTAAGCTGGGGCTCTGACTAATCCCTCTACCTGGAGGTACTGTTGATGGTGCAGAGGTCCAGGCGGCCAGCGTAACCCTATCTCCTGTGAATCCCTGACCCTTTGTAATCTAGTCCTGAGAAGGACCCTGATCACCACCACAGGGAACGGGAAGGTAAATGCCTACACACAGTATGAGACGAACGAGACAGCACAAGGGGTAAAATAAAAGACCACCTTGCATACAAAACTCACTATACAACTACAGAGGGAACACCAACGGGTAAGGAGATAAATAATAAAGCGAGGAGGGAGAAAACCACACCAGGTACTCTTCACTTTAGACTTCACAATACCACAATCCGCTCTGCTGGTCTGCATGAATGCTTTCACCGACACTTCCCTAGCAGACTGGCAGGTATTTGAAGGAATCTCATTAGTGCAGCATTAACTGCAGCTGGGCGAGGCTGGGCCTCATCTAGCACAGAGAGAGGGAGAATTAACTCCCTCACTGCCGACAAACACCAAGCACCAAAAACTCAGCTGCGAGAAGTCAGGTTGTGTAATCGCGACGATCTTCATGGCGACACACCCGTGACATCTATATAGGCATGTAGGTCATGGAAAAATTAATAAATTGTTACTTTATATCTTTGATTTGATGGTTTATTGCTGATAAATCTACATATTTATTAATATGTAAATGAGCTGTTCAGATCTTTGGGCAGGAGATCGATCTCCTGTAGAGTCTGTCTCCACAGCTCATTTCCATTTTTCACACTTGTAAGCATATGTGACCTCAATCTCTGGGGTACACAAATTGCTGCTCACTTATCATCTACATAGTGCTCTACCCTTCTAAGTGCACTGGCTTCAAGTTCCCTCTATGCCGGCACTAACAAGCCATGTGGTGTTAGAGCACAAGGAGCTGCTCTCTAAGAGAAAGCTAACAGCACATGCGCCCCACTAAGTGTTACACCGCATGTGTGAGATTTGCCCATGATACAAATAGTGAATTTGTCTACTGAGAAGGAAGGATGGAAAAAATAAGATGGGCATAGATAGGCCTGTATATGCCTCATTACTGCATGCAGGACTAGGTGGCACGCAACTGTGAAGGAGCGGACTAGTTAGACCTGTGGTGCTCATTAGGTTCAGAGGCTTACAGAGAGAGAAATTGAGTGAGTCTATATTCAGAAAGGGCTGCCCAAACTATTTTAGGATAACATTAGTAGCATAACTGAAAATCAGCAGACATGTTCCCTTTAAAATGCAGAATCCATTTGAGGATTCTATTGGATATAAAAGTTTCAATTAGAGATTGTCTAATCAATTTGAAGCTAATCAAATTCATCTCCAATTTTTTTTGTGGCTCTTTGCTGGTAAATACAGCAAAGCAGTTAAAAAAAAATCTTACCCTCACCTCTCCTTAATTTTCCCCCAAACTGTCCAACCTTTGCTCAACTCTTCTGTCTTCTCGACATTGTCTTTTGTCTTCCATTATCAATTGTCCCAGTCTTCTGTTCACTGGGCCCAATGTTATTGACGTGCTTTGCGCTTCCCATGATCATATGTGGCCTGTCATACTTCAGTTCCATGAATCATGCCACCTCTGATGTTACGCAGTCTAGTGAACAGAAGACCCGGCCAGAAGTGGGTGGAAGGCTTTAAGACAGAAGATAGTAGACAGAAAACAGAATATAAAAGACGGAAAAGTAGGACAGGTAGATGGAAAGTTTCGGAAGGGTGAATATACATCTTCTAACTTCTTCCCATCATAATCAATGTTCATTAATGGAAAGCAAATTGATTTTTTTTCCCTGAATTGAGTAAATCTGGCCAAACCAAATTTTTGAAGACTCACTCAACTCTGATTTCTGTGCTTGGTGCATATATTCCTTACGTAATTGTGTAGCATTAACAAAGAACTAGAATTCTGAACTCAATATATTTGCTTAAAATTAACATTGATTTTTTTTCTTATTTTGCTTTGTTATTAATTTAGAAGAAATTTAATGAGATTTCAGTATTATGCTTAGCTAAGGACTTTGCATAACAACATTATATGATTGTAATGTGTCTGTGCTGCGTACCTGTTAATCTCTACAACTTGTTTCTAGATATATTACACCAATTACTACCAGTCTGTAGGCCTACATACAAATGGAGTTGTTATTGTCGAAACCACTAGCGCAATGTTAATATCTTTTTCAGCGCATTAGCTAGTAATGAGACTGTGAGACAAATCAGGTAGCATTTCAGCGGGGTTTAACACAATTTCCGAATTACCCACTTTGCCTTCTAGTTTACAGCTAAACTCCGGAGCATATCCTAATTCAAATCAGCATATTATAAAAACTTAAACTGTGCTATTAGGACACATTTTGTTCATTTTGTTTCAAAAAGTGTGAGCCATAATTCAGCAAAGTGCCATAGGGCTAAAATCCCATGCTGGGGCTGTGCAGCAGGCCATTTATAAAGCAGAGATAATAGGCTCCCCTAATGGCTGGAAATGGAAACTGAGAAATTAAGATTCACATTACTGCTTTGGATATAGAACTGTGAAAAATGTTTAATTGGATATTCAGAAGTCGCCATTGAGGGAAATTGATTGTTAATAAAGTTCAGTAGGAGGTTTTTAAAGGGGTTGTCCACACCTGGACCACCCCTGCTTATTAGATATCACCCACAGTGCCGCTGTTCATGAGAAATCTGTGCTGCTATTTGCTATTCTCAGCGAGTCAGTGACGTCACATCCACCTAGAGCGAATAGCAACACTGACATCGCAGGAATGGCGACAATGTGGGAGGTGAGATTCGATTGTCTTTAATTTATATGGAGCACTAAAGTTACTAAAGAGAATCTGTCAGTAGGATGAACCCTCTAAGCTGTCTAAATGGGCATGTAGGTCATAGGACGCTGAATAAAATGACACCTTGATATCTGTGATCCAATGTCTTATTCCAGAGAAATCCTTGTTTTTCTTATATGTAAATGGGCTGATCAGGACTATGGACTGGACATAGATCTGTAGGAAAATCTGCCTCCGGAGATCATTTTAAATAAATGATGAGTGAACATGCTTGTGAGTATGGCTTACAGCCAATTGAAACCCAAAAGTCACTATCTCAGTAAATTAGAATACTTTATAACACCAGCTTGAAAAATGATTGTGAAATCTGAAATGTTGGCCTACTGAAATGTATGTTCAGTAAATGCACTCAATACTTGGTCGGGGCTCCTTTCGCATCAATTACTGCATCAGTACGGCGTGGCATGGAGGTGATCAGCCTGTGGCACTGCTGAGGTGTTATGGAAGCCCAGGTTGCTTTGATAGCAGCCTTCAGCTCGTCTGCAATGTTGGGTCTGGTGTTTCTCATCTTCCTCTTGACAATACCCTATAGATTCTCTATGGGGTTAAGATCAGGTGAGTTTTCTGGCCAATCAAGCACAGTGATACTGTTGTTTGTAAACCAGGTATTGGTACTTTTGGCAGTGTGGACAGGTGCCAAGTCTTGCTGGACAATGACATTTCCATCTCCAAAAAGCTTGTCGGCAGAGGGAAGCATGAAGTGCTCTAAAAACTCCTGGTAGACGGCTGCGCTGACTTTGGTCTTGATAAAACACAGTAGACCTACACCAACAGATGACATGGCTCCCCAAACCATCACTGATTGTGGAAACTTCACACTAGACCTCAGGCAGCTTGGATTGTGGCCTCTCCACTCTTCCTCCAGACTCTGGGACCTTGATTTCCAAATGAAATGCAAAATTTACTTTCATCTGAAAACAACACCTTGGACCACTGAGCAACAGTCCAGTTCTTTTTCTCCTTTGCCCAGGTAAGACGCTTCTGGCGTTGTCTATTGGTCATGAGTGGCCTCGATACGTCTGTGTGTGTTGGCTCTTGAAGCAATGACTCCAGCAGTAGTCCACTCCTTGTGAATCTCCCCCAAATTTTTGAATGGCCTTTTCTTAGCAATCCTTTCAAGGCTGCAGTTATCCCAGTTGCTTGTGCACCTTTTTCTACCACACTTTTTCCTTCCACTCAACTTTCCATTAATATGCTTGGATACAGCACTCTGAACAGCCAGATTCTTTAGCAATGACCTTTTGTGGCTTACCCTCCTTGTGGAGTGTGTCAATGATTGCCTTCTGGACATCTGTCAGGTCAGCAGTCTTCCCCATGATTGTGGAGCCTACTGAAACAGACTAAGAGACCTTTTTAAACGCTTAGGAAGCCTTTACAGGTGTTTTTTGTTAATTTTCCTAGTTTACTGAGATAATGACTTTTGGGTTTTCATTGGCTGTAAGCCATAATCATCAACATTAACAGAAATAAACACTTGAATACATTACTCTGTTTGTAATGACTCTATATAATATATGAGTTTCACTTTTTGTATTGAAGAACTGAAATAAATTAACTTTTTGATGATATTCTAATTTAGTGAGAAGCACTTGTACAGGTATATACAATAATTCTTTGGATCCTTGCTATTATATCTTTTATTGGTGTACAAAATAAAAAAATCTATATTTATTATTTACAGTATGTAATTGATGCTATTAATACCCCACTTCCTGCAAATGTTATTCTAACTGAGGATAATTTTTCCCAACTGATTTTATCATTATTTATGCTTTTATATATAATAAATGAAGATTGGATATTTCATCACAATAATGTAGCTGTGTGTCATATACAGTATACAAACTCATCTGAGAGCAGCATAATATAGAGAAAGAGACCCTGATTCCAGTGATATATCACTTAGTTTACTCTCTGCAGCCATTGTGATGGAATTGGGCATTTTAGATGTAGCATGTAGCAGAACTCAGAAAGCTGCCTCCATCCACACCACAGCTTTCTGTGTACATTGTGTATCGATGGTGAGCTATTAAGCAGTGGTGGGGACATGGTTGGACTAGGGGGCACAGGGCAGCTAGTGAGGGCAGTGATAATCTCCTGCTGATAAAGCACACATTGCATTGAAACAACAGCACACAGCCTAATAAGTGACACATCGCTGAAATCAGTGTCTCAGCCCCTACAGTCATGGCCAAAAGTTTTGAGAATGACACAAATATTAATTTTTACAAAGTCTACTGCTTCACTTTTTCTAATGGCAATTTGCATATACTCCAGAATGTTATAAAGAGTGATCAGCTTAACAGCAATTACTTGCAAAGTCAATATTTGGCTAGAAAATGAACTTTATCCCCCAAAACACATTTCAACATCATTGCAGCCCTGCCTTAAAAGGACCAGCTAACCTCTTTTCAGTGATTGCTCCATTAACACAGGTGTGGGTGTTGATGAGGACATGGCTGGAGATCAATCTGTCATGATTAAGTAAGAATGACACCACTGGACACTTTAAAAGGAGGCTGGTGCTTGGCATCATTGTTTCTCTTCTGTTAACCATGGTTATCTCTAAAGAAACACGTGCAGTCATCATTGCAATGCACAAAAATGGCCTAACAGGGAAGAGTGTCGCAGCTAGAAAGATTGCACCTCAGTCAACAATCTATCGCATCATCAAGAACTTCAAGGAGAGAGGTTCCATTGTTGCCAAAAAGGCTTCAGGGCGCGCAAGAAAGACCAGCAAGCGCCAGGACGTCTCTTAAAAGTGTTTCAGCTGCGGGATCGGGCTACCAGCAGTGCAGAGCTTGCTCAGGAATGGCAGCAGGCAGGTGTGAGTGCATCTGCACGCACTGTGAGGCGGAGACTCTTGGAGCAAGGCCTGGTCTCAAGGAGGGCAGCAAAGAAGCCACTTCTCTCCAGAAAAAACATAATGGACAGACTGATATTCTGCAAAAGGTACAGGCAGTGGACTGCTGAGGACTGGGGTAAAGTTATTTTCTCTGATGAATCCCCTTTTCGATTGTTTGGGACATCAGGAAAACGCCTCATTCGGAGAAGACAAGGTGAGCGCTACCACCAGTCTTGTCTCATGCCAACTGTTAAGCATCCTGAAACCATTCATGTGTGGGGTTGCTTCTCAGCCAAGGGAATCGGCTCTCTCACAGTCTTGCCTAAAAACACAGCCATGAATAAAGAATGGTACCAGAATGTCCTCCAAGAGCAACTTCTCCCAACCCTCCAAGAGCAGTTTGGCGATCAACAATGCCTTTTCCAGCATGATGGAGCACCTTGCCATAAAGCAAAAGTGATAACTAAATGGCTCAGGGAACAAAACATAGAGATTTTGGGTACATGGCCTGGAAACTCCCCAGATCTTAATCCCATTGAGAACTTGTGGTCAATCATCAAGAGACGGGTGGACAAACAAAAACCTAAAAATTCTGACAAAATGAAAGCATTGATTGTGCAAGAATGGACTGCTATCAGTCAGGATTTGGTCCAGAAGTTGATTGAGAGCATGCCAGGGAGAATTGCAGAGGTCCTGAAGAAGAAGGGTCAACACTGCAAATATTGACTTGCTGCATTAACTCATTCTAACTGTCAATATAAGCTTTTGTTACTCATATGTTTGCAATTATTATATTTCTGTCTGTGATAAAAACATCTGTCAAACACACATAAAAACCAGAGGGCAGCAGATCATGTGAAAATATAATATTTGTGTCATTCTCAAAACTTTTGGCCATGACTGTACATCATGCTGCTCTCAGATTACATATAAATAATCTGCTGACAGATTCCCTTTAAATGCTTGGCACTTAAAAAATTTTCAAACTGGCTTCTTCAATAAAACTTTTTTGCCGTAATTTTGTTTACGTACCTTCTTAAGCTCCCTAACTAACTGTGGTTCAATACTATCTTGGCGCACTAAACTGTTTATGCTTTTCTTTTATTGCAATCAGACTTATGAATTAGGCAGATACCTTCAGGTGTGTTTAGAAATGCATGACACACAGCTACTTCGAAAGCTAAAGAAGCAGCAAAATTAGCCCACTAAAAGGATTTATACATCCGTTAAAGCGCATGTTTTATGCAGGTCCTTTTTTCAAAAACAGCTGGTCCCATGAATATGTAGATGGAGTTGCTTGTTCTCTGACTGCAGCTCACTAACAGCGCTGTGCTTTTATAAACTCATTGGAAGGAAAGATAAATCATTTCGAAATACTTTTAATTTCGACATCTCGTCTAACCTGTCTCTTCTAGGTGTATGCAACCTATAACTATGACAGACACGTAATATTAAAGGCAGTTTTCCACTCTTTTCATCAAAAAATAATAAACGTAATTTTATTTATATAGCGAAAACATATTCATTACAAAATAATTAAACAGATCTTTAATTTTAATATGAACCCTCTGTTTCTATATATATTTATATATTTCTTGATATTCTCCTTCCTTTTCCTTCCTAAAATGGGTTGTCAGGAATTTTCAAACAGTTACTGAATTGTTACCATTGCTTACCTGTATCTGCTGCTTTGCTGATCCCCATCAGGATTGATGCCTGGTCTATCAGCGTTGACACTTCGGCGTTGACACTTGCAGATATGGCTTCCAGGAGCAAAAGACTGGACTCTATTGCCAGACAGGCAGCAATCTCCCAAATTGAGGTTCTGGAGTAGAGGGTCATTGAACCAGTATAAATTGTTGACTAAAGAGAATCTGTCAGTAGGTTTTTGCTTTGGAACCTGAGAGCTGCATGATGTAGTGGCAGAGAGCCTGGTTGCAGCGATGTCCCACTTACTGGACTGTTTGGTGCAGTTTTGACATAATCCCAATTTTCACTGCTAGGTATAGCAGTGGTCGGAGTGCTGAGCTCTGTATAACTCCGCCCATATCCCTGATTGGCAGCTTCCTGTGTACATTGTACAGTGTCAGCAAGCTGCCAATCAGTGCTGGGGGGCGGAGTTATTTACATAGATTAGCTGGACTGCCTGGCACGCAACAGTTAGTCCTGCAGTGATAATCTCCTGGTGATAAAACACTGATTGTATTGAAACTACAACACGCTAACAAGCAAGTGACACATCCTTGGAATCAAGCATTCTGCAACTCTCAGATTAACCCCTTAATGTCCACTGACGTGCAGAGTCCGTCATGGCAAGGTTCCAGTTCCGGCACCAGGACGGACTCTGCACGTCATGGCTTTGATCTACCACTGCGTGTAAACACGCAGTGGTAGATCAGTGCTGACAGCTGTCACAGACAGCTGACAGGCACGGCAAGCGGTGCGGGAACCTTTGCCGTCGGTCCCCGCACTCACAGCGCTGTGATTGGTCAGTCAATCTGACTGACCAAACACAGCAGCGATCGCGCAGGAGAAGCTGAAATTTCAGCTTCCCCAGCGCGATCAGTGCAGGGGCCGGCGCTGCAGTGGCCAGGCTTCCTGCACTGACAGCCAGGAGCGGAGCCCCCACCACCCCTGGCTGTTAACCCCCTGACTGCTGCGATCCAGCGCGATCGCAGAGCTCAGGGGGGGAGGCAGAGGGTCGGGAGCTCCCTCTGCCTCAGATCGGCACCCTGCACTGTATTTGCAGGGTCCGATCTCTGCCTTGATGACCCGGGGGTTGTCATGACAACCTCTGGGTCATTTAGCTACAGGAAGCTGCTGTGATCATGTCACAGCAGCTTTCCCCATAGGTACAATGCATTGCAATGCTGGAGCATTGTCATGCATTGTAACTGCAATCAAAAGTAAAAAAAGTGAAAGTCCCATAAAGGGACAAGTTGAAAAAAATCATTTTTTAAAAAAAATTGTAAAAAAAATATTAAAAAATAATTTAAAAAAAATCCCCTAAAAAATACACATTTTTATGTAATAAAAAAATAAAAAACAAAAAAATACACATGTTAGGTATCTCCATGTCCATAAAAATCCCATCTATAAAAGCATAACCCTAGTTAACCCCTTCAGTGAAAGCCGTAAAAAAAAACACAAAAAAGTAGTAAATTATACTTTTTCCAAGCGGTATCATCATACCGCTTGGAAAAAGTGCAATAACACGCGATCAAAAAGTCAGATATAAATAATCATGGTACCGCTGAAAACGTCATCTTGTCCCGCAAAAAACAAGCCGCTATATAGCATCATCAGCGAAAAAATAAAAAAGTTATAGCTCGCGGAATAAACTGATGCAAAAATAATTATTTTTTCTATAAAATTCTTTATTGTGTAAAAAACGCCAAAACATAAAAAAAATATATAAATGAGGTATCGATGTAATCGTAGTGACCCGAAGAATAAAGCTGCTTTATCAATTTTACCACACGCGGAACGGGGGAAAAAAAATAAAAAAAAAAACAATTCCTGAATTGCTGGTTTTTGTTCATTCTGCTTCCACAAAAATCGGAATAGGAAGCGATCAAAAAACGTTATGTGCCCGAATATGGTACCAATAAAAACGTCAGCTCGTCCCGCAAAAAGTAAGCCCACAGATAACTCTGTCGGCCGAAATATGGAAAAATTATAGCTCTCAAAATACGGCGATGCAAAAAATTCTTACAAAAAATTATTCCAAAAAAAGCATCTTTTAGTGTGTGACAGAAGCTAAACATGAAAAAAGGATGTAAATCTGGTATCGCTGTAATCGCACCGATCCGAGGAATAAAGTCGCCTAATCACTAATACCGCACGAGGAACGGCGTAAAAAAGAAAACCAATTCTTCACCTTTTGTAGATTTGTTCATTGTGCCTCCCAAAGAACGCAGTAAGGCGATCACAGTGGTTCCCCCCCGCATATGGGGTATCAGCGTACTCAGGACAAAATGCACAATAGCTTTTGGGGTCCTATTTCTCCTGTTACCCTTATAAAAATAAAAATTTGGGGGCAAAAAGGTCATTTTTGTGGAAAAAAATATGATTTTTTTTATTTTCATGGCTCTATGTTATAAACTTCTGTGAAGCCCTTGGGGGTTCAAAGTGCTGACCACACATCTAGATAAGTTCCTTGGGGGGTCTAGTTTGCAAAATGGGGTCATTTGTGGGGGGTTTCTACTGTTTAGCCACATCAGGGGCTCTCCAAGCGCGACATGCCACCCGCAGACCATTCCATCAAAGTCTGCATTTAAAAACGGTGCTCCTTCCCTTCCGAGCTCTGCCATGCGTCAAAATAGTGGTTCCCCCCCACATATGGGATATCAGCGTACTCAGGACAAATTGCACAATAGCTTATGGGGTCCTATTTCTCCTGTTACCCTTATAAAAATAAAAATTTGGGGCAAAAAGTTTATTTTTGTGGAAAAAAATATGATTTTTTTATTTTCACGGCTCTACGTTATAAACTTCTGTGAAGCACTTGGGGGTTCAAAGTGCTCACCACACATCTAGAAAAGTTCCTTGGGGGGGTCTAGTTTCCAAAATGGAGTCACTTGTGGGGGGTTTCTACTGTTTAGGCACATCAGGGGCTATCCAAACGTGACATGACACCCACAGACCATTCCATCAAAGTCTGCATTTGAAAAAGGCGCTCCTTCCCTTTCGAGCTCTGCCATGCGTCAAAATAGTGGTTTACCCCCACATATGGGGTATCAGCGTACTCAGGACAAATTGCACAATAACTTTTGGGGTCCTGTTACCCTTTGGAAAATAACAATTGGGGGTGGAAAGATCATTTTTGTGGAAAAGATATGATTTTTTAATTTTACTGCTCTACGTTATAACCTTCTGTGAAGCCCTTGGGGGTTCAAAGCTCTCACCACACATCTAGATAAGTTCCTTGGGGGGTCTAGTTTCCAAAATGGGGTCACTTGTGGGGGGTTTCCACTGTTTAGGCACACAGGGACTCTCCAAATACGACATGGCGTCCAATCTCAATTCCAGCCAAAAAAGTCAAATGGCGCTGCTTCCCTTCCGAGCTCTGCCATGCGCCCAAATAGTGGTTTACCCCCACCTATGGGGTATCAGCGTACTCAGGACTAATTGCACAATAAATTTTGGGGTCCTTTTATCCTTTGGAAAATAAAAATTGGGATGAAAAGATCATTTTTGTGGAAAAAATATGATTTTTTAATTTACGGCTCTACGTTATAACCTTCTGTGAAGCGCTTGGGGTTAAAAGCTCTCACAACACATTTAGATAAGTTCCTTGGGGGGTCTAGTTTCCAAAATGGGGTCACTTGTGGGGGGTTTCCACTGTTTAGGTACACAGGGACTCTCCAAATGCGACATGGCGTCCAATCTCAATTCCAGCCAAAAAAGTCAAATGGCGCTGCTTCCCTTCCGAGCTCTGCCATGCGCCCAAATAGTGGTTTACCCCCACATATGGGGTATCAGCGTACTCAGGACTAATTGCCCAATAACTTTTGGGGTCCTTTTATCCTTTGGAAAATAATAATTGGGATGAAAAGATCATTTTTGTGGTCCAGTTTCCAAAATGGGGTCACTTGTGGGGAGTTTCCACTGTTTAGGCACACAGGGACTCTCCAAATGCGACATGGCGTCCAATCTCAATTCCAGCCAAAAAAGTCAAATGGCGCTGCTTCCCTTCCGAGCTCTGCCATGCGCCCAAATAGTGGTTTACCCCCACACATGGTATATCGGTGTACTCTGGAGAAATTGTACAACAAATATTGTGGTTCATTTTCTCCTGATACCCTTGACAAAATTAAAAAAATTGTGTCGAAAGAAAAATTTTGGGAAAAAAAGTTAAATGTTCATTTTTTCCTTCCACATTGCTTCAATTCTTGTGAAGTACCTAAAGGGTTAATAAACTTCTTGAATGTGGCTTTGAACACGTTGAGGCGTGCAGTTTTTAGAATGGTGTCACTTTTGGGTATTTTCTGTCATATTGACCCCTCAAATTCACTTCAAATGTGAGGTGGTCCCTAAAAAAAATGGTTTTGTAAATTTTGTTGGAAAAATGAGAAATTGCTGGTCAACTTTTAACACTTATAACTTCGTAACAAAAAAAAATTTTGGTTCCAAAATTGTGCTGATGTAAAGTAGACATGTGGGAAATGTTATTTTTTAAAATAATTTTTGTGACATATCTCTCTGATTTAATGGCATAAAAATTAAAAGTTTGAAAATTGCAAAATTTTCAAAATTTTTGCCATATTTCCGTTTTTTTCATAAAAAAACACAAGTTATATTGAAGAAATTTTACCACTATCATGAAGTACAATATGTCACGAGAAAACAATCTCAGAATCGCCAAGATCCGTTGAAGCGTTCCAGAGTTATAACCTCATAAAGAGACAGTGGTCAGAATTGTAAAAATTGGCCTGGTCTTTAACCTACAAAATGGCTTGGTCATTAAGGGGTTAAATGGGAAAAGCCAACTGATAGATTCCATTTAAAGGAGTTGTCAGATTTCATTACTTTTCCTTTTGTTTTCTTTTGTTGCTCCATAGGCTCAAGGCCATATAAAACAACAAACTGAGCTTTTACTCAACATCCATGGTGTTTTTTTTAATTCTTTCACATTGACATCTACAGTATAACCTCTCACATTTTTTTAAATATTGTATATCTTTTCATGGGACAACTCTGAAGATGTGACACTTTGACACAATGTAAAGTAGTCAATGTACAGTTTGTATAGCTATGTAAATTTGGTGTGCCCTCTAAATAACTCAGCACACAGCCCTTAAATATCTAAACCCCTGGCAACAAAAGTGAGTACACCCCAAAGTAAAAATAGCCAATTGTGCCCAATTAGCAATTTTCCCTCCCCAAGGTCACGTGCCTCATTAGTGTTACATGGTCTCTGGTGTAAATGGGGAGCAGAAGTTATAAATTTGACGTTATAACTCTCATACTTTATCATACATGGCACCTCATGACAAAGAACTCTCTGAGTTCCTGAAATAAATTATTGTTGCCCTTTATAAAGATGACTTTGGCCATAAAAAGATTGCCAAGACTCTGAAACTGAGCTGCAGCACATTGGCCAAGACCAAACAGTGGTTTAACAAGACAGGTTGCACTCAGAACTGGCTTCACCATGGTGGACCAAAGACGTTGAGAGCACGTGCTCAGTGTCCTATCCAGAGGTTGTCTTTTCAGAATAGACAGATGAGTGCTGCCAGTATTGCTGCAGAGGTTAAAGGGGTGGGGGGTCCACCTGTCACTGTTCAGACCATACGCCGCACATTGCATCAAATTGGTCTGCATGGCTGTTGTGCCAGAAGGAAGCCTCTTCTAAAGATGATGCACAAGAAAGCCAGCAAACACTTTGCTGAAGACAAGCAGACTAAAGGTACTGCCACACTAAACTATCCCGCTAGCGATCACGATAACGACGCATACTAATGCGATCGCTAGCGGGATAGTTTCAATATCGCTAGTAGCGGCTTAATTTAGCGATGCCGTTAAGGACGCTATCGCGGTTAGCGATCTCCTTAACGACTTTAGCGGTACAAAATACCGCTAAATCGCTAAAAAAAGGTGCCACACTCAGCGATATATACTTACCAGCAGGACGCCGACGATAAAAATAGGGTCCGGACCGATGTCAGCGACGAACGAGATCACAGCAGGATCTCAGCAGGGGCCACGTCGTTGCTACATGCCACACAGAACACGTCACTAACGAGATCGCTAAATAGTGACGTTTTTTAGCGATCTCGTCAGCGACGCTGTTTAGTGTGGCATACCCTTAAGGACATGGATTACTGGAACCATGTCTTGTGGTCTGATGAGAACAAGATAAACTTATTTGGTTTAGATGGGATAAAGCGTGTGTGTTGCAACCAAGTAAGTAGTACAAAGACAAGTGTGTGTCTTGCCTACAATCAAGCATGGTGGTTGGAGTGTTATGACTTGGGGATGCATGAGTGCTGCTGGCTGTGGGGAGCTCAAGTTGTTAGAGGTAACCTTGAATGCCAACATGTACTTTGACATATTGAAGCAGAGCATGATCTCCTCCCTTTGGAAACTGTGCCATAAAGCAGTATTCCAACATGATAACCTAAAGCACACCTCTAAGATGACCACTGCCTTGCTAAAAAAACTGAAGGCAAAGGTGCAGGACTGATCAAGCATGTCTCCCGAACTCTCACTATTGAGAATCTGTGGGGCATCCTCAAACAGAAGGTGGAGGAGCATAAAGCCTCCAACATCCACCAGCTCTGTGATATCGTTATGGAGGAGTGGAAGAGAATTCCAGTGGCAACCTGTGAAGCTCTACTGAACTCCATACCCTAGCGACTTAAGGCAGTGCTTAAAAATAATGGTGACCTCACAAAATATTGGCACTTACACTGTTATACAAGCTATACATTGACTACTTTACATTGTGTCAAAGTGTCATACCTTCAATATCCCATGAAAATGTATAATTAAATATTTAGAAAAATGTGGGCTGTAATCACTTTTGTGATCACTGATATACTGTATCTATTATCATGATGACTTTTAAAGATTAAAGAATTTACCATTCACGTCCATATCCACATCCTCACTTCTCCTCTTCATGCTAGAAAGGATGTGAATATTGAATAATAAAAATATGAATGGTGAATCAGTTGTCCACAATAACAATGTGATTGGTGACCTGTCATCGCAAAGTGCAGGGATAGTTGTCATTGGGTCATGAGAACTGAAGAGATACAGGCATCAGACTCTTTACTTCAAGCACTGATAATCCATCAAATAAAAAACATGTTCACATTTTTTAAATAGACTAAGGATTTCTTGCAAGATAAAACTCTACATTCTCAGTTAAAGGTACCCTAAAAGTGTCTTAATCATTTTTATCATCCCATCTTTCTACAGTTATTAGAATAATTCTGCAGTATTAGTAACCCTTATTTATGATGTTATCAGCAAAGAGTAATTTATTTCAAAGGTGCAATAACTGATTAAATCACATATTCAGTTATGCAGTCAATAAATCACAGATACTTACTCTGATATATCACAGATGGTAATTTTCTTTGGTCAAATCAATATCGTAATGTAATATTTATTTTGCTGATAGGACCCCAAATTAAATCACTGTTTGTTTATTCTTTACTAGACATATGATTTTTTTTTTTTTTTTATTTGCAAGAGTTTAGAACTCCCTAAGCAATGGCTGTTTTCTGGGCAGCCATAGGGTTGTGTCGTGAATAGAGATGAGCAAATTTGTTCGTTTTTTGTCCCCAAATCTGATTTTGATATATTCGTGCCATGTTCGAACCCTATTCGTGCCGAATGTATGTCTTATGATTCGGTAATTTCTACTCCCATTGACTCATGACGTTCAGCTGTGTTCGACGAATATTGAAAAAACAATATTCTATTCCGATCGTATATGGAACAGAATCCGAACAAATTAGCTCATCTTTAGTCATGAATTACAATTAGGTGATAAATTTCTGATTTCTACAGATTTCTCTGTGGACACCCTTGATCTGTAGAACGAGCATCTCAAGTCAGGTACTTCTTCACTCCGGTCACAAATTGATTACGCATATTCACCCATGTTTGTTGCTCCATTCAATGTTTTGGGACTTCTATATAGGAAAGATGTGTATCTTCGTACCGTGTTAGCCAGTAGATAGAAAAATATTTAGACTTGAGAGTCCTCAGTGGTTGATACCTTTTAATGGCTACCTGAAAAGATGGTAACAAATTGCAAGCTTTCGAGACTACGCAGGTCTCTTCATCAGGCAAAGACTAAAACAAAAGCTGAAGAATCACATATTTATATACACAAAAGGACACAGGAATAATGCAATAGGTAAGACAAGTGACGTGAAGCAGAACTGTCATTATGGCAGAGGGATGAACATAAATATGACTAGTTCATAGATAAGGAGTGAAAGTTTTATTACCCTCTGATTGGGGTCTGGTATTGTGTTGTGATGACCTAAAAGGTCAGGGAAGCAGATTCCTTAATTGTTGTAGAAAGACATGAAACTCTGGGATATATTCATCCCAGCACTAAGAGTGTCAAAGGTCATCATAAGTTTATATTCCCACACTTTTCTATCCTTCTCAGATTTGAAGTTAGATTTTAATACAAGTAATTCCATATCCGTCATGCTATGACCGGGCATACAAAAGTGTTTTGCCACAGGTAAATCCATTCTTTTTTCTCTTATTGTGTGGCGATGAGAATTCATCCTTGTTCTCAGTTTTTGCCCGGTCTCCCCCACATACAGACCCCCAGTTGGACATTTAGTACATATAATTAGGTACACCACATTAGATGTGATGCAGCTGAAAGTACCTGGTATCTTGTAGTCCTGATGGGAGTTGGGGATCTTTATCCTGTCCGTGGTCATTATAGATGCACAGGTTTTGCATTTCTTTTGTTTGCAAGGAAAGGTACCTGCAGCTGTTGGGGAGGACAGGGAGCTTCTGACAATGATGCTTCTTAGATTTGGGGGCTGCCTAAAACATAGTAGTGGGGGGTCTGGAAATATGGATTGTAATCGGGCATCTTTTTGTAGTAAAGGTTGTAGTTTCCGTGCAGCTCCCCTTAGCATCTCCAGACTTGGATTGTAGGTGACCACTAGAGGCACCCGGTTATTTTCTTCTTTAGCTTTGTAATGTAGCAGGTGATTCCTTGATATTCTGGTGGCTCTTGTAATTTGGTTTTCAATTGTTCTTGGATGGTAGCCCTGGTTCAAAAAAGTCTTTCTGAGGCGACCAAGGTGTTCATCTCTATCCATGGGGTTGGAACATATACGATTGTATCTGATGGCTTGGCTGTAGACAATAGAGTTCTTTATGTGTTTTGCCGTGCTTTCTAGAGGACTCTCATTTTGTCCTACTAAGGCCCTGGATAAAACCGAACTCTGCAGTGATATGGAACATTTTTTCAGGAGACTGCGCCTGAGGGAATACTTCAATGATACAGAAGATTCAGAAAACACTCGGACTGAAGGAAGAGGGATCCCAACAACCAAGAAGAGGTCAGACTGGACACCTCCACCTGGACGTAACCCTCATTTGGATAAATATATAGACTCATTCAGACATTTGATAAAATCCACCATCATAGCCACCAACAAGAGACAAGCCTCCAACATCAGTGCCCAGGAGAGAAAGGCCATACAGTCTCTGAAAACCAACAAAGAAATCATCATTAAACCTGCTGACAAGGGAGGTGCAATAGTCATGATGAACACATCAGACTATATGAAGGAAGCAAACAGACAACTTACGGACACACGCTACTACAGAAAACTGGAGTCGGACCCTACACAGGACTATTACAAGGAACTAAGCAAGTTGGTATCTTGTCTGTCTGACAAATCCATAAGAGCTGATGACCTGATACCAGAAAGTCCAAGAACAGGGACATTCTACATGCTTCCCAAAATCCACAAAGCCGGAAATCCAGGGAGGCCGATTATTTCATGTGTGGACACCCTTACTGAGCAAGTATCTGGATGGGTAGAGGGTGTTCTTAAACCCCTGGTAAAGGATACACCCAGCTACATTCAGGACACAACTGACCTACTGAATAAACTAGCAGCAATAGGTTCTCTACCAGAAGGAACCATCCTGGCCACCATGGATGTGGAATCTTTGTACTCTAATATCCCACACCAGGATGGATTAAATGCCTGCAAAGTCTTCATGGGAAACACCGGGAATGATGCTGATTCTGTGGTGAAACTCACAAAATTCATCCTCACCCACAATTACTTTGAATTTGACAACAAGATCTATCTTCAGGAGACTGGCACAGCTATGGGAAGTAAAATGGCTCCACAGTATGCAAATCTTTTCATGGCCAAGCTTGAAAGCGAATTTTTGTCCTCATGCCCCATCAGGCCTCGGGCCTACTACCGCTACATTGATGACATTTTAATCATCTGGACGGAGTCTGAACAACAGCTAAAGACATTCCATGAACAGTTCAATCAATTTCATCCCACCATAAACTTAACACTTAACTACTCCAGCACTGAAATTAACTTTTTAGACACCACCATTAAGCTAAAGAACAATGAAATAGAGACATCCCTGTATCAGAAGCCAATCGACCGTCCAACATATCTTAAATGGGACAGTTTCCATCCAAAACACATAAAGAACTCTATTGTCTACAGCCAAGCCATCAGATACAATCGTATATGTTCCAACCCCATGGATAGAGATGAACACCTTGGTCGCCTCAGAAAGACTTTTTTGAACCAGGGCTACCATCCAAGAACAATTGAAAACCAAATTACAAGAGCCACCAGAATATCAAGGAATCACCTGCTACATTACAAAGCTAAAGAAGAAAATAACCGGGTGCCTCTAGTGGTCACCTACAATCCAAGTCTGGAGATGCTAAGGGGAGCTGCACGGACACTACAACCTTTACTACAAAAAGATGCCCGATTACAATCCATATTTCCAGACCCCCCACTACTATGTTTTAGGCAGCCCCAAATCTAAGAAGCATCATTGTCAGAAGCTCCCTGTCCTCCCCAACAGCTGCAGGTACCTTTCCTTGCAAACAAAAGAAATGCAAAACCTGTGCATCTATAATGACCACGGACAGGATAAAGATCCCCAACTCCCATCAGGACTACAAGATACCAGGTACTTTCAGCTGCATCACATCTAATGTGGTGTACCTAATTATATGTACTAAATGTCCAACTGGGGGTCTGTATGTGGGGGAGACCGGGCAAAAACTGAGAACAAGGATGAATTCTCATCGCCACACAATAAGAGAAAAAAGAATGGATTTACCTGTGGCAAAACACTTTTGTATGCCCGGTCATAGCATGACGGATATGGAATTACTTGTATTAAAATCTAACTTCAAATCTGAGAAGGATAGAAAAGTCTGGGAATATAAACTTATGATGACCTTTGACACTCTTAGTGCTGGGATGAATATATCCCAGAGTTTCATGTCTTTCTACAACAATTAAGGAATCTGCTTCCCTGACCTTTTAGGGTCATCACAACACAATACCAGACCCCAATCAGAGGGTAATAAAACTTTCACTCCTTATCTATGAACTAGTCATATTTATGTTCATCCCTCTGCCATAATGACAGTTCTGCTTCACGTCACTTGTCTTACCTATTGCATTATTCCTGTGTCCTTTTGTGTATATAAATATGTGATTCTTCAGCTTTTGTTTTAGTCTTTGCCTGATGAAGAGACCTGCGTAGTCTCGAAAGCTTGCAATTTGTTACCATCTTTTCAGTTAGCCATTAAAAGGTATCAACCATTGGGACTTCTAGTCACCTGTTTCTCTTAGTCCCATTGACAATGAAACATACAGCTTAACTCAATCTCCCACTGGAGTGGAAAGAAATAGGGGTTTGGATCTTATTTCTAATAATTAATAGGGTTCCTAGATGTGGATAAGTATCAAAAACAAAAAAAAAAAAATAGTGTGAAATTTTATCATCAATGTTTTTCCATCTATATTTTTGGGTTTCAGACAATTTTTCCCAGCTTTACGCAATGTATAGGACATTGTAATAAATGTTAGTCTCACTGGCCACCTAACGATATGTATGCTTGGCTTTTTATCAGTATACAATGTAATCATGTTTTCTTCTTTTGCTTTGTGCTCAGCTATACATATTCATAGAAGTATGACTTGAGATTACAAGCTTTTACAAAAAATAAGGTGATCTACAGCTGGTTAAAAGATTGTCTTAAGTACATAGCTTCAGGAGCTAGCCGCTCCCCGGCCTTCCGACTTAATGCTTACGGTGCGCTTCTGACAAAAGACAATTTATACAGGCAACATGGCTGAGCTGCTGGCTCAATCTACTAGCACTACAATGCTGCAAGTTGAAGCAGCTTTCCCTCTCCAACATTTGAGAAGCATAATGCCATGTTCACACGTTCATCATTTGGTCAGTATCTGTAAGCCAAAATCAGGAGTGGAACAATCCGAGAAAATTATAATAGAAACATGTGCACCACTGCACCACATTTCATTTTTCACCCACTCCTGGTTTTGGCTTATAAATACTGATGTAAAATACTGACCAAATACTGTTAGTGTGAACGTGGCTTAAAGGCATTGAAGCTGTCAGGATCCAGCAAACCAGCCAGATTCTGAGTAGCTCTTGCTTTTAAGCTGTTTAGAAAACAACTTACAAGTTTGTGCTCCTTGCCTTGAGTCTAAAGTAGCGCTAGCATGCTGTTTAGCGCTTGAAAATGGAGAGGAATTTTAATAAGAGGTAAACGGCAAAGTTTGTTTTTTACATGCACTTTGCCATTTTTATCATTCTACCAGACGACACAACCTCCTTAAAATTTATTGCTGCAATGTTGTAATTCTGTATTAAAAATCTGCTAGTCTATCATTAACTGGATGTAAATAGTGAAGCGGAGGCACATACACATTGGCTTCCTTTTGCTAGAAGGTCTTAAGCCCCAATTCATTAATATGTCAGTATTAATGATCGGGCACTGGAGTAAGATAGACTTAATTCATTGAGAGGAGCACATCACTTACTAAAATGAATTAAACACAACTTACATGTGTCATGTACTTCCACCAGAAATGTTCTCTAGTAGAGATGGGCGAATATTTTGAAATTTGAATTTGCTGACTTTGCCACATTATAAAAAAATCTTACTCAGCTAATAAATTTGTGTGAATTTCAATAGTGGAAAACTTATAATTGCTCTTAAAATACATGTGGTGGACGAAAGAGTGTGAGAGAACCTTCCTGATCATAAGAGCATACACTGTACAGGAGAGAGAGAGAGGACAAGTGGGGTCAGAAGAGCTTTTACTTTGCAGTAGAAAAAGGACTCAGCTAAGCATAAGAGCTTACACTTTACAGGCAAAATAAAAAGGACCCTGCTGAGCAAAAGAGCTTACACTTTACAAGCTGTTATACTGTAATTTCCCCCCGGGATCAATAAAGTGTATCGTATCGTATCGTAAGCAAGAGAGGATCCCACTAGCCAGAAGAGCTTATACTTTACAGTAAAAAGATGACCCTGCTGACCTTAAGAATTTACACTCTGAAGAAGAGAGAGAAAATTACCCAGTGACTCTGGAGATGAAAAATTACTCTGCCGTACAAACTGTGCTCTGCTGGGAACTTCTGACTTGTGTTGTGCCAGGTACTGACAACCACTTTACAAGGTATGATAATTAGGGTTGAGTGGACTGGTGGAAGTTCGGGTTCTGTCCCCAACCAAACTTTATGACCAATGTTCTGTTCGGGTACCAAAACTTTACCCGAACTTGAGCATGAACCCAAACCCCACTGAAATGTATGGGAAACCGAACTTCCCAAACCCCACTGAAATGTATAGGAAACCAAACTTCGGCACTGGAAAACTCTCTCTCTTTCTCTCCTCCCACATTTCCCTTGGAACTCCAAACATTAAAATGGACTTCCGGGAGAAGTCCTTGTTTGCAATTCAGCACAGCAAACTTTAAAGTTCAGGTCCGCTCATTTCTTATGATAATTCATAAGATGTCTTAGCCTAGGGCACTGTGGGGAAGCCTGTGCAACCATGCAAAATTATGTTCACCTGCTCTCTGATGCTTCAGCATGTTGGGAAATGGGGTGCTGGGCAAGTTTTTTCGTATCTCAAAATTTTCAAATTTGTGTGAAACTGTGAATTTCTGGAAATTTTACTAAATCGATTAACCACGAATCGATACACTCATCTATGTTCTCTAATAATAGACTGGAGTACACTTCTCGAGTAAGTAAAGTAGGTAAAGTGGCACAACTTTTCAGGAATTTCATGGACGAGCTTAGCCATGCCCATCCCATGAATTATGTGCTCATGTTGGCTGGGACAAGTGTGAAAATGCCAAGAGTCACAATATTTTTGCGCTACTTATGAGTTATGCAAATATATTGTGACTTATTATAGTATTTTACACTCGAATTCTGGCTTATACAACTTAATGCCTTGGCCCCACAGTTTTTGTGAGACACCAAGGTCCATCAGTCCATTAGAATAAGGACTGCCACCAACTTGAACTCCTTCTTTCCATGCCCCCCATTGCTATCACATGGTCCACCCCTGTAGCATGTACCCACTTAAGCAAAGCCCCCTCTTTGTGATCCTCAAGTGACCCATGACCCTGAAGATTGAATTAAAATCAAATTCTGAACATGTCCTACACATGCAAACTGACGACCATACTATATTAATCTCTATACATAATGGCAAAGCTAACTCTGTAAGGGAAGAATTTAGAGTATCCAATTAAAACACTAACAAGGAGATTAGTAATGTAGTTTTGCTGAACTATCTTCTATATGAAACGGCCAGA
This sequence comes from Oophaga sylvatica, assembly GCA_033576555.1. Lineage (NCBI taxonomy): Eukaryota > Metazoa > Chordata > Amphibia > Anura > Dendrobatidae > Oophaga > Oophaga sylvatica. Next base: position 164,130,317 of record JARQOD010000007.1, on the reverse strand, counting down.
GCTCATTTGTATTGACTAATTATTTAACTTACAAGATTGAACTAATTTTTATTTCCATTTTACCAAAAAATAAATGCATGTAAAGCTATGTCTGTTCTTTCCATCTCAGCACTATACCCATTCAGCTGTAATGGGTTCATTAATGAATCAGATATGATCAAAGAGATACTAGGGGAAAAAAACCTAGCAGAAGGGAAAGTGCCAACATTGCACTATCCGCTTCATCTGATTATTTTACATTTCCTTAGGTGGTAATTTTAAAGATATTTCCTGTAAAAGTAGGTCTGGCTGACAAGTTTTTTTCCCTTTTCTTCTTTTTTTTTCCAGAAAGACACATTGCTCAAACGTTTACATTTCGTGAAATAAAACTTCATATTTCATATAATTATTAAAAATAATAGAACTTGCTATTATGATAGATAGTTTTGTAAACTTCAAAGCAAAGGATGGCGCCTTGAATGACCAAAGGCATAGCCTGAAGCTGCAGGAAAAGCTATATATTATCATATAACTCAGCTATACATAAATCAGTTATCGCTGTTCTTACTATGGTGCGTACGGCAGCTCGATCTAGCATGACCGTATGCAATTTTCTTGGTATCATATGGTCATGCGACCTTCAGGCATCAATTCAGTGGAGCGTGAAAAAAATGGGAAAATCCAGCAAGCGCAAAAGTCATAAAACATCACATTTATTAGTAGATTTAAAACATGAAAAGGAAAAATTTAAAAAACATGATAATGGCCGACACGTTTCGAGCTGCTCTAGCTCTTAATCATGATTAAGAGCTAGAGTAGCTCGAAACGCATCGACGGTTATCATGTTTTTTACATTTTTCCTTTTCATGTTTTAAATTTAGTAATAAATGTGATGTTTTATGACTTTTGTGGTTGCTCGATTTTCCCCTTTTTTTCACGGTTCCTTTACTCAGGAAACCAGCCTGAAGTCTCTGTGCACCACACACCTATGCTATGAATTTCTCAACCCAGTGAGCTGACTGTTGCTCCATTGTGTTTTTCTCAATTCAGTGGAGGTATGTTCATCGAAGTACCTTAAAGATCTATGACATATAACAAGACTATGTCCGAATGTTAGCAATTTATTAGGATTCATAACAAATCATGGAATTATTTGTAACCAATTATCTATTAGTGAGATCAATGGCATAAAAAAGCTTGTTATTATTCTAGCATCTATAATGCACTTTTTATTTTTTTGTTTTTATGAGGCTTTTTCCATCTTAATAAAGACTAGAGACGAACATGTTTTTGACAGTTCTTGTCACTTCTCCAGGAGATAAATCAGTTCAATTGCTGTGAAATTTGAACATGGAAAATCAATTCTCTTATATAGATAAGCAAATATGTAAACATTTCTGCATTGATTTTTCACGATTCAGCCTGCTTCTCCGCAATGGTGAAATCTAACAAATCTTCAATGGTCAAAAAACATGTTTCTAGTTAGAATCACATCACGTCCAGACTCATTGTTCAGTGAGTACATCTGGTATTTCTCCCAACACATACATCTAATGTGCCCATCAGCCAAATGTCTGACCTTTTATCCAGAGCACGACAGAAGATTTCAAAGTATAATTCATTGTAAAATGAATAATATTTCATGTGTTGGTAAATTGAGTCCATTTCAATTTTACAACCTCTTTTTCAATCTTATTGCCTTCATTTCTCTTGTAAATGTTGTTGGATGTCGTCTACAGATAGATATTGTAAAACACAAGCTACCTATAGATGTGTCCTTTATCAACTTTCCTTTTGACTCAAAATATTCTGTGTGGCGCAAAATGCCAAAATTGAATGAAAAATATGATTTTATGATAATCTGCCAGGAGATATTTATGCTATATAGTTTGACATTGGTATTACCATTTGCTGAGAATTTAGCTTTAGATTGCAGTTCTTAAATGAATCTGTCAGCAAGATTTCACCCCCAAACTATTTATATGCACATGTAGCTCTCTCAAAGAAAAGTCCAACAATACCTTTACATGGCCAGTCCGCTCCTCCGTTACTGAGAAATCAGAGTTTTAATTACTATGCATATGGCTAAGATAGATCTGAAGACTCTGTCACTGAAGCTCTGTTCCCACCTTCATGATGGCACTGGGCGGGGAATAGAGCTCACGTGACGGAGGCTTCAGATCTACCTTAGTCATATGCATATCAATGCAAACGCTGATTTCTCAGTATCAGAAGATTGAACTAACCATGTAAAGGTATTGATGGACTTGTCTTTGAAAGAGCTACATGTGCATATATATAGGTTGGAGGATAAAATCTTGCTAAAGTTTGACACATTTGTACAATCCTCAATACTTAACTATTAATTGTTATGAAAGTAGAAATGCATCCAGAAATATTTTCATCCCAGTAACCTCTACATTACTTTCCCTGTAGGCATTTAAGGAGTCATGGCATATGCACTAAATATTTAGCTGAAAGTAAACTTAGTTGGAAAAAATGCTAGGGTTACTGAAAAATAGCTCAAAAGGGCCAGTTAATTACATTTACTAGTAAGAGGAACCTACACACTCGGTATACTTCACCCAATTACATTAAATTCATTCTATTCTTCCAAGGCACTTTCTAAACTAGAGAAAAATGTCAAGTTAGTCAGCAAAAATAGCCAAACCAATCAATGGAAATTGAATTCCCTTCATACCAGATGTGTCCTAGAAAACATAGCTGTGCTAAGGTAATGAAATATAGTGGGACACACAAACTACTTGGAACTGAAATCGAGAAAATGCAATTTATACCTCCGGTTAAACAAACTGATACTTTTTTGGCTGGATGAAATTTAAGGTTCTATGGGAAAATGTAACCGGCCATAAGTTTACAGAACACTATCCATAATGTGAGTTTTTAAGATTCTCTCTATAATTGTTCAATTGCATTTAAACACATGGCCTTAAAATAGATCCATTAAGACTGAGCCCTTTATATGGAGCCTATTTTGCAAAGCTTGATAATAAGTCATACAGTACAGACCAAAAGTTTGGACACATCTTCTCTTTCAAAGATTTTTCTGTATTTTCATGACTATGAAAATTGTAGAATCACACTGAAGGCATCAAAACATATGAAGTAACACATGTGGAATTATACATTACACTTTACAAAAAAGTGTGAAACAACTGAAAATATGTCTTATATTCTAGGTTCTTCAAAGTAGCCACCTTTTGCTTTGATTACTGTTTTGCACGCAGAAAAGGTGAACGGATGGACTCTACATGCCTGGTTCCCACCGTGAAGCATGGAGGAGGTGGTGTAATGGTGTGGTGGTGCTTTGCTGGTGACACTGTTGGGGATTTATTCAAAATTGAAGCGGTGAGCGGACCAGCTCATCCCAAACCATCTCAATTGGGTTCAGGTCTGGTGACTGTGGAGGGCAGGTCAAATAGCCCTTACACAGCCTGGAGGTGTGTTTGGGGTCATTGATCTGTTTAAAAAAGATATGACGGTCCAACTAAACGCAAACAAGATGGAATAGCATGCTGCTACAAGATGCTGTGGTAGCCATGCTGGTTCAGTGTGCCTTCAATTTTGAATAAATCCCCAACAGTGTCACCAGCAAAGCACCCCCACACCATCATACCACCTCCTCCATGCTTCACGGTGGGAACCAGGCATGTAGAGTCCATCCGTTCACCTTTTCTGCGTGCAAAGCAGTAATCAAAGCAAAAGGTGGCTACTTTGAAGAACCTAGAATATAAGACATATTTTCAGTTGTTTCACACTTTTTTGTAAAGTGTAATGTATAATTCCACATGTGTTAATTCATAGTTTTGATGCCTTCAGTGTGATTCTACAATTTTTATAGTCATGAAAATACAGAAAAATCATTGAATGAGAAGGTGTGTCCAAACTTTTGGTCTGTACTGTATATTTATTTTTTCGGCCAACCTTTTAAAGAAAAATAATTTAAGGTGCTGTTTACCCATTTCATTTTGTATGTTAAAATATTTTCAAGAATTTTTATTTAATTTGTAGTTATTCATTATTTAGTTTTCATGTCTAATCTTTATTTTTTTTCAAATCCTTGAAATGTTGTACTTTTCACTATGGCCAATGAGCCTCATAATAGGACGACGCTTCCTGTTCAGTGGTAATCACTTTTAAGAAGTCATCTAATTTTTACTACAGGCTGGATTACATTTACATCTTTTTAAAGATAACCCAGTATTTCACCCCTTTCCCTATAGAGTGATCTTTTTCATAGAAGATAAAAGGCTGATCCGGAACAAAAATGTATTTTAATCCTGATGTCACTAGCTAGGCTGGTCTCTGTTTTTCCTGCACATTGGGTATTCTTCTGACAACACACACTGACAGTGCACTCTCTTGCCGGCTCAATAGTTTTAAATAAAGCTGGCGAGCAAGCGCACTGTCACTGTTAATATTACACAAGAATCAACTGAGCACAAATCGGAGATTGACCACAGATGCGTGCTCAATAGAGCTGGGATTAGACAAGCCCGTGAAAAGGATGTCACTGATGACACTTCATTCCAGGGAGGAGGCAGAAGCAGCGGCAGTCCTTGATGATGGCTCGTTAGACTCTCCCAGCATGCACTGGGATTCTAAAGCAGCTAGATAAGAAAAGTATATCAGAAAAGAGATTAAATTATGACATTAAATAGATAAGCATTTAGGATTAAAATAAATTGTGGATCATAACTTTAATGATCCTTATTCTGGTCTATGCAACATAAGGCATATTTCTAAATGCTGTACATGTGGCCACTAAAAGTAATCCATCCTGTATGTTATATAAGCAGATTGCATGGAAGCAATGAAGAGTTGTTTTCCAACAACGCTAAAGATCTTTTGTTACTGTAAACTTAATGACTTCTAATCAGGTACAAATTACATGCTGACGTTAGAGCAGAATTGGTTCTCGCTTGAATACTAAATGGCATTGTCTCTGTATTGAATATTAATCTATGATTAGACACAATAGAGTGAAAATACATTTCTTTACCTATATTTATACCTAAATTTTGCTCTATTAAAAGAGATATTGATCTATTATTAAAATCTAGCTTGTTTGTTTTCCTTTCCTTCATTAGGTAGCTTGCCCAATAAGGCTATGTGCGTATGCAGAGTTTTTGCAGAATATTTTTCTGCAGCACAAAACCAGAGTATTGGCAGAAAAACCGCTCGCGGGATATATAATTGCTTTTTGATACGTTTTTGCATGTGTTTTTGATGCATTTTTACTATTGTTCCCATTTATTTGGATGGTTGAAAAACACCGCAAAAACACAAAAAGAATTCTCATACTGCAGATATGAAAAAAACATTTTGATGGTTCAAATCTGCAAGAAAAGACTAAGCAGCATGTACATGAGATTTTGGAAATCTTATTTGCTTTGCTGGTACTGTAAAAATCTGCATTTTTTTTTCTGTGGCACAAATGCTGCATGTGAACAAGCCATTAAAGCTTACTTACTGATATTTTTGATAGTGCAGGTGCCTGCATGAAATTTTGTACTAGGGTTTAATAAAGGGATGTGGATGTCCTTTACCTTCCTTCACAGACATGTGTCCCGGCTTCAGAGTGGAACACTGTGCATGATTGGAAGTGCAGAGACCAAGTATATTAGATTACATAGTAAGGCCGAGGTCACACTTGCGAGTGCAATGCGAGAAACTCACGCGAGTCTCTCACCTCAATACCCCTCACTGCCGCCGACACTCGTACTGTAGCGTTCAGCTGCATAGAAACACATGCAGCCGCACACTCAGGTCCCGAGGGCCGGCGGCAGTCCTGGATATTGAGGCGCGAGTTTCTCGCATTGCACTCGCAAGTGTGACCCCAGTCCAAGAGCACTGGGATCGTCTACATCCACCGATCTCTCTTCTTTGGCATATACAGACCTAAAGCTAAAGAAATCATTCAGTAGTTCTGCCTTCTATTGTTACTCAATGACCAACTCTAGTTTACCATAATTTAGAATGCCCACCGATGCAGACCTTGTTGTTTTGTATTAATAAATTTCAAGAATTTCTTGATTTCTTGGTATTTGGCTTTCCTTCCTACCTGACATTCATTTTTAAAATTTGCTGTTTTCATTACTATGTTTATAGATTCCACTCAACTCTTTGTAGTTTTTAAATGCTGTAGTTGACCCCACAGTTTTTTATATTCTAAATGCCCTTTCTTGTCATTAATAATCTTACTACGTAGACTTGAAAAACTCTCATTTAACATTTGTTTCATTAAAATTATTCTCTAACAAGCTGAGGAATTTTCTCCCCTTTGCATTTGAATCAGAACCATGACCCCAGTCAATACCTGGATAGTTAAAATTTGCTATAATCACCATTGTATGCAGTCCACGACATCTGATCTTACATTACTATTTCAGAGTTTCCCTCACTATGTAATTCCACCCACCAGGTTTCATATTCCTCACAACCCTTTTCCTTTTTTGCCTCTGTTACTCTTACTTTTATGACTTCTAACATGCCTCCTACAATCCTCCTGCATTCCTACTTCCATGGGAATCTCACAAGGAAAGAGATTTGCGAGCCTCTTGTCCAACTTCCAAAGACTAAAGACTTGGCCGATGGATCAGAGTTCCGCGAACCGATCCACCCATCTTTATTAGCAACACATTGTCCACTATTATATTAAAAAATAACAGGATTATTTGTCTTCAAAACGTATCCCTAATCTAGCAAATGTAAAAATAAGCAATTTTCAATTTGCTCAAATGCCTAGAAGATCGAAAAGATAAAATAACCGGACTCTGTGTGGTTCACAAGAGTCACAATTTGCTTTAGGCGAGGCAATTACAAAAGTTGTCAGTCATTTTATTTAGATGGGAAATGTAATTGTTTTCCTCCAAACTTGCTTTTAGTCTAAAAGATTAGACAAGAACAGAAAATCACAGCAAAGCAAAATCATTGCTAAGTGTAATGTAGTTGTAATACACATTAATGTGATTTTCACATTGACTCAAAGAGACTCCTCACTTCCCTTATTATATGAGCAATCAGATATGGGTGGCCTCTGCTGGACTCTTCTCCTATTGTGCCAACCAGTGTCTTAGGAAGCATAGACCACCCACATGAAATTGTGGAGTAAGAGGAGTGTTTGAGTGGGCGAAATGAAAAAAAAATGAAAAATTAAATGTGGCCAGGGGACTGTGTGAAACATTAATGATGGGGAATAAACGACATTGTGTTTGCAACATGGACACATTTTATCTGCCAAATGAGGCATTGTGGTGATGGATAACACAGACCCTAGAAAGCTCTGTGAAAGCCTACATTTCAATATAACTCTTACCTTTTTAGTCTACCATACAGTCACAAAAGTACACGTGCTGAATTTCTGATGTACTGATAAATCTGTTTTGCAAAAATTGAGAAAATATGTCTTCTGTTCTGGACATTTTTCTGATTATCTGAACCTTCCTGCCTCTAGAGTCATCAGTTGTGTTAAGTGGCACTGTAAGTATCCATGTCCGTGCTGATGAAATGGATGGAGCTGCTGACTGTAACTTATGCCATTAGTATCTTTTGCAACAATAAGGCATGTGAAGGTCTTGAGACAGCTCACTGGTATTACCCATCATGAGATGTTTCTTGTGTAGCCCCTTGGTAATGAGACACCTTATTATAGGCCATTGTCTGAAGCAGCTGATATTATTTGTCACTAAGTGGCAGGATTGCTTTCTAATTGCTGATAGATTTCAGTGTCAGGACTTTTGATGGCTTTTTGCACCTCTTTTTCTTCATGTGTTCAACACCTTTCCTCTGTGTCATTTCTCATTATTTCACATGACAATTTATGGACCTCTATGGTATTATTTCTTTGCCAGTGTGGATTGGATGGACTGTTAGCGACATCTGGTGAGAATTTCATGCCAATAGCACCTTGAGAAACATATTTACTTTGAAAATTGGTGACGTGCTCAGCTCTTCTTTCACCCACTGTATAAATATATTTTATGCATATAAATACATATATATGTAGTTTTTATGCACTGATGAATTGGATTATGTTAATATATTGTGATGAGCCCACTGAAAGCACAGCTGGGAATGAATTAATTAATGGAACAGCAGCTGAGGAACTCAACTCAGAATTGAAGGAAAATTAATGTCAACGTAATTTTGCATGTAAGACACCTATCAGTGAAAATGCACTTTTCAGGCTCAGTAGGCTTCTCAGAAAATATTTTTCACCAATGCTGGACGTTTAAGAGGCAAAAAAGAGTTACTTTCATCTAGTCATCTAAATAGTAAGTTTGCAGATTATGTGACATTTGGATGTTTTGATACATTGCTGTGACTTTACATTGCATTTTATTTGAATTTATGGTTTCTGAAATTGGTAAATAACTTAGTAACCCTTTCCCTTCCAAAAATGTATCCCATATGTCCTTGACGGGCAGAAAATTGGGGGCCAAAGACATACGATATACATCTTAGCTACTAATGGCAATATCGTAGCCTGCATTGCAGCTATAGTACAGAAACGAGCCGAAGCTCATTTTGAAGCTGAGAGAGTCAAGCCAGCCTGAGATACAGGGATGGAAAGTGGGAGCTGCTAGTGTTTGCCGCTGTCACTTTTGACTCTCACTCTCACTCTGTTCAATATTTGATCAGAATTCCATCTACCCTTGTGTTACCCCGGCTTAAGGACGGGAGTAACACAATTTTCATCCAGGACAGTGGTATGATTTTTTTTTCATTTGCCATCCGAGTGCTGTCCATTTTATTACAGCAGCAGCTATTAATCATTTACAGGAACATTTATGGTTTCCTATATCACAGAATTGTCATTTTCTGTAAAAATCGGATGTCACACTGTAGCTTCGTATTGGAACCAATTTTTTTCTCGAACCCATCCGATTTCAGAGTGAAATTGCAGCATGCTGCATTCACACAATGAGCCCTGACTTGTGATATTTTTGGCTGGGTCAAAACAAGAGCGGATATTTTGGTCTTATTTTGAAGCTGAGAGTCTGAGCTGAGATACAGACCTTTAGGGCAGAGACAGACTGCCGTATAACTCGTGCGATGGTTGCATCGCATGGCATGGACAGGCCCGACACCTCTCCTGACCTGAGCATGACAGCGTAATATATTTATACGCAGTTGCCAAGCTCAGGTGAAAAGAGCAGACAGTCAGTACGAGATTTACGATGTGATCCTCACACGAGATATACAGTAGTCTATCTCTTGCCCTTAAAATGGCAACCCCTTCAGAAAGTGTTAAGCATGAGAAATGACTGTGGGTGTGGGGCAACAAACAAACTGCAACAAGGACAGTACGCAGATGATTTGTGATCTCCTCCTGTCACTGTGTAAGAATAGGTGTGTATCACTATAGCAAACTAAAAGAAAGGTCAGAAAAATAAAAAAAAAGTAAAAAAAAATGGAAATAACCTTAGTTTTTTTCTTTCGTCTTTTATCATGAAAAAAAAGAACACCATATATTTGACATCTCATTGTAGTAAACTGAATTATAAGGCTACGTTCTATTGATGATCTTCTGGAGAGTTTTTGATGTTGTAGATTTTCTGTAGCATTTCCGCACCTATTAGGTAAAATAGATTATTTGCATCTTTCCATTATGATTTATTCATGCGTTTTTTGTGGCTGCAATTTTTGGTATGTCATGCTTTCAATGAAGTTGCTCTGTTTTTGGCACTTTCTGGTATTTTGGTTATGGTTTTTACCTTTAGAATTTTTGCTTCTAATGCAAATCTATGGGTAAAATATGCACGGAAAACTCGGCAAACCCCGAACCCGCCAAAAGAAAGATCTCTATAATTGCCATCCAGTTTGCTGGAACTGCAAGACGCAGCAAAAATACGCAGAGTTAAAAATGCACCAAAAGCTCATCATACAGATAAAGGGTTAAACCAACCTGACACCATAAAAAAAAATCAGAAACAATAATGAGCTCGCTATTTAACGCACACCGTAAATACTATTAAAATAGTAAAAATTTAATAAAAAGCTGTCAAAAAATCTCCTGAAAAATGGACTCAATAAATACTATAGTTCAATAAGCAAAAAAAAAATAAGCCCTCATATAGCTCCATCAACTAAAAATATAACTGTTGCAGCTTTTACATTATGGTGACATAAAATATTTTTTTTCGATTGGATTTTAGTGTAAAAAAGTGATAATATATATGTAAACAATACTTGCCTGCCATCATCATGCCCTTAGCGACTCAAACTATAAAATTAGCATACTATTTATTCCACACAATGAACATCATAAAAAAATTCACAGTCACTAATTTGATGTTCAGCTGTCTCACAAAAGATGGAATAAAAAGAGAACAAAAAGTTAAATATAACTCAAAATGGTATCAATAAAAAATACAAGTCATCCTGTCAAAAAAGCTTTCATTACAAAATTATATCACAGAATATGATGACACAAAATTATAGCATTTTTTGTTTTGCAAACAGTAAAACATAAATAAAATTACATAACTTTAGTATCCCATTAACCGTGCTGACCAACAGAAAAAAAGATACGGTAATATGTCACTTACACCACAGACTCAATGATGAAAAATGAACAAAACATCAATGGTATACAAATGTAAATTTTTCTTTTTTTTGTCATCTACTGCACAGACACTTTTTGTGTTAAAATGGTAACTATACTTCTTGAGAAAATTATTAGTATATTTTCCAAAATGGGGATTACTTCTTGGGAGGTTTCCACTGCGCTAATATTTCAGCTGATCTGCAAATACAATTTGGTGATAGAAAACCATTGCAGCAAAATTTGCTCTCAAAATGATGATGTTTCCCGTCTGACTCTTGCTGTGAGACCCCAAGAAGCAGCACAATGCCGCATATTAGTGTATTGCCATACTCAGGAGAAAATGAATAATAAAGCATGTGGTACATTTTTCTTGTTACCTCTTGTAGAAATGAAAAATGTTTAGCTAAAGCTGCATAATAATGGAACAAATTAAATTTTTCATTTTCACAGTTGATGAAATTTGTGAAGTACCTGTGGTATAAAAATGTTCACTACACAATTAGATGAATTCCTTGAGGCATCTAATTTCCAAAATGGTGTTTCCTGTTTTCCAATACTACAGGGTCTCTACAAATATGATATGGCAAATTAAAACAAATCCAGCAAAATTTGAACTTAAAAAGTCAAATGTGCTTCTTTCCTACTGTTCCCGGCTGGGCACCCAAATAGTGACTACAACCAAATGTACGGTATTGTTGTATTCACCAGATATTGGGTAACAAATTGTGGGGAGTATTTTCAATTATTATTCCTTGTGAAAATGAAAATTTGTTTAACAGTGATCAAGTTCAGCTGAGTAGAACTGAAAAAAACTTGAGCCACGTGCATACTTCAGATATTAAAATTAGCAAAAAAAAATACATTTACTTGAAGCCAAGTTTTGTATTAATGAAAAAATATTTGAAAACTTTTTTCTAACTGGAATTGACTTGAAGTTACATACACTGATGCTGGATAGTAGGTGAATCCTTCAAAATCAGGTGTGTGTGGGCAAAACATGGCTCAATCAAAGTCTGATCTTCAAAACACGTTTATGGAAGTATAGTATGGAATAATCAAAGGTGATTTCTGAGGACCTTAAAATAAAAGCTGTTGATTCTCTTCAGTCTGGAAAAGGTTACAAAACCGTCTCTAAAGAGTTTGGTCTCCAACAATCCACAGTCAGAGAGATTGTGTACAAATGGAGCAAGAACATTATTACCATCCCCACAATTGGTCGATCAACAAAGGTTACTCCAAGAACAAGTTGTATAATTGTTTGCAAGGTCACAAAGAAACTCAAGGTAACCTATAAGCATCTAAAGGCCTCACTTGCATTAGCAAATGTAAATGTTCAAGAGTTCACAACTTCAAGAAGAAACTAAACAATTATGGTGTGTATGGCAGGATTGAAGGAGAAAGCCACTGCTCTCCAAACATAACATTGATGCCTGTCTGCCATTCGCTAGAGTACATCTGGACAAGCCAGAAGGATATCACAACAATGTTTTGTGAACAAATGAGTCAAAAGTAAAGTTTTTTAAGTTTAAAACATTGAATTAAAGGATTAAAAACCTCATACTGCCTGAGATACACAGTGAGGGTGACATCATGTTTTGGGCCTGTCTTGCTGCATCATGGCGAGGACAGCTTACAGTAATTCATGGAGCAATTAATTAAGAATTTTATCAGCAATTTCTAAAGGAAAATGTCAGGACATCTGTCCACGAGCTAAATCTCAAGTGAATGTGAGTCATGCAGCAAGAATAACTCAAAGCACACAAATCGTTCTACAAATTAAAGAAGAACATCAACAATTTGATCAAGTCAAGGTCCTGACCTCAATCCAATAAAAATGTGGTGTAAGGTCCTGAAGTTTATGTGAGATAACTCACCAACATAACGCAGTTGAAGCTGGATTGTAGGGGAGAATGGGCTAAAATTCCATCAAGATGATGTGCAGTACTAATTATTACCTAGAAAGTTTATATGCACTTATTGTTCCACAAGAGGTCACATCAAATAATGAAAGCAAAGGTTCACATCCTTTTTGCCACTCACAAACGTTTGATATTGAATCATTTTCCTCAATTAAAAATGGTTGAATATTTTTGACTCATTTGTTTGATTTACGTCTCTTTATCTACTTTTACAACTTCTGTGAAAATCTGACATTATTTTAGGTCAAATTTATGGAGAAATATGGAAAAATTTGAAGGGTTCACAAACTTTCAAGCATCACTGTACAAACATTGTCATTGCAAATTACTTATTATGCTAGATTTCTAAAATTCAACTGCCTTTAAAATGATTAATCATCGATTTGAAGAATGCGCAAATGTGAAGTAAAACCTCCTACTCTTCCACCTCTTCACTGTTTTTTTTAACCTTTCATTAAAGCAGCTTTCAATAATAAAGGCATCAGCGTAAAGTAATTGGTTTAAGCAAGACCTCTTCATAGGCAAACAGCTGCAGGAGGCAAATAGTTTATGCTAATACTTAATGAACTTCTGGAAATAGTGCAGATAGCTCTGGGAGGAACATTAGAGTCTGCGCTTCATCCCTTACAATAGTTTTCAATGCTCAGCTAATTTTATGTCAACAATGTTTATAATCTATACCGTCCATGTGCTGCAAGCAGCATGAAGCATTCATTAACAAACAGTTCTATTCTAGGATTCTGAAGAGCAGATATCTCAGTCATTTGTTCTCCATTATTTGGAAGATGTTACAATGCACACAATATTGTGCATGAATTTCAAGTATTTCAAGCTAAGCATGAATCCTAAAGTTCTGGCATACAAGAAATATTACTCTGGGGTCACGCTAAAATGAATCTATGGCAGTAAAGTTTAAAGGAAACCAGTCAGGTACCTTAAGCCAACCCAGAACAAGCCACCATTACATTACATAAACCTATTTCTTCATTTAAATACAGCCCATATAAACTATTTCTGCACTAAAATAAGTTTTAATGTATCTCTTGGTTTGTGCTAATTCAGTAGGATTAGTCCCTTCCCCCATACTAGCTGCTTCAGATGCTGTAATCATGCTCGTTAGGGACTTCTTGTCTGTGAAATGGCCACAGTGTGAACGTGCTCATACACTTTGAACATATACCAACTTATGCTCTGAATCATTTGTCTGGTTTTTCTGTAGTTTCTTGTACTTTGAACAAACAGGGGCATACCTCCCCCTTTTTGAGCAAGGCATTTCATCTGTATAGTTTCCCATGGGCACCTGTCTGATTAGTCTAGCCTGAGTCCTGGTATTCCCTTATTCACACTGGCATGTAAAATTTTGGGCACATTTGGTCAAAATTACTGTTATTGTTAACTCTTAATCAAGTTGAAGATGAAATTATCTTGTGAGGATCTGAGGTTGTGGGTCATAATAATCACCTAGGCAGAATAACAATGCAACTATTTTTTATTCCTTTCGTTCATGGTCTTACAGCATATTCCGGGTAGATGGCCAAAATAAAATGACTCCATTCTATAAGATCCCATCCAGAGTCATGTAGTTCCACCGCTCCAATACCAGGTGATTATCTCCCAACTTTTGGTTAGCTCCCTGCTTTTGTATCTCTCACCACTATAGTCTGCAGTCACAGTCCATGCTCCACCAGATGACAGATCTGATGATGGTAGAGCATGCAACCAGCTGCAGTCAGCAACAACATATAGTACAGTCCCAGTAAGCACACAAGATAGTGCAAATGACTCTCACCATTCCACTGGCTAGCATGAGATTAGAACATCTGTGACTTTGAGGCATCCAGGACCAACTACCCCAATCAGAAGCACCCTACTCTTGGTGGGCACTCACAGAGAGGAGGTAACAGAAAGCTTAAGAGGCTGAATGAGCACAGTGAGGTATATCGCCAGGTGACCTGAGTGTACCAACCTGGGTTCTCCAAACGTTTTTCTGTGTTGAGTAATGGGCATTGGAGAAATTCTGTATTACACTAGTTACATGGTTCCCTTGGGCTGTTCCTGAAGAGTCCCTCTGCAGAGGGAGCCAGAGACTTTATACCCACAGCTCCCACTCAGGACATTCTTCTACAGGATTGGGGGATGGTTTGGGGGTGGCAATCCCTCATTGTTCGATTGTTCAATTAACCTGCATATTTGTCCTAAATTATGTAGATTAGTAAACTACAGGGGGCTGATGAAATACATAATCAGCAGGCATTCACAAATTAAACAAAAAACAAGAGTCAACTTACAGGCTCATAGAAAACAATGGCTCAAGTCTCTTGACCTACTGAATAAAGAACAAGACACAACAAGCGTCTTAATAATAATAATAATAACAATAATACGTCTGGCATAATAAAGAATGAATGCTGTGTTGCCACAGATCTCTACAAGGGCTAAAGTTAAAGATGACACATTTACTTTGTATTTTAGTCAAAAAAATTGTCACTTTTTACATTTTAAAAATGACAAAAAGGGAAATGAGCAGATGCAAGAGTTTGGATACCCTGCAGGTAGAAGTAGCACCCCTTTTGCAAGTATCACAGTTTGTAAACAATTTTTGTACTCAGCCAAGAGTCTTTCAATTCTTGTTTGAGGGATTTTAATCCATTTCTTCCTTGGAAAATTCTTCTAGTTCTGTGAGATTCCTGGGTCGTCTTGCATGCACTGCTATTTTGTGGTCTACCCACAGAGTTTCAATGACGTTCAGATCAGGGAACTGTGAGGGCCATTTTAAAACCTTCATCTGGCATCTTTTGAGGTGGTCTACTGTCGATTTTAGCTTGTGTTTAGGATCATTATCCATTTGTAGAAACCATCCTCCTTTCAATTTCAGGTTTTTATAGATAGTGTTATGTTTGCAACAAGAATTTGTTGAAATTTCATTCAATTCATTCTTCCCTCTACCCATGAAATACAGGGTCATTAACTGCAACACAACCCGATAGCAAAGTTGATCTATCCCCATGCTTAATTGTTGGTGAGATATTCTTTTCCTGCAAATCTGTGCCCTTTTTCTCCGCACATAACTTTGATCATTGTGGCCAAAGAGTTGTATTATCACCTCATCGGTCCACAGCACTTGTTTCCAAAATGCATCAGGCTTGATTCGATGTTCTTTTAAATACTTTTGATTCTAAATTTTAATGGTGAAGACTCCAGATAGGTTTTCTTCTGATGACTTTTCCATGAAAGCCATATTTGTACAGGTGTCTCTGAACAGTAGAACAATGTGCCACAATTCCAGACTCCGCCAAATCTTTCTTTAGAGCTTTTGCTGTCAAGCATGGGTTCTCAATTGCCTCTCTAGTAATCCTACGAGCAGCTGTCACTGAAATGTTTGCTTGGTCTTCCAGACCTTATCTTGACCTCCACTGTTCCTATTAACTGCCATTTTTAATTACATTTCGAACTGAGGAAAAGGCAACTAAAAAAACGCTTTGCTATCATCTTATACCCTTCTCCTGCTTTGTGGACCTCCACTATTTTCATTCTCAGAGTGGTAGGCAGCTGCTTAGAAGAACCCAAGGCTGCAGTTTTTTGGCACAGGTTTAGAGGAGGTTGGGTTTTTATAAAAATAGGAAATTCATATCACCTGGCCTTTCCTAAAGATGATAGTGAACAAGGCATAACCCTAACAGGCTAATTAAGGTCTGAAACTTTGGTCAAAGTTATCTCCAAGGGTGTATAAGCTTTGCATTTATCCATTTTCATTTTTGTAATGTTTGGAATTTAAAAAATGGCAATAAGTATTTTTTGAGGGGGCTAAAATGCAAAGTAAATGCGTAATCTTTAACTTTAGGCCTCTTAGAGATTTATTCTTCAACTTTTTTTAACTGTTTACAATAACAGTAATTTTGATCAGCGATGCCCAAACTTTTACATGCCAATGTATATTTGAGATCATCAGACACAAAATAAGGTTTAAACCCCAAAGATAGGATATTAACGTCTCAATGTGGTACACTTTGTCGTGGTGGGATAGGTTTTACAATTTTTTTTATCAAAATAGTTTTAACTAAGTAACCTATATTATTTATATTTATACGATTACTTTTTACTTATTTACTTAAGGGAAATGCTCATTTTGTTTTTTTCTAAAGTTTTATCTGTGAAATAACCACAGAGTGAACATGATCCTACACATTGCACATATAACAACTTTTGCTTTGACTCATTTCTTTGGTAAGACTGACTTCCTGCCTACTGGCCACGTTGTTTCAAGAATGACTTCACTATGCCTTCTTCACAAAGTGCACTGATGAAGCCTGTTAGAGAACACCTGGCATCACTATGCTGGAAAAACATAGCAATGCTATTCACAATGAGACACAACCAGTGGGGATGATGTCAAGCATGATGATAGAATCTGAAGCAGCCTAGAATGGGAGACACCTATGATATCCACCCTGACTAGTGCTACATAATAATGGGTATGTTAAAAGATATTTTAGCATGGAAATAAACATTTGTTTGGGGCATGAAAGGCAACAAAATAATGCAGGACTAGGAGCTTTGTAAATGTAATGGTGGCTTATGGGACTTGACAGCTTCCCAAACCATTGGAAACATAAATCAGAGCCTTGCTGCACAATTGCAGCAAAGTATATTTTCCTTGCTAAGTATATTTTCTCTGAAACGCCGAATATACCTCGTAGCAAATGTACAACCATTTAAAAGTTTTGGCACAGTCTGGAAAACATTTACCTATGTTGGAGAGATATATAAGGGAAAATTCTGTTGACTTAAATGACCAGCTTTTACTGCTGTATTCTTCCTGTAGTGCAGAGGCAATGTATCGTTAACTGAAGTTGTCCATGTTAAAAAAAAAAAATCTCATTATTAAGGTAGCATTGTAGAGATAAGTGGTTAAATTCATGAGGCCAATGATATTGTTGCTCTCTATGTAACCTCCTTTTACTTAATTTGTATGAGATGTTGTATAGTTACATTTTGATTATAGTGATAAGCTGCTCATTATAGCTTGTATTTTGTATTAATCTTTGGCAAGAGAAGCAAAATCATCTGTATTGTCAGGACATATAAGATATAAATAAAGAGTTGTTCCTGATGTTGCTGTTTCATGACAAGGAGCAGCACTTGACCTTTGTTATAAGGGAAAATCTAAATCTCTATACTAAACAAATGTGGAAATATTCATATTCTTACATTGACATAACCGAACAATCACTGTTCTGCAAATTTTCCAAGCCGTCATCTTATTGCCATCAGGAGGAGACATTCCAAAACTACCTATAGTTGTGTGAAAAAGTGTTTGCCCCTTTTCTTTTGCATGTGTGTCACACTTAAATGTTTCAAATCACCAAATATAAATATTAGACAAACATAAGACAAGTAAACTCAAAGTGCAGAGTTTAAATTAAGGTCTTTATTGCGAAGGGGAAATATAAATCCATACCTATAGGGCCCTGTGTGAAAAAGTGATTTCCCCCCCCAAAAAACAAATTAACTGTGGTTTACCACTTCTTTGTGAAGCGGAGTTCAATTCCCTAGCCACACCTTAGGACTGATTACTGCTATACCTGTTCTCAATCAAGAAATCACTTAAATAGGACCTGCCTGTTAAAGTGAAGAGACCAAAATTTCCTCAAAAGCTAACATCATGCCGCGATCCAAAGAAATTCTGGAACAAATGAAAACCAAAGTAATTGAGATCTATTGTCTGTTAAAGGTTATAAAGCCATGTCTAAAGCTTTGAGACTCCAGTGAAACACAGTGAGAGCCATTATCAACAAATGATGAAAACATACAACAGTGGTGAACCTTCCCAGAAGAGATCGGCCGACCAAAATTACCCCAAAAGGGCAGCAAAGCCTTATCCAAGAGATCACAAAAGACCCCACAACAACATCCAAAGAACTGCAGGCCTCACTTGCCTCAGTTAAGGTCAGTGTTCATGACTCCACCATAAGAAAGAGACAGGGCAAAAATGGCCTGCATGGCATAGTTCCAAGATGAAAACCACTGCTGAGCAGTAAGAACATAAAGGCTCGTCTCAGCTTTGCTAGAAAACATCTTGATGATCCCCAAGACTTTTGGGAAAATACTCTGTGGACTGACAAGATAAAAGTTGAACTTTTTGGAAGATGTATGTCCCATTACATCTAACGTAGAAGTAACACAGCATTTCAGAAAAGGAACATCATGCCAACAGTAGAACATGTTGGTGATAGTGTGATGATCTTCGGCTGTTTTGTTGCTTCAGGACCTGGAAAACTTGTTGTGGTAAATGGAAGCATGAATTCTGCTAACAAAAAATCCTGAAAGAGAATGTCTGGCCCTCTGTTTGTGATGTCAAACTGAAGCGCACTTGAGTTATGCAGCTGGACAGTGATCCAAAACACACCAGCAAGTCCACTTCTGAATGGCTTAATAAAATCAAAATTAAGACTTTGGCGTGGCCTAGTCAAAGTCCTGACTTTAATCCAATTGAGATGTTGTGGCATGAACTTAAAAAGGCTGTTCATGCTCGGAAACCTTCCAGTGTGGCTGAATTACAACAATTCTGCAAAGATGAGTGGGCCAAAATGTGTCCAGAGTGTTGTAAAATACTCATTGTCAGTTATCGCAAACACTTGATTAGTTGTTGCTGCTAATGGTGGCCGAACCTGTTATCAGGTTTAGAGGTCAATCACTTTTTCACACAGGGCCCTGTAGGTTTGGATTTATTTTTCCCTTAATAATAAAGGCCTTCATTTACAACTGCACTTTGTGATTACTTGTGTTATCTTTGTCTAATGTTTACATTTGGTGATCTGAAACATTTACGTGTGACAAACATGCAAAAGAATAGGAAATCATGAAGGGGCAGATACTTTTTCACAGAACTGTATATTATAATGTAAATAGATAGATAGCCAGATAGAATAACTAATAAATTATTAAAAACACATTAAAATGTCAACAAAAATAGGTTTCCATGCTGTGTGTGAATTCAGCCATAAAGCACATCTCAGGAGCATGGGGGCTTCCTATATCTATCTATCTATATATATATACATATATATATATATATACACATATATATATGTATATATATATATGTATATATATATGTAAATGTATGTAAAGATTATAGAATAGTAAAACAAAATCAGAAAAATAAAAAAATAAAAGGAAATATAAAGGATTATATTTCAAGTAAAAACAAATTATACATTCCCTGCATCTGGTGCATGTGAAAATATTTTTGTACACCTAAAGGACATAAAAATGAACACATACTATGCAGCCACGAGTGTTAATAAGAATTGTAAAAATAAAGCCATTATTTATAAGTACATTGTACACAATAAAAATACTTATTCCTTCATAGCGTACAATTCTGAAGCATTTCCAAATCCAATGTATAAGATTGATAAAAGCCCCAACAACATTCAGATAAATGCTTTCAATAAAAAGTTAAATAAACAGTGATCTGATATCATTTGCAAAATATATTGTAGCTCCCTAGTATTTGAGAAGTAGAGTCAAAATGATTTACTGCAGCACATATTAAACACTCAGAGGAAGAAAATCTGTAGTTTAATTCTGGTTCCTTATTGAAAAACCTGTGCAATTTAAAACCATTGATTTCCAATTATCATTTAAGGTCTTGTACCATACCAGCACAACTGAGCTCTTTAGATTGCTCCTCATTAATATAACATCTATAGATTTTAATATCTTCTGTTCGAAAATCAGTTTTGGCATTTTAAGGGTAAAATCTAATCAACATAGTTGGTTGGTAGGAAAAAAAAAGATTGAAGTAAAAATAAGATTTAGGATATTTTTTGCATTATGTGTGTTAGGGTCTGCGGAACGCACCAAATATATAAAGTGGAGATGTGCGTTCGCAGCCCGGGGTCCACCGTGCAAGCAAAGCCTGCTGCTAGTAAGATGACGAAAGTAGCGAACTCTGTTATCCCGCAGAGTCGCTAAAATAAACGCCGTAGCGCGTTGTGGCAGTAAGTGCAGACTCTGTTAATTCACAGAGCCGCTAACGGGATGCCACAGTGCTATATGGCGATATGTGCGAACTCACTTAGCTTCAGTGAGCCGCAAAGTAAAACGCTAGGGCGCTGTCTAGCGTCGAGAGCGAACCCTGTTACGTCACAGAGCCGCTGAGAACAAACGCCGTGTCCTGTCAGGCTCTCAGGCACACGGTTAATTGCTAAGCGAGCATAATACGTGGTCATGCGCTAATGTCCTCGCGGGAGTCACCCGCAATCTATGGCGTCTGAGCGCCAGACCCTGAATACGGCAATCAAACTCCTCACCGGTTATGCCGGTAATCTAGGGCATCTAGGACACCGACCCTGACCAGCTAGCACACTAAACTCCTCACCGATTAAGTCGGTATTCTAGTGGCTTATTTCAGCCGGGTCCCTAACCACACACACGCATGACCACACTGGCGCATAGCATACAATGGTTGATATTAGCGCATGGCGGCCCAGCCATGCTACCCTTTTATAGCAAAGCCACAGGACCTTCCAGGAACAAGGACCAATGAGAACCTGTTCAGAAGACTAGTAGTAACAGGGCCTTCCTGGCGGGCCAATAGGAGCCGCTGCAGTACCTGAGCATGTGACCCCTGATCTCCAATGAGAGATCTCACCCTGGGCACGCTCAGAAGGGAAAATGCAGGACTTTATCCCAAAGACGTCTGCTCCAGAACTGGCTACAATAGCAGATCCAGGAAAGGCAGCAGCAAGTCACTGCCCATTAGTGGAGTGGGCAATGGGCAAGACGCCTGGAACGACGTCTCTGCTGAGCAGGCTCCACTGCGGCTGGAGACGAATGGGAGACCGCAGCGGCACTGGTTCGAGACTCCCCTTGTGCAGGAGCGGGAACTCGAACCCTAACATTACCCCCCCTCCTAGGGCCCCCCCTTCTCTGGGCCTCGCTGCGTTCAAAGGCAGCGATGAGCTGCGGAGCGTGAACATGCTCGGCAGGCTCCCAAGACCTATCCTCAGGCCCATAGCCCCTCCAGTCCACCAAATAAAACTTTTTGCCCCGTACCACCTTACACCCCACGATGGCGTTCACCTCATGGTCATCCGCAGATGAACCCGATGTCCCGGCAGATGACTCAGAAAACCGGGACATGAGCACGGGTTTCAGGAGGGACACGTGAAAGGTGTCGGAGATACCCAGGCGTGGTGGAAGAGCTAAACGGTATACCACAGGGTTAACCTGCTCGAGGACCTTGAAAGGACCCAGGTAGCGGGGTGCCAACTTAGTGGACTCAACTCGCAGCCTGATGTTACGGGCGGAGAGCCACACCAAATCCCCAGGACCAAATGTAGGAGCGGGGCGCCGATGGGCATCGGCCGAAGACCTCATCCTCTCTTTGGAGGCCTGAATGGCATCCTGCGTGCGGTCCCAAATGTCCCGTGCCTCCACAGCCCAGTCTGCCACCCTGGAATCGGCGGAAGACACGGGCATAGGCACTGGTACCCGCGGATGCTGACCGTAGTTCAGGAGGAATGGGGTCTGTCCGGTGGAATCAGCCACAGCATTGTTTAATGCAAACTCAGCCCATGGTAGCAAGGATGCCCAGTCATCCTGCCTGGCAGAGACAAAATGTCGTAGATAGGTGACCAAGGTCTGGTTGGCCCTCTCTACCAACCCATTCGTCTCAGGATGGTACGCTGAAGAGAGATTTAACTCAATACTGAGTAGACGACAAAGCTCTCTCCAGAACCGAGACGCAAACTGGGGACCTCGGTCACTGACAATCTTGTCCGGCATGCCGTGTAAACGGAAGATGTGCCTAACAAACAACGCTGCCAGAGCCCGTGCAGAAGGTAACCGTGGTAGTGGCACCAGATGCACTATTTTAGAGAAATGGTCGGTGATTACCCAAATGATGGTGCAACCCCGAGACTTGGGCAAGCCCACCACAAAGTCCATCCCAACCATCTCCCAGGGCCTGTCTGCCACCGGCAAAGGGTAAAGTAACCCAGCTGGCCGTTGTCGTGGAGACTTATTTTTGGCGCAGGAGACACACGCCCGAACATAGTCCCCAACATCACGGACCATATGCGGCCACCAATATGTCCTCGCCAGCAACTCAGATGTCCTCTTTGCCCCAAAGTGTCCACCCACCCTGGACGAATGTACCCAAGAGAGTACCTCCGGTCGCAGATTAGTAGGCACAAAAGTCTTGCCCGGGGGCACAGACTCTAGCGAAACCGGGGCCACTGTTCTCAGGCTCTCTGTGGGGACGATAAGCCGAGGCTCCTCCACCTCCTCCTCCGAGGACACCACAGAGCGAGAGAGAGCGTCGGCACGAATGTTCTTCTCTCCCGAGAGGAAATGCAGTGTGAAATGAAACCGGGAGAAGAACAAGGACCATCTGGCTTGGCGAGAATTAAGCCGCTGGGCTGTCTGAAGATATACCAGGTTTTTGTGATCCGTGAAGACTTGGAAGGGAAAGCGAGCTCCCTCCAACAGATGTCTCCACTCCGAGAAGGCCAACTTCATTGCTAGCAACTCCCTGTCCCCGATGGAATAATTCCTCTCTGCTGGTGTGAAGGTCTTGGAGAAAAAGAAGCATGGATGCTTCCGACCTTGAGCATCCTTTTGGAAGAGGACTGCTCCAGCACCAACGGACGAGGCATCCACCTCCAATATAAATGGCTTATCAACATCGGGGCGATGTAGGATGGGAGCTCTAGCGAAATGAGACTTAATAGACGTGAAGGCCTTGGAGACCTCTTCAGACCACAATTTGGGATTAGCTCCCTTTTTGGTAAGGGCAACCACGGGAGCTACCAAAGTTGAGAAGTGGGGAATGAACTGACGGTAGTAATTAATGAACCCCATAAAGCGCTGCACCGCCTTTAGAGAGTGGGGTTCTTGCCAGTCCATCACCGCCTGTAGTTTGGCAGGATCCATAGCCAATCCCTGGGCGGAGATGATATAGCCCAGGAAAGGTAAGGACTCCTGCTCAAACACACATTTCTCCAACTTTGCGTAAAGGGAATTTGCCCGTAGGAGGTCGAAGACCCTGCCAACATCCCTCCGGTGGGAGTCAATATCTGGAGAGAAGATGAGTATATCATCCAGATAGACTACGACCGAGGTGGAAAGCATATCCCGGAAGATGTCATTGACAAAGTCTTGGAAAACGGCTGGAGCATTACAGAGCCCAAAGGGCATCACCAGATATTCGTAATGCCCATCCCTGGTATTAAAAGCCGTCTTCCATTCGTCCCCCTCACGGATGCGAATCAGGTTATAAGCACCGCGCAGATCTAGTTTAGTGAATACCCTTGCTCCCCGAAGCCTATCAAATAGCTCAGAGATCAGGGGCAACGGGTACTTGTTTTTAACGGTGATGGCGTTAAGACCCCTGTAATCAATACACGGACGCAATTCTCCGTTTTTCTTCTGCACGAAGAAAAATCCCGCCCCTGCCGGTGACACCGACTTCCTAATAAACCCTCTTGCCAGGTTCTCCTGAATATATTGCGACATGGCCTCTGTCTCAGGAAGAGAGAGGGGATAGACCCTTCCCCGAGGAGGTTCTGCGCCAGGCAAGAGGTCGATAGGACAGTCATAGGGGCGATGAGGCGGAAGAGTCTCCGCAGCCTTCTTGGAGAACACGTCTGCATATGACCAGTAGTGCTTGGGAAGTGGAGTAAGATCTGCGGGTAACTCAGTAGTGGTAACCTGAACGCAACTTCTGAAACATCTGCCTGTACATGCATCACTCCAACCCAGTATCCTACCCGAAGTCCACTCTATATGTGGGGAGTGGAAACGGAGCCAAGGTATACCTAGTAGGATCTCGTCTATTCCCTCGGGAAGGACGAGTAGGGAAATAAATTCCTGATGGGAAGGAGATACAGACAATGCAAGTGGGACAGTCTGGTGAGTAATTTGTGAGGGCAATGACGACCCATTCACTACCCGAACAGTCACTGATTTGTCAAGCGCCACCAGAGGTATTGCATGACGGCGAGCAAAGCTAGAGGACATGAAATTCCCCTCTGCTCCTGAGTCCACGCAAAGGTCGGCGGTGAGAATGGAAGTACCAACAGTGATTGTCCCTTTAAATGTTATCTTGGAGGAAAATGCCGCTGTCTCTAGTGAACCTCCTCCCAGGGCCACTAGACGCGATCGCTTCCCCGATCGCTGTGGACATCTGTTGGCATAGTGTCCTGTCTGCTGACAATGGTTACAAACCACGGATACTCGGACGGACCGAGACTTAGGTCCTGCATGAGGAACTTCTGTGGCCTTTTGAGGTTCGGACGCCAGATCGGGGAATTCGAGAGGTTTGGCAAAGGTAGGAGCCAACCGAAACCTCTGCCTACACTGGGCCCGCTCCAACCTCCGCTCGTGAAAACGGAGGTCAATGCGGGTAGATATGGAGATAAGCTTCTCCAGTGTGGCGGGAATCTCCCTGGTAGCCAAAGCGTCTTTAACATGGTCAGCCAGTCCCCGCCAGTAGATAGGAATAAGAACTTTATCAGACCAATCCAGCTCAGCAGCCAGAGTCCGAAACTGGACGGAAAACTGACTGACCAAAGACGAACCCTGTGTCAATGCCAGCAGTTGTAGCGCCGTATCGTGGGTGACCTGGGGTCCTAAAAAGACCTTTTTAAGAGCCTCCAAGAAACGAGGAGCACTCTGCACCACACGATCATCGCGCTCCCACAGCGGCGTTGCCCACTCCAACGCTCTGCCTGAGAGTAGAGAAAGTACAAAACCCACTTGTGCCCGATCCGTGGGAAAACGTGCAGCCAGAAGCTCAAGATGTATAGAGCACTGACTCACGAATCCCCGACATTGCTTGCTATCACCGGCAAACTTGTCAGGAAGCGGGAGGTGGGATAATGTAGGGGCAGAGGTGGCAGAGGACAAACTGGCTGCAGCCACGCTAGCAGCCTGAACAGCGACTGCGGTAACATCCACAGCTGAGGTTGTGCTCTCAAGAGCCTCCAACCTACCCTTCAGCTGCTGGATGTACTGCAATAGACGCTGTTCGTCCGCCATTTTACTAGCCAGACCCTGGCGCTAATATTATGTTAGGGTCTGCGGAACGCACCAAATATATAAAGTGGAGAGGTGCGTTCGCAGCCCGGGGTCCACCGTGCAAGCAAAGCCTGCTGCTAGTAAGATGACGAAAGTAGCGAACTCTGTTATCCCGCAGAGTCGCTAAAATAAACGCCGTAGCGCGTTGTGGCAGTAAGTGCAGACTCTGTTAATTCACAGAGCCGCTAACGGGATGCCACAGTGCTATATGGCGATATGTGCGAACTCACTTAGCTTCAGTGAGCCGCAAAGTAAAACGCTAGGGCGCTGTCTAGCGTCGAGAGCGAACCCTGTTACGTCACAGAGCCGCTGAGAACAAACGCCGTGTCCTGTCAGGCTCTCAGGCACACGGTTAATTGCTAAGCGAGCATAATACATGGTCATGCGCTAATGTCCTCGCGGGAGTCACCCGCAATCTATGGCGTCTGAACGCCAGACCCTGAATACGGCAATCAAACTCCTCACCGGTTATGCCGGTAATCTAGGGCATCTAGGACACCGACCCTGACCAGCTAGCACACTAAACTCCTCACCGATTAAGTCGGTATTCTAGTGGCTTATTTCAGCCGGGTCCCTAACCACACACACGCATGACCACACTGGCGCATAGCATACAATGGTTGATATTAGCGCATGGCGGCCCAGCCATGCTACCCTTTTATAGCAACAGCCACAGGACCTTCCAGGAACAAGGACCAATGAGAACCTGTTCAGAAGACTAGTAGTAACAGGGCCTTCCTGGCGGGCCAATAGGAGCCGCTGCAGTACCTGAGCATGTGACCCCTGATCTCCAATGAGAGATCTCACCCTGGGCACGCTCAGAAGGGAAAATGCAGGACTTTATCCCAAAGACGTCTGCTCCAGAACTGGCTACAATAGCAGATCCAGGAAAGGCAGCAGCAAGTCACTGCCCATTAGTGGAGTGGGCAAGACGCCTGGAACGACGTCTCTGCTGAGCAGGCTCCACTGCGGCTGGAGACGAATGGGAGACCGCAGCGGCACTGGTTCGAGACTCCCCTTGTGCAGGAGCGGGAACTCGAACCCTAACAATGTGTTTAATGGTTCATGCAGACGACCATGTTTTTAATCTGAGTGAGGTCCGACAAAACATCAGATAGCACACAAACCAATGTTATTCTAAAGGGTATGCCACACTAAACAATATCGCTAACGGATCGCTAAAAAACGTCACTATTTAGCGATCCCGTTAGCGATATTGTTCAGTGCGGCAGCTTCCAGCGACGAGCTTCCTGCTGTGATCTCGCTCGTCGCTGACATCGTTCCGGACCCTATTTTATCGTCGGCGCTCCCGCTGGGTAAGTATTATCGCTGAATGTGGCACCTTTTTGTGAACAATGTGCGACCTCATTAACGATGCATTAGTCAGCGGCGGAGGCGGGACTTTGTTTTCTTTCATTAACGCCCTTCAGCTCCGATTGGTGACCACAAACATCACCTCAGCTATAATAACTGCGCCTCCATCCATTGTTTCCAGAGCACTTTGTGGATGATTCCAACTGTGCTTTGTGCGTTTTTGTGAGGATAGTATCGCGTGTCGGTGTTTTGCGATCATATTTGTGGCGCAGTGGTGGGTTTTGCGATCCTGTCTGAGTCGTTAGAGCACCATCCATCCCCATTTGGATTTGGATCTTCGGGATATTTGGATTTGGATTCAAGGTACATATTGTTTGTGATGTGATGTTTTGATATTGTTTTTTGACCTTATTTTTTTTTTTCGTCCTCTGCTTTATTGCTTTTACACCCCTGACCTTATTTATTTATTTATTTATTTTTTTCGTCTGCTTTATTATATTTTACACCCCAGACTTTATTTATTTTTTTCTTTTTTTTTTTTATTTATTTATTTTACACCCCTGACTTTATTTATTATTATTATTTTTTTTGCTTTATTTATTTTACACCCCTCACCATTTTAGACATTTGTAAACTGTATAAACTGAAAAGTTTATTTTTTTTTTTGTTATATAATTTTTATTTTATTCTTTATTTTATTCTGTTTAAACACTTTAGTAATAGTAATTAATTAGTCATTAACTTTTCTCTTCTTTACCGTACAGGTTGCACATAATGAACCTGTCCACCGCGGAGCGTGTGATTGTGGCAGTTGCGCTATCTATGGAGGCAGATCGTCAGGAAGAGGCGCGGGTGGAAGAGAGGCGCTCCAAGCGAAAGCGTCGCATGTGGACCAGGGAATGGCTGGAGCAGAGGTCCAGATTCACCCACATGCATCTAGTGAGGGAGTTGCAGGAGAAGAATCCGCAGGATTTCCGGAATTATCTACGGATGTCGGAGGATTCATTCAAGCTCCTACTGGAAGCTGTGAGGCCACTCATTGAACGGCAGGATACACGGATGCGTGCAGCTGTTTCAGCAGAGGAACGTTTGGCAGTAACGCTGCGATTTCTGGCAACCGGACGTTCCATGAAGGATTTGCAATATTCTGCTGCAATTTCTCGGTCGCTGCTTGGAGAACTAATTCCGGAGACATGCATCGCCATCGTCCGCAGTTTACGGAGCTACATGCCATTTCCAAAATCAGTGGCGGAATGGCAAATTATTGCCTCTGAATTTGAAAGGATTTGGCAGTTCCCAAACTGTGGTGGTGCCTTGGATGGCAAACATGTGCGGATCACGCAACCAGCCAAAAGCGGATCCTTTTTTCATAATTACAAGGGCTACTTCAGCGTGATCCTCATGGCCCTTGTTAATGCCAATTATGAATTTATTGACGTTAATGTTGGCATTAATGGAAGGGTTTCTGACGGTGGCGTTTTGGAGCACACAAGTTTTGGTGATCGGTTGTTTAATAATAAACTTAACTTGCCAACCAACATGGACACCACCGCCAACCTAAACTTTGTGTTTGTGGGTGATGAAGCCTTCCCCTTCATGAGCATCTTGTGAAACCATACCCACAAAAGACTTTGACAGGGGAAAGGCGTATTTTTAATTACAGACTGTCTAGGGCACGGCGCGTTGTGGAGAATGCCTTCGGCATAATGGCCAACCGCTTCAGGGTTTTCCACACTCCAATCAACATGAAGCTGGAATCCATAGACTCTGTGGTGTTGGCCTGTTGTGTGCTGCACAATTTTCTAAGAAAACGCGATGCAGGTACTTACAGTCCACCAGGCTTCATGGACTCGGACAGCAATGGTGACGTGGTGCTTGGAGAATGGCGTGACAATGATCCCGCTATTGCAGGCCTTCAACCAGTCAATCAAGGCAGGAGCAAGGACAATGCGAAGGCCGACTTAGACAAGTACTGCCAATACTTTAATGGGCCTGGTGCAGTGAGTTGGCAGCATCAGGTCTAGTTTGATTTTGAGAATGTTTTACTTTACCCTTTTTTTAACAATGTTTTGATAATAAAATATTTTTATTTTAAAAATGCATTCGTGTTTTTTTCAATTATTTTACCAATATGGGAGAAGGGCTAATGATGGGTGAGATGTGGGGAGGGAGTAATGGGGATGGCAAAGAGACATGTTACCAGCAGCTGTAGTTTTTAAAATCTTTTCAAAGGCTTTTTTTTTCCCTATTTTTTGTTATACATTGTATCTACTTGTCACACACGGGGTCATGGGAGTACCATCAGTCATAGGAGTTAATTGTTAAAAAAATAAAGAAAAAAGTTTCAAATATTTTCAATTATTTTAAGGGCCTATGGTCTCAGTAGCATTCAAACATTATAATTATATATAACAGATAATACACCACAGCTGCATATATAAAGTTTAAATATATAATATATATATTATAGTCATATATGAAAGGTTAAAAAATTGTTATACATATATTTGAAAATTCTTGGGAGGTAAAGGTCAACATTCACCAGGGAATCAGCTATTCACAGATATGCGACGTCATTGTGATCGCAATGTGACCACACAAGTAAACAGATATGCATACAGATCTGCAAAAAGCCATTGTGATTTGCGAGCCCCAGCCATCAAAATATACGAGGCTATTGTGATCGCTATTTGACTACCCACGCTATTCAAAAAGCCATTGTGACTTGCAAAGGGATTTGCGAGCCCCAGCCATCAAGATATGCGATGTTATTGTGATCGCTATTTGACTACTCGCTATGCAAAAAGCCATTGTGACTTGCAAAGGGGATTAGCGAGCCCCAGCCATCAAGATATGCGATGTTATTGTGATCGCTATTTGACTACTCACGCTATGCAAAAAGCCATTGTGACTTGCAAAGGGGATTAGCGAGCCCCAGCCATCAAGATATGCGATGTTATTGTGATCGCTATTTGACACTGCAACTACACAGATATGCAAACATGCAAAAAGCCATTTGTGATTTGCTAGAAGATTGTCACGATCCCCAGCCATAAAGACATAACACGCCATTGTGATCGCCTACCTTGGAACAGTGGTATTGCGATTGCAACAGCATTTCATATCTGTGCTTCTGCCGCATGGCTGCTGCGGTTACTTTTAAATCGCAAAAAACGTTTAGCGTCGCGGTGCGGTCGCACGTAACGTGCGCACGCTGTGACGTCATGGCGCTGGCGTCGCCCAATGCTCTGTTGTTTGTGATGGCGGCAATGGCGGCGAGACAGCGCGGGCCCAAATGGGCTGATGAAGAGGTCCGTTATTTGATTAAAAAGACGGACCTCTGGGACTACCACTGCAGGCTACCTGTGGCACATCCAATGCGCCACAAAAGGTTATGCCTGCAGAGGATCCAGCGGGGCCTGCAGAGGAGGTACAATGTGCAGCGCACAAAAGCGCAAATAAGGAAGAAGCTGGCGGACCTGCGATATCGCTCACGCGAGAGGGTCGCCAGCATCCGGGCCCAGCTCCGCAGGCCTCTGAGTGAGTATTGATGAGGGTATCTGGATAGGTTATGTTTTGTGGGGTAGGCTACTTTCACACTTGCATTTTTTAGCGATGCGTTTCGAGCGCACAAGTAGCGCATTAAAAAAATGCATGCAAACGCTTATAAACGCTGCGATATTTAGTCGCATCAGCATGCGCATTTCGACAAAAAAAAACAGCGTTTGTCTGCGATTTCATGCGTTTTTGCATGCTTTTGGGTTGTTTTGGCGCATGCGTTGTCTATGTGTCACATTTCTATCATCTCTGTCTCCATCATCTCTGGCTCTATCATCTCTGGCTCCATCATCTCTGCCTCCATCATCTCTGGCTCCATCATCTCTGCCTCCATCATCTCTGCCTCCATCATCTGTCTCCATCATCTCTGGCTCTATCATCTCTGTCTCAATCATCTCTTTTTTTTTTGACCGGAAAAAAAATTGCAACATGTAGCGTCTAGCGCGTATGCGTTCACACCGGGAAAATGCGCAGCGCACGACAAACGCACATGAACGCGTGCAAGCGCTAAACCCTGCGCCCGCCATGTTAAAGATAGGGGAACATTGCGCATGCGTCCGATAGCGCAAGATGCGCTGCGACAAAAAACGCAAGTAGCCTTATCTACCTATATCAATGCACCCGCAGTGATGGGAGTACCGACAGTGATAGGGCAGGCAGTAAAGGGAGTACCAGTCGTGAGGGGGTTTACAGGCATAGATGGAAGTACTGGCAGTAACGGGGTTAGTAGAAGGATTATTTGACTGAATTGTATATTTTATTTACAGCACCACCTTCACCAGCTGCTGCGGCTACCCCTCCACCTCCATCTCCTTCCCCGGCTACCCCTCCACCTCCATCTCCGGCTACCCCTCCACCACCATCCTCACCACACCTCTCCATCCCTTCAGCCCCTTCCCTGGCAGCAACCCCCCTCCACAGTCGGGGTCATCCAGCACCTCACCTTCCATTGCCTTCTCTCCAGCATCATCCCGTCACACGGATGCAGGCTCCCCATCAGGTAATTAACGCACATTATATAAGCTTCAGACATGTTTGAGAACTTTGTAAGGTCTTATGTGTAATGGCTGTTGTAATATAAAAATTTTTTCTGTGTTTCCCTAGCCGGCGGACCAACAGGTTCTGGGTGGGCAGTGAGCGGGTCGTCTGACGACAACCGTAAGTGTTAATTAACATAACATGTACATGTTGATGTTGCAACAGAATTCACTATTAACTGTTACCTTTTCCTCCACAGAAATCCCGACTGCCCAGGACCTGTTGGTGTCCCACCGCCGGGTGATTGCAAAAATGTGCAGCGCTGTGGCAGTGATGCAGACTGCGGTGGCAGAGCTGCAAAGTGCGATGGGAGCTCTGCATCAACACGGGATGATGCTGGAGAGGGCAGCGGCTGGACACCGGGGCCCTCATTATTTTTTTTTTTTTTAATTTTTTTTTGATTTTGTTAATAATTAGTTTATAATTTTTTTATTTTGTTATGTTTTTTTTTTTTTATTTAAATTTTATATCTTTATTTAAAAATATATATATATATATGACATAAATATATATTTAATATTTACGTTCATCTACGCAGGTGTGGTGTATTATTTTTAGTATAAGGTTTTAGCGCTAGTTAAATGTTAATTTTTGATATTTTTTTCATTTCATTTTTTCCCTATGATGGAACACCTATGATAGCTGGTACTCCCATGACCCCATGTGTGACAAGTAGATGTAATAAAAATACAACATTTTAATAGTTGACATCACATAAGAAAAGACCGCAATTCATTAGATAAATAAGTTTTTTATTAAAAAAGGTATCAATTTAAAAATTTATAAACAACAAAAAAAACTTTAGTAAAACATTTTAAAAACTACAACTGCTGGTAAGATGGATCGTTGCCATTACCACACTGCCTCTGCGGTGAATAAAAATAAGGGGGAGCACCAACGTTTGGGTTTATCCCAACTGGGTTTGGCACAGGATTGTGCGACCATGAATAGTCCGGTTACTGCGGTCTTGGCATGACGACATATCTGTTATCCAGGTTTCCAAAAGACGCTTGATTCAGTACCTCTAACATCAGTCTCTCATGCATGAAGCCGCTGAACAGGATCCAGAGTAGGTAGCCTCTCATTCGCAAAATATGCAAAGCCAGTTATTTTTGTTTCTTTTTCTGCTGTAAGAAGTTTTTTAGCAATTTCCACCAATTCAGGAGTAGCCGAGGTGGGAGCCGAGGTGGGAGCCTTCCTTTTCGTTCCTGAAAGTGAAAGCCGCCTCCGCACAGATGATGGTGGCTCGACTACTTCATCTATGTGATCCGGCATGCTGTCTTCTTCAGTCTGAGGTGTGGAGACGGACTCTTCTGTGTCCTGCATGAACAAAAAACAAATGGTAAATCACAAAGACAAAGAAATTAATCTTCACACTATAACACCCATATACAGCAAAAATGTGAAAACGACACTTGTAAATGGATAGGCCTCAACCGTTGAGCTAGATAAATTATCAGGACATGAAGGGATATATTCTGCCATTTTATCTACATTTCACAATAATATTTTTTAAATTTAAGTCCACTTTGGCATGTACATTAAAATGTGTTGTAATACAAAGGTACTTACATGTACGACAGGGGTGTCCGGCTGGATCACTGGGTCTAGATCCGAAATTGATGTCCCTTCTCTGGGTACTCCCTGGTCCCTTGTAAAAGCTAACAGATCAAAGTACCACAGTTTGGGGACATAAACTTCTTCGGCCCCCGCTCCAGATTTGGTTGAATTGATAACTTTATTGAGCTCTTTTTTGTAAACCGTGCGGAGGGCCTGAATCCGTTTTTTAACCGTTGACTCATCCGCCGGTTCATCAGGGTAACGGCTCCTGCAGAGCTCCACCAGTTTTTGGTAGGCGTCCTTCTTTTTCAACCGGTTACAATAATCTGCAGACTTAATTTTCCAGAGGCACGGCATTGTGCGGTACAGCTCGATAAAATCACGCAAAAACTCCTGCTTATCAGCCATCTGTAATAAAAAAATGATTATGTGAGAACAGCAGAATGGTTAAATAAAATGCTTACATAGTCTACAACATAGAACACAGCAGGGATCACAAAATGGTGGTTGTGGGCGACGCAGGAGTAAACATAGACAGAGCTGGGATCATAAAATGGTGGGCGTGCCTGAACAAAACAATGAAAAACATGATGGACAACAATGGTTAACAACAGCAGAGAGATCTAAAATGGATCGGTACAATTAAAGACAAAAGAAAAATTAAATGTGACAAAAAAAATTACCTACCTTACAAAACTTGTGTGATTCTGAAAAAAGAAATAGGGAAACTAGCGTCACAACTGGATCGCAGAGGATACTCCACAGACGATCGCAAAAACTCCAACGTAGAACGTAGCAACCGAAATAGTGGCGTAAACCGGATCGCAGTAGCTACCAAGACTAGCAGGACACTGGGTGAAAGAACCGCTTCTGCTCGAGAGCAATGGAGAGGAGTGCTGATACGTTGTCTTTTATGACGCGGTCATCCAATCACAAAGCGGGAGAGCTGTGATAAATATCTATGACACACATAGTGACTACCAATCTGTGACGAGGGGCGTGCAAAAGGTTGCGCTCAGTCACGCCTATCGAGGTCGTGATCTTTCACAGTACATGCAGTGTGGCACATCCCAACGACCGCCAAAGTCGTTAAAAAGATCGCTAACCGCTGATGCGCCGTTAATGAGATCGTCAAGTATGGCAGCTACTAGCGACCTTAAAACGATCACACAAACGATAGCGTCGTTATCGTGATCGTTAGCGGGAACGTTTAGTGTGGCAGTACCTTAAGAGTCGTGCACATGTCCGATTGTTTACTCAGACCAAATCTGTTAGAGATTAAAATGCCAGCATGCACAATTTGCCTCCATAAATTGGATTGAACTCGGCCTTGCAAGTCAATGAGTACATTAAAAAAGCCGTACCGGTCTTAGATGACATCTGATTGACAAAAAGGAGCAGATGGCTAAATGTTTATTTCCATCTTTTCCACATCCAAGAAAATTAAATCACACTATGATCACACTCTGATCAGAGTGTGATTAGTATAATCGGGCCGGTTCTCTTGAATGAGAGAAAATACGGTGCTGTGACCCTAGCCTAAGGGCTGGGGACAGAGCAAAGTACTGCAATGCACATGCGCCATTGCTCCTTTAATCTATCCCAGTCCATGCACACTGCACTTCCTTTGCTCTGACCTCGGCACGACAGTGAGAAGTGCGCATGCACAGAAGCGTGAAGGGGAACACTGTGTGGATGATGTAGGAAGCATCATCCACACGAAGCACAGAAAGAGAATAGCTTCGCAAGAAGAGAGGAGGCACCAGACTAAGACCAGAGACACCTATCAGACCGTACCGCCCCACAGATGAGTATATTAAAAGGTCGATTTTTGCCTTGCAGGGTGAATTGAAGTCATATGTGAAGCATTTTAAAGTGCTGTCACATGGGGCTGAAAGTTCATGGCCATAGGTTATATCGGAAAAAAATGGTGATGGCCTCCTTTTGATGCAACGAAAAGTACAGAATACAAAGTCCACTAAAAAGGTTGTAAGAATGTGATTGTTATGTAAAGTCAGCTGCCCTGGTGAGCAGCTAAATATCACAAATTTGGGTCATTTTATAAAGCCTTTCCATTTAATACATAAAGACAATAGATTCACAAGACTATGAGCCGCTGTAACTTAGCAGCTTCCTGCTTTGGCTCATAGAGTGAAGTCCCAAGCTTGGAAACCTCATTCTATAAAGTTAAATACCCTAATGAGAAATGTAGATTCTTTATTAGACTGTAAAACCTACTTTTAATACATTTTTTTGAAAAAAAATTAAAAACAATAAACTTCCTAAATGGACATTGATAAATTATATGGCTGATATTGACTTAAAGTGCTCATTAATTAGCAAAGGCGAGATTCTAAGCGACATCTTCTACAGTAATGTCATTAAACAAATGTGATCACAAAGCTTCCTTGAGGAAGCTTTGTAAAGGTCAATTATCAAATGTAATATATTGGCTTAATTGGGCTTGTAGAACATTTCATACT
Organism: Oophaga sylvatica; assembly: GCA_033576555.1. Lineage (NCBI taxonomy): Eukaryota > Metazoa > Chordata > Amphibia > Anura > Dendrobatidae > Oophaga > Oophaga sylvatica. The sequence continues at coordinate 164,094,804 of JARQOD010000007.1, read as the reverse complement.
TACACAATGTTTCACTAGAAACAAGTTTTTTCATTTAATCCTTGGTCAGAATCTGGAAGCTCTGATAAATCAGGTAGTATTTCAAGGATGGATGAAATGCACTGACCCTGGCCTAAGGATACTATATTTGAATTTGCAAAATTATATTGAGAAGTCCATCCAGTATCCCGTAATCCTTTCAGACAGTAGCTTCATAAACACAGCAAAGTGGACAATTAAAAGAATACATTTGTGAATTAGAGAGTTGTTCACATAGATGCAGCTTACAAGGGGATATATACATGAATCTAGCTCAGACAGGCATTGAGAGCAATATCAGAGGCTCTAAGCACCAGCTCCTAGTAGGTAGAGCAGTCGGTCAAGACTCAAGATCCAGACAGACCAATCTCAGCACAGCCTGGGTTGACTACAGGAAAGCCTATGACTCAATGCCACACACATGGCTCTGTGAATGCTTGGCACTCTACAATGTCAACAGGAAATTAAGAACCTTCCTCATAAACTCAATGGGGCTATGGAGAACAACATTGGAAATCAACTCAAGACAACTAGCACAAGTGATCATCAAATGCAGCATATACCAATTAGATACACTGTCCCCATTGCTGTTCTGCATAGGCTTGAACCCCCTCAGTCAGATAATTACAGAGTCTGGCTATGGATACAAGTTCAAGAGTGGAAGCACCATCAGCAACCTCCTCTACATGGATGACATCAAGCTGTATGTGAAAAACGAATGAGATATTAACTCATTGATCCACCTGACAAGGATCAACAGCGAAGACATCGGGATGTCCTTCGGACTGGAGAAGTGCGGCCAGTTGGTAATAAAGAGAGGCAAGGTAGTCAAGATTGATGAAGTGGAATTACCACAGGGCACATAGCAACATAGCAGATGTACAGACATGCTACAAGTACCTCGGCATCCCACAGGGATACGGTAACAATGATGAGAAGGCAAGGAAAGCAGCAACATCCAAATACTATTAAAGTGTAAGGCAGATCCTAAAGAGCCAGCTCAATGGGAAGAATAAAATCTGCCCATCAATACATATGCCCTGCCAGTTATCAGATACCCTGCTGGCATAGTGTGCTGGCCAAAAGAAAAGATGGAAGTTGCAGATGTGAAGACACAAAAGATTCTCACAATGTATGGAGGTCTCCACCCTAAGTCTAGCACCCAAAGATTGTATACCAACAGAAAGGAGGGTGGTCAAGGCTTGATAAGCTTCCAAGCCACCATCACAGATGAAACAATAAGTATCCAGGAATAAATCAGAAAAATGGTGCCAAAGATGCTGAGAGAAAGTCTAAAGCCCCCGTCACACACAGTGATCTCGCTAGCGAGATCGCTGCTGAGTCACTAGTTTTGTGACTCAACAGCGATCTCCCCTGCGATATCTCTGTGTGTGACACTGATCAGCGACCGGCCCCTTGCCGGGTATCGCTGATCGTTGTCCAAAGCCCAGGACATTTTTTTGATCGTTGGTCTCCCGCTGGCCAGCACACATCACTACGTGTGGCAGGCAGGAGACCAGCGATCAGCTGGTAACCAAGGTACACATCAGGTTTCCAGGCGTCGGGCGGTGCCTGGAAACAAGATGTGTACGTTAGATACCAGCGCGCTGCTGCAGGGGAGCTGGTAACCAAGGTACACATCGGGTTTCCATTCGCGTGCAGCACCTGGAAACCTGATGTGTACCTTGGTTACCAGCTCCCTATACCAGCGGGCTGGTATCCAACGTACACTGCGGGTAACTTAGCGAAGTTACCCGCAGTGTCGCTGTTCTGATTGCTGCCTGAGCTGCCTGTTTGGCAGCTCACCAGCGATCATGTAGCGACACACCAGCGATCCTGACAAGTGCATATCGTTGTCGGGATTGCTGGTGTGTCGCTATGTGTGACGGGGCCCTAAGGCAGCAACAACAGATCTGGAAGAAAGAATCGGAACATGAAGTGCCATGGCAAGGCAAGCCGCTCCATGGGATGTACCATCAACAGATAAAGGAGGTGGCTGACATGGAGAAATCCTACCAATGGCTGGAGAAAGCTGGACTCCGAGACAGCACAAAGGCACTAATCATAGCGGCAGAAGAGGAAGCACTAAGTACCAGATCCATAGAAGCAGGAATCTACAACGAAAGACAAGACCCAAGGTGCAGACTATGCAAAGAAACCTCAGAAACCATCCAACACATAGTGGCAGGATGCAAAATGCAAGTAGGAACAGCGTATACTGAACGCCATAACCAAGTAGCGGGAATTTTATACTGGAATATCTGCACAGCATATGGGCTAAGTCCCCCTAATTCCAGGTGGGAGACCCCAGAGAAAGTGGTGGGGAATGAAAGGGCTAAATTCCTGTGGGACTTCAAGATCCAGACGGATAAGCAGGTGTTGACTAAAAAACACATATTGTGATATAGTAGACAAGGATCAGAAGACTGCAATGATAATAGATGTGGCAGTGCCTAGTGACAGCAACATCAGAAAGGAGGAATATGAGAAGCTCGAGAAATACCAGGGCCTCAAAGGAAAACTGGAGAAGAGTGGAAGGTGAAGGCAACAGTGATTCCAGTGGTGATAGGAGCACTTGGAGCAGTGACCCCTAAGTTGGAAGAATTTCTACAACAGATCCCAGGAGCAATATCTGAACTCTCTGTCCAGAAAAGCGCAATGCTGGGACAGCTAAGATCCTGCGCAGAACCCTCAAACTTCCAGGCCTCTGGTAGAGGACCCGAGAAAGAGAAAGGACAAAAAAAAGACCACCCCCATTGGGCGTTAGAAGGAAGTTAGTTATGCATTCACTGTGTTTCTGAGAAAATAATCCCTAGCAGGATTTTACAGGATTTTTGAACGTCCTTGAAATACAAGCCCTACTCCAAAAATTAGGCCTAATTACTGTCCGGGCCGGTGTTGGGGTGGTAAACTGGGCTCTCACTCTCTTGATGAACCCCAGGGTTTCCCTTTCAAGGTTAAAACTGCTTAAGGACCTTTGGTACCATGTGGTCATGTGACCATTATATAACCAAGGGTTCTTTAGCTGCAAGAATCTAGAGGAACTAGGCTGGTATGTACCATATGTACAGTGTGTGTATATACATGTGTATGTGCAGTGTGTGATGACATGATTATATTTGAATAAATGTTGTTTTTTTTGTTCTAGAATAAATACGGATTGTTGTTCATGGAAAAAAAATAAGACATCCCTTGAAAATAAGCCCTAACCCATTTTTTAGAGCCAAAAATAATATAAGAACCTGTATTATTTTTGGAGAAACACAATATATATTTCTTTGAATCTATTTTTACAGATATTTCAAGAAATAAAACTATACTTCTGACTTCTCCTTGTGATGGCCCTATTTCAATACTGAGTATAATATGCAGTATTCAGTCACTTGGCATATGACTAGGACTAGAAATGAGAGAGAAAAAGTCAACTATAACACTACTAACTACTAGACATAAAGGGTTGGAATATATATTGCCTATGAATATGGATAATGACAAAGCAAAAAGATAGGAAATTTATAAATATTTTTGACACTTAACCCCTTAACGACCGCCGATACGCCTTTTAACGGCGGTCATTAAGGGTACTTAAACCACAGCGCCGTTAATTAACGGCGCTGTGGAAAAAGTGAATAGCGCCCCCCAGAGGCGCATTTTCTCCGGGGTCTCGGCTACCGGGGGTAGCCGAGACCCCAGAGAACATGAATCGGGTCGGTTTTTACCGACACCGATGTTGCGATCGCCGTTATTAACCCTATAACGGCGACCGCAACAACAAAAAAAAAAAGTTGTGCCATTTAATTTCTCTGTCCTCTGATGTCATCGGACATCAGAGGACAGAGAAAAAGGGTCCCCAGGACCCCCATGTGGCCCCCTATAAGATCCATGTGGCCCCCGGGCCCTCCGGTGTCCCCCGGTGCCGGCGCCGTTAAGACAATGGCGGGCGCATGCCCAGTGCGCCCGCCGCTATGTGCCGCTGTGCTGGTGGGGGGATGGGCAAATATTCTCTGGGGTCTCGGCTACCGGGGGTAGCCGAGACCCAGAGAACATGATCCGGGTCGGTATTCACCGATCCCGGTGTTGCGATCGCGGCTATGCAAGCATAGCCGCGATCGCAAAAAAAAAAAAAAAAAAATGATTTCTCTCCCTCTGATGTGATCGCACATCAGAGGGGAGAAAATGAGGGTCCCCCGGTCCCCCGATCGCCCCCCCATATACTTACCGGTTTCCTCCGTCCTCCCGCAGGCCCCAGGATCCCGGCTTCTTCTCCCTGCAAAAAAAAAAATGGCGGGCGCATGCGCAGTGCGCCCGCCGATCTGCTTTGGCGGCAGATTCAAATTTTTTTTCATTCATTCTCATAAAAGTACATTTTGATCACTGTGATAAACTATCACAGTGATCAAAATAAAAAAAACAGTACATAACCCCCCCATTTATCACCCCCTTAGTTAGGGACATATAATAAAAAGTAGAAATTATATTTATTTTCATTTTTCTGTTAGGGTTAGGGTTATAATTAGGGTTAGGGTTATAATTAGGGTTAAGGTTATAATTAGGGTTAGGGTTAGCATTAGGCTGGTTTCACACATCCGGTGTGCGCCTGACGGCGCCCCCGGCATTTAGCCGCAGCGCCGCATCAGAAAATCTGATGCGCCGCATGCGTTTTTTTTGCATTGACTTGCATTAGCGCCGGATGGCGCCGCATGTCAATGCGTTGCATGCGGTTTTGTCCGGATGCGGCGCAAATGTACATTGCGGCGGCCGGACAAAACGCTGCATGTAACGTTTTTTGTTTTTGCCGGATGGTTTCTGATGTCTCCGGGCATCAGAAACCATCCGGCAAAAAACCGCATGCGACCGCCGGCGGCGCATCAGGTATTCTGATGCGGCGCTGCGGCAAAATGCCGGGGGCGCCGACAGGCGCCCGCCGGAAGTGTGAAAGCAGCCTTAGGGTAAGGGTTATAATTAGCGTTAGGGTTAGGCTGGGTTCATACTGCGTTATGGCAGTCCGTTAGACGGACTGCGTTACACCGCGGTATAACGCGGTGTAACGCAGTCCGTTAACGCTGCCATTCACCCCCATTTGAGGGCGCATCGCGACGCATGCCGTAAAGCGGCATGCGTTTGCGACGTGCCATCATTCAGTGACGGAGCCTCGGACGCGGGCTGCAGCGTTTGGGCTCCGTCACCGCTAGCGCAGATGAATCATCTGCTGATTCCTCTGCGCTAGCGGGTATAGCATAATGCGATCGCGTTATGCTATACCATTTCCAGCCCGTCAACGCTATGTGTTGAACGGGCTGGTAAAACGCAAAATGAACCTAGCCTTAGGGTTAGGGTTATAATTAGGGTTAGAATTAGGGTTAGGGTTACAATTAGGGTTAGGGTTATAATTAAGGTTATAATTAAGGTTAGGGTTACAATTAGGGTTGGAATTAGGGTTGGGATTTAGGTTAGGATTAGGGTTGGGATTAGGGTTAGGGGTGTGTTGGGATTAGGGTTGGAGCTAGAATTGAGGGATTTCCACTATTTAGGCACATCAGGGGGTCTCCAAACACGATGTGGCGTTCAAAAAGTCAAATGGCGCTCCCTCCCTTCCGAGCCCTGCCGTGCGCCCAAACAGTGGTTTACCCCAACATATGGGGTATCAGCGTACTCAGGACAAATTGCACACCAATTTTGGGGTTCTAATTTCTCCGATTACCCTTGGGAAAATAAAAAATAGCTGGCTAAAAAAATCATTTTTGAGAAAAAAAATGATTTTTCATTTTCACGGCTCTGCGTTTATAAATTTCTGTGAAGCACTAGGGGGTTCAAAGTGCTCACCACACATCTAGATAAGCTCCTTAAGGGGTCTAGTTTCCAAAATGGGGTCACTTGTGGGGGGTTTCCACTGTTTAGGCTCATCTGGGGCACTGCAAACGGAACATGACCCCCACCAACGTCTGCATTCCAAAACGTTATTACTTCCTTTCCAAGCCCTGCTGTGCGCCAAAACAGTTCCCCCCCCACATATTTGGTATCAGCGTACTCAGGACAAATTGGACAACAACTTTTGGGGTCCAATTTCCTTGTGAAAAATCAAAAATTTGGGACTAAAAAATCATTTTTGTGGAAAATTGATTTTTTTTTTTCACACCCAGGCATTATAAACTTTTGTGAAACACTTGGAGGTTCAAAGTGCTCACCACAGATCTAGATAAGTTCCTTATGGGGTCTAGTTTCCAAAATGGGGTCACTTGTGGGGGTTTTCCACTGTTTAGGCTCATCTGGGGCACTGCAAACGGAACATGACCCCCACCAACGTCTGCATTCCAAAACGTTATTACTTCCTTTCCAAGCCCTGCTGTGCGCCAAAACAGTTCCCCCCCCCACATATTTGGTATCAGCGTACTCAGGACAAATTGGACAACAACTTTTGGGGTCCAATTTCCTTGTGAAAAATCAAAAATTTGGGACTAAAAAATCATTTTTGTGGAAAATTGATTTTTTTTTTTTTCACACCCAGGCATTATAAACTTTTGTGAAACACTTGGAGGTTCAAAGTGCTCACCACAGATCTAGATAAGTTCCTTATGGGGTCTAGTTTCCAAAATGGGGTCACTTGTGGGGGTTTTCCACTGTTTAGGCTCATCTGGGGCACTGCAAACGGAACATGACCCCCCAACGTCTGCATTCCAAAACGTTATTACTTCCTTTCCAAGCCCTGCTGTGCGCCAAAACATTTTCCCCCCCCCACATATTTGGTATCAGCGTACTCAGGACAAATTGGACAACAACTTTTGGGGTCCAATTTCCTTGTGAAAAATCAAAAATTTGGGACTAAAAAATCATTTTTGTGGAAAATTGTTTTTTTTTTTTTTTCACACCCAGGCATTATAAACTTTTGTGAAACACTTGGGGGTTCAAAGTGCTCACCACAGATCTAGATAAGTTCCTTATGGGGTCTAGTTTCCAAAATGGGGTCACTTGTGGGGGTTTTCCACTGTTTAGGCTCATTTGGGGCACTGCAAACGGAACATGACCCCCACCAACGTCTGCATTCCAAACGTTATTACTTCCTTTCCAAGCCCTGCTGTGCGCCAAAACAGTTTCCCCCCCCACATATTTGGTATCAGCGTACTCAGGACAAATTGGACAACAACTTTTGGGGTCCAATTTCCTTGTGAAAAATCAAAAATTTGGGACTAAAAAATCATTTTTGTGGAAAATTGTTTTTTTTTTTTTTTTCACACCCAGGCATTATAAACTTTTGTGAAACACTTGGGGGTTCAAAGTGCTCACAGCGGATCTAGATAAGTTCCATAGGTGGTCTAGTTTCCAAAATGGTGTTACTTGTGGGGGGTTTCCACTGTTTAGGCGCATCAGGGGCTCTCCAAACGCGACATGGTGTCCAATCTCAATTCCAGCCAATTTTGGTTTGAAAAAGTCAAACGGTGCTGCTTCCATTCCAAGCCCTGCCGTGCGCCCAAACAGTGGTCCCCCCCCATATATGGGGTATCAGCATACTCAGGACAAATTGTACAACAACTTTTGTTGTCCAATTTCTCCTGTTACCCTTGTGAAAATAAAAAATTGGGGACTAAACGATCAGGTTTGTGGAAAAAATATGATTTTTTATTTTCACGCCCGGGGTTTATAAACTTCTGTGAAGCACTTGGGGCTTCAAAGTGCTCACCACACATCTAGATAAGTTCCTTAGGGGGTCTAGTTTCCAAAATGGGGTCACTTGTGGGGGGTTTCCACTGTTTAGACACATCAGGGCCTCTACAAATGCGACATGGCGTCCAGCCAATTCCGCGTTGAAAAAGTCAAACGGAGCTCCTTCCCTTGCGACCTCTGCTGTGCGCCCAAAAAGTGGTTTACCCCAACATATGGGGTATCGGCATGCTCAGGACAAATTGCACAAAAACTTTTGGGGTCTTGTTACCCTTGGGAAAATAAAAATTGGGGTGAAAAGATCATTTTTGTGGAAAAAATATGATTTTTTATTTTCACGGCTCTACGTTATAAACTTGTGTGAATCACTTGGAGGTTCAAAGTGCTCACCACACATCTAGATAAGTTCCTTAGGGGGTCTAGTTTCCAAAATGGGGTCACTTGTTGGGGGTTTCCACTGTTTAGGCACATCAGGCGCTCTCTAAACGCGACATGGCATCCAGCCAATTCTGCGTTGAAAAAGTCAAACAGCGCTCCTTCCCTTGCGACCTCTGCCGTGCGCCCAAAAAGTGGTTTACCCCCACATATGGTGTATCAGCATGCTCAGGACAAATTGCACAAAAACTTTTGCGGTCTTATTACCCTTGGGAAATTAAAAATTGGGGTGAAAAGATCATTTTTGTGGAAAAATTTTTTTTTTTTTTTCACGGCTCTAGGTTATAAACTTGTGTGAAGCACTTGGAGGTTCAAAGTTCTCACCACACATCTAGATAAGTTCCTTAAGGGGTCTTGTATCCAAAATGGGGTCACTTGTGGGGTGTTTCCACTGTTTAGGCACATCAGGGGCTATCTAAACGCGACATGGCATTCAGCCAATTCTGCGTTGAAAAAGTCAAACGGCGCTCCTTCCCTTGCGACCTCTGCCACGCGCCCAAAAAGTGTTTTACCCCCACATATGGGGTATCGAAGTATTCAGAAGAAATTGTACAACAAATTTTGTGGTTCATTTTTTCTTTTAACACTTGTGAAAATAAAAAAACTTGGTTCCGAAGTAAAGCTTTTGCAAAAAAAGTTAAATGTCAATTTTTTCCTTCCACATTGCTTCAGCTCCTGTGAAGCACTTGAAGGGTTAATAAACTTCTTGAATGTGGTTTTGAGCACCTTGAGGGGTGCAGTTTTTAGAATGGTGTCACTTTTGGGTATTTTCTATCATATAGACCCCTCAAAGTGACTTCAAATGTGATGTGGTCCCTAAAAAAAAATGGTGTTGTAAAAATGAGAAATCGCTGGTCAACTTTTAACCCTTATAACTTCGTAACAAAAAAAAATTTTGGTCCCAAAATTGTGCTGATGTAAAGTAGACATGTGGGAAATGTTATTTATTAAGAAATTTGTGTGACATATCTCTCTGATTTAAGGGCATAAAAATTTAAAGTTTGAAAATTGTTAAATTTTCAAAATTTTCGCCATATTTCCATTTTTTTCATAAATAAACACAAGTCATATCAAAGAAATTTTACCACTAACGTGAAGTACAATATGTCACGAAAAAACAATCTCAGAATCAGCGGGATTCGTTAAAGCGTTCCAGAGTTATAACCTCATAAAGTGACAGTGGTCAGAATTGTAAAAATTGGCCCGGTCATTAAGCTGCAAAATGGCTCTGTCCTTAAGGGGTTAAACATTCCGCTGTATATGGGATGCAATGTACCGTCAATGGCTGAATGTAGCAAAAAAACAATAAAACGTCTTCAATACAGACATAAAGTAAAAATAACACTTTACTCCTTTACTCGCCAGCTACAATGTTGTTTTCCAGCAGTTAATGGTATCAATTTGTTTTTGATGCTCTTGTTTGTCTCTATGGAGAGCAAAAGCGCATCTTATCCTTCTCTCTTCCCAAACCCTGGGATTTGGGCCCAACAAAACATGAAAATTGACATGAAATGACGGGCACTAGGATTTTTCTTTTTATTGGTGATCTGATCATAAGACGCTTTGTAATGCTTACATTAGTTGGAACAGTATACAACTGTCAGGATAGATACGGAATCACTCACAGGAGATGCCCTTCTGCTGCTACACTATGTAATTAAACAGCCTTAATTAATTATGTTATGTTCTTTGCTTATCGCCATATTGCAGTTGCAGTATCATCCAGACGTACCATTTCATAGCCCTTTGTCAGCGACAGTATGTAAACAGAAGAAACAGTGACAATACTTATTTGCCAGCATTGTACAGTAAAAATGACTTTGGTCATTGATTTATTAAAACGCACAGATTCTTATGCGAGGGCTCGTATTAAATTTGTTCCGCAGTCGTAAAAAGTCATCTTAGTGATCCATCTGCTGAACGAAAGAAGGCAGACAGAACTAGAAGACCATTCATCAATGTATGGCTTCCTGAAGAAAAGTATTGGAGAATACATTTTATTTGGAAGCTTTTGGTCACATAAAATCAATTGTTATATGACTAGAAGAGAAAGTAATGTCGGCGATGAAACTCGAGAAAGTCAAAACAGGTGTGGTTACTTATGCCGTTACTTGTATGATAAAAAAGTTTGACATCGGGGCTGATACGTCAAAGCTTTTACAACAGAAAATTGGGGAAAAAATTGGGGGAAAAGATTTGAAAAGTTGCACAAAAATTTTGCAACTTTTGGCATTTTCATTAGTTTGAATCATCTCCATCAAAATGGGCAGAGCCGGGGAGGAAAAAAAAGGGAATTAGCTCGCCTACTGGGGAGGACAATTCAGTAAAAAAACCGCTTGTACTCATATAGGAAATCTGGTCGGTGTGGTGCAAGGGGTGTAGGAACACATCAAGCTGTTTTCCAGGTCAGAAGTGGAAGAAGGGTCCATGAAGACTGAGCTCCAGTACTTAGAGGAAATGTTAAAACATAACTTTTACTGTACAATTAAAAACATGGTGAGGAAAAGCAAAAAAAAAAAAGATTAGTGATCCATAAGCTTATGCATTTTGAGTTGAGCAACGCTTATTCATAGCTTAATCATTTTTTTGAACTTCCTCACCATGTTTTCAATTCTACAGTAAAAGTTATTTTTTAACATTTTCCAATTGATTCTGGAGACCAGTCCTCATGGACCCTTCTTCCAGAGCTGGGGAAGAGCTGGAATAGGACGGCAGTGTTTCTATCAAATTCATCAATTCTGCCGGCCTTATGCCAGTTTTGATAAATTGGCCCCTATTTTTTTTTTTGCACCAGGCAAAACTGGTATCAACATTTTTTTGGCAAACAATATAGGCAGCAATACTAAATAGCATCTGTGGTGGGGGTATTCACATTCTCAAATTGCTTCCATACTTCTCAAAATTTCTAAGTTCTTTCTTACTAAAGTGAGTACAAGAGAAACGAAGCAGGAATAATGTATAAAATAAATGTGTCTCATCACATTTTCATTGAAAAATATTATTTTTGATATTTGCCAGGACTGTTTCAGCAGTGTTTAAAGGGACTCTGTCAGCAGGTTTTTGCTATGTAATCACTAGGGTTGAGCATTCGATACTGCAAATTCGGGTATCGGCCGATATTGGCTGTATCGGAATTCCGATTCCGAGTTCCGATATTTTCGTCTTATCGGATACCGGAATCGGGATTGTCACTGTCACTGTCAGTGTCCGTCGGTCGGGTGGCTGTCAGGAGTCAGCGGCACTTACCTGGCAGAAGATCTCCGGCGGTCACGTCCTGGACTGCTTCATGGACGCCATCTTCTTTCCCCGGCGGTCACATGCAGTTTCTCGCGATAACTGCAGTGACTGCTGGGTAATCCCAGCCGTTAATAAGCAGTCAGTCCGATGACGTCACCGCCGGGGAAGCAGGTAATCAGCTGTGCTGCGTCGCGATGACAGGCTCTGCCTGTCATTGCGATGTAGCAGAGTTGGATCGTCGTGGGACTGTCGTTACTATGGACTGCGTCGGACAGGTGGTATACTGTTGGTTTGTTTTTTTTCTTTTTTTACAGATCGATGGCGTCGCAGGAATGAGAGAGTAATAAAATTAATGAAAACTGTGTTGTCTCTTTTATTTCATTAAAATACTTTTTTCTTGCTTTGTCTTTTTTTTATGCATTTAATAACTTTGGGATTAATAATGGATCGGTGTCTTATTGACACCTCTCCATTATTAACCGGGCTTATTGTCACCGTGCAATCAACGGTGACATTAACCCCTTATTACCCGCTTGCCACCGCTACAGGGCAAGTGGGAAGAGCCGGGTAAAGTGCCACAATTGGCACATCTTTTGATGCGCCAAATGTGGGGCTGCTGTAGCCTGGTATTATCAGGCTGTTGAGGGCCAAAATCCATGGGCCTTGACAGTCTTTTAATACCAGGCCGCAGCAGTCTGCATTTTACTTGGCTGGTTAACAAAAATAGGGGGACCCCTACGCCGTTTTTTTTTCGAGGGGATCCCCTATTTTTGTTAACCAGCCAAGCTAAGCAGACTGCTGTGGCCTGGTATTATCAGGCTTGCAAGGTCCATGGGATATTGGATCCTTACCAGCCTGAAAAACCAGGCCTCAGCGGTCTGCTTCATCTGGCTGGTTAACAAAAATAGGGGGGACCCATGCCAATTTTTTTCGAGGGGATCCCCTATTTTTGTTAATCAGCCAAGATATGCAGACTGCTGTGGCCTGGTATTATCAGGCTGGCAAGGTCCATGGATCTTGGCTCCTTAACAGCCTGAAAATCCAGGCCTCAGCGGTCTGCTTCATCTGGCTGGTTAACAAAAATAGGGGGGACCCCACGCCAATTTTTTTCGAGGGGATCCCCTATTTTTGTTAATCAGCCAAGATATGCAGACTGCTGTGGCCTAGTATTATCAGGCTGGCAAGGTCCATGGATCTTGGCTCCTTAACAGCCTGAAAATCCAGGCCTCAGCGGTCTGCTTCATCTGGCTGGTTAACAAAAATAGGGGGACCCCACGCCAATTTTTTTCGAGGGGATCCCCTATTTTTGTTAATCAGCCAAGATATGCAGACTGCTGTGGCCTAGTATTATCAGGCTGGCAAGGTCCATGGATCTTGGCTCCTTAACAGCCTGAAATCCAGGCCTCAGCGGTCTGCTTCATCTGGCTGGTTAACAAAAATAGGGGGGACCCCACGCCATTTTTTTTTCGAAGGGAACCCCTATTTTTGTTAATCAGTTCCCTCTGACGTCACTGATTGTGTCCCTGGCTGACCTGAAGTGAAAGTGGAAAGCAATCAATTAAGCTTTCCACTTAAGGGCCCGTCTCACATAGCGATATCGCTCCCGAGATCGCTGCTGAGTCACTAGTTTTGTGACGCAGCAGCGAGCTCACCAGCGATATCGCTGTGTGTGACATTCAGCGACGATCAGCCCCCTGCCGGGTATCGCTGATCGTCGCTGAAATGTCAGGACCTTTTTTTGATCGCTGGTTTCCCGCTGACAGGCACGCATCGCTGCGTGTGACAGGCGGGAGACCAGCGATCCGCTGGTAACCAAGGTACACAGCGGGTTTCCAGGCGCGGGGCTGTGCCTAGAAACCCGCTGTGTACCTTGGATACCAGCGCCCTGATGCAGGGAGCTGGTATCCAAGGTACACAGCGGGTTTCCAAGCGCTGCGCGGTGCCTGGAAACCCGCTGTGTACCTTGGTTACCAGCGGATCGCTGGTCTCCCGCCTGTCACACGCAGCGATGCGTGCCTGTCAGAGGGAAACCAGCGATCAAAAAAGGTCCTGACATTTTCTGCGACGATCAGCGATACCCGGCAGGGGGGTTGATCGTCGCTGAATGTCACACACAGCGATATCGCTGGTGAGCTCGCTGCTGCGTCACAAAACTTGTGACTCAGCAGCGATCTCGGTAGCGTATATCGCTATGTGAGACGGGCCCTTAAGCGATGTTACCGCAGTGTCGCTGTCCCAGATCGCTGCCTGAGCTGCCTGTTTGGCAGCTCAGCAGCGATCATGTAGCGATACACCAGCGATCCTGACAAGTGCATATCGTTGTCGGGATCGCTGGTGTATCGTTATGTGACACCCAGCCTTTACTCTCCTGTCAGGCAGGAGAGGAACTCATTCATTTGGGGTTTACTGTGAGGCTGCAGCATTAGCTGCGGTCCCTGCAGTAAACATTAAACCCTTTCTGAAGGATTACACTGTGGGACCTGACTGTGCATCGGATTGGTAAGAATAATTTTGCTTTATTATTTTATTTTTATTACAGGAATGGTTTTAGCAGGTAAATAAAATATGGTCAAAAACTGTGTGATTATTTCATTAAACTTCTTTTTTATTAAAGTGTGTGTGTTTGATTTTTCTTTCATACAATAGGATTAATAATTGATAGTTGTCTAATTGACAGCTCTCAATTATTAACCTGGCTTAAAGTGACCTTTCAATTGCAAGGTCATTTTAACCCCTTATTAACCCATTCGCCACCGCTACAGGGCAATGGGAATAGACGGGCAAAGTGCCAGAAAGGGCAAATCTAATTAGAGATTTGCCCTTTCTGGGGTGTCTGGGGGCAGATGTTAAGTAGCCGGGGGGGGCCAAAAAAAATGGTCCCTCTCTGGGCTATTATTATCTGCCCCCACTCACTGGCTTTGTCTGTCTGTTTGCGAAAATAGGGCGGGAGCCCACGCATTTTTTTTCAGCAATTTTACACCTCATATATATATATACATGTCATTGAATTTGTGACACATATATATATATATATATATTTATATTTGTAGTTCATACACTTCTACATAGTATAATAGCCGCTAATTCAATTGCCGGCTTTTGTGAAAAGACAGAAGCACCCGACATGAAATGACACTTGGTGTACATAGGGTTAACCATGTCTTTTCATGTCGTTTGCTATTTAATTTGCACAAACAATTAAATCAGTCTATGTGTGCAAAATTTCACACCTGTAGGGTTAATTAAAGGTGTAAATTCGTAGCAAAAAAGTCCGTTTTTTTTACAACGAATTTACACCTTTAATTAACCCCTACAGGTGTGAAATTTTGCACACATAGACTGATTTAATTGTTTGTGCAAATCAGATAGCAAACGACATGAAAAGACATGGTTAACCCTATGTACACCAAGTGTCATTTCATGTCGGGTGCTTCTGTCTTTTCACTGAAGCCGGCTTTACCCGGCAATTGAATCAGAGGATATTTTACTATGTAGAAGTGTATAAACTATACATATATGTATATATATTATGTCACAATGACATGTATATATATATATGTATTCTATGTGTGTATATTTAGTGTTTACAAGGAAAGAATGGGTTTTTTTTAGTTGCGATATTTTGTTCCCATAGACTTACATGGGACTTCCGGTATCGGTATCGGGTATCGCCGATATTTTAGTGATATCGGCGATACCATTCCGATTCCGATACTTTAGGATATCGGAAAGTATCGCTCAACTCTAGTAATCACTGATTTCAGTGATGTGTCACTTATTAAGCTGTGTGCTGTTGTATCAATACAATGAAGGCTTTATCAGCAAGGGATTATCACTACAGTTCAAGTGATCTCTGGTCTGACCACACCCCCACCAATGATTAGCAGCTTACTGTCAATAGACAATGTACACAAAAAGCTGTGGTGTGGGCAAGGGCAGCTTTCTGAGCTTTCTGCTACATGATACATCTATGAACTCTGATTGTACCACAACCTCTGCACCCAGTCAACTAAGTGATACATCACTAGAATCAGGGTCTCTTTTCCTACATTTTACTGCTGTCAGATGAGGTAGCAAAAATAGAACTGGACCATAGAGCACTTGAAAAAGATAGCCTGGTCTAAATAAAAATGTTTCTTTCATATCATATAGATGTCTGAATATGAATGCAACACTTAGGGAAAATATGGCACCATAATGCTTTATGTGAAGAATTTCAGGACTGTAAATAGCAACTTCACTTTCATTTGTTTTAAAGATTTAGTTGAACATGGAAAGTTATTATTACTTTTCAAATCATTTTATTAGGGATTTGCTTTCATTCTTGTAAAAAAATGACTGTAAGTGACTTCCAAACCTCTTCTTTTTCCCAATCTAGTACCCGTCTTCAGCTGCATTGATATCAGAACGTCCTCATTTGGAGTACAGCTGATGACAGTGATGGGTCAGTTCTGGTCTCTTCCTCAAAGTTTTGTGCTTATCAGAACAATCTCCTGGAGCAGCTTATTCCCAGTGTTAGTAAGACACAGGACCTGACCCATCACTGCCATCATCTGTACTCCAAATGAGTATGTTCTGATATCAAACAGGTAAAAGAAAGCAAACAGAGTGGGAAAAGCAGTGGTTTGGAAGTCATATACACGTTTTTTTGTAGGAATGAAGATAAATACCCTAATAAAGTAATTTGCAAAGTTTCATAAGTTTTCATGCTGGACTTCTGTAAAACTTTTATTTTACATATTTATCTATTTATCTATATATTTATACATATATATAATATTTAATGTATTTACATATTTTACTTTTACATAAAGCTTTTATTTTATTAAAATAAAATTTGAGTTACTTTTTAAGGGTCTGTAACTAATTTATTATCTAAGATTCCGAGATAAACCTTCTGGGGCAGGATTCTGCTTTATTTTGCAGGTTTCATATGTAATAGATCCCCCTCTATGGACATATTTTGTTATCAGTGGAGGTCTAAACTACTATCCTTTAATGTGCCACTAAGAATAATAGGTTTATACTGTCTAAGAAATCCATCTTTTAAAAGGGTTTCTTTTACAGTCTAAACCTATTAAACATCAAATTCTCTGTATATAAAACATATATTATTACGGTTTTCCTGCTCTGATCTGCAGATGATTATTGTAATATCATTAGGCTATATTATATCAGTATTTCGCAGTGCTATGCCATATCATACCTCGCACACTGTTTTCAGCTTTTTTTTAATCATCTGGTAATAATCTTGAATCTTTTAACTAGCTAATAAACATATTCCCATAACAGCTCATTGGAACATTTTATCACTCTGAAGTCATCAAAGCAAGAGGAATAGATAAAATATCATTAGCCAGTCCACTGGACAGCTATTAGGTTTCAGACAAACCATGCAGCAATATTAATTTCCTCATTTCACATATTAGTTCATTCATTTCTGCCTGCCACCATCTCATTTCACACTTGGGATTGTAAAGGATATGAAAGAACTCCATTGTCTCTTGAATAGTCAGAGGGACAGAGGTGAAATAAAGCCGACTTCTTAGGTCAAATAATCTTTACATATTGAATAAAGGAATATTTGCATTGGTTTTAGTATGTATTATAGTTAAGATTATTTTTTGATGAACATCTTTTAAATTGTACCTTTATCTGCACAGCTGAAATTCTCACATGTCATTATAACTGCGTAGTTATGCACATATGCAAATTGCCTCTTCAAAAAAAGAGGACTTGTACTCTATAGCGCCACCTATTGGAAGCAGCGATCCTACAAGTCACAATCAACCCTTTAACGAGTCTTGTAATATGACTTAGATAAAAGCCAAATCAGTATCTCCATTTGCAGACAGTTATGCACATGCATTTATCAGAAAAACATGTGGTCTATATCCAAGATAACTGTTCAGCTCCAACAGGGAAAATGTCTAGGATGGGATCAGGATGATTGGGATTGACGAAGCAAACTTTTGCTAAGGAAAAAAAACTTGTAACTGATTAGCATGGCTTTTACATTGCCAAAGCTGCGTCAAACATATTCATGTCTTGAATTCAGTATATAAAATTAAAGATCAGATGCAAAGCAATGGCTGAATAATAGAGATGAAACAATCGATTAGATGCTAAACTAATTTGGGTTGAAGTTTAGGAAAATTTGCGATTTGATTGCTGAATTGTCAAAAATGTCCACTGCTATTTATACAATGTAAAATATTATACCAGCCAAAGAAGGCTCATGTGACCTCAATTGCTATCAGGAAGGCTTCCTAATAATTTTTTGCAGCTATCACATTACTCAGTATAGCACATCACATAGTATAGGTAAGCTTATCAGCCTATATAAAGCCGAGGCAGGGAATGCAGCCCAGCAACCATCTTTGGGAGAATCTGTTCAGTGAGAGGATGTTACAGTTCACATCTAAACAATAGAAATAGAGACAAAACAATAAAAATGAATACAATATACAAATAGTGTGTCTGCCAAAACAGCTGTGTAATTAATGAGGAATACGGTGATGAGTCCACGCTCCCCAAGGTTCAAAAATACGATCACACACAAATGTGAAGCATGAATGCAGTTTATTACGTCAATGCTTTTAAAGGTTTTCAACCCTCTTAATCAGGAGCAAACCATAATGATAAGATACAATTCAAAAAGTGCAAAAATATATAGACAATGAATTAAAAAAAGGAAAGCATCAACAAACCTTCGTGGTGATGTGATACCACGTCTGTTAGGCGTCGGGATTCTCCCTTGCACAGGGTGGATCACAAGCCTTGTCTTCTCCTGCGGTATCCCATTCAGTTCCGACTGCAGCAGATGCTGCTCAGCAGAAACGTCGGTCTCAGCGTCTTGCTCAGACTCGGGCTGTGCGTAGTGATACTACTGCCTCTCTAGGTTCAGCAATGGTAACTAGCAATAGACAGTGGCGAGCAGCCTTTCCTGAGACTAAGTCCAGGATTCACACTACTGAGCATGCTCGTGAGGTGACCTCTCATTGGTGGTCGGCCGTCATCTGTTCAGGCCCTGTGTCAGCTCCCGATTGGTCAGCAAGCAAGGTCCTGTCTGACTGGACTTAGGCGCAGTCTATAAAAGGATCTTTGGCGTGCCCGTCAGTGTGCTAAGATCATTTGTGTTTGTGTGTGTGAGTGGATACGCTACCACTCTGTTTACACGTGTATGTGGGCAGAGACTCTGCCGCTCTGTCGGCGTGTGTGAACCTCTAGCTTTACCTAGGGAGGCAGTTTTTTACTCGGCTTGACCTAGCGCCTGTCTTGGCCACGGGTGCTGCTTAGCACGGGCTGTTTACAGGGCACAGTCAACCCCCGCGCTCTAGTACCCACCTTTTGATACCGCTCTGCGGTCAGTTGAGCTTGTGCTCTTGTTTTGCACCACCCCGTGGTGCTCTTAGTTAGCTTTGCTTTTGCTGCCACTCAGCAGTGTGCCGAGTTGGTTCCCCTGGCCGGTGCTCTCCTGTCTGAGAAATTATCAGAACAGGCAGACCCGTAATTACTCCATACAGCATGATGTTTAACCTCATGTGTTCTAGGGGATCACTACCTTAGTTCGCCATTGTACATATTAGCTGCAGTTTCCCATCTCTGCATGGTGGACCCCGGGTTGTGAACGCTCTTTATTAAATATTCTATTTAGTGCGTTCGGCAATCGGCAATCCTAACAACATCATTGTAGCAGATACAAAGATTACAAGTGGAATAATACAAAATATATAACTGTAAAAATAAAGTGTATGTACTTGTGACATATGCATAAGGATAAACAATTAAATATATGTGTAGTATTTTTTAGAAATTATTTTCTGTGTATGTTGTCATGTGTAAAAAAGAGCGGACTCTTGAAAAGTTGGAATGTTCGGTGTGTATGCTAAGGGCACTAGTGGTGTGAGCCATTGGAGACAGTGGTGGAAGATGAAAAGGAAGGAAATGGAAAACAGGGAAAACAAAATGGTACAAGAGCAATATGGAGTGAAGAGAAAAAAAAGGAAAAACAGAAGTGTAGAATGATTACCATCAGTTTATCCACAGCCATATATGTGTAGGTCATTTTGACATTGCTAAGAATGTATTTGTGTTAAAGAGCTTGAAAATGGCCTCAGTATATTAGGCGTCTTTTCAAGGCAACTGGAGAACCTTCGAACCGCAGTGAATATATATTGTTATTAAATATGGCAAAGCTGGCAAATTCAAATTACAAAAGGTTCGATCTTCCCCATTGTGCATGGTACATGTACAGTTAGGTCCATATATATTTGGACAGAGACAACATTTATTTAATTTTGGTTCTAGACATTACCACAATGAATTGTAAACAAAACAATTCAGATGCAGTTGAAGTTTAGACTTTCAGCTTTCATTTGAGGGTATCCACATTAAAATTGGATGAAGGGTTTAGGAGTTTCAGCTCCTTAACATGTGCCACCCTGTTTTTAAAGGGACCAAAATTAATTGGACAATTGACTCCAAGGCTATTTCATGGACAGGTGTGGGCAATCCCTTCGTTATGTCATTCTGAATTAAGCAGATAAAAGGGCTGGAGTTGATTTGAGGTGTGGTGTTTGCATTTGGAAGGTTTGGCTGTGAAGGAAACATTCGTTCAAAGGAGCTCTCCATGCAGGTTAAGCAAGCCATCCTTAAGCTGCAAAAACAGAAAAAACCCATCTGAGAAATTGCTACAACATTAGGAGTGGCACAATATACAGTTTGGTACATCCTGAGAAAGAAAGAAAGCACTGGTGAACTCATCAATGCAAAAAGACCTGGGCGCCCACGGAAGACAACAGTGGTGGATGATCACAGAATACTCTCCATGGTGAAGAGAAACCCCTTCACAACAGTCAACCAAGTGAACAACACTCTTCAGGAGGTAGGCGTATCAATATCCAAATCTACCATAAAGAGAAGACTGCATGAAAGTAAATACAGAAGGTTCACTGCATGGTGCAAGCCACTCATAAGCGTCAAGAATAAATAGGCTAGGCTGGACTTTGCTAAAAAACATCTAAAAAAGCCAGCACAGTTCTGGAAGAAAATTCTTTGGTCAGATGAAACCAAGATCAACCTCTACCAGAATGATGGAAAGAGAAAAGTATGGTGAAGGCGTGGTACAGGTCATGATCCAAAGCATACCACATCATCTGTAAAAACGGCGGAGGCAGTGTGTTGGCTTGTGCATGCATGGCTGCCAGTGGCACTGGGTCACTAGTGTTTATTGATGATGTAACACAGGACAGAAGCAGCCGAATGAATTCTAAGGTATTCAGAGCCATACTGTGTGCTCAGATCCAGTCAATTGCAGCCAAACTGGTCGTCGTTTCATACTACAGATGGACAATAACCCAAAACATAAAGCCAAAGAACCCAGGAGTTTATTAAAGCAAAGAAGTGGAATATTCCTGAATGGCCAAGTCAGTCACCTGATCTCAACTCAATTGAGCATGCATTTCACTTGTTAAAGACTAAACTTCAGACAGAAAGGCCCACAAACAAACAGCAACTGAAAACCACCGCAGTGAAGGCCTGGCAGAGCATCAAAAAGGAGGAAACACAGCGTCTGGTGATGTCCATGAGTTCAAGACTTCAGGCAGTCATTGCCAACAAAGGGTTTTCATCCAAGTACTAGAAATGAACATTTTATTTACAATTATTTAATCTGTCCAATTACTTTTGGTCCCTTAAAAACAGGGTGGCACATGTTAAGGAGCTGAAACTCCTAAACCCTTCATCCAATTTTAATGTGGATACCCTCAAATGAAAGCTGAAAGTCTGAACTTCAACTGCATCTGAATTGTTTTTTTCACAATTCATTGTGGTAATGTCTAGAACCAAAATTAAATAAATGTTGTCTCTGTCCAAATATATATGGACCTAACTGTAACAACTGTGCAGGCTCCTGTCTCTTTTACCTTTGTTGCTTGTGATGCATGACAGCATTGGTCCTGTTTTATTCCTGAAACTTGTAGATCAGGGAGCTATGGGGTTAACTCTCTGTTTTTTTTTATTTTTCCTTTCTGAGAGTCCTGGGCTGGGTTGCCTGTTACTTAAACCCCTGGGTCCCCGACTTCCATTACCATTCGATTAGTTTGGCTTTTCAGACTTGTGCTTTAATTCCTGCTTGTTTTCTTCATTCTTTTTGTTTTCTGACCTCGGTGTGAATTTTGACCATCCTCTTGTCTTACGATTCTGTCCATGACGTGACCTCCTAGATCAGATCCTGATACCTGTCAATCCTTCTTGCCAGCTTGCACCACCAAGTAGCAGCTGACTCTGTGGCCCTACCCTGGGACCCCTGTGTAAGTCCAAATCTCTGTATCGGGGCAAACCCTAGATTCTGAGAAATGGAGTAGCATGGGCCAAGCCCGTTCGAGGTTGCCTACATGACTACAAACAGTGCCCGCATGACAGCACAAAAGTATACAGGTAGATTATCGTTTTGTTAAAAGTGTTATTACATTTTATTCTACAATAGTATTTATTTCCCTAAATGTTTCTGATCTCAGAATAAATGTCACAGAAATAAGAAATTGCCTCACATCTCAGGTTAAAATAGAAAATACTTAAGAATAATGTATACAGTTTTTATGGAAAGTATTCAGACCCATTTACATTTTTCACTCTTTGTTTCATTGCAGCCATTTGGTAAATTCAAAAAAGTTCCTTTTTTCTCATTAATGTACACTCTGCACCCCATGTTGACTAAGAAAAACAGAAATGTAGAAATGTTTGCAAATTTATTAAAAAAGAAAAAAACGGAAATATCACATGGTCATTCAGACCCTTCTCAAAAAGAATAAACATAAGTTAGATATTAGGCTGCATGTACCTCAATATGGTACCACTGACAAATAAAACTCATCCCCCCCTCAACACCCAAAAAAGCCCTAATACAGCAACATTGATTAAAAAAAAAACAACTGTGGCTCCTGGAATGTGAGAATCAAACAGTGAGAAAAAAAGTGTGGAAATTAAGATAACATAGGTTTAGTCTTGATTAAGGTGTGTGTCCCAATACTTTATTTTCCATCTAGTGAGCAACTAATATGATTTCTCGATTATTTGTGAATCAACCCAACAAATAATTTGTAGAGTCAAGGGATTGGCTCTAAAGTAAGCTCCTAATAGTTTTCTCTTGGTACTGTGGTAGGACTTCAGTGCTTACCCTTCCGTTACTACCTTTTAGGCCACGGTCACATGTTCATTATTTGGTCAGTATTTTATATCAGTATTTGTAAGCTAAAACCAGGAGTGGGTGATCAATACAGAAGTGGTGACGTTTTTCTATTACAGTTTTCCTCTGATTGCTCCACTCCTGATTTTGGCTTACAAATACTGATGGAAAATACTGACCAAATACTGAATGTGTGAACATGGACTTATCCTGCTAATCAAAAACAAGTCGGCTTTTATTTGCTGGCTTACTGATATCAGGTTAATTCTACTAAAATGGTAAGTCCATGTTTTTAGTGATTATTCTTGTATTATTCGGGAAGCTGTGTCCTAGCTTATTATATCTGACCCTAGCTATAGAACAACTAATAAAAGCTTGTCCAGAACTGGATACAGAAACCTATGCTGTATTCCTGCAGACATCAACATTTATTGTTAAATTACCATTTATTTGCAGCAACTGAATGAAGGAGCCAAGGAAAGATCATATAAACTGTTCCAGAGAGGTGACACTTAAAAACCAGCTTCACGCCAAGATCATTTGGAACAGTATGAGGACAAAATGAGGTTTTACTGATAATGTTTCCAGGCATCCGATATCATCACCACTATGTCTATAACATGAGCTCCTCGGTGCCGGAAAATAAATCACCCTCTTTATTTATTTCGATGAAATCTTTCTTTAAATCAACAATCAAAATCTTGTTTTCATCATTGTTTTTCATTCTCACATGAACCTATTTTTAGTGAAAAAGTAAAAAGTAGTGAAATCATCGGTAGTCGAGGAAATATAGCAATGAAAGCCAAACAAGAATGGAGAAGGGCTTAAAAAGAATTACAATATAAAGAGTATTATATACTGTAGCTACAACCATTAAACTGACCTGAACATTTTGATTATTTTCTTCAGTCCAATAAAGCATTTTACAGCAAAGATGCAAATCAATAGTTTGAGTACAATAATCCTAGGACACATGTACTAGAAAGAATTATGGCAGTGAATCATGATTTGCATTTTTTTTTTAAGTCACTTACTTTTTTTCCTTGTAGTATTCGTTGCTGTTTTTTTGTGCCAAATTCTTCAAAATGGCATTAATTTGGCATAAAGTAAACAATTGTCTTTTTTTTTTGTTTTGAACTGTTTTTGTAACTTTTTACAACAAAAAAGTTTCATGTTTTGCAAAATGGCATAAATATTGTGCCAATATACTGGTGAACTGAAAACACACCGGGAGTAACTGGAGTGGAAAAGTGCCACATTTTCGGTATTTTATAAAGTGGAAATTTATGAATAAACAAAAACATATGGGATCGCTAAACTTAACTCACAAAGCGGAAAACAAAAACAAACAAACAGGGTAGCTCATATAAGAAAGGCTTAAAAAGGGCAAAAATAGATTAGCGTACTGAGTGCAAACAAAAAATAAAGGCAATGATGAAATGGGGCCAAAGTGGTTGTTAAGTAGCCTTGAATAAAGAGGTTAAGTAATGTAACGACCCCCTGCGCAACCTACCGCATGGGACTGCACACTGAAATAGGAAAGATAACTGAGCAACGTGGTGAACTTACTAGTCTGTGTACAGGACCTGTCCCACGTGACTGTGGGGGAGTGGCCGGGAGCGGAGCCAGGCGCCGACAGCCAGTGGGGACAAAGAAAACCAGAGACAAGTCATATGGGAAGTACCGTGGACTGAGACGTAGGGGTAGTCAAGTCGAAGCCAAAGGTAAAAAAAAACAGAAAGAGCAGTGCGGTACAATAGGGACAAATTGTAACGGAGTAACAATAGCCAAGCCAGAAGGTCAGAACCGAAGAAGACAATAGTACCAAAATGTGAGACAGAGAACAGAGGCAATCAAGCAATGCAGTATACACGTACACCAAGGGGTCAGACACACAGTCAGAACAACAGTATAACTGACAGAGAATATATGTCCCTCCCAAATCCAAAAAGAGGCACACAACATTAACCCCATGACGGCAGAGGTGGAACCCCATCCGTAACCATGACAGCTGTGGTTGGGTTCATACTTTTTTTCTACAGGGTGCAGGACTTTTATATAGAGAGGCACTTAATTGTTTGTAAACTTAGGGATGAAATAAGGCTAAGAGGTCTTATAAAGGTAATCGATGAGTATAGATTAGGCTTTGTCTGGAACATTGGGGCTCAAGAGATAAACTCTGAAACATAAACTTTGCTTTTACCACTGTAGAGACAGGATTTTGCTACTCAGTGTTAATTCAGTTATAACGACTGTAGAAATACATATATTCTGTATGCAAAATTTCACATTTAAAATTTAATTTTTTACCTTACTTTTGCCAAATTTATGGATCAATAATCTCTAATCTTTTAGACAAAAAATCAAAAAATGTTCTCTACTTTTTTTTTATCTTTAC
The DNA here is from genome assembly GCA_033576555.1 of Oophaga sylvatica. NCBI lineage: Eukaryota > Metazoa > Chordata > Amphibia > Anura > Dendrobatidae > Oophaga > Oophaga sylvatica. The sequence continues at coordinate 164,069,872 of JARQOD010000007.1, read as the reverse complement.
TGTATTAGACAGCGATGAGCACATCTGACAAGATTCAAATTCGGGAAAGCGCACGGATTTTCTATTTGCAGGGAAGTTGTTTTATGTAAATTGAATGTCCCTTATTATGCTCTGTGGTGTACACAGAGACCCTAGAGCAAATAAATGTAACATGTAGAAAAAAAAATTATACACACCTCCCCACTCACCTCCTCTGCTTCCTCTCCTCATACTGTCATCAGAACATCTCCTTATTACTGGTATATGCTGAAACCCCGGGTATCTTCACACTAGGCTGTAACTTCTGGCTGACACTAGGCCCGGGACGTCCCTGCACATGCACAGGAACATCTCGGGCCCAGTTGCAGTCGGAAGTATTGACCTAGGATATGCATTGTAAGGTCACGATGCACAACGTCATCACAACCTTACAATGGGCATTTTCAGAAATATCCCATTATAGACATATTGTATACTGACTGAATAACTTTAAAGGGAATCTGCCAGTAGGATTAACCTTCAACATTCCCAAGCCATGCATATGAGCATGTGCATCATAGAAAGTTGGATAATATTATACCTTGATAACTCCCTAAGAATCTGCCATCAGAGCTTATTCTAAATGAAAGGGGGCATCACCAGTGTGAGACATGTAGATCAAGAGAGCAGACTGTCAATCATTACATACACTGGTAACACACCTTTTGATTTTAAAATAAGTACAAGAGGGAGATTCTCAGAGAGATTTTTGTCCCTCCCAAAAATCTTAACAGCTCATTTACATATTAAAAAATACAGATTTCTGTGGAGTAAGGCGATGGATGGCAGATATCAAGGCATTATTTTATTCATCCTGGTGGTGTTTCAATTTTATGTATGTTTTGTGAAATTTTAATATGATTGGTCACAGCTGGTGACTAACACTGTCATCTGACAGCGTGGGAACCACAGCGCTCTGACCGGTGGCAACTAACTTACCACCGATCAGAGCCAGAAGTATTTATCACGCTGTCACACAGATGACAGCATTGGAAACATCCAATGTTCGGGGTGCAGATCCATAACAGTAACATGGGACTTCCGGGAAAAGTCTGTGTTTGGGGTCTGTGCATGGACACTAGGTGTTTGGTACGAACCCCAAACTAGGTGTTTGGGTTTGCCCATCTTTAGAGAGCACATACCCTACTAAAGCTTGCTGCTTGAAGCTGTCAGATATAGCTTAGTGTTCCTCTGGCTAGTTGTGTGTCTTCTGCACCTGTTTTGTTTAGTAAATTCCTGTTTTTACCCCTGCTTGTTTCTGACTATTCTTACGGATCTTGACAACCTTGAAGTGACCTCTCTTGTCTGACCCTGCTTGGCGACCATTCCTACCCTCAGATGGTAGCCCTTCCATTGTAGCATTCTTCTGTGTCCTATTGTAATGCCAGATCACTGTACAGGGTTTAAAAGGTATTAGGATTTCTCTGGAGTCTGCCAGATGTAGAGGCTTGTGCCAAGTCTGTATGAGGCGACCTTTTGAACCTGTGGCCCTGGTCAGACATTACAACTGGAAAAAAAATTGTTATCCTAAAATAAAGATGGAATAATATAGGCAGCGTTATTTTTTTTGTTATCAATCTTCTCTGATATTTCCCTGGTAACCTCACCAATCATCTGAACTTTGATTCTTTGGCCCACCTATTGGAAGTATCAGACCAAAAAGTCAATCTAACGAGCTTCAAAATATGATTTAGGATAGAGAGCCAAACCAGACACTACATTTGCTAACACATTTTTGCCCCTCATCAGTGCAAAGCAGGCAACATGATTGGGTTAGGTAAGTGGTTTCTAACTGTTAGAGGTTCGATACTGACTGATGAAAGTCAAATACCCTGAAACACATGTTTGCAAATGGAATGCCTCTATCCTAAATCATATGGCAAAGGCTCATTAAAGAATTGATATTGACTTTAAGGATTGTTACATCCAATAGGTAGTCTTAAAGATCAAGTTCTATTCTTCCCTAAAGAGTCTACTTGCATATTTAGATTTCAAGAGTATCTTGCATGGCCTATAAGTCTCCTTACGCTAGCTTGGAACATTCCCAATATGTAACCATCTTTCTTAAAATTTGAATATCCACTTTAAGGTGAATACTTATTTGAGAGGATATAAAATATTTTGTGCCAAAAAGTAACAGACAGTTGTTTTATAAACAACGACAGTGCATTGCGATTTTAGGATAAGCCTCCCTCCATTGTTATGTCGTCTTATCGGTGAGGTGAACTAACGCTTATAATAAATTTTGAAAAAAAAAATAAAAACCTGCTAAAGTGAGTTTGGCTGTTTGTTAAAGATTGGTCAAGTTGGAAGCTAAACAAGAAAATGCAAACTATTAAACTGTCAGTTCAAATTAGAATGAGCAACTTCTCAAGTGCTTTTAATGGTCAACAGCTAGAGCAAAATGAAAGCATCTCTGACAGATACAATATGTGGCTTTCATTTTTTCCTTATTACTGTGTGTGATTGCAGAGGGAAGCAGTATACAGGTGTGATGTCTGACTGGTACTCTTAAAAACACCGCAAACCTAACACGGTTTCTCTGGGGGTTTTGCCAGAAAAAAACTGAATTAATGGAAGCACAGATAATAGATTAAGAAAGCAGTTTGTGACATGCAAACCCAAACAGTGAAAAAGGGCTATCTCCATAATGTAATGTGACAACATGGGAAAGGATTGTCGTATAGTATTTTCCAGCTATCTGAATATGTGAAACTCACATTTAAAGGGAATCTATCATCAAACTTTTGTATAATCTCATTTATGTTTAAACACAGCCTTAGGTGATGTAGAGTAGGTTTTGTTCATATACTCAGAATATACAGTGCTCTATGTTGTTTTTTTTAGTCTCAGGGTGAATTTCTTCTTGTTGAATGTGCTGAGTTTCTACCTGTATGCCCAAAAATATTTTTTCTCTACTGAGGACCATAAATATTTCCAAACTAATTTACTTTTGCTGTTGTTGTTTTTGAGTATTATTTTAATTTTGTTTTAAAAATAATATTTCTGATAAAGAATTTCACTTTTGGATGAGTCTCTCCTGATAAAACTGAGAGGGATTAAAGGCCCCTTTACAAGCGAGATCGCTGAAACGTCACCGATTTTGTGACGTAGCAGCAACCTAGCCAGCGATCTCGCTTAGTGTGACATTCAGCAACGATCAGCCCCCCTGCTGGGTGTCGCTGGGTGTGCTGATCGTCGCTGAATGTCCTCGACCATTTTTTGATCGCTGGTCTCCCGCTGTCCATCGCTGCGTGTGACAGGCGGGAGACCAGCGATCAGCCAGCCGGAGCTGGTAACCAAGGTAAACATCGGGTTTCCAAGCGCCGGGTGGCGCCTGGAAACCCAATGTGTACCTTAGATACCTTAGATGTGTACCTTAGATACCAGCGCGCTGATGCAGGGGAGCTGGTAACCAAGGTACACAGCAGGTTTATAAGCGCCGAGAGGTGCCTAGAAACCCGATGTGTACCTTGGTTACCAGCTCCCTGCACAAGCGCGCTGGTATCTAAGGTACACTGCCGGTAACTAAGCGACGTGCGTCGCTTGTTACCAGCATAGTCGCTGTCCTGATCGCTGCCTGAGCTGCCTGTTTGGCAGCTCAGCAGCGATCATGTAGCGAAACACCAGCGATCCTGACAAGTGCATATTGTTGTCGGGATCGCTGGTGAGTCGTAATGTGTAACGGGACCCTAAGAAACAGAGCAGGGCATCCATAAAAATGTAAAATTTTATACCGCTGACATTTGGTCATTAGGATGGGGACTTGAGATTCTCTGGTTTTTGTCAGAACATGGTAATACCTGACTCAGTGGTCAAATTCAAAATACCAAATTTGTAGAAGACTGTATACAATGTTTCACAGTAATATGCGATTGAATGGAAACAATGTGAAACAGTGTAAAATACTATAAGCTAAACTCAAATAAGTACTTGAAGGTTGCTCTCAGTATATCAGTTTTCATTAGTTTGGTTCACAAAGCCCCTACATTTCATTAACCTTTTCTCCCCTGATGAAGCTTCCCTGAGCAGCGATACACGTTAGGTCTCACCATTGTCATCATATTTGACATCTCTTCATTTTCTTCTCTATCTTTACTAGATAATTATATGGCTTTACACCCATTATATATATATGTTATCTTATTATTGAGTATGTACTACTATTTTATATACTTTCATATACTTATGTATAAAAATGTGTACTTGCACTTTATTTAATATGTCTTTTTTATATTGCTGCTTCAATTCCTTACACATACTCCAAAGATTTATATCTTAGTACCGTGTTAGCCAGTAGATAGAAAAATATTTAGAATTGAGAGTCCTCAGTGGTTGATACCTTTTAATGGCTAACTGAAAAGATGGTAACAAACTGCAAGCTTTCGAGACTACTCAGGTCTCTTCATCAGGCTAAACTAATACAGAATCTGAAGAATCATATATTTGTACACAACACAGCACAGAAAAAAAAATGCAATAGATGAGACAAGTGACGTGAAGCAGAACTGTCATTATGGGAGAGGGATGAACAGTTGTGGCAATAAATATTGAACTAGTTCATAGATAAGGAGTGTGAAAGTTTTATTGCCCTCTGATTAGGGTCTGGTAATGTTTTGTCATGTTCTCACAGGGTCTTTGAAGCAAATTCCTTAATTGATGTAATAGGCCATAAAACCATGTGATAGGTTCATTCCAGCATAGAGAGTGTCAAAGGTCACCATCAATTTGTATTCGCAAACTCTCCTATGTCTCTGAGATGTGAAATCACCTTTCAGTACAAGTAATTTCATATCCATCATACTATGACCGGGGATGCCAAAGTGTTTGGCCACAGGTAAATCCATTCTTTTTTCTCTTATTGTGTGGCGATGAGAATTCATCCTTGTTCTCAGTTTTTGCCCGGTCTCTCCCACATACAGACCCCAGTTGGACATTTAGTACATATAATTAGGTACACCACATTAGATGTGATGCAGCTGAAAGTAGTCCTGATGTGAGTAGCTGCAGGAACCTTTCCTTGCAACCAGAAGAAATGCAAAACCTGTCTATTTATAATGACCACAGACAAGATAAAGATCCCCAACTCACATCAGGACTACAAGATCCCAGGTACTTTCAGCTGCATCACATCTAATGTGGTGTACCTAATTATATGTACTAAATGTCCAACTGGGGGTCTATATGTGGGGGAGACAGGGCAAAAACTGAGAACAAGGATGAATTCTCATTGCCACACAATAAGAGAAAAAAGAATGGATTTACCTGTGGCCAAACACTTTGGCATCCCCGGTCATAGTATGATGGATATGAAATTACTTGTACTGAAAGGTGATTTCACATCTCAGAGACATAGGAGTGTTTGCGAATACAAATTGATGATGACCTTTGACACTCTCAATGCTGGAATGAACCTATCACATGGTTTTATGGCCTATTACATCAATTAAGGAATTTGCTTCAAAGACCCTGTGAGAACATCACAAAACATTACCAGACCCTAATCAGAGGGCAATAAAACTTTCACACTCCTTATCTATGAACTAGTCCAATATTTATTGCCACAACTGTTCATCCCTCTCCCATAATGACAGTTCTGCTTCACGTCACTTGTCTCATCTATTGCATTTTTTTTCTGTGCTGTGTTGTGTACAAATATGTGATTCTTCAGATTCTGTATTAGTTTAGCCTGATGAAGAGACCTGAGTAGTCTTGAAAGCTTGCAATTTGTTACCATCTTTTCAGTTAGCCATTAAAAGGTATCAACCACTGAGGACTCTCAATTCTAAATATTTTACACATACTCCATTACTTATTTACATTTTTGGGCTCTGATTCCAGGGCCTATATTTGAATGGAAGAAAAAAGTGGTAATCAAGTCACCCTCCAGGGAGGACAATTCAGTGCAAAAACCACTTGTATTCACATAGGAAACCTGCTAGACTTTGTTTTGTCATGGTGTGGTGCAAGGAGTGTTGGAGCACTCCAGGCTTTTATCCAGGTCAGAAATGGATGAAGGGTCCATAAGGACTCAGCTCCGGAAAATGTTAATATATAACTTTAAATGTACAATTAAAAACATCTTTTCATCTTATTTTGTATCTTTTTGTTTTTTCTTGTCACGTTTTTAATTGCACACAGTAAACGTTATGTTTTAGTATTTTCCCATTGGTGTCGGAGGCCAGTCCTTAGGGACCCTTCTTCCTATATTTAAATACATTGAGTTTTCATATATTTCTATTTATTGTAGGATGTTAGCGCTGTGTATTTTTGGATTTTATATGTTTTTGATGATGGGATCTTAATCAGTAGTATGCAATAAAATATGTTACATACAGAGGTGTGCTTATTGATAGTGTATTGCTTTTTTCTGCGTCGTTTTAATTTACATTTCATTAATGAACATTAAAAAATGAACAGCACAGAATCTGAATGCTGATTATTTCTTATGATGACAGTAACTGTAAAAGACAAAACATTCCTAGCAAGATTCTTCTGGCTAAAGATATACATTGTCTGTCGCTATATTCTCTGCTGAAAATTCAAATGAGAAATGCTCGATCAGTCATAAATTTTTGACAGTTTTATGTTCTCTCTGGTCTTGTAATGTGCATATTTCTAATTAAAATAAGAAAGCCTTCATTAAGTGAGGTATAGTAATAAATGATAGCAGAAGGAGTTATAAAGGGTCTTTTTTTGGATCGTCAAGTTCGCTATAAAACTTGAAATACTAAGGTTGAAAGCCAAAACTTCTACTTGGGCCAACTTAAATATTTAGAAAGGATACAGCTGGCGGTACACCTTGTCGGACCTTCTGCTCTCCTTTCTGAGCTCCCCCATACACATGCACGCCCGGTCATCAGGAGAGGAATGAAAAACTGCCTTCAAGTAGATTCATTGACATTTAGTCTACTTGTAAATACAGCAAAGAGCAATGTGCAAGGTTGATAAAAATTATATAATTAAGTTAAATGTAGTAATTATTTCAGAATTTTAAAGAAAATGTGTCAGTTCTTTGTTTTACTACATACTTGTTTGCTACATGATATGATTCTGGACCCTCTATTCTTATGACTCTGCAATTTTTCTTTGTAATTCCTCCAAGTAACGTATGAATAATGGACAAACGGGTCGTTACCAGTTAGGGGGTTGCCCCTGTATTCTCCGTCCAATTAGAGCTGTCAATACTAGACTGTGTGGGAACACACCCCTTGAATAAGAGGAATGGTAATACCTAGTTGTCAATTTATTCTTACATTTTAAAATGGAAAAATAGTGAAATAACACAATGCAATGGTTATGAGAAACAATGCTTCAATATTACTATGTCATGGGAAATCAAGTGTGTCAGGAGTGGTAACACATCACTTTTAGGGAAGGTGCAGACGACCATGTGCTCTTCATCTGAGAAAAATGTTCCGATTATGCTAATCGCACTCTGATCAGAGTGTGATCAGTGTTTGATCAGAATGTGATCAGTGTCCGATTTTCTCAGGTATGCAGAATTGAAAAAAAAGTTTCTCTGTGTTGTCCATTCAGTCTATCCATAAAAATCGGACCACACTAGGAAGTCATCAGAGTGCGGTCAGATGTTTTCCACCGACCCATAGACATAAATGGGTGAGTGCCATTCGACTACCAGCGGCAAACTGAATATGTACATTGACTCATTGAATAACATTGGTCCGAATGTGATCTGATGGTTTGACTGATGCCACTTGGAACAAAATTACGGTCATCCTGATGGAGTCCTTAGGCTAAGCCTGCACAACAACCGTCACATGACTGAAATTCAATCGATTCACCTGATACATTGTAGTGCTATAAAAGTGAATGGAGTTGCGACTGCGATAAGCAAGTCACACAACATCCAGCTGAGTCTGATGCTTTGCAGCTGTCTTTTTTTTGTAGTTGTGGCAATTTAAGTGTCGCAATGTGACCACATTCTCTTCTCAAGCGCCTTGATATAGCAACCAAAGTCGCCATGTAGCCTTAGAATTAACTGAATGGGTTGAATTAATATTAGTCGTATCAGTTAACAAACTGCAGTTATGTGACAGTAATTGATCCCCCACAGGACTGAAACTAGCATAGTCATCAGGAGCCAGAAGAAGTGCTGAAAACAAATACTAGCAATTGTTGTCTCTGTCTTTCACTGAAGATGAATGCCAGTCTCAGGAAGAAGAAATTAAATAGTACTATTATTATAATTAATATTATTACTCTCACTTTAAGTTACCATTTAATGTAAGAAAGTCTAATAGTGGACAGGAGAATCTTTATATTTAGATACTCATTTCGATGTACTGTACTATTCGAAACCTGTAATGAAAAGAAATAGTTCTTGATATAAGAAAGATTCTTTGTAAAGACTGAAAAGGTCTCTACACAGCTGTTTTCTGCTTCCTATCTACAAACTACATTAATTTACTACCCAACTGCTCCCAGCACCCACTTCCCGAGCTAATTGTCTACCTGATTGCTGCACACGTCCCCTGCAGTATTCATAAGCAATATGTGAAAGGTTTTTGAGGTCGTTAAGAAGCATTACAAACAATGTAAAATATTTTGACAGCTTGTGACCGGATCACATAACAGATGTGGGAAATATTAATGCAGTAGTTGATGCATGGGAAGGCAATATGTTTAATAAGCATTCATACTGGGTTAACAATATATTTTTTCCTACAAATAAAAAAAAAATGAAATAATGACTTCTTAAATTTACCAGAGATTAGTGTGATATTTCACAGCAACATGATCCACAAACAACCCACCCTTACTCTCTAAGGCATGTATGAATTAATCAGTGGCTGAAGCATTCCCACTGGTGAATATTTAATTGAACAAAGCCTTGTCCTACTTACAAATAAGGTTTACATTCTTTTTAATGCGTGGTAAACATATGGCTCAGTTTAGCTTGTGTAGAAAATTTTTTTTTTCCTGAATAATGAGAAATGATTTACAGTAATTAAGTCTTTGCGGCATCTTTTGACATTTATACTATCTTACAATTTTGCTCCAAATTAAAAAAAGAAAACTGTACACCCTTCAAACTTTTCTCCTAACTAATTCATGACCATCGTTTACAGCAGGGGCGGAAATACTATTGGTGAAACCTGTGTAGCCTTACAGGGGCCCAAGAGTTAAGGGGGCCCACTTCTATCTTCAAAGAGATGAAGTTATACATTATTATCAGTTATTGGACTTTAATGGGCCCATATAAAGTTGTTTCCCAGTGACCCTCTTCTGTTTGTGTCCACTCCTGGTTTACAGTATCAATATATCTAAGTCCAATAAAAAATAAAATTCCTCATTTATCAGATTTTATATTAAAAATGCTGTCCACTTCTTGGACAATCCCATCTCAATCAGGCATATGTGCAACAGTAAAATAACAACACTTATACTCACCTCCGGTTCGAGCACTGTTCCCACTGGCTATCCCATTGTACTGGCTCTCCCATTGTAAAGTCACTAGTAGAGTTGAGCGAATTTTTCAAAATTCGGTCCCGATTATGATCGCCGGTGAATATTATTATTGCAATATTTGCCGAACACAACCGAACGTCATTGGAGTCAATGAGAGCAGGAATGAACAAATATGTTTGGAACCGATCATCAAACATAAATTCAGCACGAATAGCGTACCAACATGGCACAAATATGACAAATTCAGATTCGGTGACCAATTCCGAACATATTCGCTCAACTCTAGACACGAGATCCCTGCAGCCAATCAACATTGGCTTCATTCTCTCCAACCTTGGATGAATCAAGCATCAAAAGGAATTGAGCTGCTAGCCACAGCCCTGACATCCCTTGATGTCAGCATTCGTCCAAAGGCAGGAGAGTGAAGCCAGAGCTGAATGGGCGCAGAGCTTGCGTGACATAACAATGTGACATGAGCCCCCAATGAGCGAGTACTGACAACTATTGAACTGGACATGCTGATTGAGATTGGGTTGTCTGAGCAGTGGACAACCAATTTAGTCATGCTTTCATATGTGTTCTTCACAAACATTCTTAGGCACCTCTTGTTGGTTAGCAGATGATTATTGAAAAGGATCTACAGTTTAGAATTAACATCTATATATATATTATCAAAACATGATCAGTATTAGTATAATGCAACCATTGTACACTTTTGGCAGAGCATAGCATATTACATAATTCTTGTGAAAATTGTATTGCTCCTTTGTGGAAACTAGAGATGAGCGAATTTGTTCGGATCTTTCCCCGAATCTGATTTTGACATATTCGGGCCATATTCTAACACTATTCGTGCCGAATGTATGTCTTATGATCGGTTCCGAACATATTCTGTAATTTCTACTCCCACTGACTAAAGACGTTCGGCTGTGTTCGACGAATATTGCAAAAAGAATATTCGAATCCGATCGTATTCGGAACCGAATCTGAACAAATTCGCTCATCTCTAGTAGAGATGAGCATAGCTGCTAAGATTCTGATTCAGCAGATACCTTGAATTTGGTAGAGAAATTCCATTTGTATCCAACTTATTTGACTATCTTCTCCATCCAGCCTCTTTTTTTCTCCTTCCTCTGGTGCACAACATCCTCATCAATGTAAGACTGTGCATCGCCAAAAACACTAATTAGCCCTCTACAATTCTGACCCCTTTCTTGACTTTCCATAATTCAGAGTGGCTAAAGTCCTTTTAGACACAGTAAAGATGTTATCTTTGTACCGTGTTAGCCAGTAGATAGAAAAATATTTAGAGTTGAGATTCCTCAGTGGTTGATACCTTTTAATGGCTAACTGAAAAGATGGTAACAAATTGCAAGCTTTCGAGACTACTCATGTCTAGCCTGATGAAGAGACCTGAGTAGTCTCGAAAGCTTGCAATTTATTACCATCTTTTCAGTTAGCCATTAAAAGGTATCAACCACTGAGGACTCTCAACTCTAAATATTTTTTTAAAGTCATTTTAAAATTTTAACTCAATCTCTGCCCACCCAGCTTGAATGACCAAGTTTAGGTGTCCCTCCTCCTTGCTGCTGAGATCTTACACTGCAGATTACAAGATGCAGCTGTCAGTCAGACTGAGTGGGTGGGTGTAGACTAAGTATACTTGGACTCATAATTTATTTTATTCCATAACTAATAAATAAAATTGCACTCTGTAATGCTATAGCATGCAATCATGAAATATATGAAATTGCAATTGGATTCTTGCTCTAGAAAATAGGAAAAAAACAAAGATACTTAGCGCATAAATTGGCTAATTCATGTATGCCCAGCAGCCACAACGATGCTATCCTCTTTGCTGGCAACCTTACTGAATGTGATTCCTCTCCTTGCCTGACAGCATACATTTATATGGGTAGGTAGGAACCTGTTGTGATTAAAACCACCATAGGCTAATGGGTGGAGTGCTCGGTCAGACAGCCTATGAATACAAATATCAGAGACTGACCATCACTCATAAACAGAGAACAGTTGTGAACAGGTGCACACTAAGAGAAGGCATCTTTTCTCCATATGTAACTAGCAAATAAAGTTGCCCTTTGTAATGGTATAGCATGCTGGGCATACTAAATTGGCCAATTTATGCGCTACATATCTTCGTTTTTTCCTATTTTCTAGAGCAGTAATGCAATTCCAATCTCATATATTTCACCTTTGCATGCAAACGCGTTACAGAGTGCTACTTTATTTGCTAGTTGTATATGGAGATGGCTACTCTTAGTATGCACCTGTTCACACCTTTTCTCTGCTTTGAAATGATGGTCAGTCTTTGATATTTCTATTTTATTTCATATCTTGACTCATACAATTCACATACATAAACTTTCTGACCTAGCCCTCCAACCATCAGACTATGGCAGTTTTAATCACAGCAGGATCCTACTTCCCCATATATGTAGGCTATCAGCCCAGAAGAGGAATCACATTAGGTTAGGTTCCCAGTAAATAGGATCGCCTTGTCGTGGCTACTGGGCATACATGAATTAGCCAATTTATGCTCTGTTATGAATGTGCTGGAGATGGTTTCTGAGCAGAGGCTCCCTCTGGTGGTTGCAGACAGTACTGAACCTCACAGCGAGGAATGGCAATCTGGGATCACAGACTGGACTGATATAAGGGAGTTCCCTCCCATGATGGTCGCCGGTGATCAATTGTTCTTGTCTCAATTGTGGTTCCTTGTATCATTTGGAAGTTTGCTGAGTCTTGCCTGCATCTCCTGCTTTCAGATAAGATATTTTCTGCTTTTATTTTTGTGCTTGCTTTTTGCATAGTTCCCTACACTTCTGTGGAGGTCAGCCGGGTCCCCTCCTGGGGGCCTGTGCTCCTCTCCGTTTATCTGAAGCCACTGTTATTTGTTCATATGCTTTTTCCTGTTTTTTCAGTGGCTGCGGCTTAGTTTTGTTACACCAGAGATCTGATTTAGGTGGTAGATATCGTGTGATCTCAGGTGTTTTTGCAATCAGAAGAGTTGTTATTTTTTAGGGTTTTTTTGGATTGCAGTGAGAATCCTTTCCTGTACTTTTCTGTCTAGACAGATTGGGCCCCAGCGTTTGCTCATGCTATTTTCTGTCTGTGTCCGTGCTTCTTCTTGTCTAACCGCCATTACATGTTTGGGGGCTTCCTATTTTCTTTGGGGATCTGCTCCGGGGCAGATAGCTTTCCTCTTTCTGCCTTTAGGTGTAGTTATCTCTCAGGCTGTGACGAGGCGTCTAGGATCAACGTAGTAACGCTCCACGGCTACCTCTAGTTGTGTGGTTAGTTCAGGTTACTGCAATCCAATAGGTTCCAGCCTCTCTGGTGTATTACTGTTTTTGCTTTTTCTCCTCAGCTACCGAAACATAACAATGCTCTAAGTATCTTCATTTTTTACTATTCTCTAAAGCAGTAATGCATATCCAATTTCAGATATTTCATGTTTGCATAGCGTCACAGAGTGCAATTTTATTTGTTAGTTATATAAGGATATATGGAGATGGCTACTCTTAGTATGCACCTGTTCACTATTTGGAGGTGACAGTCAGTCTTTGATATTTGTATACATAGGCTCATAGGCTCTCTGATCGAGCATGCCACCCATCAGCCCCTGGTGATATTAATCAAAGCAGAATCCTACATATTCATATAAATGTAGGTTATTAAGCCCAGGAGAAGAATCACATTAGGTTAGGTTCCCAGCAAAAAGAATCGCTTTGTCGTGGCTGCTGGGGATACTTAACTTGGCCAATTTATGCTCTATGTATCATAGTTTTTTCCGATTTTCTAGAGCAGTAACGTAATTCCAATTTCATATATTTCATGTTTGCATGCTATAGCGTCACAGAGTGCAACTTTATTTGTTAGTTATATGTGGAGCTGGATACTCTTAGTATGCAGCTACTGAAACCTATTCTCCGTTTGGAAGTGACGGTCAGTCTTTAATATTTGTGTACATAAATTCTCTGACTGAGCATTCCAACCATCAGCCTATGGTGGTCTTAGTCACAGCAGGATCCTACCTACCCATGTAAATGTATGCTATCAGCCCAGGAAAGGAATCAGTTTAGATTAGGGCCTCAGCAAAGAAGATCACCTCGTTGGGCTGCTGGGCATACATGAATTGGCCAATTTATATGCTAAGTATCTTGTTTTTTTTCCTATTTTCTAGAGCAGTAATGCAATTCCAATTCCATATATTTCATTATTGCATTCTATAGTGCTACAGAGTGCAACTTTATTTGTTAGTTATATATGGAGGAGGTTACTCTTAGTATGCACCTGTTCACACCTATTCTCTGTTTGGAAATGACGGTCAGTCTTTGATATTTCCACTTTATTCCATAGCTTGACTCATTCAATTCACATATTAATATTAAGATGATAAAGGCATTCAGCTATGAATTCCAGAAGTAAATATACCAGTTTTTTCTAGTCTAAGAAAACTATATAATAATGTATGCAGTTTGTATTGTGAAATCTGGGCTCAAATCAGTTTTTTGTATCAATGTTTAAAATGGCTGTAAAATATTAAAATATATGTTTGAATTTCTATGTACAGTATGTATGAGTTTTGACCTTGGACCTTAATGAGATGAAACAAATTGCAAAGAATGTGATTTGAAATCCATGGTTTTCTTTTTCAAGTTCTTGGCAGTGATGCAAAATTACTACTCCAAAATACTATAGTAAGCATATAAAGAAGGGCGCTATTGAGTGAGACCACCAAGACACTGAGACTCAAAAGCCATTATGGTAGAGGTGGTAATGACTGTTCATATAATAATTGTTGGATGGATTTTTCATTGCTTTATGGGATAACCAGAGTTGAAAAAGAGAAATCCCCCACTGATCATCTACTAGAGATGAATACATCTGTGTACATTCACATCACATCACCAACATGTCCCTGTATTTACAGCTTTTAAGGCAATGGAGGTTAGAGTATGTAAATCAGAAAAGACAACAATGAGGTTTACAAAGGGTAACTCTTAACTTTAAGTCTTTAAGTCTTTTTTTTTTCTGTAAAATGTGTGATTTCATCTACTTGAACTAATGACAAAATGAATGGGGTATTTCAATATAGAGTTTCCCAGGCAACTAGATAATTGCTGGAGGGTTAGTTTCCTGGGATTTCCCATGATAAGCTGTTAACGTCAGAGAAAGTGCCTGTGAAATGCTTACACAGCACCCACTGAAAAAGGGAGTGTGAAAAGTTTACAGAAGGAAAATGAAATTTCAATTTCAGTCCAATTGTTTTAAGCCATTTTGTCTATAAAATATGTATAAAGAGATATTGATGATAAATAGATGAAAAAATTACACTAGGAGCATCTAAAAGGACTAGGGGAAAAGAGTAGTATAACTTGACCGATTTGATGATTAAATATTCTTCCATAAAAACTTTAATGAGTTTTTTCTACGACTAAGATTCTGATGATCTTTTGTAAAGTTACATGGCACGTGGTAGCCTGGCAAATCTTATAAGGGTTCCATAGAAAGATTTTTCACTAGCTATTATGCTACATAGGTCTCAGAGGAACCCTGGCCTTCACGCTTCAACCCATATACAGGGATCTAGATTTACATAGTCCCCCGGGATGATGAAGAAGTGGCTGCTGGCCGGTGGAGAAAACTGGCAGAGAAAGATCCTATGATCTATCTCAACACCAGAAAGGGTAAAAACTAAGGTAGGACTGTCTGGCAGAGCAAGGATCAAAACAATTCAACAACAGAATATGACAAGCAGAATAGCAAAGCTACAGGAGCTGAACAGGGTCAGGTTTAACCTATAACTGGCAGCTTGACACAGAGTACTAGAGGGTTTAAAGGGAATCTGTCAGCAGGTTTTTGCTATGTAATATGAAGACAGCTGGAGATAGAGACTGAAACATAGAATTCAGGAATCTGTCACTTGTCAAAGTGTGAGCTGTAGTTTACTAACTGAAGAATTTATCACTAATACATTAATATTGCTGGAATACACCACTCCTCCTGTGAGAAGCAGCTCACTGTTCATGGACTTTGTACATGGAGAGCCTGGTGTGGGCGGGGTTAGCTTTCTCAGCTGTGCTTCATTCTAAATCTAAAAGCTCTGATTGTTTCAGAACGGTTGCACTCAGTAAGCTACATGATACATCTTTTGATTCAGCTTCTTTTTTCCTACATTACACTATTCTTACATGAGGCTGCAAAAACCTGCTGACAAATTCTCTTTAAATAGGAAAGAGCCTCACACGTCTCCCAGCAGAAAGCTAATTAAGACAGATAATCAATTGTCTGCAGAAACACAGGTTGATTGAAAGGTATTTACCGCAAAATTGTATCAATAGAAAAGTCAGCTCGCCATAAAAAAACAAATCGCAACACAATGCTATTGAAGTAAAAATGAAACTGCTATGAGTCTCAAAAACAGCAGCACAAACCACTTTTTTTAAAAAAAATTAAATTTTTTTCTTATTTAAATTTAAAAAAAAACGTAACATATTTGGTATCACTGTAATCATACTGATCTGTATAATAGTGTAGCCAGGTTATTTCTACTGCAAAATTAAACAATTTTGTTTGCATATCTCTACATATTCTGTACTTAGTGACCACCAATACGTCTTTTTACTGACCTGCGATATAAAAGACTAGCATTCCCTGACAGGTGACAATCCAGCAGCTGTCAGCTGTACACTATAGCTGACAACTTGTTGCATCAGCCATGATCAGTGTTGGTACCAACTGTAGTCATTTAACCCCTTAAATGCTGCTGTCAATAATGACTATAGCATGTAGATGGTTAATAGAGTTTGAGGGCTCACTCTTTTACCCCATTGGCACCCTGAGATCTTCATTGTGCGATCCGGATGTTTGTCATGGCAATTCATGGCCAAATAATGGCCTTAGCGTCTCCCGGCTAAAGCAGTCTGTTCAGAAGTTATGTTGAGGGGTGCTGTTTTTAAAATGTTATCACTTTTGGGGGGTTCAAATATATAGGACCCCCAAAGTCACTTAAAAACTTAATAGGTGCCTAAAAAAATAAGTTTTGCCAATTTCCTTGAAAAAATGAAAAATTACTGCTACATTTTTAAAGCTTCTAAAATGCTAACAAAGTAAAAGAACATTTCACAAATAATACTAATGTAAAGCAGACATGAGGGAAATGTAATTTATTAATGTTTTTCTGTGGTATGACTATCTGGATTAAAGAAATAGTAATTCAAAGTTTGAAAAGCGATAGTTTTTTTTTTAATATTTGTAAAATTTGTGATATTTTACAAATAAACGCAGAAAATATCGACATGAATTTACCATTATCATAAATTATATCTATAAACTATCTTAATCAAAATGGCTCCGGCAGCCGCACATGTACAGTGGCATCTATAGCGTTCTGGCACCATTTTGGTAGAGAAAAAAAGGTATAATTTCAATCAGTATAATAGCGCCAACCTGACACTGTCTGTAGTTTACTGAGCACAATCCTGTTGACAGGTTCACGTTAAAGTAAAGCTGCATATACTAGTCACTTAAAAATCAGTGTCTGTAGATATCTAGCTACCAAATGCTAATGAGTGCATGGAGGGTGTGGAAAACGATGATAGATCTACAGTTAGGTCCATAAATATTTGGACAGAGACAACATTTATCTAATTTTGGTTCTAGACATTACCACAATGAATTTGAAACAAAACAAATCAGATGCAGTTGAAGTTCAGACTTTCAGCTTTCATTTGAGGGTATCCACATTAAAATTGGATGAAGGGTTTAGGAGTTTCAGCTCCTTAACATGTGCCACCCTGTTTTTAAAGGGACCAAAAGTAATTGGACAAATGACTCCAAGGCTATTTCATGGACAGGTGTGGGCAATCCCTTTGTTATGTCATTCTCAATTAAGCAGATGAAAGGGCCGGAGTTGATTTGAGGTGTGGTGTTTGCATTTGGAAGGTTTTGCTGTGAAGGAAACATGTGGTCACAGGAGCTCTCCATGCAGGTGAAACAAGCCATCCTTAAGCTGCAAGAACAGAAAAAAACCCAACCAAGAAATTGCTACAACATTAGAAGTGGCAAAATCTACAATTTGGTACATCCTGAGAAAGAAAGAAAGCACTGGTGAACTCATCAATCCAAAAAGACCTGGGAGCCCACGGAAGACAACAGTGGTGGATGATCGCCGCATACTTTCTTTGGTGAAGAAGAACCCGTTCACAACATCAACTGAAGTCCAGAACACTCTCAGTGAAGTAGGTGTATCTGTCTCTAAGTCAACAGTAAAGAGAAGACTCCATGAAAGTAAATACAAAGGGTTCACATCTAGATGCAAACCATTCATCAATTCCAAAAATAGACAGGCCAGAGTTAAATTTGCTGAAAAACACCTCCAGAAGCCAGCTCAGTTCTGGAAAAGTATTCTATGGACAGATGAGACAAAGATCAACCTGTACCAGAATGATGGGAAGCCAAAAGTTTGGAGAAGAAAGGGAACGGCACATGATCCAAGGCACACCACATTCTCTGTAAAACATGGTGGAGGCAACGTGATGGCATGGCCATGCATGGCTTTCAATGGCACTGGGTCACTTGTGTTTATTGATGACATAACAGCAGACAAGAGTAGCCGGATGAATTCTGAAGTGTACCGGGATATACTTTCAGCCCAGATTCAGCCAAATGCTGCAAACTTGATTGGACGGCGCTTCATAGTACAGATGGATAATGACCCCAAGCATACAGCCAAAGCTACACAGGAGTTCATGAGTGCAAAAAAGTGGAACATTCTTCAATGGCCAAGTCAATCACCAGATCTTAACCCAATTGAGCATGCATTTCACTTGCTCAAATCCAGACTTATGAGGGAAAGACCCACAAACAAGCAAGACCTGAAGGCTGCGGCTGTAAAGGCCTGGCAAAGCATTAAGAAGGAGGAAACCCAGCGTTTGGTGATGTCCATGGGTTCCAGACTTAAGGCAGTGATTGCCTCCAAAGGAAAATTTTGAAAATAAAAATATTTTGTTTGGGTTATGTTTATTTGTCCAATTACTTTTGACCTCCTAAAATGTGGAGTGTTTGTAAAGAAATGTGCACAATTCCTACATTTTCTAACACATATTTTTGTTCAACCCTTCAAATTAAACGTTACAATCTGCACTTGAATTCTGTTGTAGAGGTTTCATTTCAAATCCAATGTGGTGGCATGCAGAGCCCAACTCGCGAAAATTGTGTCACTGTCCAAATATTTTTGGCCCTGACTGTAGGTAGTATAGAAAATTTAGAAAGTTAAAACAGGGAAGAGCTAGGTTAGTGAGGTGATGTGAGTGATTTTACTCAGAGAATGAACGAAACATCTGAGTCAAATATATCCCCAAGGAAGCAGGCATGCTGAGTGGGAGTTACAGAACTACGTACAGAAATGGAAATATCAGGTGTAGGCCAGTAAAGGGTGGAAATACAAGAAATTCAATTTTTCAAAGATTCAGTTTCAAATACAGGGAGAACATGATGTTAGAGACAGCAGACAAGCAACCATTAGCATTTTTTAGAAGTAGAAGGTGATGCCAAGAGAAGATGTATATAGTAGGGTGTCATAGTTACTGCTGATGATTTGACCTAAAAGGGCTGTGTACAGAGAAAATACAAGGAGAAGACCTAGGCTGAACCCTAAGGAATCTAGACATTAAAGGCAAAAGAGGAGAAAGAAGAGCCAGAACCGAGGTCAATAAAGTGAAGCGTAGTAAGGAGGAGTTGGTGTCAAATGCTGCAGAGTGATGAGGGGTAATCAGAACAGAGCAGGTGACCATTAGATGTAGCTGTTAGTAGATTATTAAAGACTTTACTAAGAGCAGTGTCTGTAGAGTGTAAAAAGCTAAAATAAAATTGTAAAGCGTCAAAAAGAGAGTAGTTTGCAAGATATTAGATTAGACGGGTGTAGACCAAAGATTTGGGAGATCAAAGGGATGTTAAGGACAGGTCTGTAATTAGCAGGGAAGCTCTGGTCAAGAGATATATATTTTCTTAATAATGGGGTTATGAATGCATGTTTGAAAGAGCATGGAAAAGTATCAGAAGAAAGAAAGAGGTTGAGTATTTCAGCTAGGTGGGTAGTGACCGCTGGGGAGACAGACAGGAGGAGGTATGAGGCAATAGGATCATTGGTGTAGGATGTAAGGCAAGAAGAAGAGAGCAGCATGATAACTTGCTCTGTAACTGGTTCAAAGGCAGAAAGTGAACTTGATTTAGAGCAGGAGGATATGCGATCTATTCCTTTAAAAAGTTTGGGAGATAATTTTGCCTACAAATAAGTGGCCACATTTTCAGCGCTGAGGTTGATAATAGGGGAAAGTGTTAAGTTGTTTTTGGTTATAGGATGGACTATAGGACAGAGAGGTAATGAGGTTGGTGACTTAGGCTTGTTTGGCAAAGTTAATGGCACCGTAAATATGTTTTATGCATAAATGTATAGTAGATGAAGTTTTTTGCCAAAAGTCTTTTTCTCTAGAGACATTCGATACACCTGCAGCACTGCTGGAGGAAACATGATTGCAACATGTGCCAGAGTTTCCATCATCTGTGGTGGGGTGTTTTTCGAGGAGCAGGTGCTGCTTCATCCAAGTCACTTCTGAGTGTCTTATGTTAATGCTTTCAAAGCTAAGTCAGGACAGGATAGAGAGAGCATTGGGGACAATGATGACTCTAAATTCTTCGTAAGTTGCTGGCTATTGATGACAAGTAGACAAGTGTATGGTAAGTAGGGCTGTCCCGAGTGGGGAGACAAATACTAGCAGAGAAAGAAAGAAGGTTGAGTTTAAAGTGCTGGAAAGGAAGGATAGTAAAATTATACACTGTGCAAAGTCCAAAGAAGACTAAGTATAAAGTATTCCCATCTTCATGTGTTTGAGAGTGATTAAGCTATAAAAGGCCTATTGAGGAAGTTGAAGATAGAAGTTGGGTGGCAGATGAAGAGATAGGATTATCAGTGGGGATATTAAAGTCCCCCATGATGAGAGTGAGAATGTCAAAGGACAAAAGTACAGAAGCCATGTTGCAAAGTAATTCAGGAATTGGTCATGCTGATCCATAGGGCAGTACACAAGTACCTCTTGAAGGGAGGAGGGATGGAAGAATCTGACAGTGTGGACATCAAATGAGAGAGCCAGTAAGAGTACTTGACATAAGTGAAAGGGTTATTACGCGAACGTACAATGTGAAGAAATAAGCAGGCCAACATCTTCATCTTATGTGACCTCTGGTCTGGGGAACTAGAAAAATTAAGCCTACCATAAGTAGGTGGTGTCCAACTGTTGGATTATGTTTCTAGTAAGAGGAAGAAGATAGGAGTATATCAAATGAAGAAGTAATGAATGTAGGGGAGATTGCTTTACACTAACCAGGAGTTCCAGATGGAAGAGTTAAAAGGGACCAGAAGACACTCAATGAATGTTAATGAGATTAGCAGGCTTTCTGTGCTCTGCAGAAAATTAGTTAAATATAGCAATATAAGGTGGGCCAAGGTTAGAGGAGAAGTCTCCTGAAGCTTCGAGAAGGATTAGATTGAGACAGAAGATGGTTCAGTGACTTGTGACAGTGTATCCTGCAGCGTACTATGGGAATGGATTATTTTGAGTGTTTTAAGAATGTGAGCATGGCACGTGAACTGAACATGTTAAATCGTAGAAAAGAGGGACTGATGTGTACTGAATGAGTAAAAAATCAGTCAATTTGACAGAAATATGGCACTTAAACAAAGACACTATAATTCACCCTGAACATGATCTAGACTTTTTCTTTAGCCTTGGCTCATTTATGATCGCTACTCAATATAGTTTATTAAGTTTATTTGTAAAGTGATACAAATATGTAACTCCTTTATATACATTATAAACATCCAATATGTCTACAGTATATTGAAATAGATACATGCATTTAAAATTAATTTCTCCTGGCAATGGTCTGTGTTCATTAAACAGTTAATAGGATTTACAAACCTGGAGATGAAACAGACCTTTGAAATGCTAATTTACTATTATATTTCTATGAATGGCAGTTGAGTCACGTTCCAGATAATAGTCATTATGCTCCCTAGGTGTGTCATGTGTCTTATGAAACAAGAAATAAAGCCCACAGACCATATACTCATGCTAGAGTGTATTCTGTATTACTGATAATGACCATGTCAACCATCGAGGACACTAATGAGAGAAACAACTACCGTATTTTTCGGACTATAAGACGCACTGGACCATAAGACGCACCCCAAATTTTCAGAAAGAAAATTGGGAAAAAAAAATAATGTGTCAAATGGGGGTCCGTTTTACAGTCCGAATTCAGCTTACCAGCGAATGGATCAGCATAGGTAGAGGAGTGGTCACTGGGGTCATTCGGTGGTCCAGGCTGGTGCGGTAGTGGTGCTCTGTGGGGTGGCTGTGTTCTGTGGAGTGGCTGTGCTCTGTGGGGTGGCTGTGCTCTGTGGGTGGCTGTGCTCTGAGGGGTGGCTGTGTTCTGTGGGGTGGCCATATACTCACAAATCCAGCGGCAGTCCCAATGCAGCTTCCTGCGGTGTGGTGGTGGTGTCAGGGCAGCAGCGGGGCTCTGGGCTGCGTGGGGGGCTCCTAGTCGGAAAGCCCCCGCAGCTGCGACGCGGTGCCAGGCTGAAGAATGTCCACCTGGGTCCTCTGGAAAGATGGCCGCCGCATACTCTCATTCAAATCTCAGCAACGAGATCTTATCCTGAGATCTCGGGAGACGAGATCTCGGGAAGAGATCTTGCTGCAGAGATTTGAATGAGAGTATGCGGCGGCCATCTTTCCGGAGGCCCCTGGCGGCCATTCTTCAGCCAGGCACCGCGTCGCAGTTGCGGGGGGCTTTCCGGCTAGGACGAAATGCCGGCGGAGCCCCCCACGCAGCCCAGAGCCCCGCTGCTGCCCCGGCACCACCACCGCACCACAGGCTGCATCGGGACCGCCACCGGACTTTTCGGTATGTTGCGACCATAAGACGCACCCCCATTTTCTCCCAAAATTTTTGGGGAAAAAAATGTGTCTTATGGTCCGAAAAATACGGTAATATAATTAATGCTTATAAATACTATTGGAATATTTAGAATAGGCTTCATTGGTGGAGTTTTGTTGCAAGTTACTATTGCATATATTATATTATTACTGTTATTTTTGCTACCAATATTTAATAGAAGGAAGACAGTACCACCTGAAGTAGGGTTTGACAGCGCCCTCATTTATATGCCATAAAGTGCACATAAGAATATCGTACTACAGTGCCCTCAGGAATATTGCCATACAGTATTTACAACTTATACCATCAATAAAAAAATGTATATTAATCTATTATTCTATTTTTAGCTAATTTTTTTTATAGCTTTCCATCTCCAACAACCATTATCCATTTGAATATTTCACTGTCGATATTCATAGTTTGGGCCCCAATTTCTGCTTCCAGGAATCTCAATTTTGTAACAAGCACAGTAAACTTATTTCCATTTTTAACCAGTTTCTGCCCAGTTTGTCTAAATTTCCACTTCAGTGATGCTGTAGAAGAAGTAAAGCATTGTATTAGGCCCAAAGAAACTTTAAAAGAATCTGTGTAATCCATAGATGAGTTGGAATCTCCCAAAGGACACTCAATGGCTTTGGAATATGTCCTTGTACAGGAACACCAGTATATTACAACTAAAAAAAAGAAAAATTGTCAACTGGATGGGCTTCCCCCTCACCTTGGACTCTCATGAAGCCCTTTAGGCCTCTCTACCCAATCTTAATAAGCGCTCTCAACATGTACTATATATGAAGATGACATTGCCATATTTTTATGATTTTCAATATTATAAATAATACGACCAATATATATATAAATATATATATATATATATATATATATATGTATATACAGCATATATATATATAGCCTCATGTTTGTTCTTGGTAAAAATCCATTATATGTACTGGTTAAATAGGCTAAAATAAGTATGCAACATAAAAGTGGACTAAAACGCATCACTTCTTGGTTAAAAGTAATTGCCATTCTAAATGTTGTAATTATAAACTGGCTGTAAGCCCTTTTTATGCATCTCTGTTATGGTTTATATGACCTGTACTCCCAAAAGACTCCTTAGTGTTCAGTAGAACATGCTATAGATTATAGTTAGTCCAAAATGTTGACACATGTAGTATTGAAGATCAATCGAATCAATATGCTTAACTGATGTGCTATTACTTTTATGCAACGTGCTAATATTTAAACAAGGCTTAGCCAACGAGATGTGAAGTAAAATCATTACGTCTTCTGCAAGCAGGTATTTATTTCTCTAACTACAGTCCTACAATTAAGTTGTAAAATAATAGCTTCTTCTGATTTCTACCAATCCCAAGACTCATTAGAGTATAAAGTAACCAGTCTCGATGTTTTTTTCAGAATTTGTTTGTCAACACGTTATAATATATTTATTCCATGTCAATGATCACATTACTTAAAAGGAAGATAAACTTTGTTTACGCAAAGGACTTAGAAAGTATTGGGATCCTTAATCACCTTTATAATAATTGGAAAAGTGTTGTTATTATATAGTCGTCATCCAAGTTCTAAAAAAAAGAATGCAGGGGTGGACATACTAAACGTGCAACATGCACAGTTACACAGGGTCCTAGAAGACGAGGGAGGAAACTGTTAGCCTAGAAGTCAAATACTATTCTATTGCATATACAGGACTGCAATAATGAATTTTCTAGTGAACAATTACTGTTGGATTGTTAAAAGGGAACTTTTCTGGATATATTGCCATATAAGTCTGGATGAAAATTTGCACTTTGGCCATTATATGACATTTTTCACCAGTTTTACGCTCTGTGGGCTCTTTCTCTAATTTCCAGTTGTCTCTGAGCAAGTGGGTTAAGACTAAGCTTCTATGATGTATCCTAAACAAAGCACAAAAAGAAAGGAGAATTTCTCCTCTTCTTTCTCTTTAGAATACAGAGAGCAGCAGTATTGAAGACAAAGTATAGCCACAAGAAGGGAGGGAGAGAGGACCATGCCCGCAAGGGCTCACAGTCTACAGGGGATGGGTGAGGATACACTAGGAGAGGGTAGAGCTGGTCATGCAGCGGTTCAGTAGACTGAGGATCACTGCAGGTTATGGGCTTGTCGAAAGAGGTGGGTCTTCAGGTTCTTTTTGAAGGTTTCCATGGTAGGCAAGAGTCTGATGTGTTGGGGTAGAGAATTCCAGAGTATAGGGGAGGCACGGGAGAAGTCTTGTATGCGGTTGTGGGAAGAAGAGATAAGGGCAGAGTAGAGAAGGAGATCTTGGGAGGATCGAAGGTTGCGCGAGGGTAAGTACTGGGAGACCATGTCACAGATGTATGGAGGAGACAGGTTGTGGATGGCTTTGTATGTCATAGTTAGGGTTTTGAACTAGAGCCTCTGGACGATGGGGAGCCAATGAAGGGCTTGGCATAGGGGAGAGGCTGGGGAATAACATATATTTGTATTTTAAGTTAATGGATGAATTTAACATCAGGTTATAAGCTGTTAATTATATAACATGGATAAGCGACATAACTTCTGTCAGGGAGTCTATTGTACAGCAGAAAGAGCAGTAAAACTTTGAATAAAGCACTAAATTGCAACAAATCACTTGCTAGTATCTGCAGTAAGGTCTGTGTGTTCCTTCCTGTGTCAGTGCCTCCTCCTCCCCTTCTCTCTCAAGACTTTCATAGAAGCTGTAACCAGATACTTCAGTGAACTGGCTGTCCATCTTGATTTGACCAAAGCAATTTTGCGCTGTTTTTCAAAGTGGATAATTAGATCAGGAGGAAGAATGAGAAGAGGCTCATAAGTGAAGAAAGAAGCATTTTTTTTTTCGGATAATATACATCATAAAGTTTCTTATATTCACTTGTACTGGCATGGTGGCTCAGTGGATAGCGCTACAGCCTTGCAGCACTGGAGTCCTGGGTTCGAATCCCACCTAGGACAACATCTGCAAGGAGTTTGTATGTTCTCCCCGTGTTTGCGTGGGTTTCCTCCGGGTACTCCGGTTTCCTCCCACACTCCAAAAACATACAGATAGGGAATCTAGATTGTGAGCCCCATCGGGGACAGTGACGATAATGTGTGCAAACTGTAAAGCGCTGCGGAATATGTTAGCGCTATATAAAAATAAAGATTATTATTATTATTACTTTCGATATCTGCAAAGTTTATTGAAAAGATATGAACCATTTAATGAGCCATGCTGTTTTGGTTAATGATTAGCTATTCAAGAGCAAAGGGCCCCTATACTGTTATTGCACAAGGGCCCTCTGAAGTTTGTATCGACTGTTGAAAGAATGGACGAAACACAAAAATGGAGCAAGCACCAGCACAATAGTATAGTTGATTAAGGTTCATTAGAATGAGGGAAGCTAGAGATGCAGTAAATCCGATTCTTTTCTACTACAACATCATGTGAATTAGCACATTTATATGCCAATTACAAATATATCAAGCATATAAGAAATTGCTTTCTTCATTTTATCCACATTTTGGCATTAATAAATAAGCACTGCCATCTAAAATTAACAATCCACTTGGAAATATTGTGCCACTCAATTCTCTAGCTTTCCAAACTCTATCATAGCAAATCTTATCATTGTATGTCTTCTCGGATTTCCTGCGAAATAGGTGGTCTGGTCTATAACTACAAGTCTGCAGTCAGTCTATGTGACTGCAGACTTGTGAATCTTCACATCACACGCACTGAGCACTGTCAGGATTCTCCGGTGTCAGCATCGGGAATGGCAGTCATGTGACTGCAAGTATGTGATATGCATACTCCTGATCACAACCCGATTAGATGGGTGCGGCCTCGCTCAATGCAAGTGTATTGAACGAGGCCGGAAACAGTTTTGTCAAAATGTGTCCGTTAGCATCAATATCGCGTACTTGTCATATGACCACCATTCTCAGCGTCAACACTGGAGAATCCTTACAGTGTTTAGTGTGTGCGATGTGAGGATTCACAAATCTGCAGTCATAAAGAGTGACTGTAGACTTGTCGTTTTAGATCGGACAACTCCTTCAAGGAGTCTGAAAAAAACTGTTTACAGCTTTGGGAGATTTAAGGATAGTAACAGTAGTTTAGTGATTGAACTATCGATTAATCAACTTATTAATTGATTGACTGATTTTATCTTGTCTATGTAAGCAATTTATGAAAATAGTCAGCACTTATGTGTGCAAAATCTTTAGCAAAAAACCATTTCAAGTTAATATCCAGAAGTCAGATGTGTATCTTCGTACCGTATTAGCCAGTAGATAGAAAAATATTTAGACTTGAGAGTCCTCAGTGGTTGATACCTTTTAATGGCTAACTGAAAAGATGGTAACAAATTGCAAGCTTTCGAGACTACTCAGGTCTCTTCATCAGGCGAAGACTAATGCAACATCTGAAGAATCACATATTTATGCATAACAAAGTACAGAAAAAATGCAATAAGATAAGACAAGTGACGTGAAGCAGAACTGTCATTATGGCAGAGGGATGAACATAAATATTGGAACAGTTCATAGATAAGGAGTGAAAGTTTTATTGCCCTCTGATTGGAGTCTGCTATTGTGTTTTGATGCCCCTAGAAGGTCAGAGAAGCAGATTCCTTAATTGATGTAGAAAGACATGAATCCGTGTGATATATTCATTCCAGCACTAAGAGTGTCAAAGGTCATCATAAGTTTATATTCCCAAACCTTTCTATCTTTCTCAGATTTAAAGTTTAAACTGTATAAATATGTGATTCTTCAGATGTTGTATTAGTCTTCGCCTGATGAAGAGACCTGAGTAGTCTCGAAAGCTTGCAATTTGTTACCATCTTTTCAGTTAGCCATTAAAAGGTATCAACCACTGAGGACTCTCAAGTCTAAATATTTTTCTATCCAGAAGTCAGTAGTTGTGCAGATTCTGAAAAGGGAAACCTCTGTAAAATTACAATTTCCTGGTAGGTCAATGTTTTTTTCTAGACTAGAAAACCCTTTTGATTATTACATGGGGCCAAATCAAATGAATAGGCAACCAAAGAATAAGTAGATGGGTCGCGTCCATTGAAGTAGGAGCTGAGGTCTTTATCAGTCATTCTACTAGTTGTAGGGAAGTAAAATATCCATGGACGACCTATGAGGTGAACTCGAAATTACATTGAATGAAGACTTCATATGATACAGCAGGACTAACATCTACAAGAAAGTAATTATGATGATCAAAACAGGCTATAAAGTTAATTTGAATCAAAGAAGACTGAAGCCCTTCATTTTGTGCAAACTCTTTAAATGTGCTTATACTGTATTTATCATGTTTGTTGTCTTAAAAATGTATTACCATGCAAGGCGGCAATCAAAGCATGTAATTAACATCACAAATATAGAAAATCCTAGCTGCATCTCATCTAAAAAATGGCAGAGAAGGCTTCTATTTTCTATTGATTACTAGCAACACATTTCTTACAATGAGATGGAAGCCTGCCAAAAATCATCAATCTTCATAATTACAACACCAGGGAGGGCCAATATCAAAAGACTGACCCCAGTCTTAGTCTCACTATGCCAAGCTAGTGGCTAATGATGGAATAATAATGCCCACCAAGAGGAGATATCGAGACCATATTTGACAGAGAATTATGACTTTCTATTAGCCACAGCACAGTTGGGGAGGTAATTGGTCATAAATGTCACTGCAGACTTCACTACCTCATCTAGTAAACCTGTTACCTTATTTTATTACACTTTTATTGTGTTCTTCACTGTTATTTTTATAGTTTCATTGTTGACCAAGTTGAAAGAAGTCCACTTTTATCTCAGCGTTTTACTCCCATATTAACCTGGAAAAATTATACTAAAATCAAATTCATGTTATACACTGGACACAAACCCCTGCGAGACAAAGCTACAAATTCTCTTACATTTGATGCTCAATATAAGCTGACAAAACCTCATATAGGCTTACTATACATGGCTGCAGTTTTGGACTGGCCCACAGGGAACAGGTAAATTACTTGGTGGGTCCCTGTGGAGGAGTAAGCTACTTATCCCCCAACACGAGCAGTAGTTGGCCCAATACATTTGATTCATTATGAACAGAAAAGAGCAGCATCTTAACATTCATCCAACAAACTACCTAGCATAGAAGCAGAGATAAATTTGTGTAAGAGGATAATGCAGTATTTGAATGTAGCTGAACAGTGGGCCCCCAAATTCAATGTTACTGGTGGGCCCTTGCCACGTCAGTCCGACATTGCATGACTGTTATATGGATTTTCTAATACAATGCCCATACCTTGCTATATGACAATATGGTGCCTTACAGATGCATTATACAGGCTTCCTACGGGTCCATGACATGGAGCCAATCATGTGACTTTGTCCAAATTCTGTTGACTCTGCTAAACATATGAATAATTAATAACTTAAAAAAGGTTGGATACCCATACTAGACATTTAGGGCATGAATGAAGGTTATTTTTTAAATATCTGATAGATGGCGTCCGACTTAGGCCATCACTCTTAATTGGGTAGCCCCCAATTAGAACATGTCGGGAGACATTTAATAATGAGATAATTTGTACAGAACCACAAAGACAACTGAGCACGATCATCATTAATGTCGTTCATACAGGTCAGATGACCCCCATTTTCCACGTAGGTGTGGATTGGAGATGCGTTTTACAAACATTTGTGGAAATACTACAAATGTCTGAGATGGGAATACCTTTATTATTATTATCACACACTAAAAAAACATATTCACACATTTAGCTGATTAATTTTTGATTAATGAAGGACCTCCACCAACCATTGTAAAGGGAGCGGTATTTTTATTGCTCTGTTCCTTAGTCTATAAGTGAAGTGGTTCCATCTTATAGACCCATATGAGGGAATGTCAAAGTGACCAAACTTTTGTACTCCGTCTCTATTCATACAAGATCCAGGAATCCAGAATCTCTGAATTCTGTGAGTCCTAGCAATAAGCCACCCAGTGATCAAACATTTATCACCTATAAAGTGATAAATATTGTTTGTGCTATCAATCCATTAACAAATCCTATGAGGATTATTTATTCTTCAGTTCTGAAGGCCTATTCCTATTCTATCACTCTAGATAGAATTTCCAACATTTTAAGCCCTAAAACAACACTGAACACTGACGTAAGTGGCACTTGGCCCTTCAGATATGTAGTACTTCATGTGATATCATGGTAAATGATTTAGGGTTAGGCTTGCCCAAAACTTACCCAAACATGTTGATAAAATCAATCTCAAGTATACCGGAAATCGTGCAGGAGACACAAATCCTGCTTTCATGGATGTATCTTCTAGAACACATAGTTTTAGCTTATCTAAAATATTTCAGTATAGTTGTTACTATAAGGAAAATAACTAAAATATTGAGCCTCATTTATCTAAAATTGATTGAAAATGAAGCCTTGGAGGCCCCAACATCCTATGAAAGCTCTGCTTTTCTTTGTAACCCAATTTAAAAAGTCAACAAAAAATAAAAGCTGTGGTAGTTGTGGCCAGTAAGGCCAGATTGACTGTTAGGAAAATTTTCCTTTTTATACAAATGAGCTTAACTTTTGAAGGAGGAACACAAGAAAAACGGTAAAAAAAAACCACATAATTATGAGAGGGCTACCCAAAATATATTCTCACCCAATGTATCGCACTCATTAATTAAAAAAATGTAAGAAAAAATATGGACAATTTGTAAATCTAATTAAAAAACTGTCCAGGCAGGTAGAAGATATAGTTGCTTCTTTTTACGGTGGTTTCTCAGCTATGCATGGCATGAAATCCACAGCAAATATGCAGCAACATCTGCAACATACCTCCATGTAACTCATGTATTTTTTGCCGGCTAATTTATTGCAGACTTTTTTTAAGATTAGTAGGAAAATCGATTTTCGACTACAGCTATTTTTCACTCAGTTTACGTATGCAAAATTTATATATATATTCAAACATTTATCAAACCATACACTGCACAGAGTCCAAACACATTTCTGACAAATAATTTTAGATAACCGATTTATGTGCTTGAAAATGCAGTTTTACATATATAACTTAATTACCATAACCAGTCTGTGCAGACGGGCTGTAAATTAATTTATCTCCTTAACACTAGGACTACTGGACTCGTGACCCCGCCTAGAACTACTGAAAGGAGTCATTTTGACTCCTTGCTTGTTTTCGTTTATTTTTAGAGTTTCATTTGTGGTTATTTATTAATAATTATATTTTTTGTAATGTATTATTATTGTGAGATCCAACAGTAATGCTTTTGATTGTTTTTTTTCTGCTTTTCTTATTTTTCTACAGAAAATAACAATAATTATAATAGACGTTTTTTCAAACATTTTTTTTTATTCAAGTGCACACATATAAACAAACAACTGAAGAACAAAAAGCAGAGAAAATGTAGGTGGAGGAGCATAAAAATGAAAGTATGGCGCAGAATTCACCTTCTAAACATTTGGTGTTTCGCATTTTAGGCATTGCCTTTGATTTATGGCAGTACATTGCCCACACAAAGACTTACCACAAGTCTTACAATTGCCGACAGATCTATTTTTCTTGCACTTTTCTTTGATCTGGCAAAATTTTGTTTGAACCATCACTTCTGAGCATGTAGAAACTTGGGACGTGGAACCCTTTTCCCTATCTGTGACATAAGGACCACTCAACTCTCTCACAAGCGTTTGCAAAAATGCCTTGCGTGACATTTTTTGGTGGTTATCTCATTGAATATTACCCATGCATTTATACCTGCAAAGTCTAAGGCATTTTCAAATGCATGAACAGGCCATCTCCTTGTGCATGTTCGTGTGGTATATTTTCGTGCCATCTGATCCACTACATCTACTCCATATTTTGTTTCATTGTAAAACTTTACCGTTTCAGGAGTTTTTTGAGCGGAATCAGACGCAACAACAACATCTGGATGGACGGAACTCAAAATGACAACATTTTTGTTGGGCTTTCCTTGATATACTGTAAGTGTAAAATTGTCTTCATTTCTAAACACTTTAGTGTTGTACAATTCCTCTTTCATGGATTTTATTTCTTTAGGCACTTCTCGCCTCATCTTGTTCAGTGTTCCCACGATGGTTGTTCCTTTGCTTTTTAGCTGTTTAGCTAATTTTACTGAAGTAAAATAATTATCGGTTGTAACATTGCGACCTTTTTTTCAAAAACGGGTCCAATAACTTCATTACCACATGGTCAGCTAAACGGTCCTCAGCACGGGGTGTGTCATCTTTGCCTAGATAAGGGAAGCCATTTGCCAGATATTTGCTCTCCTTATCAACAGCTAGCCAATATTTGTGGCCATATTTATCTGGTTTGGAAGGCATGTACTGCGTGAATGGACACCTAGTTTTGCTTGGAAAAGTTGCTCATCCACCGTTATGTATGGGCCGGGTTTGTAACACGCAATACAATTTTCAATAAACCTGTCCCACACAGTAGAAAATAGAGCAAACTTGTCCGTTTGCAGTCTCTCCGATCGAGTAGATTTCTCATCAAATCTGAGAAACCTCATAATTTCAACAAAGCGGTCCCTAGACATTGTCGCTTTGCAAAACGGTAAAACACAAGGAAAATGTGAAAAGTTGACATGTAAATTGAACTACATCTATATGAACATCAGGGTAAATAAGACAGAGTGAAAAAATTATGCACAAAACTTTATAGCAACATTTAGTGACAAAAGGACCTCAAAATATAGTAGGGAGTCAAAATGACTCCCTTCAGTAGTTCTTGGTAAATTTGAAAAAAAACGCGCAAATTTTTCACCAAAATTTTATGTCTACAAAATCTTTTTCACATATATTTGAGAAAGTCACCGAGTTCAAGCCGAATTCTGAAAAGTAGTCAGAAGAGAAAAAAAAACTAAAGGATCAAATGATCATCATGTTTAGTGTTAAAATCCCCATACACATTAAACAAAAATTGGTCGCATCAGCTGATAGTGGTGGGTTTGGCCGAGCGTTGATGTGTATGGGCCCCTTGACTCAACCCTGACTGATGATGTCGAGGGAGTGAAGGTTCCACCACATTGGATTTTCAACGGTCAATCTTCATGTCCTCTTAGTCATAAGCCACTTCCAGATGAGTATGGCAGCAGCTCTTTCATAGAGAAACGGAAGCACTCAACCGAGCATTCCTGTGTATGGTAGATTTGGGGGAGACAGCTGTTGGCTGAAGGAATGTTTGTTGACGGCTGTCTTACGTGTATGAGGGGGCTTAATTTTTGAGATTCTTGACTTTTATATTAGGATTAGCTAAAATATCTGTTTTTTTTAAATGGTAACACTTCTAATATATAATAAATACTACAGATTTATCATGTAAAGTTAGGACTCAAGCCCTAGGTAAAAAGTTATATACTGGGGATGGGTGGATTGATTTGTGGGACTTCACTCCGTTGGCCAGGTAACTAGCTTCTGGTCGTTGGATTGGAGACTCATCATCGAATTGGAGATTTTTACCTTCCAGGACCTAAGTACGACTTTTGATAAATTAGGCCTGGCATGTCATCATTTGTAGATACGCCGTAACGATGATGTTGTGCCAACTCGGGCTAATCAAAAGTCTCACTGGAGATTCGAGAACGTAAGAGATTTGAGAGCCTCCCGTCTTGTGGTCAGAGACTACTGACCTGGCTTATGGACTGAAATCGTAAGAATCAATCTGCCCATCTTATTATACACTAAGTCCAGGTGGTTCTGACATTGGAGGCACATGGAAATAAAGTAAGACCCAGAAAAGTCTGTGTGTGACATATTGTAGTTCTACACGTAATACGGCCATCTGTATAAGCTCTGACTTTGAGAGAACGGCATTGTAATATAATAATAAATAAACATTTGTTTGCTCATCTAATTTTATATATTTATAGACTAAAAGATTAACTTAATCCCTAAAATTCTACCATTCTCCAACTCTATAAAATCCATTGTCAGAATAGTCACAGTACAACTTTAATTCAACTTTCAAAACTCTTTCCAAGTAAATTCTGCATATAAAGCACGATGTTCTATGGGACGGCATTGTGCATTTGCATTTAAATGGAATTAAGTATTCTAATGCATAACTGAATTTCTATGAAGCATGTTGCAATCACATAGTCATTACCATGACAAATGCTGTGAATGATGTTTACAAAATTAATTGCAGGCATCATACATCTTAAATCCCAGTCTAAGGCCCCTGTTTAAGCTTCTGTTCTTTCAAAATCGACATTCTTGATAGAAAAATAGATTTTTAATTCAATACATCAATAAATTAAAAAAATCAAAATAACACGATGCTGCTTGTGAATGAGTATAAAATGAGTATATAAAACATGTAGGTTACTGTATCCAAATATTTCATGTGACGATTACCAATAAAGTGTGGATAAAAGGCACAATTCACACCACGTTTGTTAAGAATGTTTTAACACCCCAGCTGAATATTTAGTCCAGGCATAAAAGCTCTAAATCTAATAATTTGCATTCAATTTAATGATGCAAAATATGCTTTCTATTTTCATACAGTTTTATTGAGAAAAATAGTTGACTGCATATTTAGGAGAACTTGTCTGATGCAGTCCGAGCTGTGGGTGACCGCATGGTATGCCGGAGGCGAAGCTGCGCAGAATGAGAGTTTGCTGGAAAGGTTGGAAATTATTGGGTTTTTTTTTTGGAAAAGATTATAAAGAACCTTACATCCGATACATGCTTCTTACTCTATGAGTAGGAGGTATCAGGCACCGTCTGTACAAAGCGTGAGGGTGATCAATGAGTGGAACAGGCTGCCACGAGAGTTGTCAAGTTCTCATTCAATGGAAGTCTTCAAACAGAGGCTGGACAGACATCTGTCTGAGATGGGTTCGTGAATCCTGCTTTGAGCAGGGGGTTGGACACGATGACCCTGGAGGTCCATTCCAACTCTACCATTCTATGATTCTATGATTCTATCTCAGCCAGGTATGTTTGACTTTACATACTTTTTATAGCTGCCCCAGACCAAGCTGCGCTGTAGACTAGTCGGACAGGTGGGTGCTTGGCGGCTTCTCTTCACCCCCTGACCTGCAGTGACAGGTCTCTCCTGCTATGCGTATAGGCAGAGACCTGTCAGTCACTGGCACCTGGTGGGGAAAGTCCACTGGAGACCCACCTATCCGATTAGTCTATAGCACAGTGTTTCAGAGTCAAACATACCTGGCTGAGACCACACAGCCAGTGCCTGATACATGCTGCCCATAGACAAGGCGGCATGTATCAGATGTCAGGTTCCATTTTTTTAATTATTTTTTCTCTTACATAACATCATCTTTACAGACATCATCTCTGTCCCCATTGGAGCTTACAATCTAAATTCCCTATCAGTATGTCTTTGGAGTGTGGGAAGAAAAATGGAAGCATGGGGAGAACATACAAACTGCATACAGATGTTGTTCTTGGTGGGATTTGATGCAACAACGCTAACTACTTGTATTTTAAGTGGTGGTCTTAATAGTCAATCACTAGTTGGACCACCCACTGGACTCCAATTTGTCCTATCACCAAGGATTTAAATGAATAAAATAAAATTTTTACTGAAAAATTGAGTATATACAGTAAATCTGATTAGCTCCTCCTGCCTGCAGCTTGGATACCATTTTCAACATGAATGGTTCCCATTAAATAGATCCTGTAAGCCCCCCATAGAAATTAGGAGGCCAAATGATGGCTTAGTCAATTGTTCATCTGGAAGCTATCTTGCCCGTCTCTCCATTATATACAAGAGCAGTTTTTGACTAAGCACTACCGAGTTTTCTATGAGAGCTACTGATAGACATCTCTGGAGGCTGATCGTTGGGAGAACAAAAGGATCGTTAATCTAAAATCAGACACGCAGGATCCTTAACTCTCCCAACAATTAATTGACCTATGCTCCCTTATTGGGGGGTTCAGCTGACATGAGTCTAAAATCTGTGGGTGGCTTTATACCTGATGAAGCTGATCTACTTGCCTTGAGTATCCATATGAATGTGGCTTTGAAAAATTTTCAAGCCTGATATTTAAAAAAGTATGTCAGGAAAAGTTTAAATGGAAATAGACAGATATTCCAAAATGGATTTTGAAAGTAAGTACATCAGCCTCTACAAGTTTATTTTTTTTTATGATATATGTAGTGTATATTATGTATCTGGTAGACAACAAAATACACGGTCACTTTATTGCTCTACGTCTGTCAATCAGAAGTTTATGGACACTTTATACAGTATATAAATTGTATTGTGAGAATGATCTGATGTATATGCTAAACATTATCGGCAAACATGGCGTGAAGTGTGCCTAACGTACTGCTGTTTACGGCAGCCTGTGTTCGTAATGTACTTCTTATAGGTAGACAACACTTTAGCACATTATGGCAGCTTTTATCGTCAGCAAAATCTAAACAATAGTCGCCATAAAAGTGCTGTAGAGCAGAGATGGAAAAGTTAAAGTTCTTTGCAGCTATAAAAGTTTAGTAGATCATTCCCAATTTAAAGGGCAGCAAGTTTGACAATATTAAGGAATTTCTTGCTATGCGGCTCTCAGCTTAGTCTACAGCCTCATATTATAGGCTATGTGTATCTCTGCAGTTTTTTTTTATTATTGCTGCAGTGTATCTAAACTAATAAAAATAATAAAAAATAAATTAAACAGAAACTCCCGTGTTACACACTTGAAACAAGCCCTGAGCAAACATATGTTGTAGCCAATATGTAGGAGGCCTGATAAAAAGAAGTATGACTGTAGCATTATGACGCAGTCAGATGGCCATATAAATCAGAGCAAGATTGAAGCGCAGTACACGGACTGGCCGGCGGCTCTCCCGAGGCAAGTATGATAGCAGCATTGGGACGCAGTCAGACGTCCATATATATCGGAGTGCAGTGTACGGACTGGCCGGCGGCTATACCGAGCCAAGTATGACAGCAGCATTGGGGCGCAGTCAGACGGCCATATATATCGGAGTGCAGTGTACGGACTGGCCGGCGGCTATACCGAGCCAAGTATGACAGCAGTATTGGGGCGCAGTCAGACGGCCATATATATCGGAGTGCAGTGTACGGACTGGCCGGCGGCTATATTGAGCCAAGTATGACAGCAGCATTGGGGAGCAGTCAGACAGCCAGATATATCGGAGTGCAGTGTATAGACTGGCCGGCGGTTCTCCCGATCCAAGTATGATAGCAGCATTGGGGCGCAGTCAGACGGCCAGATATATCGGAGTGCAGTGCACAGACCTGCCTTCGGCTCTCCTGAGTCAAGTATGACAGCAGCATTGGGACGCAGTCAGACGTCCATATATATCGGAGTGCAGTGTACGGACTGGCCGGCGGTTCTCCGATCCAAGTATGACAGCAGCATTGGGGCGCAGTCAGACGGCCATATATATCGGAGTGCAGTGCACAGACCTGCCGGCGGCTCTCCTG
Organism: Oophaga sylvatica; assembly: GCA_033576555.1. NCBI lineage: Eukaryota > Metazoa > Chordata > Amphibia > Anura > Dendrobatidae > Oophaga > Oophaga sylvatica. The sequence continues at coordinate 164,032,923 of JARQOD010000007.1, read as the reverse complement.
AGCCAAGTATGACAGCAGCATTGGGGCGCAGTCAGACGGCCATATATATCGGAGTGCAGTGCACAGACTGGCCTGCGGCTATACCGAGCCAAGTATGACAGCAGCATTGGGGCGCAGTCAGACAGCCAGATATATCGGAGTGCAGTGTATAGACTGGCCGGCGGTTCTCCCGATCCAAGTATGATAGCAGCATTGGGGCGCAGTCAGACGGCCAGATATATCGGAGTGCAGTGCACAGACCTGCCTTCGGCTCTCCTGAGTCAAGTATGACAGCAGCATTGGGACGCAGTCAGACGTCCATATATATCGGAGTGCAGTACACGGACTGGCCGGCGGCTATACCGAGCCAAGTATGACAGCAGCATTGGGGCGCAGTCAGACGGCCATATATATCGGAGTGCAGTGTACGGACTGGCCGGCGGCTATACCGAGCCAAGTATGACAGCATCATTGGGGCGCAGTCAGACGGCCATATATATCGGAGCGCAGTGTACGGACTGGCCGGCGGCTATACCGAGCCAAGTATGACAGCAGCATTGGGGCGCAGTCAGACGGCCATATATATCGGAGTGCAGTGTACGGACTGGCCGGCGGCTATATTGAGCCAAGTATGACAGCAGCATTGGAGCGCAGTCAGACAGCCAGGTATATCGGAGTGCAGTGTACGGACTGGCCGGCGGTTCTCCCGATCCAAGTATGACAGCAGCATTGGGGCGCAGTCAGACGGCCATATATATCGGAGTGCAGTGCACAGACCTGCCGGCGGCTCTCCTGAGCCAAGTATGATAGCAGCATTGGGGCGCAGTCAGACGGCCATATATATCGGAGTGCAGTGCACAGACTGGCCTGCGGCTATACCGAGCCAAGTATGACAGCAGCATTGGGGCGCAGTCAGACAGCCAGATATATCGGAGTGCAGTGTATAGACTGGCCGGCGGTTCTCCCGATCCAAGTATGACAGCAGCATTGGGGCGCAGTCAGACGGCCATATACAGTCAGGGCCAGAAATATTTGGACAGTGACACAATTTTCGCGAGTTGGGCTCTGCATGCCACCACATTGGATTTGAAATGAAACCTCTACAACAGAATTCAAGTGCAGATTGTAATGTTTAATTTGAAGGGTTGAACAAAAATATGTGTTAGAAAATGTAGGAATTGTACACATTTCTTTACAAACACTCCACATTTTAGGAGGTCAAAAGTAATTGGACAAATAAACATAACCCAAACAAAATATTTTTATTTTCAAAATTTTGTGGCGAATCCTTTGGAGGCAATCACTGCCTTAAGTCTGGAACCCATGGACATCACCAAACGCTGGGTTTCCTCCTTCTTAATGCTTTGCCAGGCCTTTACAGCCGCAGCCTTCAGGTCTTGCTTGTTTGTGGGTCTTTCCCTCTTAAGTCTGGATTTGAGCAAGTGAAATGCATGCTCAATTGGGTTAAGATCTGGTGATTGACTTGGCCATTGAAGAATGTTCCACTTTTTTGCACTCATGAACTCCTGTGTAGCTTTGGCTGTATGCTTGGGGTCATTATCCATCTGTACTATGAAGCGCCGTCCAATCAAGTTTGCAGCATTTGGCTGAATCTGGGCTGAAAGTATATCCGGTACACTTCAGAATTCATCCGGCTACTCTTGTCTGCTGTTATGTCATCAATAAACACAAGTGACCCAGTGCCATTGAAAGCCATGCATGGCCATGCCATCACGTTGCCTCCACCATGTTTTACAGAGGATGTGGTGTGCCTTGGATCATGTGCCGTTCCCTTTCTTCTCCAAACTTTTGGCTTCCCATCATTCTGGTACAGGTTGATCTTTGTCTCATCTGTCCATAGAATACTTTTCCAGAACTGAGCTGGCTTCTGGAGGTGTTTTTCAGCAAATTTAACTCTGGCCTGTCTATTTTTGGAATTGATGAATGATTTGCATCTAGATGTGAACCCTTTGTATTTACTTTCATGGAGTCTTCTCTTTACTGTTGACTTAGAGACAGATACACCTACTTCACTGAGAGTGTTCTGGACTTCAGTTGATGTTGTGAACGGGTTCTTCTTCACCAAAGAAAGTATGCGGCGATCATCCACCACTGTTGTCTTCCGTGGGCTCCCAGGTCTTTTTGGATTGATGAGTTCACCAGTGCTTTCTTTCTTTCTCAGGATGTACCAAATTGTAGATTTTGCCACTTCTAATGTTGTAGCAATTTCTTGGATGGGTTTTTTTTCTGTTCTTGCAGCTTAAGGATGGCTTGTTTCACCTGCATGGAGAGCTCCTGTGACCACATGTTTCCTTCACAGCAAAACCTTCCAAATGCAAACACCACACCTCAAATCAACTCCGGCCCTTTCATCTGCTTAATTGAGAATGACATAACAAAGGGATTGCCCACACCTGTCCATGAAATAGCCTTGGAGTCATTTGTCCAATTACTTTTGGTCCCTTTAAAAACAGGGTGGCACATGTTAAGGAGCTGAAACTCCTAAACCCTTCATCCAATTTTAATGTGGATACCCTCAAATGAAAGCTGAAAGTCTGAACTTCAACTGCATCTGATTTGTTTTGTTTCAAATTCATTGTGGTAATGTCTAGAACCAAAATTAGATAAATGTTGTCTCTGTCCAAATATTTATGGACCTAACTGTATATCGGAGTGCAGTGCACAGACCTGCCGGCGGCTCTCCTGAACCAAGTATGATAGCAGCATTGAGGCGCAGTCAGACGGCCATATATATCGGAGTGCAGTGCACGGACTGGCCGGTGGCTCTCCTGAGCCAAGCAAGACAGCAGCATTGGGGCACAGTCAGACGGCCATATATATTGGAGTGCAGTGCACATACTGGCCGGTGTCTCTCCTGAGCCAAGTGTGATAGCAGCATTGGGGCGCAGTCAGACGGCCATATATATCGGAGTGCAGTGCACAGACTGGCCGGCGGCTTTCCTGAGCCAAGTATGATAGCAGCATTGGGGCACAGTCAGACGGCCATATATATCGGAGCGCAGTGTACAGACTGGCCGATGGCTCTCCTGAGCCAAGTATGACAGCAGCATTGGGGTGCAGTCAGACAGCCATATATATCAGAGTGCAGTGTACAGACTGGCCGGCAGCTTTCCTGAGCCAAGTATGATAGCAGCATTGGGGCGCAGTCAGACGGCCATATATATCAGAGTGCAGTGCACAGACTGGCCGGCGGCTCTCCCGAGCCAAGTATGACAGCAGCATTGGGGCGCAGTCAGACGGCCATATATATCGGAGTGCAGTGCACAGACTGGCCAGTGGCTCTCCTGAGCCAAGTATGATAGCAGCATTGGGGCGCAGTCAGACGGCCATATATATCAGAGTGCAGTGCACAGACTGGCTGGCGGTTCTCCCGAGCCAAGTATGACAGCAGCATTGGGGCGCAGACGGCCATATATATCAGAGTGCAGTGCACAGACTGGCCGGCGGCTCTCCCGAGCCGAGTATGACAGCAGCATTGGGGCGTAGTCAGACGGCCATATATATCGGAGTGCAGTGCACAGACTGGCCGATGGCTCTCCTGAGCCATGCATGACAGCAGCATTGAGGCGCAGTCAGACAGCCATATATATCACAGTGCAGTGTACGGACTGGCCGACGGCTTGCCTGATCCAAGTGTGACAGTTGCATAGAAATACATGAAGCCGTCATGTTCAGGTCAGGAGAGCCACCGGCCAGTCCGTGCACTGCGTTACGATTTCCCTCTGAGTTATACAGCCGTCTGATTGCGCCCTTAGATTACGCTGGGTTTTGTAGTCTGCTATCTTGGAGACACATGAGTCCAATTGTGCCCCCAGCTTCTATCACTATTCAGGAGAGTTTACCGCATAGAAGTGATGGTCAACATAATAACTAGATTCAAATTAAAATCAAGAGTCTTGAAAGTTAAGAAACTGAATTTAAAAAATGTAAAAAATTTTTCCTGTAAACAAAATAAAAATATAGAAAACAACTAAGTAATCTTAATATGTAACTTGCGGGGCTGTTACTAAATGTTTCTCATTGCATTGTATGATGTTAACCCATAATGTGCTCTAGAGGTTAATAGCCCATGCTTCATTGCTGACAGCTGAGTAATGGGTGTGATGTAACAAAATATTGTACAAAGACTTTCATTTCTATGGGGCAGTTCATCATTTCAATCCGTCTGGTCACTTGTTCATTATCTATGAATCTGTGTGCAGCTTTCTACATGGAGACTCTGACATATGCTCCATTTTTACTGCATTACCTTATAAAGTGGTGTCCACAGAAGTAACCAGGGAACGTCTGACACCATTCTCTATTTGGGATTGAGACAATTCTTCTACAGATTAAAACTTTTATGAGAACACTTCATTTTTTTAATTTTCTTTTTCTAAAAAGAAATAGCCATTGTGCTTTATGCATATAAATGTATGAAAATGTTATGTTGTTATTTTCTATGTGTTAAATGCGCATAGAAAATATAGTAGAGCACAGTATGCTCTACATTCCTTAATGTAATCAGTTCCCAAAGATAGACAGATAGATAAAAAGATAGATAGATAGATAGATAGATAGATAGATAGATAAGATAGATAGAATGAGATAATAGACAGACAGACAGACAGACAGACAGACAGACAGACAGACAGACAGATAGATAGATAGATAGATAAGATAGATAGATAGATAGATAGATGATAGATAGATAGATAGTATAGATAGATAGAGAAAATCTATCTATCTATTATCTATTATATAATTATTATCTATCTATCTATTATCGATCGATGATATAGATAGATAGATAGATAGAAGATAGATAGATAGATAGATATCCCAGTCTATATCATATCTAATCTGTCTATTATTATTATTATCTATCTAATCAAATCTATTATCGATATAGATAGATGATAGATAGATAGATAGATAGATGATAGATAGATAGATAGATAGATAGATATGGGATATTATCTATCTCATATCAATCTATCTATCTATTATTACTATATATTATATATCGAGATAGATAGATAGATAGATAGATGATAATAGTATAGATAGATAGATATCCCATATCATCTCATATTATCTATCTATCTATCTATCGAGATAGATAGATAGATAGATAGATAGATAGATAGATAGATAGATAGATTGATATGAGATAGATAGATATCCCAAATCTATTATCTATCTAATCTATCTATCTATATATCATATCTATCTATCTATCTATATCATAATCGATCGATAGATAGATAGATAGATAGATGATAGATAGATATGAGATAGATAGATAATCCTTATTATCTATTCATATCTATCTATCTATTATCTATCTATCTATACTATCTATCTTATATATCGATCGATCGATATAGTAGATAGATAGATAGATAGATAGATAGATAGATAGATAATATCCATGTCTATCTCATATCTATCTGTCTATTATCTATCTATCTATCTATCTATCGATATTAGATAGATAGATAGATAGATAGATAGATAGATAGATAGATAGATAGATAGATAGATAGATAGATATGGGATATCTATCTATCTCATATCATCTAATCTATCTATCTATTATCTATCTATCTATCTATCTATCGAGATAGATAGATAGATAGATAGATAGATATCCCATATCTATCTCTATCTATCTATCTATTATCTATTACTATCTATCTATCTATCAAATCTATCGAGATAGATTGATTGGTTGATTGATAGAACAGACACCATAAAGCATGTGCGCCTTTCTTCTCTTCTGTCGCCTATTAATATAAAGTGTTACTTTCAGAGAATCATTAGTTATCCTGCTCCCTGCTAGACCCAGCCTCTAAGTGCTGCATTGCTAATTGAAGTGTGTGAGCTGTAGTAGACGCTCCTCATGCAGTAGTGGAGCAGACCTCAGCACTTTATGCAATGTGATTAATTGACTATGACGTTCAAACTGTGCATTGGGAAGATGATGATATGAAGGATCCAAAGTAGTGCAGATACCAGTTACATGACGCTGCTGCATCTCTTACCTTTTCTGCCAAAGTCATCGAAGAGCCACCATGAATGCCAAGAATTGGAACGAAAGTCTGAGAAGAAACAAAATCCAAAATCTGAGCTATGGCCTCTTGGTCAGTGTCATCTCCAAATACTACACCATGGATTTTGGTGCCTGACATCAGATCACACACATGAGTGATTATACTCTTGGGGTCTGTCTGATTTACCAGTAGGGTCACCACATTGACATCAAAGTTCAAGGACGTATCCCTTGTCCAAAGTGACCGGACATCTTTTTCTGTGAGATAACGCGTTCTTCCCAAAATAACTGCAATATTCAGGACAGGAAAAGTCTTTTCTGCTCCATAACTCTGATCCACCATATTTAGCAGAGCACTGAGCAGTAACACAGCACAGCCAAATGTATCCATCTTCTTCAGCCTTACTCCCTGTGGAAAAGGATTTAAAAAAGTCTCAGGTTAGTGTCCCACAACACTCTCTCCTCGCCGCCATTGATCAGGAATCTGAACACAGAGAGTAACAGAACAGAACATTTGGTGCAGTGAATACATGTAGCAGAACAATCAATTAGCTCATCAGCTCCTCTTTGTTTTAATATCAGGATATGTCGTGTTTTCCCCCACCATAGTTCCCTAGTGACTAACTTGTGAAGATACATTGGGTCGTTATGATGAAAGACACTGCGAGCCGATACTACAATATAATTGCTCCCATTCCGGCATTGCAATATTGTAAAAACACTTTAATATGACATGCGGTGCCTCTCTGCATAATTGCTGCACCCCTGCAGATGACGGAGTAGGTCTACCATCAGCAAATATTCCAACGGGGATGCTTTACGCGATCATGTCAGGAGCAATACACGGGCTGATACATAATAACAGGTTTCAGGGTGTGAGTGATATTTTACTGCATGTCGTTCTCGTGTGATACATTATGTATATGGTGCAACGAGAAGTAGCAGCTCCTACTGCGGACAGAGAATCGGCGATGTAACGACGGCAGTTTTAGTTGAGATTGCCTGTGACATTCCGTTACTTGTCACCATGGCATCAATTGTGTCTCAGACACTGCAGATTGCATCTACATGGGGATACCCCTGCAGTATCATCTCTGTTGGTCTATTCATTGCTAGGATACATACAGCTAGTTGTAGAATTTTTTTTTGTGGCAATCCAATCACTATGGCATATCTTTAGTCTATCACTGCAGATAGCGCATAAGTCATCACCTCTCGAAGAGCCTATTGACCCCCTGTTCATTGCAGAGATGCTCTCTCCGCACAAGTACAGATTAAAGTAATGGGATCATTTCAGTATTTTGTGGCTGCGCTGTAATGCTGATTACTATGACGGTTGATATCATGGTAAGGGGTCTTCCGAGGAGCTTTTCCACCAGACATGCTACATAAAACAGGTAGAAAAATGGCCTTATATGGAATGTATGTTAGGTCTGTGTTTGCTTGGGATTGCAGGGAAGCTCCTGTTATTACGTACATTATGCTTCTGTAAAGGCTTTAGCTCCCATTCATATTGAGAAAGAAGAAGAACGTGAGCGCCCCTCCTGGCCATGTGGTCCTAACAAGTTACTATGAAAACAGCTAACATACCAGAGCCTTCAGAATATGTGGTTGCTATTTGGCATGCTGCAAAGTTTGGCATCGCGTAGCGCTCAGCAGCGTTTGTTAGGATGCTCCTCCACTCTCTCCTCCAAGAACATTTTTCGTGCTGCAGTTAGATTTGCACAGAGCTGCCAGTACTGCCAGCCTCTCCAGTTGGTGTATATGCAATGACTGCCTATGGAAATGCCAACAACAGGACAAGCAGAAAGACAATCAGACAAACTGGTACCTTACACATATTGAAAAAAAAATGCTGCGTCGCATGCAATTCTAATTAGATCCAACAGATCGCAACAAACACAGTAACAATCCCAATATTCTCTGTTAACCAATCCCTTGAATATTTAAGGCGTATTTCACATTTCAAATAATCACTGGTGCTTAAGGATAAAAATAACAATTGTGTCATCAGATTTCATTTTTATACATTATTCCACCCATTGACTTTCAGCCAAGATTAGAAGTTGACCTTATAGATACATGTACAGGTGTAGAAGAGTTAGTAGATCAGACTACAGTGACATCTGTGCCACATGACCTCTCTCCTTCTGTACTTGTGTGTCCCTTGTCTAACACATGTTTATTTTAACTGTCTATATTTTTCCCTTTTCATATGTAAAGCGCCATGGAATAAATGGCGCTATATAAATGTATAATAATAATAACATGACATTCCAATTCCGATGCATAAAGTAGAAGACAATAACAACATCAAACTGTTATCTGCTTAAGTTTTATGACTTGTATCCCAGGGGAGAAGAAGCCTTGCCATTTTAGTTGATGTGCAAAGCGATCTGATTAATATGTATTCAGTGTAAAAAAAAATGCATGAAAAATATTCAACAGAAAAAAAAATTTCAGAAATCCATTTGCACTCCGAAGCTGACATTTGATCGTCTCCCTATCGCTTGTAAACACAGCACTCGAATCAATGAATAAGTCATGAGGACGCTACATCGGAACTATACAAGATACTCGATACTCACTGCATTCTTCCAAACACTGGAGCCTCAGGCTGAGAGCCCACAAAGTCATGTCAGTAAATTCCTTTGCAGATCATTGCAGCAGTAGAAATCAGTCGGTTTCTAGCTCCGATTCGCAGGGCTACTTGCTCACATCGCACGGAATTGCAGCATCAATCAGCAATGCACAACCCCTATGGTAAAGTTTAGGATAGACTGGACAACTGGAAATTCAGGATTCTCCATTGAAATCTGTTTTCCAGGGTCTACCTTCTTCTTTCTAGGGGGATTTCTGTTTTTTTTCTGCAGCAGAATTGTAGGAAAGCATAGTCAGTCTCTGTATTCCTCATAGCTTTTGGGAAACTGAGGGTTGCAGTCAGCTACACATCCTTAAGGTAAGAGAGAGAATTACAGCTCAACCCCACTGAGTGAGAGCATTGCAAAGAACACAGATATTGAATGCAAAGGCGACCAGAGCTGCAGTCAAGTTCAGAGAAGCCGCTTTGGTACAATACAGCCTGAGCATCCTTTCTGTATTCTGCAGAAGTTCTCCCAGGCTGCTATGCAAACTGAGACACAGCAGGTGTGTTTGGCACCAGAAACAAATTGGCGTTTTTGTATTGGATTTGTAGCTGACACCGTAATCTGCACATGATACGTTCCCTGCTGCGATCGCCAGCAATTTCCTATTAGTTGCGTCGTATTTACTAATAAAAAAAAAATAAATAAAAGATACTTTAACGCTTTAACGGAAACATCGTGATGGGGATGAGTGTTTCCTGGAGTGGTGCAGTGAGGACAGCTCATAGATATGTCATTATTCACGCCGCTGTCCGCGGTGCTGAAATAGCGCAGCCTATATGCCATTCGACAGGCGACTGTCTGTGCCTCCAGTCACTTGATCTCTGCAAGGCATGATGTCTCATGCAGATATACGCACACTCTCATGCAGATACACACACTGCATCAACAGTGCTGAAGAGATGCAGCTAAAGCCAGTGCGTGTGTGTGTAAAATATATATTTTCTATATACGCAGTAAATGTACAATGTCAATTGTATTATTACTCATAATTACAATATATATTTAAAAATCACAGCAAGTGCAGCCCCTAAAGGGATTTTTTCGTCAGGAAGTCTCCCATTTGAGTAAAGCATTGTACTCGGCTAAGTCCGTCAGACTTTAGATAGAGTGACAGTGTGCAAGCTTGACCAATGGTCCGTTCAAACAAGAGACCTAGGGTCTAACTTCCCCTGACTGCGTAAGATCCCAAATAATGAATGAAGAACAGCATACCAATCCAGGTGAAGATCAATTCATATCTTTATTTTGCCAGATGCGCCGTTTCGACCTCCATAGGTCTTTTTCAATGCTTTCAATGCTTGAAAAAGACCTATGGAGGTCGAAACGGCGCATCTGGCAAAATAAAGATATGAATTGATCTTCACCTGGATTGGTATGCTGTTCTTCATTCATTATTTGATATGTTGTTGTCCCCCTGGATCCGGAGGACTAGAACGTGCATCTATAGACTGTTGTGCTATCGGCCAAGTTTGATTATTCTTTGGTGCGTAAGATCCCAGACGTCGGATTCCCAGAGATCAGACTTATCACCTATCCAGTGTTGATTCTTAGAAAAACACTTTGACTGTTTGAATAATATTGGCTGGAGCCCCTTCATATAAACCCTGTCCCGTAAAAGCATCAGTTTTCCAATGGAGAAGAATCTTATAAAATGAAAATTCACCAAATCTGCTGAATTTTTCCAGGAAATTGTATTCACTGTACACTGAAGCCTCCTATTGTCCTGAAAAATGTCATTGACGCTATTCTCTTTTTCTCACATATCAGCCTTCTTTATGGTTGTACTGTCAGCACACTATATGTACAATTTTTTCAGCGTTATATCAGTTTCTTTCAATGTCTCTATGGCCAAGCTGTGAGCTGTGACAGCCTTTCACTATTTAGCTTCAGCCTAAAAATGGCTGCTGCATTCCCTGCCTGTGCTCTTATACAGGCTATAGGCTCTCTTTATTGCTGTGCTACACCATATGATGTGTTAGCTGTGTAGTTTTAAGAGGAATGTGGGTTTTAAGGGAACTTATGACATCAGTCAAATAACATTAGTTTAAATTTGCTATTCGCATTATTAACACAAAGGGTATGACCTCAATGTAGCCTTAGTACAGGAATTCAAAACTAAAGGGGGTTTACCTGAGACTGCAGAGGGTGATATTTTTGACACTTTAGCCTGGAGAGCTCATGCTTGTGGTCAGTCTGGATATTTACTATTTACTATAGTAAAGAGGGGTGGTTGGAACGAGCAAGGTATTTAATATGCAAGCTTTTCTTACTATTAAGTAGCTCATTGTCCAGTAACAGACAAGCAATTTCAATCTAGGCCATCCTGGAAACATAAGACCAGGACCAGGCATATAAAAGATGGATTATACAATGGAAAGATGCTCACACATGGAAGTCAGCTTTAGCTATATGTGATCCCTAAACACTTTCTCCTGCCCTCAAGGAAACAGAAGACTAACTTTAGAGGGAAAAATGTATTTATTTCTGTTATTTTCTCATTTTCCTTTTGTAATTGTTTGGCTTATTTTGTGTGTCTCTCTATTTTTATCTTTTTATACCTTTTCTTATAAGGACTGTACTTTTCAGATTAATGCTTTAAACTTTAATAAGTGTGGTCCTTGTATGCTCTAAAGAATCCATAGCGCTTTTAGAGAGTGTGTGGCCTTCTGACTGTCAGACAGTAATATATATTTCCATGTGTCTGATGAGTGTTAGCAGCCATGTTGTGTATCCAGTATGGATTTCGGTGTGAAGTATGCTCACTTTTAAGCCTATAGCAAAGATTGAATGCAAGATTGAGTGAACGGAGATAAATTAACCCTTGTAGTCGCACCCCACGTCACATGCTGAGAAGTGTGTACGTGACAACTTGGCAGCAGCAGTAAGATAGAGTTTACTTATGTTATAGCATTAGTACACGGTTTAAGAAATTATTCCCTTCACTGAAGAAATGACCATATATTTGTCAGTACTCCAGTTACACAAGGTTCAACTTAGTGTATACTGTGTAAGACATATTTGCAAACAGATCCCCTTCCCTATATTTCTTTTCCATCTTTTATTTGGCAAAAGGCTTTTTATTGATGCGGAAGCCTTGTATAACAAGCAGAGTAAGCAGGCTCTGATTAACCTCTGTGAGCAGAGTCGTATTGAAGCTGCAGATAATTTAAAGAATCTGCTGATTAGGGCTTTAATAAGGCCCCGTCAAACATAACGAGATCGCTAGCGAGATCGTTGATACGTTACGGGTTTTGTGACGCAATAACGATTTCGCTAGCAATCTCGTTACGTCTGACAGGTAGCAACGATCAGGCCCCTGCTGTAAGATCGCTGATCGTCACAAAGCTTCCTGGACCATTCCTGAGTCGTTGCGCTCCCGCTGGGCAGTGTGCATCGCTGTATTTGACACCTAACCAACGACCTCGTTAGCGATTCAGAACTGAAACACGTAGGCGTGCATAAATTGGACTTTTCCGTGCCCCTCGTCCCCGATTGGTAGTCGCTACAGCGTTCTAATTTCCCACCATGCATAAAGAAAGCAACAGAATAGCGATTCCATCCTTTGTTTCAGACCTCGTGCTGGATTGCAGATCTTAGCAGAATTCTCCGGGCTGTGTGGAGTCACAGCCGAAGAACACTACAATCCACAAACCAGGACACTTGTCAGGAACAAAGCCCAGATGAATGGATACAGAGTCACAGCCGAAGAACGCTGCTAAGATCCGAAACCAGAACGCAAACAGGAACAAAGCCCAGATGAATGGATACAGAGTCACAGCCGAAGAACGCTGCTACGATCCGAACCAGAACGCAAACAGGAACAAAGGGACGGAATTGCTACAACGTGGTTTTATTTTAAACCTGCCGCCCAATCAGAACGCAGTAGCGTCCACCAATTGGAGATGATTGGTGACACAGTACACCCCTATCAAGGTGTGGATCGTTGAAATAGCTGCTGTGTGAAAGCGTCCCAACGAGCAACGAGATCGTTAGATCGCTGGGGCGGCCGAAATCGTTGGGAAGTTCTGCATGTTTGACAGCTCCCCAACGATCACGATATGGCTCTCCAGTGATCTCAAAATCGTGACGTAATAACGATCTCGCTAGCGATCTCATTATGTGTGACGGGGCCTATAGAATAGGACTTAGAGCAGTGTACTGTGGCACCTGGACAAAGAGGAAGCCCAACTCAGAGAAGCCAAGTGATGGACCTTGTCCCACAAATAACTTTTCCTTAGGGTAGCAACAGCACCAGTTCTCAGGAGAATATGAACTTTTCTTTGTGAATGACCTAACAACAGTTGCGATCATGTGATGATAATATATGACTGCAGCTTATTCTTCAGTACCAACAGACTGCAGAACCCCAGGCTGAGAGAGAGGCCACTGACTGTCAGGCTGAGAGAGAGGTTGCCAAACTCCAGGCTGAGTGAAAAGCTGTGGAATGTCAGGCCGAGAGAGAAGCTATCCAGGCCAAAAGTAAGTTCCAGCTGAAGATGGCTCGATTAAGGGGGAACAGTTTTCACACCACTCCATTCCCAGGACATAAATCCAAGGAGACTACTTTTGGAAAACTTTCCTGTAAAGGAGAAAGATGGAGACTTGGACACTTTTCATCAGGAGTTCAAAAAAAGCACAGGCAAAAAAAACTACCCCTTGATCAGTGGGCACAGCACAGTACTTATCTCTAGTTTTGAAAGGCAAAGTCCACCAGAGCTAGATGGGGACTATGAACAGACACTATCGATTACAGCTCTGTGTCTCCTTCACTCTATATCGGGGGTGCCTGCTTCCTAACTGCACAGAACAGTGTGGAAACCTGTGGCAAATTACCAGAATACCTCCTAGAGTGTATGGAGAGGTTTCTCACAAGGAACAGGACCCCTGCACGACACGCACCCTTACCTTAGAGAAGCTCCCCACGAGGCAAGATGGCGCCGGACATACCAAAAGGCAAGAAAAACACTAAATCTTCACAGCCCAAAACACATGCATAGGAGGAAGAAAAAGTAGGAGAGGGGAAGTATGCGTAACTAATCTAAATGTTTCTTGCAAAACATTAGCAGCTGAAGTTGCCAAATTACTTGCTCCAGAGATAAAGCAATCTCTGGAATCCACAGTCACCATTACACTGAATCAGATGCAGAGTGATATATCAAATCAAAGTGAGAGATTTGATAAAGCTGAAGATAGAATCAGCAATTTGGAGGGTGAACTGGAGAGAGCCTATACCGATCTTCAAAAAGCCAATAAACTAACTCACCAACTGATTGATAAAGTTGACAACCTGAAAAATAGGTCCCGGAGAAACAATCTGAGGATCATTAGACTTCCAGAATCCATTACTCCCAGCCAGCTCACATTGATATGCACAGAAGACTTACCTAAAGGCTGGGTCTCACATAGCGATACACCAGCGATCCCGACAACGATCAGGATCGCTGGTGTATCGCTATATTATCGCTGCTGAGCTGCCAAACAGGCAGCTCAGGCAGCGATCAGCACAAGGACACTGCGGGTAAACATCGCTAGTTACCCGCAGTGTACCTTGGATACCAGCGCCCTGATGCAGGGAGCTGGTAACCAAGGTACACATCGGGTTTCCAGGCGCTGCGCGGTGCCTGGAAACCCGCTGTGTACCTTGGTTACAAGCTCCCTGCAGCAGGGCGCTGGTATCCAAGGTACACAGCGGATTTCTAGGCACGGCCCGCGCCTGGAAACCCGCTGTGTACCTTGGTTACCAGCGGATCGCTGGTCTCCCGCCTGTCACACGCAGCAATGCATGCTGGCCAGCGGGAGACCAGCGATCAAAAAAATGTCCAGACATTTCAGCGACGATCAGCGATACCCAGCAGGGGGGCTGATCGTCGCTGAATGTCACACACAGCGATATCGCTGGTGAGCTCGTTGCTGCGTCACAAAACTAGTGACTCAGCACCGATCTCGCTAGCGAGATCGTTGTGTGAGACGGGCCCTTAAGGCACTAGGCAACAATGCACCATTAAAAGTGGAAAGGGCTAACAGAATAGGTCCCACACATCAGCCTGGGCAGGGATCTGCCTCAAACAACCCCAGACCAGTTATAGTGAAATATCTGGACTATGCAGACAAAGCCATCATCCTGCAGAGATACAGAAAATCCTCACCACCTTTGAGGTTAAAAGGACATAAAGTGTTAATCTTTGGAGATTATTCGGTGGAAGTTGCAAAAAGAAGACAGACATTCAGTGGAATCTGTACTGTACTGGTAAAGAAGAAAATCCACTTTTCACTACAATTCCCAGCAATCCTCAAAGTATTTTCACCAGGTCGTGGAACAGAATCTTTCTCAGCTCCAGACCGAGCACTGGAATTCCTGAAAAATATGGAGGACTATCACAAAGAAAACAGAACAAGAGACAATTACCAAGCTGACTGAACACCATTGGAGGTCTTCTTGCTGGTCTGATAACTTTGGTCCAGGGGCATAAGGTCTGATATATAATCATGGTATAAAATGGTGCAAAATAGACAATATAACATGCATTATCATATACCAGAAGCTGTTGGGGAGATGATGCATTGAAAATTGTCTTGTATTTATCACATATTCTTATGATAGTAGGAAATGCAGAAACTGTGAATCTACTTGCAGTTAAGGTTAATTTTATTATACACTTTTATAAAAAAAAGTTGGAGAATCGACAGACTTCACATAAGTCAATGGAGTCAATAAGATAAATACTGTTTCTGTTAAGGTAAAGGGTTTAAGAAAACTTTTAATTTTAAAGGTTATTGTAGATAAGACACCCTCCTGAAGAAGGAGAGAGGGGGCTGAAGAGGGAGAGGAATTTTGTGGGTTTTTTTTGGTTTTGTTTTTTTTTTACTTCTATTTGCTATAACAACCAAATAATTTTTCCAATACAATATGAAGTTGATTACATGGAATTTTAAAGGTCTTCAATCGCCACAGAAAAGGATGATGGTATTGAGGCACTTAACAAAGCTTTAAGTAGATGTAGCATTATTACAAGAGACACATCTAGGTGAACAAGACTATAACTGTTGGCAGGGGATTATTCAGGATACTCTCCAAGCATGTGACAACAGAGCTTCTTTATTCAGGAACAATATATGATAAGCTTAATAGATCAGGAATACATCATTTGTGTGTCTCTATCTGTGCAGCATCTACAGCAGGCTGCTTCTCTCATACACAGACACATGAAAAACAGGAAATACAGTCACATGCTCTCACTGTGTGAGCCTCTGGGAGGTTTTTTTGTTCCAACTTTATAAACAGCTTACAAATCTAGCAACTAAACACTCATACCAGGAATGGAGTTGTTGCACCAAACATATTCCAACAATAACAGAATAAATAAAATGTGGGTGGGAGAAGTTTATGACTCTCCAGCAGTGAATAAGAAGGCAGGAGTTCTGCTTTTGATCCATAGACAGGCAAATTGTAAGGTCATATCACAAGAAAAAGATAATGCTGGCAAAATCCTGAAAGTAGTGCTGGACAGCCCAGGTGTCATGTGTGCATTGCCAGAAGATCGTCGCGGTTGCACATTTTGACTTCTCACAGCTGAGCTGCTGTTTCTTTGTGTTTGGCAGCTAGGGAGTTAATTCTGTCTGTGCTCGGTGCTGGGACTGGGTGCAGTTTCTCCCGGCTGCAATTGATTATTTGTTGATTGGTTTCCTTTAAATTCCTGGCTGTCTGCTTGGGGAGTTGCCAGTGAAACCTTCATGCAGACCATAGATAGGAATGAATCTGTATAGACTTTAGTTGTGAGCTCCTTAGTTGTTCTAAGCTCAACTTGGTTAGAGTTTATTTCCCAGACCATTTATGTTCCTTTGGTGTTTGAGTGTGTATGCAAGCGTGTGTTATCCTGTCTGTCTTATATGTCTAATCTGTGTATTTAGCTGAGATCAGCCCATATCCCTTTGGTGGTAGTCAGGATCCTTCTTAGGACTGATTACAGGGTTCAGGGTCTGATAGGAGACAGGGTTAGGTTGGAGACTTGGACCTCTGAACCATTATCAGTACCTCCAAGGTGAGGGATTAGTTAGGACCCAGTTTAGGGTCAGGTTAGATCCCGGTCCACCTCTTTCCTGTTTCAGCTCATCAAGTCCTCAAGATTAACCCTAGTTCAGCAGATATCGTGTCAGGTAAATCTATTCTATACTTACATGCTGATGTTGCTATACTACTTGTTGTATAGAGTGTTGTTCCTGTATTAATAGTTTACTGACATTGTATACATATCATTAGACAGCGTGACATTTTCACTGGCCACTAAAAATTATCTCCAGTTACCATGGATCCAGTAGCCCAGCTGGCTCTGCAGTTGCAGGGATTATCCATGGAGCTGACGGACATTAAGTCCAAAGTTTTGTCTCCCCTGGAGCAAACCAGAGTTGAACCTAAAGTAGCTCTCCCGGACAGGTTCACTGGTGGGCGAGACAAATTTTTCACCTTCCGGGAGGCATGTAAATTGTATTTTCGGCTTCGGCCTCGATCATCAGGGAGTGATGAGCAGAGAGTGGGAATTGTTATCTCACTTCTGCAAGGGGACCCTCAATCCTGGGCATTTTCCCTTCCTCCGGGATCCCCGGCTCTACAGTCTGTAGATCAATTTTTTACTGCCCTGGGATTGGTATATGATGACCCAGATCGGGTCTCTCTTGCTGAGACAAAATTACGTAAGATACAGCAGGGAGATCGTCCGGCAGAGGAATTTGCTTCTGAGTTTCGTAGATGGGCCACAGATACTCAGTGGAATGACCCAGCTCTTAGGAGCCAGTTTTGTCATGGGCTTTCTGATAAATTAAAAGACGTTTTGGCTCAGTATGAGTCTCCTCATTCACTGGAGGCTGCTATGGCCTTAGCTATCCGTACTGATAGACGGCTTCGGGAGAGGGGTGAGGTAACCCCACTCCCTGATGTTTCTCCACCTACCACTAAAGTCCCTTATGTTGAGGTTCCCCTTGTCTGTTCGGATGAGCCTATGCAGTTGGGAGGGACATCATTTCGTAGGAGGGGATTGGCGGTACGCCGCAGGACTAGAAGATGTTTTTTCTGCGGGAAAGAGGGACATTTTGTTGGAGAATGTCCATCCCGTGCCTTGTTGAGCCAAAAGTCGCCGGAAAACTGTTAATCCCAGGTTGTGTGGTGGACGACAACCTGGGAGTATGTATTTCATCCGCCAGTTCTTCTCAGTTCCTTGTACCAGTGGAGGTGGTAGTTGGTACGAGAGTGGAGAGATTGTCTGTTCTTCTTGATAGTGGTTCCGGGGCTAACCTGGTTGACGCTCAGTTTGCTCAGGCTCAAGGTATGCATCTGAGTGTATTGGTCAAACCGATCCCTATATTCTCCATTGACGCCAGGCCTCTCGGCCAAGGTAGCTTTGTTCATGAGGTTCATAACATTGACCTTCGGGTAGGGGCAATACATAGGGAACAATTATCTTGTTTTGTGTTTGGAGGGTCTACCTACTCCCATTGTGTTGGGACTTCCTTGGTTGGTTAAACATAACCCTGTGATTAATTGGCAGTCCAGAGAAATAAGCCAATGGGGTGAGTTTTGCAAAAGCAACTGCATGAACACAGTCATCAGTGCGGTCGTGCCTAGTACATTGCCTCCTTTTTTGGAGGATTTTGGGGATGTTTTCTCTGAGGAGGGGTGTCAGGAGTTGCCTCCTCATCGCGTGTATGACTGCTCTATTAATCTCCTTCCTGATGCTAAGTTGCCTAAAGCTAGGTTGTATAATCTTTCTGGTCCTGAGAGGCAGGCTATGAAAGATTATATTTCTGAAAGTCTGGCCAAAGGGCATATTAGACCTTCATCTTCCCCAGTAGCCGCGGGGTTCTTCTTTGTGAAGAAGAAAGATGGAGGCCTACGCCCTTGCTTGGATTTCCGCGAACTTAATCGGATAACTGTTCGAGATCCGTATCCACTCCCTCTTATTCCTGATCTCTTCAATCAAATTGTTGGCGCCAAATGGTTCTCTAAATTGGATCTCAGGGGGGCGTATAATCTGATTAGGATAAAAGAGGGGGATGAGTGGAAAACGGCGTTTAACACGCCGGAGGGACATTATGAGAACCTAGTCATGCCTTTTGGTCTGACTACTGCACCAGCAGTATTCCAACATTTTGTTAATGACATTTTTCCTCACCTTGTGGGGCTGTTTGTGGTTGTATATTTGGACGACATTTTAATTTACTCGCCAGATCTTGTGTCTCATCAGGAGCATGTGAGACAGGTGTTGCAGATCTTGCGAGACAATAAACTATACGCCAAACTGGAGAAGTGTGTATTTGCCGTACAGGAACTTCAGTTTTTGGTTTTTTGGTGTCAGCCTCCGGTTTCCGTATGGACCCTGAAAAGGTGAGAGCAGTGCTTGAATGGGATCAGCCAGGGGATCTTAAGGCTCTGCAGCGTTTTTTGGGGTTTGCTAACTACTACCGGAAATTTATTTGTAATTTCTCATCTGTCGTCAAACCTCTCATTGACATGACAAGAAAAGGGACGGATTTTTCTAAATGGTCGGACAAAGCTTGCCAAGCCTTTTCCTCTTTGAAGAAATGTTTTGCTTCGGCACCCGTTCTCATCCAACCAGATGCATCTCAGCCGTTCATTGTGGAGGTGGATGCGTCTGACGTAGGGGTGGGTGCTATATTGTCCCAGGGTCCGTCCCCTGGTAAATGGCATCCGTGCGCTTTCTTTTCTAAGAAATTGTCGTCCGCCGAAAGGAATTATGATATCGGCAATAGGGAACTTTTGGCCATTAAGTTAGCTTTTGAAGAATGGCGTCACTTTTTGGAGGGGCAGTCCACCCGGTTACCGTTATTACTGATCACAAGAACCTGTTGTATTTGGAATCCGCTAAGCGTCTGAATTCCAGACAAGCTCGATGGTCGTTGTTTTTTACCAGGTTTAATTTTGTCGTCACTTATCGCCCGGGGTCTAAGAATATAAAGGCTGATGCCTTGTCTCGCAGTTTCCCAGGGGCCGGGAAAACGGATGACCCGAGTCCTATCCTTCAGGAGGGGGTGGTAGTGTCGGCTGTATTTTCTGAGCTTGAGGAGGAGGTGTTAGAGGCTCAGGGGGACGCCCCTGCAGGACCTCCAGGGAGACTGTTTGTCCCAAATCTGTTGAGACAAAAGGTTATTGAGGCACATCATAATTCTGCTTTAGCAGGACATCCAGGGAGTAAGGCTACTTTAGATCTCCTTTCTCGCCGGTTTTGGTGGCCTAATGCTAATAAAGATGTTATAACTTTTGTCGCGTCATGTGGGGTGTGTGCTCGCTCTAAAACCCCTCATACCCGTCCGTCTGGGACCCTTTTACCCTTGAAACTTCCGGAGCGTCCATGGACTCATTTATCTATGGACTTCATTACGGACCTTCCTCCGTCGTCAGGGAATACTGTCATACTGGTGGTTGTTGACAGGTTCAGTAAGATGGCACATTTCGTTGCTCTTCCTGCACTCCCTAATGCTAAAACTCTGGCGCAGGTGTTCATTAGGGAGATCGTTAGACTTCATGGGTTGCCTTCTGATGTGGTGTCAGATAGGGGGTCTCAGTTTGTGTCCAAATTTTGGAGGGCATTTTGTTTACGTCGGGGGATGCAATTGTCATTTTCCTCGGCTTTTCATCCGCAGACCAATGGTCAGACAGAGCGTCTGAATCAGAGCTTAGAGACATATCTCCGGTGTTTTGTCTCAGAGAACCAAGAGGACTGGTCTTCTTTCTTGCCTCTGGCAGAGTTCGCTCTTAACAACAGGCGGAGCGAGTCCACTGGTAAGTCCCCGTTTTTTGGGGCATATGGTTTCCATCCCCAGTTTTGTACTTTCAATGGGGGGGGCCCTTCTGGGGTTCCTGAGGAGGAGCGTTTCTCGTCGTCACTTGCTTCTGTGTGGAGAGGTGTATTGAATAATCTGAGTGCGATGGGGAACCGTTACAAACGTATGGCTGATAGGAGGAGAGTTTCTGGTCCAGATCTGAATGTGAACGATCTGGTATGGTTGTCTACCAGGAATATAAAACTTAAAGTGCCCTCCTGGAAACTGGGTTCCAGATTCATCGGGCCGTACAGGATCAGTTCCATAATTAATCCTGTGGCATTTCGTCTGGACCTCCCTCCTACGTTTAAAATTCATAATGTGTTCCACAAGTCATTACTTAAAAGGTATGTGGCACCAGTCATACCGTCACCTCTACCTCCTCCTCCTGTGTTGGTCAATGGTAACTTGGAATTTCAAGTATCAAAGATCATTGACTCACGTCTGAATCGACCGGTCCCTTCAGTACTTGGTGCATTGGAAGGGGTATGGTCCGGAGGAGAGGACGTGGGTCCCTGCGTCTGATGTTAACGCAGATCGTTTGGTTCGGACCTTCCACAGAACTCACCCGGGCAGGCCTGGCCCTGAGGGTCCGGAGGCCCCTCGTAGAAGGGGGGGTACTGTCATGTGTGCATTGCCACGAAGATCGTCGCGGTTGCACATTTTGACTTCTCACAGCTGAGCTGCTGTTTCTTTGTGTTTGGCAGCTAGGGAGTTAATTCTGTCTGTGCTCGGTGCTGGACTGGGTGCAGTTTCTCCCGGCTGCAATTGATTATTTGTTGATTGGTTTCCTTTAAATTCCTGGCTGTCTGCTTGGGGAGTTGCCAGTGAAACCTTCATGCAGACCATAGATAGGAATGAATCTGTATAGACTTTAGTTGTGAGCTCCTTAGTTGTTCTAAGCTCAACTTGGTTAGAGTTTATTTCCCAGACCATTTATGTTCCTTTGGTGTTTGAGTGTGTATGCAAGCGTGTGTTAAGGGTATGCCACACTAAACAATATCGCTAACGGGATCGCTAAAAAACGTCACTATTTAGCGATCCCGTTAGCGATATTGTTCAGTGCGGCAGCTTCCAGCGACGAGCTTCCTGCTGTGATCTCGCTCGTCGCTGTAATCGTTCCGGACCCTATTTCATCGCTGGCGCTCCCGCTGGGTAAGTATCTAATCGCTGTGTGGCACCTTTTCTTAGCGATTTAGCGGTACTTTTGTACCGCTAAAGTCGTTAAGAAGATCGCTAACGGCGATAGCGTCGTTAACTATATCGCTAAATGTGGCCGCATTTAGCGATATAGAAACAATCCCGCTAGCGATCGCATTAGTATGCGTCGTTATCGTGATCGCTAGCGGGATTGTTTAGTGTGGCAGTACCTTTATCCTGTCTGTCTTATATGTCTAATCTGTGTATTTAGCTGAGATCAGCCCATATCCCTTTGGTGGTAGTCAGGATCCTTCTTAGGACTGATTACAGGGTTCAGGGTCTGATAGGAGACAGGGTTAGGTTGGAGACTTGGACCTCTGAACCATTATCAGTACCTCCAAGGTGAGGGATTAGTTAGGACCCCAGTTTAGGGTCAGGTTAGATCCCGGTCCACCTCTTTCCTGTTTCAGCTCATCAAGTCCTCAAGATTAACCCTGAGTTCAGCAGATATCGTGTCAGGTAAATCTATTCTATACTTACATGCTGATGTTGCTATACTACTTGTTGTATAGAGTGTTGTTCCTGTATTAATAGTTTACTGACATTGTATACATATCATTAGACAGCGTGACACCAGGAGGTAGTATTAGTCTATACAACATATATGCACCTAATGACTCCAATGGACCTTTCTTTCAGACACTGGAAACAATGATACTGGAAAATACAGAAAAAAAGATTATCATAGGAGTATCAGAAGATAGGAGGTGAGAAACCCCCACTCCTCACCCAGAAAGGGCACATGACAAAGTATTAGCCCCTTTGCTAGAAACGACTAATCTCAAAGACGCATGGCGTAGTGCATACCCTCTGGGCAGAGAATATACACACTTTTCTCATGTTCATAATATCTTGTCTAGAATTGATTATTTTCTAATAACCCAAGAAATACTAATTAAGGTTAATCGTATTGCCATAAAAGATTTGGTCATTTCTGATCACGCATCAATACTGATATCCTGACAGATGCCTTTCCCAAGGTGACAGATATTATTTAGAGATTTCTGACTTTTTTAACCAGAGATGAAAACTTTCACAAACAGTTGAAAGAGTGGTGGATGGAATGTAACTTAGACAATAAAGAACATATAGAAAAACCTCATATCTTCTGGGTTGCAGCAAAGGCGGTGATTAGGGTGGCATCATGGTATATATAAAATTTATTAAGGCTAAAACTACATTAGCCTATAATCCAGCAATTGAAGAGCTAAGGTGCCTAAACACTAAGTACTTAACCGATCCCAATTTAGAAAATAGGCATAAATGGATCAAAGCTAAAGCAGAATTTGACCTTTGGCTGGACAGACTGGAATGAATAAGGGGGAACCAAAAAACTTTGTAATATTTTAGATACTGTAATAAAGCTGGTTCATTATTGGCTTGCTTGGTGAAAGGTCAAACACCTAAGACATTTATAGGTAGCTTGAATGATCATAAAGGTACACCACAAACAGACCCAAAAATGATAAATGACATCTTGTAAAAATACTTTAAAACATTGTATGAACAAGAACCAGTAGATGGAGAGGAGGGGAAGAAATTCCTAGATAGATTATCCCTCCCAACAGTCTCAGAAGGTGAGAGAGAAAGATTAAACTCAACAATAAAAAAGAAAGCGATAGTGGAGATTATTAAATCCCTGAAAAATAACAAGGCCCCCAGACGAGATGAGCTGCCTGTGGAGTTCTACAAAATGTTAGTAGAAGAGGTTTCTACTCCACTGGTCGAAGTTTTAAATCATATCTTAAAAAAAAAAAAAAAAGTATATCTGCCAACAGGAAATATGGCCTATATTAAAGCATTACACAAGCAAGGAAGAGACCTGACCAATCCAGGGTCATACAGACCCATACACCTAACAAACCAAGATGTGAAAATAACGTCCAAACTTCTGGCTGACCGACTAAAACTAATTAGTGATGAGCGAACGTGTTCGGTAATGCTCGTTACTCGACCGGTACTCGGCGACCACTGGCCATTTCCGGGATTGCTCAGCAGGAGTTCTAGTGCTCGCCCTGCATTTTTTGTGCTCTTTAGTGCGCCAATCAACATGCAGGGATTGTCTGCCACGCACTGTAATGCCGCAGCCATCTTTGTTGTGGTATTACAGTGATTGGCTGGTTGCACAGTGTCATCAGGTGTTTAAGCGACCTGGCGCCGCTATGCTCGTCACAGTCTGCTCCGGAATCAGCGAGTGTAGGGAGAGCTGCTGCCGAGATAGGGTCAGATTAGGGGGTTTATAAGGTAGTGTGGGTATATCAAAGAAGACACAAATCCAGCTTAATCAACAGTCCTTCTAAGTACTAATTACGGGGTATATAGTTTTCAGTGCTAGGTAGGCAGGATGTATGGGGTATATACATATCAGTGCAGGGCATTCAGGCACTGTATGTGGGTATATAGATCTCAGTATCAGGCAGGCATTGTATGTGGCATACTTCATTGCATACATCAAGAGGTTCCATTCCACAACCCTAGGTCTCAGTGGGCAGCAAATTTTTTTTGCATCTTAATCCTGATTATTTTTTTCCAAAGCAATCCAGAACCCCTTTTTTTCTCCATTTGCTTGTTGACACTGCATACTACAGCCAGATCCTTTTCATAGTACATCCTGAAAATCCACCAGTTTTAAAAGGGTTTGCCTATCCCAGGCATGACATCTGAGTGCGCAGAAAAATCTGCCATATTTTGTGATAATGTAGAATTTTTTTGGAGTGTCTTATAACATTTTTTGACACCACTTTACTGCCAAAAACTATTTGGCTACACTGGGTTTTGTTCTCCACAGGGATCACATATCATTGCGCTCCAAATTTTGCCATTTCAGGCCTCTATAGAATTTTTTTGTTGTGTCATAGTCTACTTACTGACACAATTTTGCTGGCCAAAAAAAAAAAATACAGGGCAGATATTTGAAAGTGGGCTTTCTTCGTCAGACGCCTAATCTATCTCTGGGCTACAAATTGTGGCATTTCAGGGCTACATTCCCCTTTTTTGCTGTGTCTTACCCTAGTTCAATAGACTATTTTGGGTTAAAAAATAAAAAAATACAGGCCACAAATTGAACAGTCTGGTATCGCCGGCAGACGTCTAATCTGTCTGTGGGCTACAAATTGTGGCATTTCAGGGCTACTTTCCACTGTATTTGCTGTCTGTTGCCCTATTTCTATACACTATTTTGGGGTAAAAAATGTAAAAATACAGGCCACTTATTGAACAGTCTGGTATTTCCATCAGACACTTGATCTATCTGTGGGCTACAAATTGTGTCATTTCAGGCCTACATTCACCTTATTTTGGTGTGTCTTACACTAGCAAAATACATACATAGGGTATTACATATTCTTGGGTACATTTCGTTGCTATATAAGCCTCAAGAAACGTGTTCAGAAATGTATTGGTATTATATTGCTCTCCTATAGATTATTTATTACATATTCTTAGGTACTTTTCATTGCTATATAATCCTCAAAAAACTTGTTAAAAATTTATCAGTATTATATTGATCACCCATATACTATTCTGTCTTCTGGAATACATTTCAAATTTTATCAGTATTATATTGCTCACTCATACAGTATTAGATCTTCTTGGTTATACAGTATTTCGTTGGTATAACCCTCAAAAAACTTGTTCAA
Source organism: Oophaga sylvatica (assembly GCA_033576555.1). Lineage (NCBI taxonomy): Eukaryota > Metazoa > Chordata > Amphibia > Anura > Dendrobatidae > Oophaga > Oophaga sylvatica. The sequence goes on along the minus strand of JARQOD010000007.1, from coordinate 164,007,571 downwards.
AATTTAAGCTGTGCACACACGTTACTGATTTGGTGCATTTTTGTCACGTTTTTTCTGCGCCGATTTGTGACAAAACATGAAGCAAAACCTGATGCCAGCAAAGTGATTGCGAAACCTGAAGTGTCATGCACATACTGAGTATTTTTGACTTTCAGATTTGGTGCAGAAAATCTGCAGCATGTGAATTCTCTGTGCGTTTTTGCCCGGCATTTTTCACCATTAACTTCACTCAAATCAATAAAAAATGCAGCAACCGAAAACACGTTTATTCAGCTGCATTTTTCCTGCCAAGAGATGCAGAAATGGTGAAGAAATTTTACTGAACGTGTGCACATACCCGTATGGGTATTACTGTAGATGGGTCACCCATAGACTATTCCGTGGTCTGGAGTACATTTCCTTAGTATATAACCCTCAAAAGTGCACAGCCTTTATGAGTCTAGAAGTACCAATTAGTGTTGAGCGATAGTGCTCGATATCTAAAAATATCGTATCGAAATTGTATCGCCGATAGCACTAAATATCGTCGATATCCGATTTCGATACCGGAAGTCCAATGTAAGTCTATGGGAACAAAATATCGCAACTAAAAAAAACCTTTATTTCCTTGTAAACACTAAATATACACACATAGAATACATATATATATATATATATATATATATACATGTCATTGTGACATATATATATACATATATTTATAGTTTATACACTTCTACATAGTAAAATAGACTCTGATTCAATTGCCGGGTAAAGCCGTGACATACCCCATAGAAGTCGACGGGCTCGGTGCCAAGTACCCCAAAAACCTCTGGCTCTGTGCGACTCAACTTGGGCGTCACGAACAGGATTCTGTAGCTCGCTATAAGCGAGTCCTGTGTGCCTGAATTGAACTGGTTTTGTGCTTGAGAATTGCTAAAATCATCAGAGAATGTATTTGCCATTTTTCCGCCATATCTGCGTCACGACGAGGCACTGGTGAAGAAGAAGGGCGTACTCTTCATGGGTGTACACACTCACTCAGTGACGCGAAAACGATGGCTCTAAATGGTACTGCAATGTAAGATCGTGCCCCACAGCTCTGGAGTTCCGCCTCCTCATCCTCCTCAGTGTGCGGAAACTAACACGAAGGTCCCGCCTCACTACAAAAGAGGGGCCCTCTCCAGATGCTAATGACACATGTGACTTGGCAGAGATGGCTAATGGACACGAGCAGAAGTGTGAAGGGATGGAGCAGTCAGAGCTCTCCCCCCACGGAAGCGACCCGATCGCCATGGAACCACCGTTGGGCACCCGGCCTGGAAACCCTCCTACGCTGCAAGAAGCGGAGGATACCCTAAGAGGCCTGGCCCGGCACCGGGAGGAGGTCAACAGGATGGAAGCCAGCTGGCGTGCCCTAAAACTAAACTTGGAGCGGCGCCAATCCCTCTTACCTGAAGTGTCTGTACCGGAAGGTGAGGCACCTGTTCTAGTAGAGGAGTCCGTGCGGACATCCCAGCCCTTGCAATGTGATCCGGTTGACGTTGTCGCAGTGGAGGCACCCGTTCTAGTAGAGGAGTCCGTGCGGGCATCCCAGCCCTTGCAATGTGATCCGGTTGACGTTGTCGCAGTGGAGGCACCCGTTCGTGCAAAAAACGCTGCACCGGCAGCACCCCAGATCCCGCTGTCTGCCCCCGTCGCTGAGACAGAAGAAGCGACACCCGTCCTCATGGAGGAGGCCGCAGGCACCAGAGCACTACTGCCTGTACCGGAGCCCCGACTGTCATCTGTTCCAGAGCCGGCTGCTTCCTCCGCAGGTGAGCGCCGCCAGGACTGGGGGGCGCCAGGAGAGCTGCCGCAAACCGGACACTGTAAGCTGCAGTTTGATGGTGGAGACATGGAGCTGCTGGTGGAGGAGAATTTCAACCGGCGTCAGGAGGAAGAGTGGAGACGTTGGGAGAAGGAAGCAGAGCGACAAAGGGAGCAGCGAGAATCCCAAAAACTTCGCCAACGTCAGCTGGAGAAGGACCGGGCAGATAAGGACCGGATGAGAAAAGATAAAAGTACGGTGAGGGAGCCGCGGCGTAAGGGTGCAGTACGGAACTTTAAATTGAAAGGTGGTTGGGGCTTCATCCAGTAGCCTGGACTTTATTTAGAAGTTTTTGTGAACCGGCGGGACGTGGAGGCTCACCTCCCAGAAGGACACCCGGGGAGGGACCTGTTGCCAGGAGACTTGGTGACTTACACCCGACACTGGGGTTACAATGGATGGTACGCCCTAAATGTTACCAGGTGCGACCCCTACTCCCCAGAGTGTCAGGAACCTGTGAGACCCTCGGAGCCTTCAGCCTCCCACATCCAGGCCTCTGCAAAAGTGCCCACCCCACGCCGTAAATGTCCCCAGCCTCCCTCAGTGGTCTCCTCAGCAGCCCCAGCTATGGACATGATAAGTATAGTTGGCCCGTACCCGGCGCCTGTTAGGCCCCCTGGGGTTCGTTCAGTCCGTGACATAGGGCTCCAGACCCGGAGGGAGATGAAAGAGGTGGCCACACAGACCTAGATAGCGGGTCATGACTTGACTGTACAGGCCACACAACGTCATCAGGTCCTGGTGGTCCTTGGTGCCTCGGATGTTTGGCAAGCATCAGAAGAGTACCAGGTGGTACCTGGAACACCCCTGCCAAAGAATTATAAATAACCCGGACAGGGTCACTGTATGTAAATAGTTAAATTGTTTATGTACCCGGACGGGTGAATGTTCATAAAAAAGTTTTTTAATTTAATAAAAAAAAAAACGCAGTTTTCATTACTTTTATTACAGTGTCATCCTGTGACGCCATCGATCTCCTGTAAAAAAATGAAAAAAAAAAAAAAAGTATACCACCTGACCGACGCAGTCCATAGTAACGAGTGTCCCACGACGATCCAGCTCTGCTACATCAGAATGACAGGTAGAGCCTGTCATCCCGGCGCAGCACAGCTGATTACCTGCTTCCCCGGCGGTGACGTCATCGGACTGACTGCTTTACGGCCGGGATTACCCAGCAGTCACTGCAGTTATCGCGAGAAACTGCATGTGACCGCCGGGGAAAGATGATGGCGGCCATGAAGCAGTCCAGGCCGTGACCGCCGGAGATCTTCTGCCAGGTAAGTGCCGCTGACTCCTGACAGACCCGACCGACGGACACTCACAGTGACAGTGACAAATCCGATTCCGGTATTCGATAAGACGAAAATATCGAAACGAATTATCGAAAGGCCGATAGAGCTAATATCGGCCGATAGCCGATATTTACATTATCGTATCGCTCAACACTAGTACCAATACATGACAATTTGAGCAGAATGTGTGAGACCCTCCTTTAAGTCTAATACAGGGTCTATATGAGTCCTTTATTTTGGTAATTCTTGCTTCCTTCATAAATTATACTGAAATTTCCTTTTCTGTTTTTTTAACCCCTTTATTCCATCCGACGTACTATTCCATCCATGTGACCCTGGACCTAATTCCCATGGACGCAATAGTACGTCATGGGCGATCAGCTGTTTATCACAGCTGACACCCAGCACTATGTGTCAGGAGCGGTCACGGACCGCTCCCGACACATTAACCCCTGGCACACCGCGATCAAACATGATCGCGGTGTACCGGGGGCGCAGGGGAGGATCGCGCAGGGAGGGGGCTCCCTGCGCGCTCCCCTGAGACCCTCAGAGCAGCGCGATGTGTCGCGCTGTTCCGAGGGTCCGTCCTCCCTCCAGGTCCCCGGATCCAAGATGGCGCCGGGGTCCTGCAGGGAGGCGGCTTCCTCAGTGCCTGCTGAGAGCAGGCGCTGAGGAAGCCTGCAGCGATGCCAGAGTGATCGCTGGTGTGACAGAGTGCTGTGCACACTGTCACACCAGCGATCTGATAAAATACTGTGATGTCCCACCCTGGGACAAAGTAAAAAAGTAAAAAAAATAAAAATAAAAAGTGGTTAAAAAAATCATAAAAAAAAAAATAATATTCCCCAATAAATTCATTTCTTCTTGTAAATAAAAAAAAAACAATAAAAGTACACATATTTGGTATCGCCGCGTCCATAACGACCCCCCCTATAAAACTGTCCCACTAGTTAACCCCTTTAGTGAACCCCTTAAAAAAAAAACTAAGCAAAAAATCAATGCTATATCATACCGCCGAACAAAAAGTGGAATAACACGCGATCAAAAAGACCGATATAAATAAACATGGTACCGCTGAAAACGTCATCTTGTCCCGCAAAAAACGAGCCATAATACAGCATCATCAGCGAAAAACTAAAAAAGTTATAGCTCACAGAATAAAGCGATGCAAAAATAATAATTTTTTATATAAAATTGTTTTTATTCTATAAAAGCGCCAAAACATAAAAAAATGATATAAATGAGGTATCGCCGTAATCGTACTGACCCAAAGAATAAAACTGCTTTATCAATTTTACCACACGCGGAACGGTATAAACACCTCCTCCAAAAGAAATTCATGAATTGCTGATTTTTGTTCATTCTAACCTCCCAAAAATCGAAATAAAAAGCAATCAAAAAATGTCACGTGGTCATAAATGGTACCAATAAAAATATCACCTCGTCCCGCAAAAAATAAGACCTCACATGACTCTGTGGGCCAAAATATGCAAAAATTATAGCTCTCAAAATGTGGTGATGCAAAAAATTACTTTTTGCAATAAAAAACGTCTTTTAGCGTGACAGCTGCCAATCATAAAACCCCGCTATAAATAGTAAATCAAACCCCCCTTTATCAACCCTTAGTTAGGGAAAAATAATAAAATTAAAAAAATGTATTTATTTCCATTTTCCCATTAGGGTTAGGGTTAGGGTTGCGGCTAAAGTTAGGGTTAGGGTTGGTGCTAACGTTAGGATTAGGGTTGGGATTAGGGTTAGGGGTGTATTAGGGTTAGGTTTGTGATTAGGGTTGGGACTAGGGTTAGGGGTGTGTTGGGGTTAGAGTTGGAGTTAGAATTGGGGGGTTTCTGCTGTTTAGGCACATCAGGGGCTCTCCAAATGTGACATGGCGTCTGATCTCAATTCCAGCCAATTCTGCGTTGAAAAAGTCAAACGGTGCTCCTTCACTTCTGAGCTCTGCCATGCGCCCAAACAGTAGTTTACCCCCGCATATGGGGTATCAGCGTACTCTGGACTACAATAGTTATTGTGCAATTTGTACTATTTCTTCTGTTACCCTTGGGAAAATAAAAGTCTGCAATCCAAAACGTCACTACTTCCCTTCCGAGCCCAGACGTGCACCCATACAGTCGTTTTCTCACACATGTTGGGTATCAGCGTACTCAGGACAAATTGGACAACAACTTTTGGGGTCCAATTTCTCCTGTTACCCTTGTGAAAATAAAATATTGGGGCGAAAAAAATCATTTTTGTAAAAAAAAAAGATTTTTTATTTTTACAGCTGTACGTTATAAACTTCTGTGAAGCACTTCGGGGTTCAAAGTGCTCAAAACACTTCTAGATAAGTTCCTTGTGGGATCTATTTTCCAAAATGGGGTCACTTGTGGGGGGTTTACACTGTTTAGGCGCATCAGGGGCTCTCCAAATGCGACATGACGCCCCCAGACCATTCCATCAAAGTCTGCAATCCAAAACGTCACTACTTCCCTTCCGAGCCCAGACGTGCACCCATACAGTAGTTTTCTCCCACATATTGGGTATCAGCGTACTCAGGACAAATTTGACAACAAATTTTGGGGTCCAATTTCTCCTGTTACCCTTGTGAAAATAAAATATTGGGGGCGAAAAAATCATTTTTGTAGAAAAAAAAAAAAAGGATTTTTTATTTTTACGGCTGTACGTTATAAACTTCTGTGAAGCACTTCAGGGTTCAAAGTGCTCACCACACATCTAGATAAGTTCCTTGTGGGGTCTATTTTCCAAAATGGGGTCACTTGTGGGGGGTTTCCACTGTTTAGGCGCATCAGGGGCTCTCCAAATGCGACATGACGCCCCCAGACCATTCCATCAAAGTCTGCAATCCAAAACGTCACTACTTCCCTTCCGAGCCCAGACGTGCACCCATACAGTAGTTTTCTCCCACATATTGGGTATCAGCGTACTCAGGACAAATTGGACAACAAATTTTGGGGTCCAATTTCTCCTGTTACCCTTGTGAAAATAAAATATTGGGGGCGAAAAAAATCATTTTTGTAAAAAAAAAAAGGATTTTTTATTTTTACGGCTGTACGTTATAAAATTCTGTGAAGCACTTGGGGGTTCAAAGTGCTCTCCACACATCTAGATAAGTTCCTTGTGGGGTATATTTTCCAAAATGGGGTCACTTCTGGGGGGTTTCCACTGTTTAGGCGCATCAGGGGCTCTCCAAATGCGACATGACGCCCCAGACCATTCCATCAAAGTCTGCAATCCAAAATGTCACTACTTCCCTTCCGAGCCCCGACGTGCGCCCATAAAATAGTTTACTCCCACATATTGGGAATCAGCGTACTCAGGACAAATTGGACAACAACTTTTGGGGTTCAATTTCTCCTGTAACCATTGTGAAAATAAAATATTGGGGGTGAAAAAATCATTTTTGTAAAAAAAAAAAAAAGATTTTTTATTTTACGGCTGTACGTTATAAACTTCTATGAAACACTTTGGGGTTCAAAGTGCTCACCACACATCTAGATAAGTTCCTTGAGGGGTCTAGTTTCAAAAATGGTGTAATTTGTGGGGGTTTCCACTGTTTAGGCAGATCAGGAGCTCTCCAAACACGACATGGCATCCAGCCAATTCTGCATTGAAAAAGTCAAACGGCGCTCCTTCCCTTCCAAACTCTGCCATGCACCCAAACAGTGGTTTACCCCCACATATGGGGTATCAGCGTACTCAGGACAAATTGCACAATAACTTTTGGAGTCTTGTTACCCTTGGGAAAATAAAAATTGGGGTGAAAAGATCAATTTTGCGGAAAAAATATGATTTTTTACGTTATAAACTTGTGTGAAGTACTTGGAGGTTCAAATTGCTCACCAAAGATCTAGATAAGTTCCTTAGGGGGTCTAGTTTCCCAAATGGGGTCATTTGTGGGGCGTTTCCACTGTTTAGACACATCAGGGGCTCTCCAAATGCAACATGGCGTCCAATCTCAATTCCAGCCAATTTTTGTTGGAAAAAATCAAATGGTGCTCCTTCCATTCCGAGCTCTGCCATGCGCCCAAACAGTGGTTCCCCCCCACATATGGGGTATCAACGTACTCAGGACAAATTGGACAACAAATTTTGAGGTCCAATTTCTCCTGTTACCTATGGGAAAATAAAAAATTAGTGACTAAGAGATAATTTTTGTGGGAAAAAAATAGGATTTTTTATTTTCATGCCCGGGCATTATAAACTTGTGTGAAGCACTTGGGGGTTCAAAGTGCTCACCAAAGATCTAGATAAGTTCCTTAGGGGGTCTAGCTTCCAAAATTGGGTCACTTTTGGGGGATTTCCACTGTTTAGGCTCATCGGGTTCACTACAAACGGAACATGACCCCCATCAATGTTTGCATTCCAAAACGTTACTGCTTCCTTTCCAAGCCCTGCCGTGCGCCCAAACAGTTTCCCCCCAACATATTGGGTATCAGCGTACTCAGGACAAATTGGACAACAACTTTTGGGGTCCAATTTCCTTGGGAAAAATCAAAAATTTGTGACTAAAAAATCATTTATGTGGAAAATTGTTTTTTTTTTTCACACCCAGGCATTATAAACTTTTGTGAAACACTTGGGGGTTCAAAGTGCTCACAACAGATCTAGATAAGTTCCTTAGGGGGTCTAGTTTCCAAAATGGTGTCACTTGTGGGGGGTTTCCACTGTTTAGGCGCATCAGGGGCTCTCCAAACACGAGATGGCGTCCAATCTCAACTCCAGCCAATTTTAGTTTGAAAAAGTCAAACGGCGCTCCTTCTGTTACGAGCTCTGCCGTGTGCCCAAACAGTGGTTTTCCCCCACATATAGGGTATTGGCGTACTCAGGAGAAATTGCACAACAACTTTATCTGCCCATTTTCTCCTTTTACCCTTGTGAAAATAAAAAAAAGTTTGTAAAAGATCATTTTTTGTGGCTAAAAAGTTAAATATTAATTTTTTCCTTCCACGTTGCTTCAGCTCCTGTGAAGCACCTGAAGGGTTATTAAACTTCTTGAATGTGGTTTTGAGTACCTTGAGGGGTGCAGTTTTTAGAATGGTGTCACTTTTGGGTATTTTCTGCTATATAGACCCATCAAAGTGACTTCAAATGTGAGGTGGTCCCTAAAAAAATGGCTTTGTAAATTTTGTTGTAAAAATGAGAAATCACTGGTCAACTTTTAACCCTTATAATTTCCTAACAAAAAAAAATTTTGGTTCCAAAATTGTGCTGATGTACAGTAGACATGTGGGAAATGTTATTTCTTAACTATTTTGTGTGACATATTTCTCTGTTTTAAGGGAAAAAAATTCAAAGTTTGAAAATTGCTAAATTTTCTAAATTTTCGCCATATTTGCATTTTTTTCAAAAATAAACGCAAGGTATATCGAAGAAATTTTACCACTAACGTGAAGTACAATATGTCACGAGAAAACAGTCTCAGAATCGCGAAGATCCGTTTAAGCGTTCCAGAGTTATAACCTCATAAAGAGACAGTGGTCAGAATTGTAAAAATTGGCCCGGTCATTAACGTGCAAACCACCCTTGGGGGTGAAGGGGTTAATAAAACAAAAATCAATTTTGGTTTACTTGAATAATATATTTTAATCCTTTTTACATTTTGCCTTATATACAAGTCATTATACAGAAAAAATGTTTCTTAACATTGTTTTGCTGTACAATGCAATTTCCATCAGTTTGGAATGTTCTATTGTTGTCACTCAAAGTGGAGTAAAATTGAGACACCATTGTTCTCAGCAGCGATTTGGGAGTCAGAGATGCTTCTAGGTGGTCTTCACTATGCTGTTCTCCTTCCATTTAACTTTTTAATGGAACTCTAGCGATGTCGCTATGTGAGACGGGGCCCTAAGTGTTTCAAAAAGAGTCATAATGTCCAAAGAAGTCACACAACCATTAGATATACAGACAGTATACATACAGTGAAAAATAGAACAAAAAAGTTGCAAATCAGCACCGACTCAAGCAATAAAAAATATTATTTTATTTCTGTTTCAGTAAAAATCACATCAATATGGAATTTGAGACACATATAACAGTCGCCTTATGAGTCTCATGTGAGTTTGAAACTCGTAAGGAAGCTACACGTCTTGAGTTCCATTTTATATCTGATTTTTATTGAAGTGGAACGTTTTTTCAATTGGTGCTGAAATGCAACATTTTTGTCTTATTTGCCATTGTTCAGTCTGGAGTTGTCCGAGCATCACTGGATGGATTTCTAATGGCATTTCTCCACTTCGCATTGAGTTGAAATTATATTTTTTATCTATATTTGTGTCTACGTACAGTATGATCATTGCTTGTGGAAAATGCATCTAGCTGTTTTACATATAACCAAGACACTACATTACACACAAAGACACTACATGAACAGATATTTCAAAGTTCTTATGTATAGACAGTTAACCTGTAAATTCAGCTTGTATGTAGGGATTTCATTTGAAAAACTTTGCCATGGGCGCCAAAGCTTGTACCTTCCTTGTCAGATTGGTCTACTGAACTACTGTCTAATTACTGAAATCTGATTCCCTCAAAGAGGCCAATATACAGTATGTTGCACTTACTATGTGGAAGTTAAAGTAGTTGTTCATTAGTAGAGTTGAGCGAATATATTTGGTTCCCCGCTTGTTCGGCAAGCTATAGCGGTAGCCGAATAAGCTACAGCGGGAACCTGGCTTTCTGGATTGCGCCAGCTGAACAGCTCATCACCACCCCAGCTGCATGTGTCACGGCTGTCTCACTTGCCGAATAAGCAGGAAACCAAAGAAATTCGCTCAACTCTATTCTTTAGGAAAAAGCACACAAAAAAGTGGAAATAAGCCTCACCGTGTAGTATATGAAAAGTTGCTCCTCACTGGTATAGCTAGGATCCAAGTCCAGAAAATTCACAGAAAAAGGAGAAGAATTCTATGACTAAGGGCTACGTCCAGAAAGGTGTCAGAATGGGCACTACTTTTTAAAATGTCTGGACAATTCATTTTTAATTATCTTTTATCAGAATTCAGCCAATGGATCCATTAGTTGTCCATTACTAAATATTGATGGCCTATTCTTAAGATAGTTCATAAATATAAAATCAGTGGGAGCACAACACCAGGCACACCGGCCGATCAGCTCTTCCTAGTGAAGTCTGTGACCGGATATGGCCAGATGCAAAACCACACAGAATAGCTCCGTCAACTTTATAGTGGCAGAGGGTGGGTATTGCAGTTGACAAATATATGTTTTTCTGTTCTGCAAATGAGCACATCCAGTCTTCACCGAACAATTAAGGAGAAGAAAAAGAAACCACTATGGAGTATGCACACCACCAGTATGAGTATAAAAAAGGAAAGCTTTATTGACTACAATGGTTTAAAACAAGCTAAAAACAGAGATGTCAAAAACCCTCATTAACCCTGCTTCTAAATAAGCCAATAAAGTTGCAACACTCACAGCTTAATGAAACACATAGCAGCATGTATAAATACAAGTACACAGTAGTACATGTGGCAACCCTGTGTAAAGAGTATACACAACACTAATCAAGCAAAAATGACAGATAAATGTATGATATCACCTGAGGACAGGAGAGTAAGCAGCCTTCAATAGTAAAGGGGTGTCAAATCAAATGTGGCAAAGTATAAGGTGAGAACAGCCACACAGAATGTGTGTGCAATGCAGGATGATGTACAGCTTGATTCAAGTCAACAGTGTGATGCAGCAGCAAAAAAGGCAAATGCAATTCTAGGATGTATCAACAGAAGCATACAGTCTAGATCACGTGAGGTCATTATTGCCCTCTACTCCTCTTTGGTCAGACCTCATCTGGAATACTGTGTCCAGTTTTGGGCACCACATTTTAAAAAAGACATCAACAAACTGGAGCAAGTTCAGAGAAGAGCCACCAGAATGGTGACCGGTCTGCAAACCATGTCCTATGAGGAACGGTTGCAGGATTTGGGAATGTTTAGCTTGCAAAAAAGAAGACTGAGAGGAGACTTAATAGCTGTCTACAAATATCTCAAGGGCTGTCACATTGTAGAAGGATCATCTTTATTCTCATTTGCGCAAGGAAAGACTAGAAGCAATGGGATGAAACTGAATGGGAGGAGACACAGACTAGATATTAGAAAAAAACTTTTTGACAGTTAGGGTGATCAATGAGTGGAACAGGCTGCCACAAGAGGTGGTGAGTTCTCCTTCAATGGAAGTCTTCAAACAGAGGCTGGATAGACATCTGTCTGGGATGATTTAGAGAATCCTGCTTTGAGCAGGGGGTTGGACCAGATGATCCAGGAGGTCCCTTCCAACTCTACCATTCTATGATTCTATGATTCTATGATTCTATGATTCTATGATTCGTGCATGTATTGATGGGTGCAAGAGGCCCATATAGTGTAGTCACAAAACCACAAATAGTGAGTAGGGGCACTTGGGGGCCCATGTTAAAAATAGCCCCACTGCTGTAGAGCCTTGAATGGGGCAGAAGCGACCTATGGGCAAAGCCAATGAAAAGAAAAACAAAAAAAAAAAGGACAAAAGAAACAGAAAAAAGGAAAAAATGACGACTGCAACTGGAAGTGCAATCATGTGATAAATGTCCTGTTCAAAAAGTGAAACAAGGTAAGTATACAGAACGCACCATATATTTGAGGGTCAGATGGAGTGGCAAACGGGAGGCCAATAATATTAAATGGTCCAAAGGGATATCCAAGATCCCATGAGAGTACCACGCTGAAAGATCTTGGTGCCAAAAATGTCGACCAGAATGGTAGAAGGGAAACTCCTAAAAATTACAAGATAATGTAAGATCATACAGCCAATGGATTATAGTGAAATAAAGGGAAGTTATCAGTGTGATATGAACATCAACACGATAAAATGACATCAGTCTTATGGGTCAGTGTTCAACAATCCAAAGGGAAATAAAGGATCCCAGGAAGATCCAGTAATCTTAATGTCCATGTGGAAGGATAAAAGCCAAAAAACACAGCCATTTCAATGAAGGGTATCGCAGATACAGGCAATGGCCAATGGGTTCCAACACAGGTCTTTTAGATGATCCCTTGAGCGCCGTGTCACATATAATGAGAAGAATAGAGGATCCAAGGGAAAGGTCTGGGAATACATATGTTGAAGAATACTCATTGCCAAGGCCCAACTGGATAAGGAAGTTGAAGATAATATTCATACTTGGAGTCACCCCAGAAAACCTGTAAATAAAAGATCTTCATTAATTTCAGAAGGCGCAGTAGGATGAAGCAAGAAGATCCACCGAGATTCCATTTGTAACAGTTTTTTATGTAAAGATCCACCTCTGCCAGAGCCACTTATGTGTTCCAGTCCAACAATCGTGGTATTGTAACAACTACCTGCATGGTAGGTCAGGTATTGGGATGCCACTGTAGTAGATGTCTTACCTTTTCGGATATATACAGAAGCTATATTGATGGTGGAAAAATGCCTTTGAGTCCTACGGCGTAGTTCTTGTGAAGTCTGGCCTATGTAAACCTGTGGGCATGGGAGATGATAGCATAGATAACATTAGTAGTTTTACAGTTAATGTAAGTCTGCAATCTATGCTGCACCTGATCAGTAGGATTACAAAAAACGTCATGCGTGGGATGCATGTATTGACAAATGTTGCAATCCCTGCATGGGAAAGAACCCTTCAAAATAATGCCCCATTTTAGTTTGCAGGCAGGCGTAGGTTGGCCTCGTATAATGGCTCCTCGTGAGAATGTCTGTCAAATTGGGCGCTCTTCTGGTGCTAACAAGTGGCTGCTTGCTGACAACCTGGGAGGTCTGTAAATCTGTTATCAAAATCATCGAATGTTTTTGTAAGATGTTTCTTACCTGTGACCAATGGGTATTAAAACCTGTGATGAAACGGATATGGTTGTCTGGCGCTTTCTTGGTGGAAGTTAACAATGATTCTTGTGTCTGCAGGTTGGCCCTCTGGTAGGCACGAGAGATACATTTTTCTGGGATAACTTCTCTTCTTCAACCTTTCAATGAGATCAGGAGCCTCCCTGTGGAAATCCTGGTCATTCATGCAATTTCTCCTGGTCCTCAAAAATTGCCCAACATAACGCCCTTCTTGGTGTGTAATGGATGAAAACTGCAGTATTCCAACATTTGCGGTACAGGCAAGTAGACAGCAAACCATCCTGGCACATGATGTTGAGATCCAGGAAGTTTACTTCAAAGGATGAAATGGCATAGGTCAAAAAGATATTAAGAGAGTTGTCATTGAGAAAGCCCAGAAATTCAAACATTACTCTGGGGAACCAGACCAGATAAATAAGATGTCATTTATAAACAGTGACCAATGTCGTACCTTGTCCTTGAACCACCTGGAGGTATAGACAACTGTTGACTCCCACCATCCTAGAAAAAGGTTTGAGAATGCCGGAGCACACTGTGCCCCCTTAGCTACACCAGAGGTTTGAAGAAAAAATGTCCTGTCAAACAAAAAGAAATTGTGTTTGAGGGCAAATTTTAGCAAATCAATGATGAAGGAGTCGTGCATCCTGTCTGAATTATGTTGTTGGTCCAGGAAAAAAAACTAGCCTGCATGCCATAATCATGATTGATATTCGAATGCAATGATTCAACATCTCAAGAAACCATGATTTCACCTGGAGACAAGGTGACATCCTGGCAAGACATGATAAAGTGTGACGAGTCCCTGATGTAAGATTGTAATTTGAGGACCAAGGGCTGCAAGAAGAAATCAATAGATATAAATGCCTTTTCGCAAAGGCTGCCTATGCTGGACACAATAGGCCGGCCTGGTGGATTGTTAAGATCTTTATGGACTTTAGGCAGCATGTAAAAAGTTGATATGATGGGTTGTTCTACCCATATAAAATCGCGCTCCCCAGAGCTGATGATGCCCAATTAATGGACCTATCAGTAAGAGCTCTAAATTTTGTAGAGTAGAGGCCGGTAGGGTTGGAGGTGAGCTTGGGGTAGAATTTTAGATTGCCCAATTGTCTGTGTGCTTCTACCAGATAAAGATTATGGGGCCATAGGACTATGCTGCCCCCCTTATCAGCCTCCCTGATTATGAAATCACTGTTTGATCTTAAAATTGGAAAGGGCTCGTTTTTCAGGAGGCGTTAAATTGGCCATAAAGGGACCGTCATAGGTAGTGCCTCAATGTCCTTTTTCCCCATTTCGAAAACAATTCTTACAGCTGGTACAATAGAGAATGGTGGTGAGATCAGGGATTTATTTTTGTGTGGAAAACGTGGCCTACTTATATCTGTGTTAGGATTTGAACCTGTGAACCATGGCTTGCTGGTCTGTTCCCTTGCTGTGGAGCTATTTCGGAACTTGAATAACTTCAGCCTGAAACCATATGAACTTCGTCTAGGATAGAGATCATCACCTGCCCTGCTGATTGTTCCCTCCCTGATTGAGACTGATTGGATAGAGATCATCACCTGCCCTGCTGATTGTTCTCGCCCTGATTAAAACTGATTGGACCTGCTATATATACCTGGCCCTGTGCAGCTTCCTGTTGCTGAGTATATTGTGGTGCTCAGTCTAACTGAGTGAAGCATTATCTGAGCTCCTGATCTGGAAGGTGTTCTGCTGACATCTTCCTGTCTCTTGTGGAAACCCTGCTGTTCGCTTTGAGCAGGGGGTTGGACCAGATGGCCCAGGAGGTCCCTTCCAACTCTACCATTCTATGATGATCTATTACCTCCAACTCTGTTCACCTAAACGGACTTGGTGCTTGTGTGTGATCTCGGCCGGCCCGTGCTCGGGCGGGCTCCGGCATCTGCCAACATAGTGAACCACCACCGCCATATACGGCACTTCCAGAAGTCCTTCCTTGGTCCGCTCACCTGCACACTTCTGCTCCGGCCACTGACTTCCAGTCCTGTATCGCCAGTAACGTGACAATCTGCTTCTCCATCACTTCCGCTTCCTGTACTGAACATTTCCACACACAGGATTACACTGATCTCCAATGATACAGGTATTTAAGCGCTCATTGACAACTTAGTGTTTACTTCCACCGACGAAGCCATCCAGGTAACTGCGGCATGCGTTTGGGTTTCTTCTCTCCTCTTTACCCTGTTTGTCACTCACTGGCCTCCCAGTATGGATCTCTTACTTGATGACATCTTGCAATTCATGTGAGCAGATCTCGGTACTTACCCCATTGGGTGGCCTGTGCAGCTTCACACACAGGCATCCAGTATTGCACACACATTCTGTGTGGCTGTTCTCACCTTATACTTTGCCACATTTGATTTGACACCCCTTTACTTTTGAAGGCTGCTTACTCTCTTGTCCTCAGGTATATCATACATTTATCTGTCATTTTTGCTTGATTAGTGTTGTGTATACTTTTTACACAGGGTTGCCACATGTACTACGGTGTACTTGTATTTATACATGCTGCTATGTGTTTCATTAAGCTGTGAGTGTTGCACATTTATTGGCTTATTTAGAAGCAGGGTTAATGAGAGTTTTTGACATCTCTGTTTTTAGCTTGTTTTCACTATTGTTGTCAACAAAGCTTTTTTTATATATTCATACTGGTGGTGTGCATACTCCATAGTGGTTTCTTTTTCTTCTTCTTAATTGTTCCATGCAGCTGACCACTTTGTCTGCACCCCCATACCAACGTATAATATAGTTATTGTTGTGCGCCAGTGACATACTCTTGCTCATCCAGTCTTCACGGGCACCGAGATCAATTGATTGATGGGGATACTAGGTGTTGCACTCCCAATCTAATAATGATGATCCATCCAAAGGATAGGCCATCAATATAAAACACCGGACAACCCCTTTAAATGTGTGTTTTAGGGTCTGCGGAACGCACCTAATAGATATATTAGAGAGGTGCGTTCGCAGCCCTGGGTCCACCGTGCAGGCAAAGCCCGCTGCTAGTAAGATGGTGAAAGTAGCAAACTCTGTTATCCCGCAGAGTCGCTAAAATAAATGCCGTAGCGCGCTGTGGCAGTTAGTGCGAACTCTGCTAATCCCCAGAGCCGCTAACGGGAATGCCACGGCGCTATATGGTGATAGGTGCGAACTCACTTAGCTTCAGTGAGCCGCAAAGTAAAACGCTAGCGCGCTGAACCAGCGTTATAAAGCGAACCCTGTTGCGTCACAGAGCCGCTGAGAAAAAGACTGAGTCCTGTTAACACCACAGGGATACACAGATAACTGCTGTGCGGATAGCAGTCCGTGATCACTCAGACAGCAACGTAATCAAGCAATCTCCTCACCGGAGAAGCCGGTGTTCTAGGGGCTTATTTCAGCCAAGCCCTAACCACTTGCACTCAAATCTCCTCACCGGAGGTGCCGGTATTCTAGGGGCTTATTTCAGCCGAGCCCTAACCACATGCGTGCATGATCACACTGGCACAAAGCACATAGTGCAATTGACACTAGCGCATGGCGGCCCAGCATGCCACCCTTTTATAGTAACAGCTACAGACCTGCCAGAAACAAGGACCAATGAAACTGTTCCAGAACACCAGTAGTCACAGGACCTTCCTGGCGGACCAATAGGAGCTACTGCAGTACCTGAGCATGTGACCCCTGATCTCCAATGAAAGATCTCACCCTGGGCATGCTCAGAAGGGGAAAACAAGGACTTTATCCTAAAGACGTCTGCTCGCCGCTAACCAGTACTGGCCACAATAGCAGAGCCTGGAGAGGCAGCAGTAATCCTCTGCACGCTGTTAGACTGGGTAAGACGCTGAGACTGACATCTAAGCAGAGCAGAGTCCACTGCGGCCGGAGACGAATGGGAGACCGCAGCCGGGATGGCTCGAGATTCCCCTTGTGCAGAAGCGGGAACTCGACCCTAACAGTGTGTTATTTCAGGAACACCACTTTCTTTTAAGTTCCTGATGTTTACAATATTACATGCATAATTATAGTGTATTTTAACTAATTAGTTCCCTATTTTGTCTGACTGCAAACCTAAAAATAAAGTATTAATATAAAAAAAACAATATACTTCTATTCTTGTTTTTACTTTGAAATATTAAGTTCCTCCATCAGTTGCTAAAAACAGTCATACAATAATAAAGTGTTTTCTGTATTCCATAAGTCGACACTGTTGCTCCATCCCACTAAATTATTGTACATTTTACAGTATACTACACTGCAATTTCCAAAGAATCCTATCTACGTCTCTTATAATTATTTTTGCAGGATTATAACTATCTGTATTTTCAGAGTTGCAGGTCCTCAAAGATCTCTTGATCCTTATTATAATAAGATGATTAGGCAATACTCGTAGGCGAGAGTCTTACAGATTATGCAGCAAGTCACGTCTTCAGCGGCTCCATATGGATATAGTAGAGAATGAATATATTATTTCATTATTTTGGCCGGTATTGTGATAACTTTCTGAGATAAGACATGGCAGATTTCCATGCAACCCTATATAACACATAACCACCATATCAAATTATTGCAATGTGTTAAGTCAGATTAATAAAAATTATTTCTGCTGCATCTATAAGTGACTCAGTATTACTAATACTATTATTATCATTAGTATGAGTGGTAGTAGTGTTGTCTAACTACCCTACCTCTAATATAAAAGATACATTTCTTACTCTTTTTTTCTTATTATGGGGACCCCAAACTTGCACAAACACACTGGTATATACATGCCTATTTGTGCTTTATTGCATCTGTGATGAATGGGAGTTAAATGGAAAATGTCACCTAGAAATGATATACAATCAATTGGAAGCATGTTATAAAGCAGGAGGAGCTGGATAGGTTGATATCTTGGCTTGTGGGAAAAGATTCAGTATGGCCGATTCTGTATGACTGGTATTTTATTCACTGTAATCCCTGCTCATTCTGGGGTTAGGAATTTAGGGGGCTGATACTAGTCAGTGATTGGCAGTATTCCTCTATAACTGTAACAGACAGAAAAAAAGACAAAGGTATAAACTGGGATATAAATTGGCGTGCATGCTGCATGTAAGCGCACGTTCACACTGGCCACTGAGCACAAAAAAAACAGACAGAAACATAAAGATTAAATAACCTGCAGAAAGTAGATAAACAGCATAGTGCATGAAAATAATATACGATAGTCCTAACTCTAATATTAAAAACCTTACCATTTGTCAAGTGACATGCATATAGGGCTCAGGTGGACTGAGCCCAACTAGTGGACACACAGCCAAGGATAAGGTTTTTAATATTAGAGTTAGGACTGTCCCAATTACGGTCACCGTGAAGTGGTGGGATGGTTTTCGTATTTCTTTGATCAAAAAACATGCTAACTAAATACCGTATATTATTTTCATGCACTATTCTATTTATTTATTTACTGCAAGGTATTTAACCCCTTAACGACCGCCGATACACCTTTTAACGGCGGTGGTTAAGGGTACTTAAGAGAAAGTATATAGCATCCGAGAAAGTATATAGCACTCCCAGAGTCAGATTTTTTCTGGGGTCTCGGCTACCTCCGGTAGCCGAGACCCCAGAGAACATGATTCGGGTCGGTTTTTACTGACCCTGCTTTTGCTATCGCCGTTATTAACCATATAACGGCGACCACAAAAAAAAGCCGCAATTTCGCATTTAATTTCTCTCTCCTCTGATGTGATCGCACATCAGAGGGGAGAGAAATAGGGTCCCCGGGTCCCCCAATCTGTCCCCTGTACCTCCCATGGCTCCCACAGCTCCCAGCATCTTCTTCCTGTAAAGAAAATGGCGGGCGCATGCGCAGTGCGCCCACCAAATCTGCTGGCCGGCAGATTCATTCATTCAGTGAAGGTACATTTTGATCACTGTGATAAACCCTATCACAGTGATCAAAATAAAAAAAATAGTAAATAAATCCCTCTTTATCACCCCCTTAGTTAGGAAAATATAATAAAATAAAGAAAATATATTTATTTTCATTTTTCCATGTCAGCTCACCGCCGCAATGGAAGCTGCTGGACGCTGCCCCTTATTTTCTTATGCTACTTAAGTAAAAGGTACCTCTTGAAAAAGGCGTGAAATGCCGAAACGTTGAGAAATGATGTACCTGTAATGTACCTGTATTCATGATTGTTCTCTGGATATGCATTTTTTTCAAATGAGCTAATATTGTCTTCAATAAAGACGGATTTTTTTGCATCCTATAAGCTATTGGTGTGCCGGACTATATTATTGGAATTATATGACTTGTTCTCCTGAGCACCCGCATAACTAGTGAGCATCCCCTCTATTTTTTCATGAAATAAAGAGGTAACAGGAAAAAGGGGATGGTGCCGACAAGGTGGATGAAGCCGTTGTAATAGGAAAAGGATTTATTGTTTAAAACAAATGAAGACATTTCAAGGATGTTCCGTCCCCTTCATCAGGCTTGTAACTGATTGAAGAAAAACATTAATTCCCATCCAAGAGGAAATGAAACAAAGGAAAAATTTATTAAAGATAAAAATAATTAAGAAGCAATATTTTTTTTTTCTAGAATAATTACAAAAATAAAAAAGCATACCGTACAAAGGAATAGATCACATAGAAATCAAAGAAGAAGAAAAACGAGTCACGAGTCAGAACAGTACAACAATAGACTGAGGCTCAAGTGCAACAGAAGATTTGCTAAGTTCACGATCTATGAAATTTTCCAATACCACGTCTTCCACTTTGAAAAACCCAAACCCTTTAGGAAACGCACAAATAAAGGCCAGAAACAGCGGAGAATCTACAACAGGAACAAAATGCAAATAGGTGAATGAATCATTGGAAGTGAATGAAGTGGATAACTTAACAAATCATTCCCTGAATGAAGAAAAATTGTCATTATTTAAAGGACTGAACTATTTCTTGCCAGAGAATTTTGATTTTACTGAATTTAAAATCGATCAGTTTAACACTAGGACTACTGGACTCGTGACCCCGCCTAGAACTACTGAAAGGAGTCATTTTGACTCCTTGCTTGTTTTCGTTTATTTTTAGAGTTTCATTTGTGGTTATTTATTAATAATTATATTTTTTGTAATGTATTATTATTGTGAGATCCAACAGTAATGCTTTTGATTGTTTTTTTTCTGCTTTTCTTATTTTTCTACAGAAAATAACAATAATTATAATAGACGTTTTTCAAACATTTTTTTTTATTCAAGTGCACACATATAAACAACAACTGAAGAACAAAAAGTAGAGAAAATGTAGGTGGAGGAGCATAAAAATGAAAATATGGCGCAGAATTCACCTTCTAAACATTTGGTGTTTCGCATTTTAGGCATTGCCTTTGATTTATGGCAGTACATTGCCCACACAAAGACTTACCACAAGTCTTACAATTGCCGACAGATCTATTTTTCTTGCACTTTTCTTTGATCTGGCAAAATTTTGTTTGAACCATCACTTCTGAGCATGTAGAAACTTGGGACGTGGAACCCTTTTCCCTATCTGTGACATAAGGACCACTCAACTCTCTCACAAGCGTTTGCAAAAATGCCTTGCGTGACATTTTTTGGTGGGTTATCTCATTGAATATTATCCATGCATTTATACCCGCAAAGTCTAAGGCATTTTCAAATGCATGAACAGGCCATCTCCTTGTGCATGTTCGTGTGGTATATTTTCGTGCCATCTGATCCACTACATCTACTCCATATTTTGTTTCATTGTAAAACTTTACCGTTTCTGGAGTTTTTTTAGCGGAATCAGACGCAACAACAACATCTGGATGGACGGAACTCAAAATGACAACATTTTTGTTGGGCTTTCCTTGATATACTGTAAGTGTAAAATTGTCTTCATTTCTAAACACTTTAGTGTTGTACAATTCCTCTTTCATGGATTTTATTTCTTTAGGCACTTCTCGCCTTATCTTGTTCAGTGTTCCCACGATGGTTGTTCCTTTGCTTTTTAGCTGTTTAGCTAATTTTACTGAAGTAAAATAATTATCGGTTGTAACATTGCGACCTTTTTTCAAAAACGGGTCCAATAACTTCATTACCACATGGTCAGCTAAACGGTCCTCAGCACGGCGTGTGTCATCTTTGCCTAGATAAGGGAAGCCATTTGCCAGATATTTGCTCTCCTTATCAACAGCTAGCCAATATTTGTGGCCATATTTATCTGGTTTGGAAGGCATGTACTGCGTGAATGGACACCTAGTTTTGCTTGGGAAAAGTTGCTCATCCACCGTTATGTATGGGCCAGGTTTGTAACACGCAATACAATTTTCAATAAAGCTGTCCCACACAGTAGAAAATAGAGCAAACTTGTCCGTTTGCAGTCTCTCCGATCGAGTAGATTTCTCATCAAATCTGAGAAACCTCATAATTTCAACAAAGCGGTCCCTAGACATTGTCGCTTTGCAAAACGGTATTCCCCAGTCATTACACCAAATACTGCTAATCGAGTGACGGTTCGTGCCAGATATTCCACGAGCATAGAATATCGCAATGAATGCATCTAGCTCCTCATCAGATAGAGTAAACTGTAAATTATTCTTCCTGCATGCTTCTGCAAGCGTACAGTTCTTTATATGTGTCAATATATATGAATCAAAAATTAGCATAAGATAAGAGCCTAGAGTAAACAAGCTATTTTGTTCAGCATTACACAGTAATACAAGCAGGTAAAACACAAGGAAAATGTGAAAAGTTGACATGTAAATTGAACTACATCTATATGAACATCAGGGTAAATAAGACAGAGTGAAAAAATTATGCACAAAACTTTATAGCAACATTTAGTGACAAAAGGACCTCAAAATATAGTAGGGAGTCAAAATGACTCCCTTCAGTAGTTCTTGGTAAATTTTGAAAAAAACGCGCAAATTTTTCACCAAAATTATTTATTCTCACAAAATCTTTTTTCACATCATATTTGAGGAAAAGTCACCGAGTTTCAAGCCGGAATTCTGAAAAATGTAGTCACAGAAGAGAAATAAAAAACGAAAGGAGTCAAAATGACTCCATCAGTAGTTCTAGTGTTAAAGACACTAGAAAAATGTATGTTAATGTAGAAAAATTATTTAGAAACTCAACACGATGCTCCTAAGCTTAGGAGGAACAACTGCCTCAATGTTTAATACACAAGATATGGTGTTTGTGCACTAAATTAAATAAAAAAATGGAAAGATGTAGTTATTCGGAGGGCTAATAAAGGAGAGAACATAGGTTTACTAACTTAAGAATTCTATGTGGCAGAAGCATTAAGACTTACAACATTGTATCACAGGATCTATCACTTACGAATGTTTTTAAGAAGACAGGTAGAAAGTGGGATGTTATCTAGGAAGGGAGCAGAGAAGCTCCCCCCAAATTATAGGCAGAAACCGCACTGGTACTGTATCCCCAAAATACATAAATCTTTAACTGATCCTCCTGGACGCCCTATAATGACAGGTGTAGGGTCCCTCACAAAACCTTTATCTAAATACCCGGATTAGCTTTTAAGACTTCTTTTATTAGGTGTGGCTTCATATATAAAGGGGATGGGTAAGTTCCTAAAGTAATTAATGGTATAGATTGGCAAGACAATTTTGCATTAGTTTCTATGTATGTGGAAAGTCTCAATACAAGAATTCCACAAAATTTGGGCATAGAGGCCATTAGATTTATTTTAGACAATATAGACAAAAGGCAAGAATAAATATTTTTTTTCTGTAGCTTTGGATTTAATCTTGTCTCAAAATACCTTTACATTTTTGGGCAACTGATATTTGCAATGAACAGGAACCGCAATGGGGACAACAGTGGCATGGGTTTTTGCTATTTTATTCCTAGCCACTACATTAAGTTCATCGGAACATATCTTTGATATGTAGATGATGTATTTATTGTTTGGGCAAGCACTAAAGAACAATTCATCTCATGTCTTATTTAAATTATGTGAATTCTGAGAACATAAAGTTCAAGTCAGTGTTTGGAGGGGACACTTTATTTTTAGATGTTAAAATTAATGTGAGAAAAGTAAAGATTGACTCTGAAACACAGAAAGCCAACCTCCACTAACACCCTTCTCCATTACAATAGTGCTCACCCCCAACATGCGAAAAGTGCTTAACCCTACCCTATAGTCAGTTTTGAGGTTATAGAAAATTAATAATAATATGAAATATTTGTTGCAAGGTAGAAGACCTCAAAAACAGATTTTGTAAACAAATTGTTAAAAAGGGAATAAAAAAAGAAAAGTAGACAATGCTGAAACTGAAGGAATGTCAAATCAAAATAATAAAAGATTTATTTTTACCTTCAAATATGGTCCTATGGAAAATATCATTCATACTGTTATTATAAAGAATTGGCATTTAATCAAGAGTGATAAAGATGTACACGATACAGCTAGTCAGAAACCTATTTTTTCCTATAGAAGAGGCCGCAATTTATAAGATGTGTTGATTCATAATAGAATTAATCCTGAGCCAAAAAATTGGCTACATAGAATTAATCTAAAAGGCTATTTCAAATGCGGGAATTGCTCTTTTTGCCATCTACATGTTATGAGCAATCCCTTGCAAATAGGCCCCGTTGCATATCAATTAACTGATTTTGTTTTTTGTAGAACTAATTATGCAGTTTACATTGTTTATTGTTCCTGTAAATTTTACTATATAGGTAAAACAATCAGACCCCTAAATGTACGTTTTTGCAAACATTATCAATTAACTCAGGCAAAGCTTCTCCCAAATTAATCAAGAATATACAGGATTATCATGTTGCAGATCCTAAAACATTGAATTTTGCAGGTCTCGAAAGAGTTAAGTATCCGCAGAGTGGTGATCACTAATAAATGCTGTTAAAAAGAGAAGCCAGATGGATAATTAACACAGGTGCTCAGGCCACTTAGGCAATAGAAACAATAAAATGGATTTATCTGTGTTTTTTAAGTTATTACTTATAAGTACTTTTTTTAAATTTGCTGTAAGATTTTTGTATTGACGTGTATTGTTGGACCGATGGGCCCTGCATACAGCCGTATCCACCCCTTACCCGGCTTTCTCACACCAAAAATGTGCTTGATGAAAACAGTTGTTTGTCAAATCATTAGGATCTTCCTGGATCAAAAACAAATATTCACTTATTACATTAAGATTAGAGATGAGCGAATTTGTCCGTTTTTTGTGCCCGAATCTGATTTTGACATATTCGTGCCATATTCGAACCCTATTCATGCCGACTGTCTTATGATCGGATCCGAACATATTTGATAATTTCTACTCCCATTGACTCTAATGACGTTCCGCTGTGTTTGACGAATATTGCAAAAACAAAATTTGATTCCGATCGTAGTCGGAACCGGATCCGAACAAATTCGCTCATCTCTAATCAAGATCTCTCTCTATCATCATTTCGGTGATGAGATTTCTATCTCCACCAGGCGAGCCTAAACATGCAAAAATTCATGAGCTCCCCTGACTGCGCTGCGTCGCTTCATTGAAGAAATATTCACATTTGTGTCTTTTAGATTGCACTAAGATAAATCTTTGCTTGCATTTGAAGTTGGGGTTTCTTGACTGTTTTCTCTAGGTGTGTGCACTTTTAAGCCTTCCTCCAGGTGCTGTCAATCACAGCTCAGCAGCTAAACTAAGAGTCTTTCAGTCTTGGACATTTATGAACTGTGATTAAAAGGAATCTGTCAACAGGTTTTTTTCTATGTAATCTGTGGACAACATGAGATAGGGGCTGAGACACTGATTTCAGTAGTGTTTTATCAGCAGGAGATTATCACTGCCTGGACTGATGCCCACATGAGACCTTGTCCATCCTTGCCCCAGGTGTGATTAGCAGCTTACTGTTAATACACAATGTGGTGTTGGCGGGGGCAGCTTACTGAGCTCTGCTATATGCTACATTTAAAAACTGATTATATCACAACTGCTGCACCAGTAAAGTAAGTGATAACTTGCTGGATTCAGGGTCTCTTTCCCTACATTATGCTGTTCTCAGATGAAGTAGTGAAAACCTTGTGACAGATTCCTTTCAACAAGTCCTAAGAGGGAGTGAAGGTTCATGCCCTCAATGAAGACTGTAAAGAAACACCCAGTTGCACTACAAGCAGAAATTTCACATGGTGTGCTTTAGAAGAAACAAATTAGAATATCTCTGCAATGGAGTGATGTTGTGCAAAAAGAAAAAAAGAGCTGCAGAATCAGGTGAGCTCAGGAATTTTTGAAAAGTATTTATCTCAATTTTTTGAGCAAATGACAGGTCTTTTTAAATTAATAAAATGCAGGTTTTATTGAATCTTTTCCCACAAACCTATAAATAAAACTGTATCTACTGTATCTATGCTGCTAAGTGACCTGATACTGAATGATCAGACTGGTTGTTCAAAGCTGACAAAGCAAACCAAGATATCCAGCTGTTTGGATATAAAACTTCACTAATTTATTAGTACAGGTTAAAAGGTTCCAGGCACATTAAAAATATTGCATCAAGTAAAAAACTGACACAATTCGGGTATAGACCTGTCTTGAATGATGGTTTCTCAATGTGAAAATTTCTGTTTAAAGACAACCCCTTCTTGAACTAAATGTTTGGCCCATGTAAAATGAAAAAAACCTATACTCACGTCCCGTGCTGGTGCTGTTCCAGCGGTGTCGGCACTCGGGTTCCCAGGGCTCTGGTTCGGTGGAATGGCAGGTGGTGCCCGTTGCCTAATCAACGCTGGCGTCACTGTCTCTGTCCTTGTATGGATTGAACATGAAGAGGAAGTCAGAGATCAGCCACATCCCGGACTTCCTCTTCATGTTCAATCCGCATCAAGGTGGGGACAGTGACGCCAGCACTGATTGGGCGCAAAGCACCACATTTCATTCCACCGCACCAGACCTCCGGCACCCTGAGTGCCAACAACACTGGAACGGAGCCAGTACGGGAGGTTTTTTTCTTTAACGGAGCCAAACATTTAGTTTAAGATGGGTTTTCCAAGTAGTGGACAACCCAATTAAACTGGAAGTAATTCATAGAAAAATAGGGGTAGTTTATAGAATCAACTTAAACTTGGATTTGGTGTCACCTGAGCTACCCTTACTTTCTTTGGATTACATCCACTACTGGTTACCGTGCCTAGCCATGATCATCGATGAGCGAGGCTTTGGCAGTCTACCATCATATGCCCTGATGGATGTTCCCAGTATAACATTACACAATGAGATCCATATAAACTCTTTCCTTTCTGATTGTGTTCCCCTGTAAAGCATGTTCTTTTTCTTTTATCCTATAGACAATTTATCTTTAAAGAAAATGTTTTATAGAAATTTTTTTTACTATTGAAATGCAGTATTTTAAAGCCATGTTTTTTTTTCATTTCTGGGAGTGATTTTTATGTGTCTATCCATTCATAAACACATTCCTTTCATAGTGTCACGGGTCTGTCAGGTGTGACAGACAGTCATCCTGGATCCGGCTGTAGAAGGTCTTTGCGATTAGCTCTACAAGCACCTTCTTGATTTTGGCATCTTTGCTATGGAGTGATATACTTCTCCCTCTAGGACCCAACAGTTACATTCACCTTCTGGTGCTAATTAACACATCCTTGCTGAAGGTTTAAATACCTGCAGTTGCTTCAGCAGGGTACTGGTGTTAGCTCAAATTTCCCTCTGTCTGGTTAGAAGTACTAGCAGTCGGCTAGTGTCTAATTGGAGGATAGCTGGTGTGATATCTCGGTAGTCTTCTCATGCTAAGTGAATCACCTCATTTGTCCACCCTTTCTATCTTTAGTTGTAGTACGAGCAGACTAGCGCAACCCTGTCCCATCTCTATCCAGGGCCTATCGCTAGGGTCAGGCAATAGGTGCAGAATCTATTTAGGGACATTTAGGGCAGACAGGGTGTTGTTAGATCTGCCTAGGGGTCTCCACTTCCAGCTTTCCTAGTGTTTGGTCTTCCCTTCTCTCTCCCCGCTGTTGTGCACCTTACTTGTCCCTCACAGAGCGTAACACATAGTGATCACTAGAACAGATACAATAGGCTGACATTTCTTGTTGTCTTCAGCTTGCTTGTCAGTTTTGTTGTAGAGATTGGCAAAATCATCTCATTATCGTTAAAGGTTTAGTGAGTTAACAACATTTGTCACATATTCACAGGATAGATGGTAAATATATGATCACTGGGATTTGGTTGTTAAAGGTGCTTAAAGAGTCTTGTATGAGTGGAGCAATAGAGCAGTCACAATTCCAGTTGGCAATGAATGGAACAATGATCACACATGTTTAATACTACTCCGTTCACAAAGAGACTTTTGGTCTCCTTTTAGGGATAGGTCTGGGTCTCATCCAGAGCAATCATACGTTTATTACTTAACCTATGGTTAGGTGATATACTGTATGTCATCTATGGGACTTATAGGCCAGGGCACCAGCAGTGAAGCAATGGCAGCAGCCGCAAAGAGCCAATAGGAGCAGCAGAAGAGAATCAGTCAAGGCAGCATAGAGAGGCAGTGCTGGACCTGAATATTGGTTTGTATGTTATTTTCTATGGACAATTAAAGCAACACCAGAAAACCCCTTTAAGCTATAACAGATAACCTATTAGGTCCTGCATCTGTTGTATGAAGATATAACACCTGCTATATACCTGATGCCATACTTCAGCAAATCCAGTGGGGTGAATTGGGCTTCAGCGCTCCCACTCCTGGTAACAGCGGCCACGACCGCTGAGACCACGGGTAGCGCCTGCTTTCCCTCCTCCTCTGACCAAGTCGCCGGGTCAGGCAGACTTCCCTGACTTCCTGACATCCCGGATGTGGGGAACTCTTGACCTGGGGTCCTACCTGGTGGCTCCTCTCCCGGGACGCCCCCTCCCCCCATGGCCTGTTCCTCTTCCTGCAGGGGCCCTAGACTCAGCAGGCTGGATTCACTTAGGGGCCCTACACTGCCCATAGCAGCCCCTCCCTCCACCTCTGAGCTCTCCCATACAGCCTCCTCACCTGCCCTCACTGTGAGCCCTGTGTGTGTAGTGTCAGTGCATGGCTTACCATCAGGTTTCACTCCCTCCTCCACTGTTGGAGGCACATTCAATACATTAACATTAGCATTCACAGTAGAGTCATGACATTCTTGGGGAGCCGGACTTGGGGGTTCAGTGGCCACATACTGGGACACTAGCCGCCCCAAATCGGTCCCAAGCAACACATTTGCAGGAATATTCGGCGTTACTCCCACCTCCCGCATCCCCCTCCCGGCACCCCAATCCAAATACACCTTGGCAACGGGCAGCGCCGGTTCAACGCCTCCAATTCCGGAGACGGAAAGGGTTTTCCCAGGTACCAAGTCTTGAGGGGACACCACCTCAGGGCATACCAGGGTTCGTTCAGAGCCTGTGTCCCGCAGTCCCATGACCGCTGAGCGGCCGATGGTGACGGGTTGGTAATTGTCTAGGGACCTCCCACCACCCCCTCCCACACACAAAACAGTGGACGGTTTCTGGGACAGGGATGGGGCCTTCTGGCGCTGGGGACATGCAGCCTTAAAGTGTCCTGGCTGATTGCAATTATGGCAACGTCTGGGTTCTGTTCCTGGCCTGGAGAGGGCAGCAGGGGGGTACACCCCTTGCACTCTGGGGGCTGGATATGGGGCTGGGGCAGGATTGGGCTTACCCCCTCTCCAGGTGCTGCTGGCAGGCTTCTTTGGCTCCTGCGCCCTGTTGTTGGCATACTCGTCTGCCAGGGCAGCTGTAGCAGAAGCCCCCTTTGGTTTCCGGTCACGGAGGAACTGCTGGAGGTCCTCTGGGCAGTTCCACAAAAATTGCTCCACGACAAACAGTTCCTGGACCTCCTGGTGGGTAGTGAGCTCTAGACCCGAGGTCCAGTGCTCCGCAGCTCTCAGCAGGGCCCGCATGTGGTCGGTCCAGGTGTCCTTTGAACCCCGCTGCAGGCTCCTGAACTTCCTGCGGTACGACTCCGGGGTGAGGTTGTAGTGCTGGATCAGGGCCCCTTGATGCTGTTGTAGTCCTGCTCCTCCCCGGCAGGTAAGTCCCCCAAAACTTCCAGGGACTTACCCCTCAAACGGGGGGTCAGGTACCTTGCCCACTGATCCGGGGCCAGATGATGTTGGAGGCATGTCCTCTCAAAAGCCAGCAAAAAGGAATCCAGGTCTCCATCCTTTTCAAGCAAGGGAAAGTCCTCCGCCCGGACCTTGGAAGCCCTTGTCTCCGGTGGGCCTGGTGCGTCCAGTGGGGGCCCGAGCTGAGCCATTTCCAGTCAGTGCCGGCGCTCCGCAGCTTCACGGCGTTCTGTATGCTCACGCTCCGCTGCTCTCTCTGCCGCTGCTTGCTCCCGCTCCGCAGCTTCACGACGTTATGTATGCTCATGCTCTGCTGCTTTCTCTGCTCTCTCTGCCGCTGCTTGCTCCCGCTCTGCTGCTTTCTCTGCCGCCACCAGGAGTCTGTCATAGGTGGCGTCATTACCAGCCTCGAGCTGTGCCATAGCCGCTTGGAAAATGGCCTCCGATCTGGACAGGCTGGGACGGGCAGCGACTGGACAGTCCACTGTGAGACTGAGCACGGGGGTCGGGCTCCTTGGGGAGCCCTGGCTGAGCTCCCCCTCATCGGTATCGAACCCCTCATAGGCCACAGCATTGGCCTCCCCCTTTGCCCTACTCCTGGTGCCTTCCGCCATCTTGGGAACCTTTGGTTACTGAAACACAGCTGCAACCCTGACCTTGCACACAACTTGTTATATTTACACTCTGACCGTCTAGTGCTGGGCTGACCTTAAGACCCCAGCAGTGAAAGTACTGCTGGTAGTCTCTAGTGTCTGGGAGTAGGGGTCCCACGCACACTATTACTCTGATCCCACCGCTGCCACCAATTTGTGAGGAACTAAGCCGACCGCCACACGGTAGCCCGGGTATCACAGCTTCTGATACCACCGCCGCTACCAAATGTGACGGTCGATCCCTTTCCTCCCACGTCACCAATGGGACGTAACTCCACAGGTACAGCTCTCCGGCGCCCCCCTTTGTCTCTCAGGTCAGTAAGAGAACTGCACCTAGAGCAAATGGCCGCCGGGGAAGGTGTCCTGTTACCCACTGGGTATTCTAAGATTCGTGATCAGAGTAAAAGCATCAGCCCAAGATTAATTTTATGGTCTAATTTGCCTTAAGGGCGCACTAGATAATTACAGGAATATACAGTAAAGCTATACAACGTAATTACAATGGATTTGCAGTCAGAGTAAGAATACAACAATAATGTACAAGGCTTAAAGGTATAAGCTATAGATCAATATTACCGGTTGTATGGTCATGGGGAGGCATGGAGCTCTGCGTTCCCCAGGTGAAAGTCTTCAGTTGCTGGACAGCCCCCAATGCATGTGCTGCAGCTCCATTTTGCAAGTCTGTCCCTGGTGCTTCTGTGTGTGAAAATGGAATGAGAGACCAGCCTCTTCTTGGCTACAGCTTTTAAACCTGCTAGGCCCTTCCCCATTTGCTTTGAAGCCCGCATATTAACTGGCCTGCAATTCATATGGAGCAGGAAACAATGGCTTGAGCTTGAGCTATTTACCATACGACTGACCATCTTATTCAGACCCTGGCCTAAACCAATTAGCATGTAAAGGCCTATTGATTCATAGTGGACATCAAAGCTGGCCGTACTGAATATGCTAATAGGCCCTGTGTAACTAAAAGTCTGTGGCTGTGTGAACTGACAAAATGGAGGCTGGTACAGGCCCTATACAAAATGGTGGCGGTCCCGACTTCACAGGGATTATTTCAAAGAGGAACTGGTGGCAGAATACCGTATTGTTTTAGTGAGGAACTCAGGTAGTGAAGGCTGGGAGGTTTATATATATATCCCCAGCCAGGACTGGTAATATATATCCCCCTCACTGGGAGCACCTCACTAACTCATACCTGTAAGGGAAGACTTTCTGGCGACTATTTGCCCTCGGTGCAGTTACTTGACTAACCTGGGGCAAGTGGTGGCGCCAGAGAGCCGACCCCTGCTAGGTCCTTCTCTTCCCTCCCCCCAAGGTGAGCGAAGTCGACCCCCCCTTCCCCTGTGAGATCTTTCACATGTACGTACCATAATGCCTGACAATGCCTACATCTTCTGTTTTAGGACAGTTTCAGAAATCATTTTATTTCACATGCAGGAAAAAATGTGTGTGTTTTTCAGTGTTTTAAATTTTTCGTCCTTTTCCAATTTTTACAATCCTTGTTACATCCAATTTGCTCGTATGAAAAAAATAGCATCCCCTACCCATTAAACAAACAAAAAAACAGACGGTTTTGGGATTGATTTGAATTGGTAAGTTTGATCGACAACACATATCAAAGTAGAACATGTCTCCGTTTTATTTTTTTTTCGTGGCCAATCAGTCAACAAAAAAAGGAACTTCAAAAGGCTCATTAATGGTAATGAGTCTGTGATCTATCCACAAAAATAGAAGATATTTCATGTACCAAAAATATTTATGAAACCAGCCAAAAATGTATTAATACAAGCCTCGTTGAAATAAAATTTTCTGCCGATACTCTGCAATTAACTTAGATTGTAAAGACATAAACTTCTAGTTATTTCATTGAACAGATGTTCAGTAATATAACGTCATATTTGTGGTTTTCCTCCTGGAATAGGCCACTGACTGAATTGCAGTAGCCAAGGCAAATCATTAGTCTTGACAGGAAATCTTTACGACCAATGAATCTTCTAACATGCGCTATTTGGGTTTCATCAAAATCAAGATTGATACAGTGCGTAATTTATAACAATAGATTTGCAGCCAGTGATTTGGAACGTATGCAATCACCAAGGCTGTCGGCTATGAATATATATTTAATTGGACTTTTTTGCTATATTGTTTCCAAAATGTCATAAATATTTGGCTACAGATGGCTCCTCTGCAAAACGTTGGCAAGGCTGTGCCTTTGACAAAATGTTTTGCGATAACATACCAATATATCGTGTCTTAGACTTACATCAATTCTACCCCTAGAAGGGAAGGAAAACAGAATATAAAAATAAGACAAGGTGGACCTGGATCAATGAGCATAAAAATAGCTGAAGTCAAAGCCTGGGAAATAAACACATGAAACCTTTCCAGATTTAGGTGTTACTATCATATAACCAAAAGCAATCGTTCGGGGGTAAGCGATTCAGTGTATTACAATCACTTACCAAACCATCTGGCACTGAAATCTATTGACTTTCCTAGGTATGCTGTAACACTGGCAGGAACTTAGTCCTTGTATATTACAAAAAAAGCAAAAAACTTACTAGCACCTCCAAACAAAATAAAGCAAGTGTAAACAGGTGCAATCTGCTGTGACTGCATAATATCCAAACAAAAGCATACAGCAGCACTCTGTAAGCGCTAAGATGAATGCAAACATTGCATATATGAAATATGATCGGCATTACTGCTATATAGACTATAGTTGTAACAATGAGGGAACCTTGTGAAAAAATGTAAAATATCCAGTGTGATTGTCTTCAATTAAAAAATTAGAAGTCTTTATTAACAATCCTTAAAAGTCACAACAGGGTGCATGGGTTTGAAAAATGTGCAAATCGAGCAAACGCTTTTCAAATTTCAATCCTTATTCATGGCCATTTTTTCACATGGTTCTTGGACAGTAGCACTGCAGGTTTCCTTGCGTGGAGCCTTCTGTGAAGGTGAGCTGACATTTTTCCTTTTTGAATGAAGGTACTTAGCGCATAAATTGGCCAATTCATTAGAGCCCATCAGCCACAACAAGGCATACCTTTCTTTGATGTGACCCTAACCTAATTTCATGCCTCTCTTGGGCTTTTATGGAGGATGTGACTGCTGCCTTTTCTCATTGAGCACTTCTCCCATCAGTCTAAGGCTGATTTTAATTAGGGCTGATCCTACCTGCCTTTTACATGTGTAGGCTTTTTGCCCGGGCGAGGCATAATATTTGGTTAGGGTCCCATCAAAGAAAGGTGCACCTGGTGGGTTCTTGTGAATTGGCCAATTTATGCACTATGTACCTTTATTTAAGTATATTCTATATAGCAGTAATGCAGTTCACATTTCATATATCCAATGTTTGCATTCATCTCAGCGCTTACAGTGCGCTGCAGTATGCTTTTGTTTGTAAGGACTTTATCCTTGCAGTCGTGTTCACTGTCATTGAATATACTGCTGTACAGAAATGTGTGGCGGATAAAAGATCCTGATTTTTGCTTTTTCACAGGATTATTCTTAAGATTCAATATGAAAAATATCAATATATCTGATTAGATTGACATACAAATGTATAATGCCAAAAATATATGCAGTATTATATACACTTTTCAGCATTAAAATTCCGAGACCAAGAAGAAAAAATCATGGAGTTACGAAAATCACAGGATAGATAGACATGTTAATACGCAAATGATGAAATAATGGAAATAAAATGTATTCGGTAATGAGTATAAGCGCCACATACAGGCACTTACACCCCTTGGATGCTATCAATGAGGTTATTAATGATTGTTTCACGTGGTTCTCATCACTGGTAAACTTGTAATTGCTTGAAAAACACTAAAAAAAAATTTTGGGAAGAAAATACATTCCTCAAAATTGGAATTGTAACACCAAGAAGCAAAAATAGTGGAATTGTGGAAATCACATGATCATTGACAATACACACTTAATGATATTCCAATGATGAAAATATTGTAACCACTTTTTAAAACATTTTTATTTATTCAGTATTGAGTATAAGCGTTACGGACAGAAATACATGCACTTACATGTTTGGTATGCTATCAGTTACATTATTAATGGTTGTCTAAGAAGTGTTCTACCATGCCAAATGCCCTTAAGATTGCGAAAAATCAAGATCTGCTTTTGTCAGCTCCCTTTTCAATTGCTGGCCATGCAGGCTGTTCATAGTAGCATGAACAACATTCCGGATGACGCTGTCATGTTGAAAAACTGCTTCTGGGATACTTTGGAGAACCGGCTCTTCCACTGGTTTCAGGATTGCTCCATGTAAACTACAAGTGAATTGGATGATACATAGCAAGTCTACAGTGAAAAAGTGTCCACACAGATCATCAAAAGGCAATTGCATGACTTTGAGCTATGAGGCAGACAGTCAACTGCAGGTGTTTCATTGAACTCACCCCATTGCTCTGAAAAGCTATCATAGTGCAGTGAAAGATGGCAAAGGAGGCTGATATGGAGAACATTCATGGTGATCAAAGATTTTGCTGGTTGGACAAATACAAGTTCCAAAGACACTAGCTCCATAAACCCAGAAGCATCAACAAAAGAAAAGCAGCCTTCAGAGCAGCAAAACAACGCAAAGCATCAGTGTCCATAGC
This sequence comes from Oophaga sylvatica, assembly GCA_033576555.1. Taxonomy (NCBI): domain Eukaryota; kingdom Metazoa; phylum Chordata; class Amphibia; order Anura; family Dendrobatidae; genus Oophaga; species Oophaga sylvatica. The sequence continues at coordinate 163,973,184 of JARQOD010000007.1, read as the reverse complement.
ACAGTCCTTTAGCTCCTCCGAGAGATAAGAGGGAGTTCCTGTTCTCCCAAGACACAAGCCACCACTAACTCACATGGACAGGTATTTGCCACCCATGTGATGTTACCCATGTTGAGATCATGACCCTGATCTCAAACAGATCCTGGCAGGATTCTACTCCCTCAGGCCTGTGGGCACACAGGCTGTGGTAATGTCCAGCACTTATGCTTGGTCTGGAGCCACATGCACAGCAGGCCTTCTCTCTCCCAAGTCACAGACCATGTGCCAAACAACAGCCTCCATTATGTAGGCTGTAACCACACCCACATGTGAGGTATGTGGGTAGCCAGACCCGCCCATCTCTCATAGCTACCCACAACCCAGCCCCAGGTGCACCAAATGACATCTTAGAGCTTATATGCACTATAGAAAAATACTCCGGGTTACCTCACAGAGAGCAGTCATCTCTGTGACACATACCTCTCATTGATTACAAGTCACATAGAGTGATTGCTGACTTGTACCCTAAGGCCGAACAATCTCTTTAAAGTTAAGTAACTATGAGGGGACAAAATGTTAATCTGCTTTAAGTTTACTATGTGATTTTTATTAAATTAACATATGCTAATAGCTGTATTTGTGTGACAAAGGGAAAAGATAAAAAAAACTATAAATAATTTGTATTTTCAGTAAATTTCAAGTGTGAATAAAGAAATAATGAAGAAATTATAGTTTTTTCTTATCCTTTTTTTAAGCGTAATAAATGGTTAAATACATTTTCCGTTAGAGTTTACTGCTAAACAAAGCTGAAAAATTAATGTTTCCACCCAGTTTAACGGTAGCCCAATTTAATCTGCTGAGATACAGATTCTATGGCTTTGGAAATATTGTCCCAAATTTTCTCTTCTCTGTGGGAGTGTCGTCTATTACTGAGATTTAATTTTCATTTTTTGAGCTATTTGGATAATCGCACATGCAAAATCAGCAAACATGATGCTTAAATGAAGGAAACTTTAGATGTATGTGGAAGAAAAATGATAAGTTTATGTCATTTTTAAGGGGACCTGTCATCAGAGAAAACGCTATTAACCTGCAGATATGGGGTTAATCTGTAGGTTAATAGCATTGTCAACCTGCCTGGGGCGCACACATAGCCAAATGATGCAGGGAGAAAGTGAACTTTATTCCTCCCAGAGTATGGGTTGCAGACGCCAGCGCGGGTTCAGTCACCGCTCTGAGTATACAGAGTAGTGACTGTAACTGCTCCCCTGGCACTGACTGACAGCCAGCGCCAATGCAGGGCCAGTGTCAGTCAGTGCCTGGGGGCACGGTTACAGCTGCTGCTCTCTCTATACAGAGAGCATTGACTGAACTAGTGAACCGCGTCGGCGCCGTCCCCATGACTGAAACTGAACATTGCCGAAGGGAATAAAGTTCATGTATCATTTTCTTTCCGCAGTGTTTGGTTCTGGCGATTAACCTGCAGATTAACCCCATCTCTGCAGGTTAATAATGTTTCTATTAACAAGTTCCCTTTAGGGCCTGTGCACACGTTGCAGATTCCTAGCGGTTTTGCCGCGATGTTTCGCGGCGGAAACGCAGCAAAACCGCGGCAAAACCGCTTACACAATACAACTCATTAAGGCCTATGGAATTCCGCAATGCTGTGCACATGTTGCGGGTTTTTCCGCGGGGAATCGCATCGCGGGAGAATCCGCAGCATGCTCATTCTTTTTTGCGTAACCGCGGCGATTCCGCCGGCATAGGAATGCATTGAACCAATTACTTTCCGCATGTGGCTGTGCCCACCATGCGCAAAGTAAGCGGTTCATGTGCGGATGGTACCCAGGGTCTGGAGGAGAGGAGACTCTCCTCCAAGCCCTGGGTACCATATCCATGTAAAAACAATAATTAAAATAAAAAATAATGATATTCTCACCTTCCAGCGTCCCCCGCAGCTTTCCCGCCTCTCAGCGACGCTCCCGCCAATCCCGTTCCCAGTAATGCATTGCGAGATCACCCCAGATGACATAGCGGTCTCGCGAGATGCTACGTCATCGGGGTGATTGTCGCAAAGGACGCCTGGGAACGCAATTGGCCGGGAGCGTCCTGAGAGGCGGGAAAGCTGCGGGGGCCACCGGAAGGTGAGAATATCATTATTTATTATTTTTTTTATTATTTTTACATTAGATCTTTTTACTATTGATGCGACATAGGCGGCATCAATAGTAAAAAGTTGGTCACTTGTTTGACTCGTGTGACCTACCTGTCAGATCGCTTGTAAAACGCTAGCATTCTGCAAGCTAATTACGCTTGAAAAACGCTAGTTTTTAGCGGGAATACGCATACCTATAACATGCGTATTTCCCGCGGCAGGGAGGTGCGGAATTGCAGCGGAAATTTCCATGGCAATTCCGCAACGTGTGGACATAGCCTTAATATTGCATTACACTGCCCTGTATGTACGCAAAAAGCTATAGAAAATGCTGCACCATTTATAGCCTCTGTGTGGCATTGTGCTGCATTTTCTACGGCTAGCACAGAATAAGTTAGCTGAGTGACAATCAGTCAGTATGCACCTTATGACAGAGGTTGCAACTCAATTATCTGTCTTTTTCTGAGCTCCTCAGTTGATTTATGACCACAGACCACATCAAAGTTAAATGTGCAAGGAAATATAGGAAACAAAGTGAAAACAAAACTGTGCATAATTCTTAATGAAGCCCAATTGTAAACATATATTTTGGTGCCAAATATATATTTTTAAAGAGAATCTGATGCTTGACACATGCTGCCCCAATCCAGCATTTCAACCCTCCAGGTTTTGCAAAAAGAGAATGGCCTCCGTGAGTACCACCTAATTTGCGACGTTGCTAGATGATGGACTTCAGTGCTGCATATGTTGGAGCATCTGTTTCAGATAAGTAAGCAAAGACATTCAACAGGAAATCTCAAGCTTGGATTACTTTGGAGTGGAGGGAGGGTGGTTGTGCTAGTAAGGGGATAGATAGAGTAGACAAAGAGAGTGAGACAGTAGGAGTCTATGAGGATTTAAGGAGGCTTGGATATGCAAGGAAAGTAGGGAGCTGAGTAGGAGTAACAAATGTGCTAATAGTATGAAATGTCTGCTGGTAAATGCAAGAAGTCTCGCAAAAAAAATTAATGAACTGGAGACTCTTATGATGGTCACAGAGTACAATGTAGTGGGCATTACAGAAACCTGGCTGAATGAAAGTCATAACTGGGTAACAAATGTAGAGGGTTACACTACATATATAAAGGACAGGAAAGACAAAAAAAAGGTGGAGGGGTGTTTTTTTCGTAAAATCCAACTTAAAACCTGTGCTCAATGATGAAATTGGGGAGAGCTGTAGCAATGTAGAGTCAGTATGGGTAAATGTACATGGGGCGGCAATAATGGAAAGCTGCTAATTGGAGCTTGCTACAAGACTCTTAATATATAGAAAAATATGTGAGGCATTAGTCAATATTTTGGCCAAGATATGCAAGCTCGCAACCCGTGCTAAGGGTCCTCACGCTTGCGAGTCCTAAAAGTAAAAAAGCAGCCACAAGAAGAGGACTAAAAATCCTCCAAAAATTCAAAAACAACAGAAAAAAGGCAGTGATGTTTACCTGCCCAGGTTTCCAATCAAATGCACTATCAGGATGCAGCGGATCCATGTAGTTAAGATGACGGTAACACAGGTGCAAAAACACAGATGAGACAACCACTCATGACCTACAAATCAATGGATGCTTTGCATTAGCTGTGAACGGCACCCCATACAAGCCTCTACAGTGCAATAATATACCAATCAACCACCCCCTCCATGGATTGGTAGACCGTGAGTGGTTGTCTCATTGGTATTTTTGCACCTGTGTTGCCGCTAAGACTCTTAATATAGCTGAACAGGAAAAGGATGAAATGCTGCAACAAATTAAAAAGGCAGCAAACAATAATACTTAGGGCACTTATTACAGGGGATTTTAAGTACCCTGACTTCAAAGGGACATAGAACCTGGTTGTCCTAAAAGCTGTAAGTTCTTATCCACAGTTCAGAACGATTACCTCTCTCAGATGGTAGATGAACTAACCAAGGGAGGTAATCTGCTGGGGTGGGTTTTGTGAATGCTCTGGATCTGACTTTGGAGTTTGTGCTCCCTCTGGTGGCTGCTGATAGTAGCTAAGCTGCCTTTGCTAACAGAAGTCCATCAGCTGGAGACGTTTGGCAATCAGGTAGCACTGACAGGGAGATATAAGGGAGTAACCTTCCCATGATCCTCGCGGTGATTTGTTGTTCTTCCTGGTCCCATTTGGAAATCAGCTTGCTCCTGCTGTCTCCTGTAACTTTCAGATAAGTTATTTACTGCTTGTTTCTTTGGGGTTTGTTTTCCTTTTGTTTTTCTGCCCTTCTGGAGTGAGGTCAGTCAGGTTCCCCGGCGGGGGCCTGTGCTGGTCTCTGGTTCTCATTTGCCACTGTTTATTTGTTCTGTCCCTGTTTTTCAGTGTCTGCTGGTTAGCTGCCTGTTCACACCAGAGCTCTGATCTAGCAGGGGAGAGATCGTGTGGTCTCAGTATTTTTGGAAATCAGACTTACTGGAATTTTTCCTAGGGTTTTGCCAGATTGCAGACAGTATTCTTTCCTGTCCTGTCCTATCTAGATAGTTTTGGGCCCCAGCGTTTGCTTACTCTATTTTCTGCCTACGGTTGTATTTCATCTTGTCTCACCGCCAATATATGTGTGGGGGCTACCTATTCCTTTGGGGCGCTTCTCCGGGGCAGTTAGCTTTCCCCTTTCTATCTTTAGGCTTAGTTAACTCTCCGGCTGTGACGAGGCATCTAGGTCATCGTAGGTACGTCCCACGGCTACTTCTAGTTGTGTGGTTAGTTTAGGGGTGTGCAATCTGCTAGTTACCAACCTCTCTGGTTGTCAGGCTGCCTTGGCTATTTTGGCTACTGTCCTCCTCGGCTACCGAATCATAACAGTGGGTCCTATCAAATAGACCAGATGCAATTTCAGATCTACAGATCAGTTTAAAAAGGACGTTCAGAAGTTACAGTCAGTTCAAAGACAGCAACCAGATTATTGCAAGGGATGGAAGGTCATATGACGAGAGGTTGGAAAAGTTGGGCTTGTTTATGTTAGAACAAAGATACGTCAGACAAGATCTCATTTACATGTACAGTACAGACCAAAAGTTTGGACACACCTTCTCATTCAAAGATTCTTCTGTATTTTCATGACTATGAAAATTGTAGAATCACACTGAAGGCATCAAAACTATGAATTAACACATGTGGAATTATACATTACACTTTACAAGAAAGTGTGAAACAACTGAAAATATGTCTTATATTCTAGGTTCTTCAAAGTAGCCACCTTTTGCTTTGATTACTGCTTTGCACGCAGAAAAGGTGAACGGATGGACTTTACATGCCTAGTTCCCACCGTGAAGCATGGAGGAGGTGGTGTGATGGTGTGGGGGTGCTTTGCTGGTGACACTGTTGGGGATTATTCAAAATTGAAGCGGTGAGCGGTCCAGTTCACCCCAAACCATCTCGATTGGATTCAGGTCTGGTGACTGTGGAGGCCAGGTCATCTGGCATAGCACTCCAACACTCTCCTTCTTGGTCAAATAGCCCTTACACAGTCTGGAGGTGTGTTTGGGGTCATTGCCCAGTTGAAAAATAAATGATGGTCCAACTAAACGCAAACCGGATGGAATAGCATGCTGCTGCAAGATGCTGTGGTAGCCATGCTGGTTCACTATGCCTTCAATTTTGAATAAATCCCCAACAGTGTCACCAGCAAAGCACCCCCACATCATCACACCACCTCCTCCATGCTTCACGGTGGGAACTAGGCATGTAGAGTCCATCTGTTCATCTTTTCTGTGTGCAAAGCAGTAATCAAAGCAAAAGGTGGCTACTTTGAAGAACCTAGAATATAAGACATATTTTCAGTTGTTTCACACTTTTTTGTAAAGTGTAATGTATAATTCCACATGTGTTAATTCATAGTTTTGATGCCTTCAGTGTGATTCTACAATTTTCACAGTCATGAAAATACAGAAAAATCGTTGAATGAGAAGGTGTGTCCAAACTTTTGGTCTGTACTGTATAAATATATGTGTAGTCAGTACAAGGGACTGGTACATGACTTATTACTTCTAAAGACCATACTATGCTCCAGGGACACTCATTACGGGTGAAGAAAGGAGATTCTGGCAGCTAAATAGGAAAGGGTTCTTTACAGTTAGAGCAGTCAGACTGTGTAATGCTCTACCACAAGAGGTAGTAATAGCAGACACTGACAGCTTTTAAAAAAGGGCAGCAGGATTTTCTTGATACAAATAACATTGGGGGTTATAGATAAATTAGTGACAAAATGTATAATTGGTGGAGAAAGGTTGAACTTGATGGACCTAGATCTTTTTTCAACCTATGAAATGATGTAATTATGTAACTTTAACTTAAATTTTATGTCTATGGAATATGACACTTCCATTGTATATTGTTGCTCAGATACAGTATGTTCTCATGCAGTAATTATCGATATGACGAATCTAACATTCTTTCATAAATAATGTAGAAAAATCTTTAATCAAGTTGTCCAGTATACTATATAGTGTATAAATCATGTGATGTTTTGGTCAAACTCATCAAAGATACACAGGTGATTAATGACTTCTAAAAAAAGGCTTTGGTAACATCGCCCAGTGGATGACTACAGCTTATGTGCATATCTCCCAGTGACAACTGTTTCCAACCACTTGACACCATTACTGCAGTCCTTCTCTAAGTTGTTGTTGATCACCTGTTTATGTTTGATGAAGGTCAATTTGATTTACACACTATATATGGAACAGCAAGATTAAAGCTTTTACTACCTTATCTAGCTAAGAGTGCCAGATTCTTTTCTATTTGGATTCCTTTGACACTTACCATTGGCAGCTGATGAAGGATGTGTGTTGCCTACTGAGGCACTTTGAAGAAGCTACTAATTTTACGAACATTTCCATCAATTATATTGTTTATATGAAAAGAAAACATGGATGCAACAAGGGATGGAGGAAAAACTTCTACATGTTTGTTGCTGTCCTGACGCTGTTGGGGACCTCCAATGACAATTCCACATGAAGCAGGATGTTAAGGAGAGAGAGAACATTCAACACCAGGTGGATATGGAGGGACATTTAGTTATCCCACAAAGAAGCAGGCAGAGGATCGGACTGACAGTGACTGTGAAATTGATAATAGCAATGCTTGCTATGATATCCAACCATCATCATGGGGTGAGGAAAGATAACCAAATGGGACCCTGGGTCATGCTTGCAAACAAGGCAAGCTTCATGCTTGATGGCCTGTGAGATGATAGGTGCATCGTTGGCATCAAGCAAAGAGATGACTATTGTACAGTCATTCTTTTACACCCTTGCCCTAAAATCAAAAAGGGTGAATTTATTCTGGCTTATAAAGGATAGTTAAAACTGGTGCATTATTAAGATAAGCTGTATTTCCTGCTAAGCAAAGCTTTTTCAGAGCAGATGCCTGCCATGCATTACCAGGAGACCCCTCTACACTGCAGCTCCAAAATGATCTTTCCTGTGCTAGTGTTAGCCTCCAGTGTATGTACACAGAGAGAATTGAGAGTGGCAGATTGCTGTCATGCCTAATTAGACTTTATTATCCTTTGAAAGTGTGGAAAACGTTAAAATTGCCTAAATGAATCAAAAATATTTAGACTTGAGAGTCCTCAGTGGTTGATACCTTTTAATGGCTAACTGAAAAGATGGTAACAAATTGCAAGCTTTTGAGACTACGCAGGTCTCTTCCTATATCTAAATGAATCAGGCATGCATCAGTTTGGCTTTTCAATCTTCTGCCTCTTATGCCAATGATAAGAACAGACATCTCCTGCTTGTCCATCATATTATATCTATAATGTGTTACCAGGGCTGCCAGTGCTGGCCCGACACAGCAGAACATCTCTTTGTAATCTATGGTATGAATTGCCACTACCAATAGACTGTCAAAGATTTCTTGCTTGTTCATTGTGTTTTTATACCCATACTGAACTGCTGTTGCTGCCAGGGCTTCCAGTGCTGGCCCTATACAACGGGACATCTTCTTGCCTGTCTCATCATATTCTATACTGTGCAGTTGCTGCCGCAATGTCTGTCACAAACGATAGACAGCCACTCATCTCCTGCTCGGTATCACTTGAGGAAGAGGAGGAGGAGTCGGAAAAATAAAGGAAGGTGGAATCCTGCCCCCTCACTACCAGTGTCAGGGACACAGAAAGCGTATGCCTTTTCTGCTGAATATCAGGTTTGGGATGAGTGGAATGACTTTTTTTCACCTATGCGGTGTTTGTGTGTACAAATTTTATTCAGCTGTGTGTGTGTGTGGTGTAAACTTTTTTTATTTAGAAGAGACAAAAAAACTAAACAAAAGAATCTAGAAACAAAAATATAAAAGTAAAATAAGAATTTAAAAATTATAAAAATAAAAAGCAAACTTACTAAACTGACGTCAGTAAAAAACAAACTATAAATTACTAAATTCAGTAGAAAATACTGTAGTAGTCGCCGATTACTAAGGTACATTTTTACTGTCATTAATCTAGTCCTATCAGCTAATCTAAATTTGTTTTTATTCTTTTTTTTACACAAAAAAGGCAATAACTGGACATCAGTCACTGATGTGCGTCAATGATCATCGCTCCACAGCTGTAGAATGCATGCACGGATGTGATTCTTTTTTTCCGCCCTGATAGTAACCATTACTCAATCAGTAAAAGACACTGTAGTAAACGCCAATTACTACAGTATATTTTTTTCTGTACCTAATCTAGTCCAATCAACCAACGTAAATTATTTATTTTGATTCTTTTTTCAGAAGAAAACAAAAAACAACCGGAGGCCGATCACTGATTTACACACGGTGTGGTGGAAAGGAGGGAGGGGAGAAAAAATAGATAGGGACAAAAAAAAATCCTCAAAAATAGAAAGCACAAGTGCCGATCATTGATTTGTGTCACTGATCAGCACTCGGCGGTTGCAGGATGCAAAGGGGCGGAGAAAAAATAGACAGGGAAGAAAAAAGTTGTGGAAAACAGTGAGCACGAGTGCAGATCAATGACTTGTTTCACTGATCAATGCACAGTGACTGCAGGACGCACAAAAAAGGAAAAAAGTGTCAAAAATTGAACGTCCTGTTGCAATCAATCAAACCAAAGTGTGTGGAATTGGGATGTGGACAGCTTAACTTTTCTCCCATCTCCAACTTCTTTACTGCAAAATAGTCATTACCACATAATGAGCATTGGGAATACATCTTTCTTTTTTCCTTACACAATCTGATTTGGCTAATGAGGATACCTTTAGAAAGTAAAATAAGATCACTTCAGCTAGAGGCAGTGGTTTACAAACCGAAAAGTTTCTGACAGGTTTCCTTTAAGTCTAAGAAAGAGAAAATAACCCTGGCTGAAGACATTTCTATACATATATGGTATTCTAGTTTTATTCTTTTATTCCTGTGCTCTGAATCACACTTGTCTTCACATAACTGCAGTCAACACTAATTAAAAAACAACTTTCACATAAAATCTAGAGAATATAGTTATTTCTGGTGACCAAAAATGCAGGCAATAGTTCAGTTTTCCTGATAGGATCTTTCATGAAACATCATAATGTCTATCACCAAGTAGCAGTAGCATATCTACCTGTGGGGCAGAGGGGGCGGTCATCCCGAGCCCTTTATTCTGAGGGGCCCACCCTGAGCTATGCTACTATAACTGTATCTGTGTGCACAGCACATCGATACAGTTACACTCTGCGGGAGAACAGGGAGAATCGATCTACCTGTACTGCCACCCTGCCACTATGGTGCCCCTGAGCAGTAGGGGATGTGGTGCTAGCAGTGGGCCCTCCATTTGTCATTGCAGTTGGATGCCGATACAGTTGACCGCATTGATGAGAGTGGGAGCATTATGCTCTCTCTCCCGTCATTCTCCTCTCAGTGTCTGACATCCCTGATCCAGACACTGACAGCGGGCGTGATGACGTCACTACTTGGAGCCCACTGTCCGGAGATGTGTGGGTGCTCGAAGTAGCAGGGGAACGAGGAGGAAAGGTGAGTATTGTATTTATTTATTTTTTATATACATATACAGCACTTACCTATATCACTTGAATTTTTGGATTATTATTCATAGACTGAGAGTAGCAATCCCATTTTCATAGTGCTTGAGTACTCACATAGTACATCACAATCAGATTAGGCCTTTTTCCATCCCTATGCTGTGCCTATTGGGCTCCTATCCCCACCCAGTACAAGCATAAACTTGGCCAGCCCCTATCTTTCATATTAGATGTGATAACCCATCTTATTGGCTGCACTAGACCCTGTGATGTGATATCCACATGGCGTTATGGAGAAGCCCTTGCAGCCACTACTGACCAACAGTCTGCTCAGTGAAATGGTGTTGGGATTTTTTTTTATTCCAAATGCTCCAAAATCGAATTGCAGAGTGTTACAATTTCCATAAAATCGCGAATTGCAGGAAAATCTACTCAAACTCAATCCTAATTAGATCAATCTGCTCATCTCTACTTAAAATATTTACACTGATATTGCAGCCCTTCATCAGCATGGCATTTCATCGGGAAGGCAGCAGTGTAAAAAAAAATTCTTGATCTCACTTCTTTGTTACATCCATCATAGACCCATAAGGTATCCATCCATTCATGCATAACAGCAGCCATTATAATTGGCCTCATCTGTACATCCACAAACCAAAGAGTGTTCACCACCCACAACTCGGTGCTTGATGTCAGTGTTGTTCTTGTTATCAAGAAATGGGGTTGGTGCATATTTATATACATAATATCTCACTTGTAGACTTTCAGGTACATAGATACCCATGCACACTGATTGGGATAACATATAAGAGTAGAAGGAGATAGTAACTGGTGTGCGAGGCTGTTGAGTTCAGATCAGAAGAACTTTGACCAGTCTAGACATTGTTGTCTGTACTCAGCATGTGAAATAATCCATGGTTTACATTGCTGACATGGCTAATTAGTCATGATTGAGGTTAGAGACTCTTTCGGTGGTACCAATAGCGTCAGTGACCATACTGACACTGGAGCATTTGATAAATGCCCTAATGAAGAGAGATTTGTTTTGTGGCAGGTTTGCTTTAACAGAAGAATACTCCAGAGGTTCATCTTTAATTGTATTTTTTTAGTAATTTAATCACTTACCTGCTTACCTCTGATAGTTCTACTCTTCGGATTCAGAGTTCTACAGAATGTCTGTGTATGCCTGAATAGCTTAGCTTTTCTCATTTTCTCTCTAAATAGGATTTTGCCTAAAAAGCATTTTTTTGCAGAGATGTATTTTGCTGATCTTGAATTGATACATGCTATTTATTCTACCATTGATCTAGTTATTTAAATTGGCTTTGTGTTATCTCCTGTGCCGCTAGAATATTTCTCAGGGCAAATGCCGTAGTGTTTACATTTTCAGTTTCCAGCATCAGAATCATGCGAAATATCACCATTAGCACAAAATGAAGCTGAAGACAATTACGCAATAAAAACTGCAAATTCATGTGAGGGATGATACATCAAATCTTTGAAGCCATTTATAAAGTTGGTGGGGATCATTGGAATAAAAGGTCTAAAACAAACTTTGAGCAGATATGGTGTTGCTTACACACTAGAATGTCTTTTTCAGCAAGCTTTTCTTTAACATTCTCAACTTGGGAGTATGGTCTAATTAGCTTCAATTAGAAGAGTGTTATGATGTTGACTGATTTCTTTGGAATACGTCCACATTGGTAGCATATGCAGTGGATTTTACATTATACATGTGCCTGCAGAAATTCTGCTGCTTCTAACAGTGGGAGCCAAGTGGATTGGATTTTAATAAATCTCATACATATTTATCACCTATAATAAGAAGATACTGTAGTACATAGTATGAAACAAACTTACAACAATTATTTCCTGGACAATATTTGAACATGAAAACACCTACAAACTTTCTTGGCCTTTTTTCAGAGAATATGAATGATAACACCAAAACTTTTTCTCCACTTATGGTTAGCGGTTGGATGAAGCCATTTATTGTCAAAATACTGTGTTTTCACTTATTAAATGCCTCCAATTCCTGTAAATTCCTTGGCTGTCTAGCATGAACTGCGCTTTTGAAATCTCCCCAGAGTGGCTCAATGATATTGAGGTCAGGAGACTGAGATGGCCACTCCAGAACCTTCATTCACTTTGTTCTGCTGTAGCCAATGACAGGTTGACTTGGCCTTGTGTTTTGGATGGTTGTCATGTTGTAACATCCAAGTACGTCCCATGCACAGCTTCTGGGCTAATGATTGCAAATTTGCCTCCAGTATTTGCTGATAACATGCTGCATTCATCTTTCTTTCAATTTTGACCAAATTTCCTGTGCCTTTGTTGCTCACACATCCCAAAACATCAGCGATCCACCTCCGTGCTTTACAGTAGGAATGGTGTTCCTTTCATCATTGACCTTGTTGACCTCTCTCCAAATGTAACGCTTATGGTTGTGGCTAAAATCATCAATTGTGGTCTCATCACTCCAAATTATTTTGTTCCAGAAGTTATGAGGCTTGTCTCTGTGCTGTTTTGCAAATTGTAGGCAAGATACTTTGTGGCATTTGCTCAGTAATGGCTTTCTTCTGGCGACTTGACCATGCAGCCCATTTTTCTTCAAGTGCCTCCTTATTGCACATCTTGAAACAGCCACACCGCTAGTTTTCAGAGAGTCTAGTATTTCAGCTGATGTTATTTGTGGGTTTTTCTTTGCATTCTGAACAATTTTCTTGGCAGTTGTGGACAAAATTTTAGCTGATTTACCTGACCGTTGTTTTGTTTTTACAGAGCCCCTGATTTTCCATTTGTTAATCATAGTTTGAACGCTGCTGACTGGCATTATCAATTCCTTGGATATCTTTTTTTTATCCCTTTCCTGTTTTATACAGTTCAACTGCCTTTTCCTGTAGATCCATTTACAATTCTTTTGCTTTCCCCATGACTCACAATCCAGAAATGTCAGTGGCTGGATGAAAGATGCAAGAGTCTGTCTGGATCCCAGAAACTCACTCAGCTTTTATGCGCACACACACTGATTACAAGCAAACAGGTTACAGGTGAGGATGTTACCTTTAGTAGCCATTCAAACTCATGTGTGTCAACTTCTGTGCATATTATTAGGTCAAAATCACAAGGGTATGTGAACTTTTGATCAGGGTCATTTGGATGTTTTGGGTTGTCGTTATGATTTAAAAAGAGAAAACACAGTAGTTTGACAATAAATGGCTTCACCCAACCACTAACCATGAGTGGAGAAAAAGTTATGGTGTTATCATTCATATTCTCTGAAAAAAAGCCAAGAAAGCAAAAATTCTGCTGGGGTATGTAAACTTTTGAGCACAACTGTATAAGTAAGAAGCTTGCAGGTATACATTGAACTGTCCTTGTAGGTGTAGCATAGATGACTTGTCATTGGGAGTTAAAAAATCAGATCATCTAAATTTCTATGTAAAAACACAAACACAGTGTGACAGTCTCATTTCAATTTCATTTTTTTTCTCTAGTATCTGAAAGAAAAATTGCAAGTTACATATTAAATGGAACCGCAGGTCTGAGGTAATTACCATCTCTACGTTGTTTTTGCCCCTAGATCTCTCCACTATATTTTGGTTATGGTTACCAGTGGTTCTTTTTCTTTTTCACATTGATCTGATACTCATCTGATACATAGATGAATTCATGTGACAGGCATTCTGAACTTACTTTTCTTCCTCTGACCTGCGGTACCACTTGTTTGGTTGTTTTCACTGTCTAATCACCTTTGGTTTTGGGTTATATATTACTATTGTATGCTTTTTAACATAATTTTCTCAATAAAACATACTTTTAGTAACTTTTGACTCTTTTATGTGCATTTCTCAGCATAAATGAGTACACCCCAACAGATTTGTTAGAAAATCTTTAGTTTCCTTTCAGAATCAACATTTTCTAGGGGATACTATACTACAAAATACTATCACAAATGTGGGCCATAATTGCAAACAAGATTTGTTCATTTGCACACCCTAAAAAGTAATTTTCCTAAAAATTAATTCAAGACCATATTGCAAAAATGAGTACACCCTAATGAAAATTTTAGGAGTAAAGCTAAAGTTTATACCACAAGATTCTAATTAAAAAGAATTCAACCACAGGAAAATATAATTATTCATTAAACAGTTGTCCAGCAGACAATTGACTATACAAGGGTCTAACTTAACAAAGAAAATCCCTTTGAATTTTTTGCTATCAACAATAGCACCACATGGAAGAGAAATGTTACAAGACCTAAGAAAATAATTTCTTTACATAAGAAAGGTGAAGGCTACAAGAAGATCAGCAAAGCTTTACTTATCAGTCAGAATGCTGTCAAAAGAATTGATGAAAAAATGTAAAGACATATGTACAAGAAAAATTTGATCATATAAAAACCGGAAATAGGACATGTGGTCTGATGACGGAGTTAATGGGGTTGCCAAGGGTTGCTTAGCACTGATAGCTTGCAACCACAGTGAATCTCTGTCACCAGATTTGACAATATATACTGCATTCATAGTTAAATAGATCCTTGATAAGATTGGTGAATGTACTATGAAAACAAATGATAGAATGACTTATAGCTATTATACAGCATGGTGGCTCAGTGGTTAGCACTGCCTCACAACGTTGTGATCATGGGTTCAAATCCCACCAAGGACAACATCTTCAAGGAGTTTGGTATTATTTAAACACTTAATAGTATTTGTCACTACTCTCAGTTCTCCTGCTTTGCACTTATGAGGGGCAAACAAGCCGAATCATGTGTCTCCAAACTGAGTTTCTGGTTTAGCTTGTTATTCTAAAGTTCCTGTCCTCTTCCTATGTGAAGAATCTAATTTCATCGCTGCAAATGTGGCACTATGAAATAAATTATTTTAGCAGTGTATGGTGGCGGCAGTCATGTATAGAATTGTTAATTAGAATACAATATGGAACTGTTATTTGGGCAATTTATGAAAGTTATTGGACATCAAATTTGCTTACAGTATAATGCTTCTAATTAATTATGCACTGTAAGACATGGTAATTCTTCAAGATGTGAGAATACATGACATCGACCCAACCTTGAATTTTCCAATATCAGATTTACTATAAATTCTCAATTCAACAGAATATTGCTACAATATATAAAAGCCAAA
The DNA here is from genome assembly GCA_033576555.1 of Oophaga sylvatica. Lineage (NCBI taxonomy): Eukaryota > Metazoa > Chordata > Amphibia > Anura > Dendrobatidae > Oophaga > Oophaga sylvatica. The sequence goes on along the minus strand of JARQOD010000007.1, from coordinate 163,957,909 downwards.
AACTGTTTACATGTGACTCTCATTAAAATTGTTGAGTGATTTCTAAAGAAACAAATACTAATAAATTATCAGTATCAGATTCATCTGAGAACCACAAGGGCTATAATTGGGCACAAATATATAACTAAAAAATTCCTACACATATTTTTCCATGACATAAAGGAGAAAATAGGAGTCACTGATGAAAAAGGATTTTTTAGCAAAAAATAGTAAATATTTATTTATATAAATCGTATAAAAAGTAACACAAGATCATATGAAAAAGACATAATAAACACATACATAGGACGGATGCATATGCAGGGGGAATGCGTTCCTGTTAATATCAAGTGACATTAATAACAGTGGCAGTGGAATAAACAAATGGTAGCCCCAAACAGGGAGTCATATGGAGCACCTCCCGCAGTGGGAAAAAGAAATGCGGTGCTGTAGCTACCTACATGTTAACCACAAAGTGCCTGAACATGCTTCAAAAAAAAAAAAAAAAAATCACAAACATTGGTATATATTCAGGTCAGCAATAGACTGTGCAGCGCTGCCTAATTCAGCAAGAAGCCATGCTCACCAATACAAAAGTAACACAGGAATGCAGTCACCCCGCTCACAGATGTCACCCCAACGCACGTTTCGTGGCTAGCATGCCACTTTTTCAAGGGGATAGTGATATAATGCACAAAGGACCTTCTTATACCTCCCCTTCCCTGATCACATGATCAGATTTAGCCAATGGAGAACGGTGTGTCGGCGCATGCGTCGCTGGAGCCGGGCAAACCCACAGCGACGGCGGCGTCATGTCTCCAGGGGTGCGCACCGGTCAAAGGGTCCGTGCGCACTCCAGACACAAAAAGACGCCCCATCACAGCGGCAATCGCCCAGATCACAGCGGGGCATGCGCACTCCCGGGACTCCATTTATGGCAGTAAGCACTACATACATCATGAAAAAACTGGTTTACAATCATATATGCAGAAATACAAAGCAAGATTTTTTGCATCATATATCGATCAGAGTTGTCAAAGTGCAACAAATAGTCGGTACACAAGAATTAATACATTAGAGAATCACATATATTACAGCTTTGTTCTCTCTTCTTTATTTCTTTAATGATTCAGGAATGAACGTCCCGTTCCGGAGGTAGAAAGCCAGATGACGAGTTAGGTGTAGACAAAAACACAACTGTAAAAGATATATATTAAAAACAAATATTAAAATCAAGAAGACATCAAAAGGAACCAAAATAGGGGATACTCAGAAGGAAAAGCAATTTATAAAAAAGAGGCAAAACTTAAAGATTCATTAAGGCCATTGGGCACCATTGTGTCCAACTGAATGATCCAACGGGCCTCCATTTGGGCCAGGATTTTTTTATAGTCCCCTCCTCTGACACCAAGGTGTAGAATATCGATTCCACGAACTTTGAAAGAGGATGCGTCACAGTTGTGATGGTATTTATAGTGACGAGGAATCGTCTTTAGGTCCGAAGGATCAAAAATGGTCCTCGCTGCGCCAATGTCCCTTACGTGTTCCCTAATACGTATTCTCAATTCCCTGGTGGTGAGGCCAACATATATCCTCGGACAGCCGCACCTAGCATAGTATATTACATTTGAACTCCCGCAGGATATACGCTGGCGAATATCAAAAGTTTTATCACCACCAGAGGAAGAGAAATTCGTGGAACGCAGGGCATTGGCGCAAGCGAGGCATTGGCCACATGGAACAAAGCCCGCGGTAGGACCACGAGTACCAAAGACATTTTTGGAAGGTGGAAGGTAGTGACTCCGAACAATCATATCGCGTAGATTCTTTGACCGTCTGGATATATGTTGGCCTCACCACCAGGGAATTGAGAATACGTATTAGGGAACACATAAGGGACATTGGCGCAGCGAGGACCATTTCTGATCCTTCGGACCTAAAGACGATTCCTCGTCACTATAAATACCATCACAACTGTGACGCATCCTCTTTCAAAGTTCGTGGAATCGATATTCTACACCTTGGTGTCAGAGGAGGGGACAATAAAAAATCCTGGCCCAAATGGAGGCCTGTTGGATCATTCAGTTGGACACAATGGTGCCCAATGGCCTTAATGAATCTTTAAGTTTTGCCTCTTTTTTATAAATTGCTTTTCCTTCTGAGTATCCCCTATTTTGGTTCCTTTTGATGTCTTCTTGATTTTAATATTTGTTTTTAATATATATCTTTTACAGTTGTGTTTTTGTCTACACCTAACTCGTCATCTGGCTTTCTACCTCCGTCCCGTTCATTCCTGAATCATTAAAGAAATAAAGAAGAGAGAACAAAGCTGTAATATATGTGATTCTCTAATGTATTAATTCTTGTGTACCCACTATTTGTTGCACTTTGACAACTCTGATCGATATATGATGCAAAAAATCTTGCTTTGTATTTCTGCATATATGATTGTAAACCAGTTTTTTCATGATGTATGTAGTGCTTACTGCCATAAATGGAGTCCCGGGAGTGCGCATGCCCCGCTGTGATCTGGGCGATTGCCGCTGTGATGGGGCGTCTTTTTGTGTCCGGAGTGCGCACGGGCCCTTTGACCGGTGCGAACCCCTGGAGACATGACGCCGCCGTCGCTGTGGGTTTGCCCGGCTCCAGCGACGCATGCGCCGACACACCGTTCTCCATTGGCTAAATTTGATCATGTGATCAGGGAAGGGGAGGTATAAGAAGGTTCTTTGTGCATTATATCACTATCCCCTTGAAAAAGTGGCATGCTAGCCACGAAACGTGCGTTGGGGTGACATCTGTGAGCGGGGTGACTGCATTCCTGTGTTACTTTTGTATTGGTGAGCATGGCTTCTTGCTGAATTAGGCAGCGCTGCACAGTCTATTGCTGACCTGAATATATACCAATGTTTGTGACTTTTTTTTTTTTTTGAAGCATGTTCAGGCACTTTGTGGTTAACATGTAGGTAGCTACAGCACCGCATTTCTTTTTCCCACTGCGGGAGGTGCTCCATATGACTCCCTGTTTGGGGCTACCATTTGTTTATTCCACTGCCACTGTTATTAATGTCACTTGATATTAACAGGAACGCATTCCCCCTGCATATGCATCCGTCCTATGTATGTGTTTCTTATGTCTTTTTCATATGATCTTGTGTTACTTTTTATACGATTTATATAAATAAATATTTACTATTTTTTGCTAAAAAATCCTTTTTCACCAGTGACTCCTATTTTCTCCTTTATGTCATTATGCTATCATGAGTGGTGATTTCTGGTCACACACGTGTGGTGTGACCCACATATATTCTACCAATGCGGCTGTATTTGGTTAAACATATTTTTCCATGTAGTTTCAATATCTATGGAAATTCGAGCAATAGAAAAAAAATATCCAGTATGAGCATGACCCCAACACCTTCCCATGTGTAAATGATGTCAAACATGTCTTATTTAGAAATTGCTTTGCTTGTACTTGTGCTTCGTACATTCAAAGTTTGGATCCTGCTACAGATTTACGCAAGTTATTCCCTCACTACATTCGCCCTATTTTATGCATGAACATATCCTATTAGCCTCTGCTGTTATGGGTTGACATCAATCACTCAAATAATTTTTAATGTGCTAGATCATGATGACTGAAATGCATGCTCGATGAGTTTAGTGGCCAAGAAGTGCGTTTTCAGTAGTTAAGTCTAGAGAGATTTCCTGAAAGCACAAAGTGGAGAGGATATCCTAAGGCACAACAGAAGCTTGTTTTAAAGTCTGTCCTTTTGCTGAGGATTCATTTTACTTTACAGTGAGGGAGCAGTGAATAATACAGTATTTTTATAGAAGAGGTAGGAGACTAATATCGTGCATGATAAAAATGTGCCCATTTAGGGGACGGAGAACATCTTTTCTGTTTCTCAATTGTAATACTCTCTCTTCTGTTAAGAGTTTACCGCCCTTTAATTGAACTTGTCATAGTAGTACATTTAGAATTTATAATGAATATGGTGCTTTTATACACTGAGACATGAGACCTTGTCAGCAGCTTCCCCATGAGAGATGATAACATACTTGCTATCTATATATATAAAATTGAATGTATGTGTGGGTATCACGAACCAATCCACGAAGCATGTTTAAAAGAAGCTGAGTTGTGATTGGTTGCTATTAGCAACAGTTTTCTCACTCCACGACAACACCTCAGCAGACAGTGACTGGGTGGGAGAAATCTAGCTTCCCCGGGAACATAAGCTCCAGCCATTGTCTGCCCCCCAGAAAGGAGCAGAGAGCACATGACAAAAATGAATCCCCCCTCCCGTGCCCATATCCCCACCACACATCCTCCATCCCATAGGCACATCTTCCCTCTTAAAGTGATCCCCGGTATGGAAGTGAGGGCAAATCCATCCTGCGCTTTGGTTTGACCCCAGGCCTCTCTTAAAGCGATCCTTGGTATGGAAGTCAGGACCGTTCCACTCAGCGCAGTGGTTCTGACCCCAAGGTCTCTTAAAGGGATCATTAATATGGAAGTTAGGGCAATTCCAATAAGCGCTCTGGTTCTGACCCCAGACCCCTCTTAAAGGGATCATTGGTATGGAAGTCAGGGCAAATCCACTCAGCGCTCTGGTTCTGACCCCAGGCCTCTCTTAAAGGGATCTCCAGTATGGAAGTCAGGGCAAATCCATCCAGCGCTTTTGTTTTGACCCCAGGCCTCTCTTAAAGGGATCCCCAGTATGAAAGTTAGGACCGTTCCACTCAGCGCTGTGGTTCTGACCCCAGGGCCTCTTAAAGGGATCATTGGTATGGAAGTCAGGGCAAATCCACTCAGCGCTCTGGTTCTGATGCCAGGCCTCTCTTAAAGGGATCTCCGGTATGGAAGTTAGGGCCATTCCACTCAGCGCTCTGGTTCTGACCCCAGGCTGACGGGATGATGTGGGATATTAGGGGTAGTAGTCCGGTGGTTCTGGCTGACGGGATGATGTGAGATATTAGGGGTAGTAGTCCTGTGGCTATGGCTGACGGGATGATGTGGGATATTAGTAGTCCGGTGGTTCTGACGGGATGATGTGGGATATTAGTGGTAGATGTCCGGTGGCTCTGGCTGATGGGATGATGTGAGATATTAGGGGTAGTAGTCCGGTGGCTATGGCTGACGGGATGATGTGGGATATTAGTAGTCCGGTGGTTCTGACGGGATGATGTGGGATATTAGTGGTAGATGTCCGGTGGCTCTGGCTGATGGGATGATGTGGAATATTAGGGGTAGTTGTCCGGTGACTATGGCTGATAGGATGATGTGGGATATTAGGGGTAGTAGTCTGGCGGCTGAGACGGGACGATGTGGGATATTAGGGGTAGTAGTCCGGTGGCTTTGACGGGATGATGTGGGATATTAGTAGTCTTGTGACTCTGGCTGACGGGACGATGTGGGATATTAGGGGTAGTAGTCCGCTGGTTCTGGCTGACGGGATGATGTGGGATATTAGGGGTAGTAGTCCGGTGGCTCTGGCTGATGGGATGATGTGGGATATTAGGGGTAGTAGTCCAGTAGCTCTGGCTGATGGGATGATATGGGATATTAGGGGTAGAAGTCTGGCGGCTGAGACGGATGGTGTGGGATATTAGGGGTAGTAGTCCGGTGGCTATGGCTGATGGTATGATGTGGGATATTAGTAGTCCGGTGGCTCTGGTTGACGGGACGATGTGGGATATTAGGGGTAGTAGTCCGGTGGCTCTGCCTGACGGGATGATGTGGGATTTTAGGGGGAGTAGTCTGGTGGCTCTGCCTGACGGGATGATGTGGGATACTAGGGGAAGTAGTCCGGTGGCTCTGGCTGACGGGATGATGTGGAATATTAGTAGTCCGGTGGCTCTGGCTGACAGGATGATGTGGGATATTAGTAGTCCAGTGGCTCTGGCTGATGAGACGATGTGGGATATTTGGGGTAGTAGTCCGGTGACTCTGACTGACGGGATGATATGGGATATTATAGTGAATGTGGCTATGCGGAGTGGGCGAGCTATACACTCAGCTTTATATATATATATAGATATAATCTTTATAATTTGTTATAACTAACCGTAGTTAGTTACTATGCCCGGGCAGTGCCGAGCTCTTCAGCTAGTAGTATATATAACACAGATAATATGTGCTGCTATCTATTATTCTTATAGTAATAAGTACAGTATTTGTTTTCTGCTTGCCTAAAAGCTAAGTATTCATATTGTAGAAAAAAGCTTGTAATGCTGCTTTACCTTCTGCAACAAAGACAATAAAAAGTTGAATAATAAATTGTTAGCCATACCAAGCCAACATAAGCCATCTAAATCGTTATAATAATCTACTGTGGTGCAGTGTGAGCAGCATATCAGCTCAACTAATCAATAATGTTAACAGGTTTTCTATGACTTTTTTGGGTCAACCAGAACAACTTGGAACCTTTCAGTAAAATTCATGCTGCCCTAACCACAAGCAGCAGGAAAAACACAGACCCTGATTCATTAAACTTTTAAACTTGAAAAGTCAAGAGGCGGCACAAAACTTTAGCAACTTATGACATTTTTCCCCAACTCCAGTAAAGTGGCAGAGCTAGGGTGGGACTGGTAGTGTTGATCATTGATCATCAAATAAATGACAAGTGGTGGCCTTTTTCATACCTCATATCTTATTCAAGTCCTTCTTAATGAATCAAGTGCAGTCCACCCAGCTTAATTCCAGTAATTTTACTCCATATACAGTGGCTTGAAAAAAAAAATCAACCACTTTGGCTGTTTACATATTTTGTTACATTACTACCTGTGTTTAAATATATTGTAATCCGATTTGTGTGTGAGGAATCAGCACTAAATAGTCTAAGTCGGTGAAGTGAAGTGAGAAAAATATAGGCATAAATTAGATGTGATGAAGCCCCTAAAAATTTCTGGTGCAAGCAATTGTCTTCATAAATCACATGCTTAGTGACAAGAAGTCCACCTATGTGCAATCTAAGTGTCCCATGGTCTGTCAGTATATGCACACCTTTTCTGAAAAGCCGCATAGGCTACAATACCATTAAACAAGAGGCATCACTAACCAAACACCATGAAGACCAAGGAGCTCTCCAAACAAGTCAGGGACAAAGTTGTTGAGAGGTACAAGTCAGGGTTGGCTTAAAAAAAATCTCACCATCAAATCCAATATCATCAAATGGAAAGAACATGGTGCCACAACAAACCTGCCAAGATATGGCTGCACACCAAAACTCGCAGTCCAGGCAAGGAGGGCATTAATCAGAGAGGCAGTAGAAAGAAAGGTAACCCTGAATGAGCTGCAGCCTTCCCAATCTGCTGTCCATGAAGCAGGCGCTGATGCCTCCTGCCCACAACCTGCAGTTGCACAGACACAACAGTCAGCAACCATGTCTAGTTTGTTGTCCCAGTGCAGCATTCAGTTGTCCCTGCCCCAGACATTTAAAAGAAAGCAGAAATATCCACCCACCCACAGGTCCAAACGCTAAAAATTTTGTCGTTTCGACTTGTGGGAATTGAGTCTTCCTGCGACCTCTTGACGGTGGCAGCCCCATGGTACTCGATTCACAGCCGCCACTATTTTTCCCTGTGTGCTGTCTCTGCATTACATAAGCATGTGTTACACAATATCAGCTAAGCTCTGGCCAAAGTCACAGGGAAGGTCCACCTAACCATGGACACGTGAGGTGGACAAGGTCTTGTGGACAGGGACACTACATTTCCCTGATGGCACACTGGGTTAACCTGGTGAAGTCTGGGACAGAGTCAGATGCTGGGACATCACACATCTTACCCACACGGTAAGAAAAGCGGGCTCAACTTCCATCAGGGTTTCAGTCTCTTCATATTCCACTTTCTGCCTCTCCTCCTCCTTTACCTCATCCTCAGTGAAACTAGCCTCCCCATCACTCCCCAGCTGGAAAGTCTGCAGCACTGCCTTGGCAAAGCTCTTCTGTTTATGTGATAAAGCTCACAACGCAGCCAAGCAGTTGAAAGGGATAACAGAACAGACCGATCGGTGGCTCTCCCTGCTGAACCTCCAACCAGGTCTGGTTGTGTGCGATAATGGGAGTAACTTGGTGGGGGCTTTAAAGCTCGGCAAGATGATAAGCATGTTCCATACATGGCCCACATGCTGAACTTGGTTGTACAACAGTTTTTAAAAACATAACCTGACTTGCCGGACCTACTTGTCAAGGTACACCATGTCAGCACACATCATCTTCATCTTCGACTTTCACCGATCTAGCTTCGTTGCATCAGCGCTTTAATTTGCCTTGTCACAGACTTATTTGTGACCTGCCTACACGTTGGAATTCAATCTTTCTTATATTGGCAAGGCTTAGTGAGCAGCAGAGGGCAGTGTCTGAATTCCAGCTTCTCAATGCCAGTCAGGGTAACACTCAGCCCCCACACATATCAACTGCCGAGTGGTTGTGAATCGCTGACATATGTGAGGTTCTTCAAAACTTTGTGTACTGCACCAAGATGGTGAGCACTGATGACACTATTATCAGTGTCTGTCTATTAAAATGTTCGCTTTAGAATCTCGAAGAGGAAACTTTGAATATTGAGCAGGTGGCTATGGAGCAAGATTTTACAGTGGCTCATACCACACAGCCCAGCCTCACACAATATTCTCAGGCCACATTGGGTGATGACGAGGAACAGGAGGAAGAGAATGAGGAGGAACAGGAGTTTTTGGTTTGCACTACAGAGGAGACTCCCAATCCTAGCTTCATGCGTGTCCAGCATGGATGGCCTAAAGAGGAGGAGGAAGAGGAGGCTATGCGTTGTGAGGAGGAAAGGATGGTTAGTGTTCTTCCTGGTGAGGACACTAAACATTTGACTCTTTGTAGTTTGCCACATATGGCAGAGTTCATGTCCAGATACCTTTCCCGAGACCCATTTTGTCCAACATGAAATACTGGCTGTGCACCTTTCTTGACCCACAGTACAATAAGAAATTTCCTTCTTTCATGTCAGAGGCAGACGTGCCATTTTCCGTGTATGCATGCAAGAGGGCCGTTGTGGAAGACTTGCTAAAAAAATTACCCTCAGACAACACTTCTGACTGAAGTACCGGCTCTTTTCACCCACAAGGATTACAGGGAAGGTCCATGCATACCAGGTGCAACTCAGGGGGGAATGTCCACCAACTGGGCAATTTTCATGAAACCATCACATCAGCAACGGCTACCTGTGGGATTAACTATGACAAGGAAGAAGAAATTGACCAAGATTGTGAAGGGCTACTTAAGTGACCATACCAGCATCCTTCCTGATTCTTCAGTGCCCTTTTACTATTGATTGTCCAAGCTGCACACTTGGCCTGACCTCTCTTTGTACACCTTGGAGGTGCTGCCATGCCCTGCTGCAAGTGTGTTGTCTGAGCAGGTTTTTAGTTCAGCTAGTGCAATCATAACAGATAGGCACACACAGCTGTCAATGGAAAATGCAGACTGGCTGACTCTTCTAAAATTGAACAAGGGCTGGATTTCCTCCAATTTTGTAAGCCCTACGGATGACAGCAACATAATGTAGATGCAGCTCAAATGTTTTTTTTTAAGTTGTCTTAACGTACATCCCTCACAATCCAAAACCATTTTGTTCAGGAAATCACCTCTTCCTCCTCCTCCTCCTCCTCCTACAACGTCTTCAACAAGTACTTAGTGGTCATACATTTATACCCCATGTTGGTAATGTTTAATTTTTACTTTTTGAAAACTTTACAAATTGTGCAATGGTGAAAATTGTACTTCATATCTCTAGCAATGATAATAACTGCTAACTTTATTTTGAGGTCCCCAGCACAGTCTTTTTCAGCGTGTATCTGGTAGCCTGATGTTGATTTTTGGGTCTGCCCTTGGACATTTTGGAACATCAATGCATTAATATGCTCCACACACTTCTTCAGGTTTCACCCTTACATAGAATAATAATAAGAGTAATGAAACATGCTCTATATACTGTATATGCTGCTAGTTTGAAAATCTTACCCACACATCCCTTTATAAAGGGAGATTCGACATAATACCTCTGTTAGCATACGCCATATACTGCTCACAAATGCAGCACCCCAGTAGGTGGGCAGAATGCCTGTCTGCAAAATCTGTGTCTGAGGGTCAAACCACTGGCCCTCTCCCTGTGTTACGGCCTTCACAGTCTGCTGTTCAGGAAGCAGGCGCTGATGCCTCTTGCCCACAACTTGCAGTTGCACAGACACAACAGTCAGCAACCACATCCAGTTTGTTGTCCCAGTGCAGTGTTCAGTTGTCCCTTGTCAGCATATATGTCTGTTCACAAATTGTTAGTTAGATGGGCATACATATTCGTTATCACTTTACATTTTTCCAGGCTCCTAAATGAGACTTGTGTCTCTTTATTAAACTGTCAATTCCCTTCAATTTTCTAAATTTGTGTCCTAAAAAAATGGTGGTGGGGTATTGCCCAGTTTCTGTACATTTTAATCACGTCTAAGAGACTGGGTTAATACGCTCCACAGACCTATTCAGGCCGCAGCCTTACACATATTGGAATATGGTCATTACCATGCTAAGGCCTTTACCTGAGATCTGTAGCACTGCCTATCACCTGAGTAATACGCTCCACAGACCTTGTCACTCTCTGGGACATATCCTGTAATTACACCATTGTTTCTCAAAACCATGAAAAAGATAAATTCTGTCTAGTTGGGTTGTTTCCAGAAGAAGTGCGTAGGCTTGTGCAGATTGGTCAATGGCACTCCTGTCTCTTTCCCTTGAGGTGGCTGCTTCCAAGTAAAATGAGGCTTGTACATGCTCCTGACATGGGTTTCAGTCCTGACAGACTGACCACAATTCAAGCCCTTGCTTGCATACACTGTATTCAGAATTTAATTCTAATGCTTTTGGTGTCTGGTAGAAACAAATTTACTGACATTGAGCATACAGCTCCCCCAGCTTCTGTATTTAATTCACCTTACAGCGGTTTCACTCACTATGACATTGGCTCCATTGGGATCCGGTGGCCAAAATGAACTGTGAAGCTCACAAAACTCAGGTTTCACGGCAACTGCTGGCCCTCTGAAAATGTGAAGCAAAGGCCACATAATGACATGGCAGTGGACATAGTGGTGGTGGCAGCGAAGCCCAAAATTCAAATGGGCATGCTTTAGCTGGCATTCTAAAGTGACAGGGAATATGTATTCCACTATCTAGCTAACAATTTGGAATGAGGGAGGGACTTTCAAAATTTAGGAGTGAGAGCTCTCCCAAATGCATGATACAGGGCCACCTGAGGGCCCTTCCTAAACTCAGGTTTCACGGCGGCACCTGCTGGCCCTCTGAAAATTTCAAGAGAGGGCTGCATAATGACATGACAGTTGACATGGTGGTGGTGGCGGGCAAAGCCCAAAATTCAAATGGGCATGTTTTAGCTGGCATTCTAAAGTGATGGAGAATATGTATTCCACTATCTAGCAAACAATTTTGAATGAGAGAGGGACCTTCCAAATAATGGAGTAATAGCTCTCAAATGCATGATACAGGGACACCTGAGGGCTCTTCTCAAACTCAGGTTTCACGGCGGCACCTGCTGGCCCTCTGAAAATGTCAAGCAAGGGCCACATAATGATATGGCGGTGGACGTGGTGGTGGTGGCGGGCAAAGCCCAAAATTCAAATGGGCATGTTTTAGCTGGCATTCTAAAGTGATGGAGAATATGTATTCCACTATCTAGCAAATGTTTCTCACTATCTAGCAAACAATTTCGAATGAGAGAGGGACCTTCCAAATAATGGAGTAAGAGCTCTCCAAATGCATGATACAGGGCTACCTGAGGGCCCTTCTCAAACTCAGGTTTCAAGGTTCCTGCTGGCCCTTTGAAAATGTCAAGAGAGGGCTGCATAATGACATGACGGTGGACATGGTGGTGGTGGCGGGCAAAGCCCAAAATTCAAATGGGCATTATTTAGCTGGCATTCTATAGTGATGGTGATGGGTAATATGTATTTCACTATCTAGCTAACAATTTGGAATGAGAGGTGGACTTCTCAAATATAGGAGTGAGAGCTCTCCCAAATGTACGATGCAGGGCCTCCTGAGGTTCCCAAACTCATATTTTTATTTTGCGCTATATACATGTTATATGAAAGAAAAAATGTTTCTTAGCATTTTCCCTTTAAAAAAAATGTAGGTTTGTTAGGTCTTCTTATAAATCCATAAAACCAGCGCAACAGTCTGACAACATTATTACCAGATACCATATGTGAGTCAGAAAGGCATGCAGGCATCTTCTCCATGCTGTTCCCATGTAGTTTTAGCTCTTTCCCATCCATTTCAGCTTTTTTTCCATGCCCCCAGACCTGTTTGTTGGGTCCAGCAGAAAAATAGTCAGCTTTCCTTTTGACTTGCATTGGATTTATTATTCGGTACGAATACACAGATATTAGAAATTGTTTGTGCCAATTTTCCCAAATCTGAATATTTCACTATTCACTCATAACTAGTAGGCATACAGGTAATAGAAATGTTACATCTGTATGACTCATATTAATGGTCTTGATGTTGAGAAATGTTACCAAATATTCTTTGTTTATGTTGATGATTTCTTCCAGGCTCTGGGGCATGCAGTGCCTGGAAGAAATCCCTGCCTCCTGTCTGCATTGTAATACCCATCCCAATCCCATCAGCGTCAGTTATGGCCCCAGAATCCTATGCCCGCGCCCTGAACTCCCTCAGAAATACATACCTCATCCTCCCTTTTATGGGCACTGTTTTCTAACTAATAAGTCTAAAGGTAATTACCATTTTTTTATCACAGGTTCCCTTTAATAATCATTTTTGGAAACTTTTGTTTGACAAAGAATTTTTGAGACTTAAAATGGAACTGTACTTTCAAGAAACTTTGTATAAATCAATAGCGACAGTGAATATGAGAAAATTTAATATATTTTATCAAAGAAATCAGCTTCCTTTTGTATTTTTCAGACAGTTTTCCACCATGCCTCTTGAACTTGTTATTCACTCTACAAAAACAGCTCAAATCTGTCCTGCTCATACATGATGGACTGCAGATCTCAAGTGACACAGCCCATTGTACTCTATTGAGAGAGTAGGGGGAAGGAGAAATAGTGAGCAGGAAGAGGAAACAGGCAGAGGGAGACAGAAACATTGTGCAAAACTCCATAACACATCAGATTCAGATCAAGACAGCACTCAAGCACTTCACACTGTTTTTCCAGTTATTGCTGAAGCCAGTCCTAATCGTATAGAATAGTATAGGATATAAGGATATAATATAGTATAGGATATAATCACTACACTATGGTAGTAAAGTGACAAAAAGCATTGTTGCAGTGTACTATGTGCAACTGTTCAATATAGCCTTAGATATCTGATATTATACTGAGATTTCTAAGACATGCTGAATTTAATACAGAGGCAGAAGGATACTGAGCCAATAAGGTTCTGCTCATATATACACTGTGATCCCGTAATGTAAAATAATAGACAAGAACATATCTGGCAAAATATGAATTCACCAGATCACGCAGATTTTCTTCTAGAAATTTGCTTTGTGGTGTAGTTATTCACCACAAATTGAATGTCCATTATTATGCTCTAAATGTAAACTATAAAAAATAAAAATAATACTTAAAATCACCTTACCGCTCACCTCATATCAGTCTCCCGTCTGGTCCTTGTCGCTTCTTCTTACCACACTGCAAGTGCTGATATCCACTGATGTGACCTGAGATGGTTTGCGCATGCACACATAAAGTCACGGTGCACGTCTGGAATTTCGACACCTGTAATGACAGTAAGAAGTTGCTAAAAAGGCTGGACAGGGAATGGAAAGAATCGGCTGGGTTGGAGAGGTGAGATGTAAGGAATATTTTTCTGTGTGTGTTTTTAACCTTTTGATAACCCTTTACAGTTCAACATAATCACAGACAGGCGGCTGACATTTTGCTGAATCCATGCAGAAGCAAATTACAAAAAGATCCACATTTTGACTAATGTGGATTTTTGTAAATTTCAATTTCAATCGAACAAATTCTTTCATCTCTATCTATTACACAGAAAACATTTCCTAACTAGAATTCAGCTAGCATATTCAGTAGTCTGAAATCTTGTTTTTTTATTTGCTTGGAAGGTTTACATTCTAATTTGTGAAAATCATTTAATGTGAAAAAGGACACTGTCTATGAAATGATTCTTTAACAGCTAGACTGCACTACATGCATATTTTCAAGGGCAGTCCTAGTTTAAATTACTACAAACCAGTAATTAAAACCAGGTTTATTGTTTTAGATCCTGGCTACTAATGTCCTTATTGATTATCTGTCTATTTATAGCATAGACATATTCTGAAGGCCTGTACATAGCTTGCAAGGTTGTAATCACTCACATTAGTTCCCAAAAAAATGCTGTGTGCCTACCGAGACCAACCAGATCTCTAAAAAAAGAGAAAAAAGTTACTTTCCTGATTGTGTCTCGAAAAAAAAAATAATTTACCCATCTGTTAGGTTCGAGTTCCCACTCCTGCACAAGGGGAATCACGAGCTGTTCCCGCTGCGGTCCCCCATCCGTCTCCAGCCGCAGTGGTTCCTGCTCAGCAGAGACGTCAGTCCCAGCGTCTTGCCCGGCCCAGTACTGTGCAGAGACTTGCTGCTGCAACCAGTGTTGGAGCAGGCAGATTTGGTACTAAGTCCTTTGTTGCTTCATCTGAGCATGCCCAGGGCAAGATCTCCCATTGGAGATCAGAGGTCACATGCTCAGATACAGCTGCCACTCCTATTGGTCCTTCAGGAAGGTCCTATAGCTGTTGATGTTCTGAAGCAGCTTCCCATTGGTCCTTCCTGGAAGGTCTTTTTCTCGTGGCTGCTATAAAAGGCTGTCCTTACCGCACGGCCGTGCGCTAGTATCAACCGTTATATGCTTTGCGCCTATATGGTCATGCGTGTGTGTGGTTAGGGCGGCTGAAATACGCCATTACAATACCAACCTAATCGGTGTGGAGCTTGGTATGCTAGCTGGTCAGGGTCGGTGTCTTAGATGCCTTAGATTACCAGCATAACCGGTGAGGAGTTTGATTGCCATATTCAGGGCCTGGCGTTCAGACGCCATAGATTGCGGGTGACTCCCGCGAGGACATTAGCGCATGATCACTCTCTATGTTCGCTTAGCAGTCAACTGTGTACCTGGGTGCCTAACAGGACACAGAAGTTTGTCTCAGCGGCTCTGTGACGCAACAGGGTTCGCTTTCAACACTAGACAGCGCCCTATCGTGTTTACTTTGCGACTCAGTGGTGTTAACTGAGTTCGCACACATCGCCATATAGCGCTGCGGCACTCCTTCTAGCGGCTCTGTGGAATAACAGAGTTCGCACATATTGCCACAGCGCGTTACAGTGTTTATTTTGGCGACTCTGCGGTATAACAGATTTCGCTTTTTGTGCCATCTTACTAGCAGCAGGCTCCGCCTGCACGGTGGACCCCGGGCTGCAAACGCACCTCTCTACATCTTATATTTGGTGCGTTCCACAGACCCTAACGCCCACCTACCATAATTTTTTCAATGAAAATTTAAAAGACTTTAACTTTGATTTTTTCTTTCTTGTCAGATTTAACCCCTTAACCCCCAAGGGTGGTTTGCACGTTAATGACAGGGCCAATTTTTACAATTCTGACCACTGTCCCTTCATGAGGTTATAACTCTGGAAAGCTTCAATTGAGCTTCGCCATTTTGAGATTGTTTTCTCGTGACATATTGTACTTCATGATAGTGGTAAAATTTCTTCGATATAACGCGTTTATTTATGAAAAAATTGAAATATTGCAAAAATTTTGAAAATTTTGCAATTTTCAAACTTTGAACTTTTATTCCCTTAAAACAGAGAAACATGTCACACAAAATAGTTAGTAAATAACATTTACCACATATCTACTTTACATCAGCACAATTTTGGAACCAAAATTTTTTTTTCTTAGGAAGTTATAAGGGTTAAAAGTTGACCAGCGATTTCTCATTTTTACAACAAAATGTGCAAAAACATTTTTTTAGGGACCACCTTACATTTGAAGTCACTTTGAGGGGTCTATAAAGCAGAAAATACCTAAAAATGACACCATTCTAAAAACTGCACCCCTCAAGGTACTCAAAACAACATTCAGGAAGTTTATTAACCCTTCAGGTGCTTCACAGGAGCTGAATCAACGTAGAAGGAAAAAATGAACATTTTACTTTTTAGTCACAAAAATGATTTTTACAAGCAATTTTTTTATTTTAACAAGGGTAAAAGGAGAAAATGGGCAGATAAAGTTGCTGTGCAATTTCTCCTGAGTACACCGATACCCCATATGTGAGAGAAAAGCACTGTCTGGGCGCACGGCAGGGCTCGGAAGGGAAGGAGCGTCGTTTGACTTTTTCAAACCAAAATTGGCTGGAATTGAGATTGAATGCCATGTCACGTTTGGAGAGCCCCTGATGTACCTAAACAGTGGAAACCCCCCACAAGTGACACCATTTTGGAAACTATACCCCCTAAGGAACTTATTTAGATTTGTTGTGAGCAATTTGAATTCCCAAGTGTTTCACTAAAGTTTATAATGACTGGGTGTGAAAAAAAAAATTTCCACAAAAATGATTTTTTAGTCCTCAATTTTTGATTTTTCCAAAGGAAATTGGAACCCAAAAGTTGTTGTCCAATTTGTTCTGAGTACGCTGATACCCCATATGTAGGGGGAAACTGTTTGGGCGCACGGCTGGGCTCGTAAAGGAAGTAGTGACGTTTTGGAATGCAGCCTTTGATGGGTGTCATGTTCAGTTTGTAGAGCCCCTGATATGCTTAAACAGTGGAAATCCCCCACAAGAGACCTCATTTTGCAAACTAGACCCCCTAGAGAACTTATCTAGATATGTGGTGAGCACTTTAAACCCCCAAGTGCTTCACAGAAGTTTATAATGCCGGGGCATGAAAATAAAAAATCCTATTTTTATCGCACAAAAATGATCTTTTAGTCACAAAATTTTTGATTTTTCCAAGGGTAACAGGAGAAATTGGAGCACAAAAGTTGTGCAATTTCTCCTCAGTACGCTGATTCCCCATATGTGATGGGGAACCACTGTTTGAGCGCACGGCAGAGCTCGGAAGGGAAGGAGCGCCATTTGACTTTTTCAAATCAAAATTGGCTGGAATCAAGATTGGACCCCATGTCGTGTTTGGATAGCCCGTGATGTGACTAAACAGTGGAAACCACACGCAAATGACCCCATTTTAGAAACTAGACACCCTAAGGAACTTATCTAGCTCTGTGGTGAGCACTTTGAACCCCCAAGTGCTTCACACAAGTTTATAACGTAGAGTCGTAAAATTAAAAAATCATATTTTTTCTATAAAAATGATCTTTTCACCCCAATTTTTATTTTCCCAAGGGTAACAAGACCTCAAACGTTATTGTGCCATTTGTCCTGAGTATGCTGATACCCAATATGTGGGGGTAAAGGACTGTTTGGGTGCATGGCAGAGCTTGGAAGGGAAGGAGCGCATTTTTACTTTTTCAAAGCAGAATTGGCTGGACCAATTGACGTTTTTACTTGTACCGTTTTTGGGCACATTAAATTTTTTCATCACTTTTTATTGCGATTTTTGGAGGCAGAATGAACAAAAACCAGCAATTCATGAATTTCTTTTGGGGGGGGCGTTTATACCGTTCCGCGTGTGGTAAAATTGATAAAGCAGTTTCATGTCAAGTTAGTAGAGACCATGATGTGCCTAAACAGTGGAAACCACCCACAAGTAACACCATTTTGGAAACTAGACCCCATAAGGAACTTATCTAGATCTGTTGAGAGAACTTTGAACTCACAAGGTTTCACTAAAGTTTATAATGCATGGGTGTGAAAAAAAATTTTTTTTCACAAAAATGATTTTTTTAGTCCCCAATTTTTGATTTCTCCCAAGGAAATTGGACCCCAAAAGTTGTTGTCCAATTTGCCCTGAGTACGCTGGTACCCCATATGTAGAGGGGGGAAACTGGGCACACAGCAGGGCTCATAAAGGAAGTAATGATGTTTTGGAATGCAGCCTTTGATGGGTGTCATGTTCAGTTTGCAGAGCCCCTGATATGCCTAAACAGTAGAAATCCCCCACAAGTGACCCCATTTTGCAAACTAGAACCCCTAGAGAACTTATCTAGATATGTGATGAGTACTTTGAACCCCCAAGTGCTTCACAGAAGTTTATAATGCCGGGGCATAAAAATAAAAAATCCTATTTTTTTCGCACAAAAATGATCTTTTAGTCACAAAATTTTTGATTTTCCCAAGGGTAACAGGAGAAATTGGAGCACAAAAGTTGTGCAATTTCTCCTGAGTACACTGATTCCCCATATGTGATGGGGAACCACTGTTTGAGCGCACGGCAGAGCTCGGAAGGGAAGGAGCCCTATTTGACTTTTTCAAATCAAACTTGGCTGGAATCAAGATTGGACCTCATGTCGTGTTTGGATAGCCCGTAATGTGACTAAACAGTGGAAACCCCCACAAGTGACCCCATTTTAGAAACTAGACCCCCTAAGGAACTTATCTAGATCTGTGGTGAGCACTTTGAACCCCCAAGTGCTTCACACAAGTTTATAACGTAGAGTCGTAAAATTAAAATATCATATTTTTTCCATAAAAATGATCTTTTCACCCCAATTTTTTTTTCCCAAGAGTAACAAGACCACAAACATTATTGTGACATTTGTCCTGAGTAACCCTAATGGGAAAATGGAAATAAATACATTTTTTAAATTTTGTTATTTGTCTCTAACTAAGGGGGTGATAAAGGACGGTTTCATTTTCTATTTATAGTGGCTTTTTATGTTAGGCAGCTGTCACATGCTAAAAGACGCTTTTTATTGCAAAAAATAAGTTTTTGCATCAATACATTTTGAGAGCTATAATTTTTCCATATCTTGGGCCACAGAGTCATGTGAGGTATTATTTTTTTGCGGGACGAGTTGACGTTTTTACTTGTACCGTTTTTGGGCACATTAAATTCTTTCATCACTTTTTATTGCGATTTTTGGGAGGCAGAATGAACAAAAACCAGCAATTCATGAATTTCTTTTGGGGGGGCGTTTATACCGTTCCGCGTGTGGTGAAATTGATAAAGCAGTTTCATGTCGAGTTAGTAGAGACCATGATGTGCCTAAACAGTGGAAACCACCCACAAGTAACACCATTTTGGAAACTAGACCCCATAAGGAACTTATCTAGATCTGTTGAGAGAACTTTGAACTCACAAGGTTTCACTAAAGTTTATAATGCATGGGTGTGAAAAAAAAATTTTTTTTTCACAAAAATGATTTTTTTAGTCCCCAATTTTTGATTTCTCCCAAGGAAATTGGACCCCAAAAGTTGTTGTCCAATTTGTCCTGAGTACGCTGATACCCCATATGTAGAGGGGGGAAACTGGGCACACAGCAGGGCTCATAAAGGAAGTAATGATGTTTTGGAATGCAGCCTTTGATGGGTGTCATGTTCAGTTTGCAGAGCCTCTGATATGCCTAAACAGTGGAAATCCCCCACAAGTGACCCCATTTTGCAAACTAGAACCCCTAGAGAACTTATCTAGATATGTGATGAGTACTTTGAACCCCCAAGTGCTTCACAGAAGTTTATAATGCCGGGGCATAAAAATAAAAAATCCTATTTTTTTCGCACAAAAATGATCTTTTAGTCACAAAATTTTGATTTTCCCAAGGGTAACAGGAGAAATTGGAGCACAAAAGTTGTGCAATTTCTCCTGAGTACACTGATTCCCCATATGTGATGGGGAACCACTGTTTGAGCGCACGGCAGAGCTCGGAAGGGAAGGAGCACTATTTGACTTTTTCAAATCAAAATTGGCTGGAATCAAGATTGGACCCCATGTCGTGTTTGGATAGCCCGTAATGTGACTAAACAGTGGAAACCCCCCACAAGTGACCCCATTTTAGAAACTAGACCCCCTAAGGAACTTATCTAGATCTGTGGTGAGCACTTTGAACCCCCAAGTGCTTCACACAAGTTTATAACGTAGAGTCGTAAAATTAAAATATCATATTTTTTCCATAAAAATGATCTTTTCACCCCAATTTTTATTTTCCCAAGAGTAACAAGACCACAAACATTATTGTGACATTTGTCCTGAGTAACCCTAATGGGAAAATGGAAATAAATACATTTTTTAAATTTTGTTATTTGTCTCTAACTAAGGGGGTGATAAAGGACGGTTTCATTTTCTATTTATAGTGGCTTTTTATGTTAGGCAGCTGTCACATGCTAAAA
Source organism: Oophaga sylvatica (assembly GCA_033576555.1). Lineage (NCBI taxonomy): Eukaryota > Metazoa > Chordata > Amphibia > Anura > Dendrobatidae > Oophaga > Oophaga sylvatica. The sequence continues at coordinate 163,937,629 of JARQOD010000007.1, read as the reverse complement.
GACGCTTTTTATTGCAAAAAATAAGTTTTTGCATCAATACATTTTGAGAGCTATAATTTTTCCATATCTTGGGCCACAGAGTCATGTGAGGTCTTATTTTTTTGCGGGACGAGTTGACGTTTTTACTTGTACCGTTTTTGGGCACATTAAATTTTTTCATCACTTTTTATTACGATTTTTGGGAGGCAGAATGAACAAAAACCAGCAATTCATGAATTTCTTTTGGGGGGGCGTTTATACCGTTCCGCGTGTGGTAAAATTGATAAAGCAGTTTTATTCTTCGGGTTAACCCCTTCCCGACCTGTGACACAGCGTATGCGTCATGAAAGTCGGTGCCAATCCGACCTGTGATTCATATACTGTGTCATGAAAGGATCGCGTTCCTGCGGGTCAGGTGACTGGGGTCACTGAAAGGTCACCTGACCCGCAGGCACAAGAATCTTTGTGCTTCACCACAGGGGGGTTGGCTTAACCCCCCGTGGCTACGATCGCTCTGATTGGCTGTTAAAAGTGAAACAGCCAATCAGAGCAATCTGTAATATTTCACAAATGAAATTTAGTGAAATATTACAATTCAGCCATGGCTGATGCTGCAATAGCATCAGCCATGGCTGGAGACTGAAATCCGACCACCCCCACACCGAGTGACGGCAACGATCGGCCGCCGCCATCGATTGATGGCGGCGATCGGTCGCCGTGATACTGTGATACTCTCTCACAGTGATCAAAATAAAAAAAAAGGAAATAAACGCCCCATTTAACACCCCCATAGGTAGGGACAAATAATAAAATAAATTTTTTTTTATTTTTTCTATTAGGCCCTGTGCATACGTTGCGGATTTTGCTGCGGATCCGCAACGGATTTGGAGCTGCAGATCCCCAGCAGATCCGGAAACAATGTACAGTACAATGTAAATAAAAGGTAAAAAAATCCGCTGTGCACATGCTGCGGATTTTTAACGCGGATTTGGTGCGGTTTTAAATCAGCGGCATGTCAATTCTTTGTGCGGAATCCGCAGCGTTTTTACACCTATTCCATTATAGGTGTAAGACCGCAGGGCAAATTTGCACAAAAACAGCAGCAAAACCCCAGTAAATCCGCAACGTGTGCACAGGCCCTTAATCCGCGCTAAATCCGCAGGTAAAACACAGGTCATTTTACCTGAGGATTTAGCAAAATCCACGCGGAATAATCCGCATGTGAATCCGCAACGTGTGCACGGGGTCTTAGGGTTATGGTTAGGCTGGGTTCATATTGCGTTATGGCAGTCCACTAGACGGACTGCGTTACACCGTGGTATAACGCAGTGTAACGCAGTCTGTTAACACTGCCATTCACCTCCATTTGCGGGCACATCGCAACGCATGCTGTAAAGCGGCATGGGTTTGCGACGTGCCGTCATTCAGTGACGGAGCCTCAGACGCGGGCTGCAGCGTCTGGGCTCTGTCACCGCTAGCACAGATGAATCATCTGCTGATTCATCTGCACTAGCGGGTATAGCATATAGCGATCGCGTTATTCTATACCGTTACCAGCCAGTCAACGCTATGTGTTAAATGGGCTGGTAAAACGCTATATGAACTCAGCCTTAGGGTTAGAACTAGGGTTAGGGTTAGCCTTAGGGTTAGCATTAGGGTTAGGGTTAGCATTAGGGTTAGAATTAGGGTTAGGGTTAGAATTAGGGTTACAGTTAGAATTTGGGTTAGGGTTGGAATTTGGGTTAGGGTTAGAATTAGGGTAAGGGTTGGATTTAGGGTTAGGGTTGAGATTAGGGTTAGGTTTGTGGTTAGGGTTAGAGTTAGGATAAGTGTTAGGGGTGTTTTGGGGTTAAGGTTGGGATTAGGGTTAGGCTTGTGGTTAGGGTTATGGTTAGAGTTGGGATTAGGGTTAGGGGTGTGTTGGGGTTAGGGTTATGGTTAGGGTTTGGATTAGGGGTGTGTAGGGGTTAGGGTTGGGGTTGGGGGTGTGTTGGAGTTAGAATTGAGGGGTTTCCACTATTTAGGCACATCAGGGAGTCTCCATACGTGACATGGCGCCACCATTGATTGCTGTAAATTTTGCGTTCAAAAAGTTAAACAGTGCTCTCTTTATTCCGAGCCCCGACGTGTGCCCAAACAATGGTTTACCCCCACATATGGGGTATCAGCGTACTCAGGAAAAATTGCACAACAACTTTGGGGGTCTAATTTTTCCTTTTACTCTTGGGAAAAAAAATTGGGGACTTAAAAAATTATTTTTGTGGAAAAATTATGATTTTTTATTTTCACGGCTCTGCGTTATAAACTTCTGTGATGAACTTGGAGATTCAAAGTGCTCACCACTTAGTGCTGGGTGTCAGCTGTGATGATCAGCTGACACCCGGCGGCGATCAGCAGCGCTCCCCCCGTGAGCACAGCTGATCGCATATGACGTACTATTCCGTCCTTGGGAATTAAGTCCCAGGGCACATGGACAGAATTGTACGTCAAATGGAAGAAAGGGGTTAAAATATGCTTAGAAAAAGGTATTTTCTCACTGAACGTTCATGATTAGAACTGAATGAATCAATTTCTGGATGATCAAGTTTGAGTCAAAATTTTTGAAATTCTCAGTTTCTCGTGAATTTGAACATTTTGAAATCCTTGGTATGCACAAAAAAAACCTTGCCTGTCAAAATTTACCACACTACTGAAGCATCAGAGAGCAGGTTGATATATTTTTTTCTTTGCAATGCGGCTTCCCTATTGTACCCCGCAGGTGTGAAATCTTACGTATTATTAAACATTGCACAGTGGTGGTCAGTATCTGGGTCATCATAAATCAGCAGATCCCAGTGGAGCACAGAGTAAATCTCTTTTTTTCTGTAGAGTATAAGCTTTCATAGTCAAGAGGGTCCTCTATCTCTCCTGTAGAGTGTAAGCTCTTATTGTTAGCAGGGTCCTCTTTCTCCTGTAGCATCTGAACTCTTATGGTCAGCATCGTCCTCTCTCTCTTTCGTAGAGTATAACCTCTTATGATCTCTGGGGTCATCTCTTTTCTATAGAGTGTCAGCTCGCATGGTCAGTAGAGTCCTCTATCTCTCTTGCAGAGTGTAATCTCTTATGGTTAACAGGATCTTCTCTCTACTGTAGCATCTAAAATCTTATAGTCATTAGGGTCATCTCTCTCTCCTGTAGTGTCAGCTCTTAAGATCTGTGAGGTTCTCTCTTTCTTTCCTTCTCACTTCTGTAGAGCGTAATCTCTTAAAAGTCAGTGGGGTCTTCTCTGTCCTGTAGAAGGTAAGCTTGTTTGGTCAGCGACGTTCTCTCTCTTGCCTATAAAAGTAAAATCTATGTCATTTATGATGAGCAAAGTTCTCTGTCTCTCCTCTCGCCCACGTATATTAAGATCAATTACAAGCTTTCCAGTATTGAAATCCACACAAATGTGTTCATCATGAATCAAATTTATCTGAAAAATTTGGCAAAGTCATCAAATTCGAATGTCAAAAGATCTGCTCATTTTTATTCATGATGTTTCTTGTCAGCAGATGTCAATTTTTAATTTTATTTTTGCTATATTATGTTTTATTGTTCTAGTTACTTGATAAAATTATAGAAGAAGGAAAAAGCTTCAATAGCAGTTCACTAAACTGCACTTCAACTTGTTAGACACACAACATCAGTTTGTCCCATCTCTTACCTCAATACACCACAAGTAAATTAAATGGATTAAATAACCCAAATTTTGACATATTCCATGAGGTAGAAAGGGATTTCCACTCTCACTGCTACTATTGTTGCAGAAACATCTGACTCATAACTTCATCATTAGGGCAATATCTATAGATCCATCAGAAATCAAGATTTCAGCATTGCTGATGAGATGTTGCTAATGAAAAGCCCAAATTACTTTCCTGAAATCCTAGAAAAATTGAGTTACCTACAAACAAGTTATTTGAGAATGCACAAAATCAAAACCCTTATGGATATCTCTGTGCGAACTGGAAACGTAGAAATAAAGATCACACAATACCCTATTAACAATACCTAGTTGACAAAACTCCATTTCTATATGCTCTGGAAACTACTATGACTACCTAACATAATTTTGTACTGACATACATTATATAAGGAAACCAATTTAGTACTGTGGTTCAGTAATTAGCACTGTTGCTTTAGTGCACTGGGGTTCTTGATTTGAATCACACTAAGGACAACATCTGCTAAAATGTTTAATGTTCTCCTCATTAGGGATAAGTGGACCTGTGGGAGTTTAAGTTCTGGTACCCAACCGAACTTCGGTCCAAAGTTCGGTTCGGGTATTAGAACTGTACCTGAACGTTACCCTCAACCTCAACCCCATTAAAATCAATGGGGACCCGAAGTTCGACCTGGAAAATTCTCTCTCTCTTTCTCTCTCTCTTCCCTGGACTCCCAAACTTTAGAATGGACTTCCTGGATAAGTCCGTGTTCGGAGTTCAGCAGTGGACATCCAATGTCCTGTACGAACCCCAAACTTTACAGTTCGAGTTCGCTCATCTCTACTCCTCATGTTTGTGCCAGTTTCCTCTGGTCTCCTTACCACACTTGAAAGACATACTGATAGTAAATTTAATTGGTGAGCCCCAATGGGGACAGTGAAGCTGGTGTCTGTAAGCGATTGGAAATATGATGGCGCTACATAAATGAGTACAAAATTACATAAAAATTTCCCTTGTGAATCATCTTCAATCCTTTAAAATCTTATTAAGATGTCAATTTACAATTTTGCGATATAAAACTCTTTATGACCTAGTATCGTTATTAAAAAACATGCCGAGACAATGAGATGTGCCAAAAAATATACCTTCAAATACTTGCCAAATACTTCTTTTTTTACAAGAGTTAAGGATTTCAATGGAATGGGCATAAGGTGAGTATATGATTGTTTCTTTTTTTCTCTTTTTTACATGGGGCGAAGACTTCAATGGAATAGACATAAGGTGAGCATAACTGTAAGGTTCTTTGTCTCTTTTGATATGTTCCTTGAAACTCAGTTTTCCGTCGGCCATTTTGCTTTCTGTCTTGCTGCAGCTATCTTGCCCTCAGTTAATATGGAGGTTCCAGCTTTCATTTCCCGCCCTGATTCTCTCCTCTTGCTTCTTAAGCAGCCTCAGCTGAACAATCAGTGCTCCTGAATCAAGCTTCAGTCAGCCTGTGACCTGACTCCTGGAAACCTAGGATTTTGGACTCCAGCTATTTCCTACTGAGGAACTTTGGAACACTTTTGGACTCTGGAAACCTGCTGTCTGGTGAATCCATGTTTGCAGAGGAATTACGGTACAGAGAAGAGATCCTGAACCTGCTTTGGAGAGTTATTGTAGAGCTTGAAGTTACTCTGGCCTGCTGTGTCTCCTGCCTCTGTTCCTGCAAACTGTGTGACCTTTTCTGCATGCTTGTATGAAGTAATACAAGTCATTTCATATCAACCTGTGTCTCCTGTGTTTTCCTCGCACCCAAGCACAAGACGCTATAGGAACTGTACACTATACATGACAAGATTCAGGAGCCAATGTTTAGTGTCTGCTGGGTCTGGGAAAGCCGTGTCTGCTGTGACTGTGGATATCAGATGTCCGTTTAATACCTTCTGTGATGACAGTGGTTGTGACTTCTCACAACCATTCCAGGTGAGAGCATTCCCTTAAATGTTACTCTGGAGTGTTACCACAGGTAAACACTATTGTTTTTTTTTTTTTTTCCTTTTCTCTTCTCCTTCCAGCACTTCTGCCTTAAAAGATCTGGAAGATGGAGGCCCGCATAAAGGAGCTTTGCGGAGTGACTGATACAATCCTTGCAGATATACAGACTATAAAGACCCGTTTTGCAAGCCTACAGGACCTCACTAATCATAATTTGCAAGTGTTTGGACAAACTACCCAGGAATTACGAGCCAGGATTGAGGCTCTAGAGGAACGAGTCCAGGCTCCTGCCATAACCCCGAGTTCTGGGATCCCCAAGTTACCTCCTTTTCGTTTTGGCGGTGAACGTGAGAAATTCAGGGATTTATTAACCAATGCAATCTATTTTTCTCTGCACATGCTTCACAATTTCCCACTGAACGATCCAAAGTGCTTACTATAATCATGTTGCTTACCAATAAGGCTTTGATGTGGGCAAACCCTCTGATTGAGACTGAGGATGATTGTTTGAATCACCTTGATGCTTTATTTCAGCCATGGGGCAGGTGTTTGATGACCCCAATCGAGGTGCAACAGCTGAAGCAGCCATGTTAACTTTGCGCCAAGGTAAGCGTTCAGTAGCCGAATATGCCTTGGATTTCAGGAGATGGGCTCTTGATACCACTTGGGACACTTCCGCCAAAAAATCTATTTTTCGGAAAGGGTTGTCTCCACTGATTAAGGATGAACTTGCTCGTGCCGACCCTCCCACTGCGTTAGGTGACTTTATTAACTATTGTATCCGTATTGATGCTCGTCTGACTGAACGCAGACAAGAGAGATGGTTCGAAAATAATCGCACTAACCTTTTCCTACCTCCTTCCTCAGCTAAGGAACCTTTGAGTAGGATCACAAGGGAACCAGAACCTGAGCCCATGCAGGTGGACTCTTTACAAAGACGGGTTAGTGATGCACGCAAAGAACATCGTATAAAGGAAAATCTATGTTTTTACTGTGGTAAGTCAGGGCACTTCATTATAAACTGCCCCAGCCGTTCTCGTAAGACTACTGCAGCAGTCATTCACTGTGAGTGTTGCGAGAGGAGCTCTGTCATGTCCGAGCCTCAGATTCCAGAGAGATCTGCTGCAAGAGATCTTGATTTTTCGGACTTAAACTCTGTTAGTTCTGGGGACAATGACGGTTAAACGCTGCAATTTTTCAAGTTTCCTAAGCGGTGTCCCAGCTGAGTTGTAAAAGAAACAATTCTCATTGCTTCCTTTCCATCAAACTCTGGGTGTAATGTATGTAGTACAGTTCATATAGCGTCTTGTGCTTGGGTGCGATGAAAACACAGGAGTCACAGGTTTGATATAGAAAAGTCCTGTATTACTTCATACAAGTTGGCAGAAATAGTCACACAGTTTGCAGACACAGAAACAGGAGACACAGCAGGCCAGAGTAATCCAAGCTCAGCAATCACTCTCCAATACAGATTCAGGATCTTCTTCTCTGTTACCGTAAGTCCATGCAAACGTGGGTCTTTCAAAGAGCAGGGTTCAGAGTCCACAAGTGCTTCAGAGTTCCTCAGTAGGAATAGCTGGAGTACAAGGTCCAAGGCTTACAGGAGTCAAGTCACAGGTTCACTGCAGGCTAGATTCTGAAGCACTGATTGCTCAGCTGTGGCTGCTTAAGAAGCAAAGGAGAGAATCAGGGCGGGAACATGCAAGCTGGAAACTCCATTTTGACTGAGGGCAAGATAGCTGCAGCAAGACAGAAAGTAAAATGGCTGACGAACAAACTGAGTTTCAGTAATACATACATAGAACCTTACATTACTCCCCCCTTAAGGACAACCTCCGGATGACCTCAGACCAGGCTTGTGTGGGTACCTCTGATGAAACTGATGGAGCAAGCGAGGAGCATTAACGTTATTGACCGGTTCCCATGAGTTGTCCTCCACTGGGTAGCCCTGCCATTTAATCAGATATTGTAACTGATTTCTATACAACCTGGAATCTAAAATCCTTTCCACCACAAATTCTTCCTGACCATCGACTAGCACTGGGTCAGGGCAAGGAGAGGAACGTCCAGGAAACGTATTGGGTGTCGCTGTCATGTGTGCATCGCCACGAAGATCGTCGCGGTTGCACATTCTGACTTCTCACAGCTGAGTTGCTGTTTCTTTGTGTTTGGCAGTTAGGGAGTTAATTCTGTCTGTGCTCAGTTCTGGGACTGGGTGCAGTTTTCTCCCGGCTGCAATTAATTATTTGTTGATTGGTTTTCTTTAAATCTCTGGTTGTCTGTGTTGGGAGTTGCCAGTGAAATTCTTCATGCAGACCACAGATAGGATTGTATCTGTATAGACTTAAGTTAAAGAGCTCCTTAGTTGTTTTAAGCTCACCTTGCTTAGAGTTTAATATCCCAGATCATTTATGTTCCTTCTGTGTTTGAGTGTGTATGCAAGTCTGTGTTTTCTCCAGTCTGTCTTATATGTCTAATCTGTGTATTTAGCAGAGATCAGCCCATATCCCTTTTGTGGTAATCAGAATCCTTCTTAGGACTGATTACAGGGTTCAGGGACTGATAGGAGACAGGGTTAGGCTGGAGACTTGGACCTCTGAACCATTATCAGTACCTCCAAGGTGAGGGTTTAGTTAGGACCCCAGTTTAGGGTCAGGTTAGACCCCCGGTCCTCCTCTTTCCTGTGACAGTGTATCAAGTCCTCAAGATTAACCCTGAGTTCAACGGATATCGTGTCAGGTAAATCTATTCTATATTTACATGCTGATGTTGCTAATCTATATGTTGTATAGAGTGTTGTTCTTTTAAGAATAGTTTACTGACATCGTACACATATCATAAGACCCCGTGACATTTTCACTGGCCATAAAATTATTCCCAGTTGCCATGGATCCAGTAGCCCAGCTGGCTCTGCAGTTGCAGGGATTATCCATGGAGCTGACGGACATTAAGTCCAAAGTTTTGTCTCCCTCGGAGCAAACCAGATTTGAACCTAAAGTAGCTCTCCCGGACAGGTTCACTGGTGGGCGAGACAAATTTTTTACCTTCAGGGAAGCATGTAAATTGTATTTTCGGCTTCGGCCTCGATCATCAGGGAGTGAAGAGCAGAGAGTGGGAATTGTTATCTCGCTCCTACAAGGGGACCCTCAATCCTGGGCCTTCTCCCTTCCTCCGGGATCCCCGGCTCTACAGTCAGTAGATCGATTTTTTACTGCCCTGGGTTTGGTATATGATGACCCAGATCGGGTCTCTCTTGCTGAGACAAAATTACGTAAGATACAGCAGGGAGATCGTCCGGCGGAGGAATTTGCTTCTGAGTTCCGTAGATGGGCCACAGATACTCAGTGGAATGACCCAGCTCTTCGGAGCCAGTTTTGTCATGGGCTTTCTGACAAATTAAAGGACGTTTTGGCTCAGTATGATTCTCCTCCATCACTGGAGGCTGCTATGGCCCTAGCTATCCGTACTGATAGACGGCTCCGGGAGAGGTGCGAGGTAACTCCGCCCCCTGTTGTTACTCCACCTACTACTAAAGTCCCTTATGTTGAGGTTCCCCTTGTCTGTTCGGAGGAGCCTATGCAGTTGGGAGGGACATCATTTCGTAGGAGGGGATTGGCGGTACGCCGCAGGACTAGAAGGTGTTTCTTCTGCGGGAAAGAGGGACATTTTGTTGGAGGATGTCCATCCCGTGCCTTGTTGAGCAAAAAGTCGCCGGAAAACTGTTAATCCCAGGTTGTGTGGTGGACGACAACCTGGGAGTATGTATTTCGTCCGCTAGTTCTTCTCAGTTCCTTGTACCAGTGGAGGTGGTGGTTGGTACGAGAGTGGAGAGATTTTCTGTTCTTCTTGATAGTGGGTCCGGGGCTAATCTGGTTGACGCTCAGTTTGCTCAGGCTCAAGGTATGCATCTGAGTGTATTGGTCAAACCGATCCCTATATTCTCCATTGACGCCAGGCCTCTCGGCCAAGGTAGCTTTGTTCATGAGGTTCATAACATTGACCTTCGGGTAGGGGCAATACATAGGGAACTATTATCTTGTTATGTGTTGGAGGGTCTACCTACTCCTATTGTGTTGGGACTTCCTTGGTTGGTTAAACATAACCCTGTGATTAATTGGCAGTCCAGAGATATAAGCCAATGGGGGGAGTTTTGCAAAAGTAACTGCATGAACACAGTCATCAGTGCGGTCGTGCCTAGTACTTTGCCTCCTTTTTTGGAGGACTTTGGGGATGTGTTCTCTGAGGAGGGGTGTCAGGAGTTGCCTCCTCATCGCGTGTATGACTGCTCTATTAATTTACTTCCTGATGCTAAGTTACCTAAAGCTAGGTTATATAACCTTTCTGGTCCTGAGAGGCAGGCTATGAAAGATTATATTTCGGAAAGTCTGGCCAAAGGGCATATTAGACCTTCATCTTCCCCAGTGGCCGCGGGGTTCTTCTTTGTGAAGAAAAAAGATGGAGGCCTACGCCCTTGCTTGGATTTCCGCGAACTTAATCGGATTACTGTTCGAGATCCGTATCCACTCCCTCTGATTCCTGATCTCTTCAATCAAATTGTTGGCGCCAAATGGTTCTCTAAATTGGATCTCAGGGGGGCGTATAATCTGATTAGGATAAAAGAGGGGGATGAGTGGAAAACGGCGTTTAACACGCCGGAGGGACATTATGAGAACCTTGTCATGCCTTTTGGTCTGACTACTGCACCAGCAGTATTCCAACATTTTGTTAATGACATTTTTCGTCATCTGGTGGGGCTGTTTGTGGTCGTATATTTGGATGACATTTTAATTTACTCACCAGATCTTGTGTCTCACCAGGAGCATGTGAGACAGGTGTTGCAGATCTTGCGAGACAATAAACTATACGCTAAACTGGAAAAGTGTGTATTCGCCGTACAGGAACTTCAGTTTTTGGGTTTCTTGGTGTCAGCCTCCGGTTTCCGTATGGACCCTGGAAAGGTTGAGAGCAGTGCTTGAATGGGATCAGCCAGAGGATCTTAAGGCTCTGCAGCGTTTTCTGGGTTTGCTAACTACTACCGGAAATTTATTTGTAATTTCTCATCTGTTGTCAAACCTCTCACTGACATGACAAGAAAAGGGACGGATTTTTCTAAATGGTCGGACAAAGCTTGCCAAGCTTTTTCCTCTTTGAAAAAATGTTTTGCTTCGGCACCCGTTCTCATCCAACCAGATGCATCACAGCCGTTCGTTGTGGAGGTGGACGCGTCTGACGTAGGGGTGGGTGCAATATTGTCCCAGGGTCCGTCCCCTGGTAAATGGCATCCGTGCGCTTTCTTTTCTAAAAAATTGTCGTCCGCCGAACGGAATTATGATATCGGCAATAGGGAACTTTTGGCCATTAAGTTGGCTTTTGAAGAATGGCGTCACTTTTTGGAGGGGGCAGTCCACCCGGTCACCGTCATTACTGATCACAAGAACCTGCTGTATTTGGAATCTGCTAAGCGTCTGAATTCCAGACAAGCTCGATGGTCGTTGTTTTTTACCAGGTTTAATTTTGTTGTCACTTATCGCCCTGGATCTAAGAATGTTAAGGCGGATGCCTTGTCTCGCAGTTTCCCAGGGGCCGGGAAAATGGATGACCCGATTCCCATCCTTCAGGAGGGGGTGGTAGTGTCGGCTGTATGTTCTGAGCTTGAGGAGGAGGTGTTAGAGGCTCAGGGGGACGCCCATGCAGGACCTCCAGGGAGACTGTTTGTCCCAAATCAGTTGAGACAAAAGGTTATTGAGGCACATCATAATTCTGCTTTAGCAGGACATCCAGGGAGTAACGCTACTTTAGATCTCCTTTCTCGCCGGTTTTGGTGGCCTAACGTTAATAAAGATGTTTTAACTTTTGTCGCGTCCTGTGGGGTTTGTGCTCGCTCTAAGACCCCTCATACCCGTCCGTCTGGGACCCTCTTACCCTTGAAACTTCCGGAGCGTCCATGGACTCATTTGTCTATGGACTTCATCACGGACCTTCCTCAGTCGTCAGGGAAGACTGTCATACTGGTGGTTGTTGACAGGTTCAGTAAGATGGCACATTTCATTGCTCTTCCTGCCCTCCCTAATGCTAAAACTCTGGCGCAGGTGTTCATTGGGGAGATTGTGAGACTTCATGGGTTGCCTTCTGATGTGGTGTCAGATAGGGGGTCTCAGTTTGTGTCCAAGTTTTGGAGGGCATTTTGTTTACGTCGGGGGATGCAATTGTCATTTTCCTCGGCTTTTCATCCGCAGACCAATGGTCAGACAGAGCGTCTGAATCAAAGCTTAGAGACTTATCTTCGGTGTTTTGTCTCAGAGAACCAGGAGGACTGGTCTTCTTTCTTTCCTCTGGCAGAGTTCGCTCTTAACAACAGGCGGAGCGAGTCCACTGGTAAGTCCCCGTTTTTTGGGGCATATGGTTTTCATCCCCAGTTTTGTACATTCAATGGGGGGGGCCCTTCTGGGGTTCCTGAGGAGGAGCGTTTCTCGTCGTCACTTGCTTCAGTGTGGAGAGGTGTATTGAATAATCTGAGTGCTATGGGGAACCGTTATAAACGTATGGCTGATAGGAGGAGAGTTTCTGGTCCAGATCTTAATGTGAACGATCTGGTATGGTTGTCTACCAGGAATATAAAACTTAAAGTTCCCTCCTGGAAGCTGGGCCCCAGATTCATCGGGCCGTACAGGATCAGTTCCATAATTAATCCTGTGGCATTTCGTCTGGACCTCCCTCCTACGTTTAAAATTCATAATGTGTTCCACAAGTCATTACTTAAGAGGTACGTGGCACCAGTCATACCATCACCTCTACCTCCTCCTCCAGTGGTGGTCAATGGTAACTTGGAGTTTCAAGTGTCAAAGATCATTGACTCACGTCTGAATCGCCGGTCCCTTCAGTACTTGGTGCATTGGAAGGGGTATGGTCCAGAGGAGAGGACGTGGGTTCCTGCGTCTGACATTAACGCAGATCGTTTGGTGCGGACCTTCCACAGAACTCACCCGGGCAAACCTGGCCCTGAGGGTCCGGAGGCCCCTCGTAGAAGGGGGGGTACTGTCATGTGTGCATCGCCACGAAGATCGTCGCGGTTGCACATTCTGACTTCTCACAGCTGAGTTGCTGTTTCTTTGTGTTTGGCAGTTAGGGAGTTAATTCTGTCTGTGCTCAGTTCTGGGACTGGGTGCAGTTTTCTCCCGGCTGCAATTAATTATTTGTTGATTGGTTTCCTTTAAATCTCTGGTTGTCTGTGTTGGGAGTTGCAAGTGAAATTCTTCATGCAGACCACAGATAGGATTGTATCTGTATAGACTTAAGTTAAAGAGCTCCTTAGTTGTTTTAAGCTCACCTTGCTTAGAGTTTAATATCCCAGATCATTTATGTTCCTTCTGTGTTTGAGTGTGTATGCAAGTCTGTGTTTTCTCCAGTCTGTCTTATATGTCTAATCTGTGTATTTAGCAGAGATCAGCCCATATCCCTTTTGTGGTAATCAGAATCCTTCTTAGGACTGATTACAGGGTTCAGGGACTGATAGGAGACAGGGTTAAGCTGGAGACTTGGACCTCTGAACCATTATCAGTACCTCCAAGGTGAGGGTTTAGTTAGGACCCCAGTTTAGGGTCAGGTTAGACCCCCGGTCCTCCTCTTTCCTGTGACAGTGTATCAAGTCCTCAAGATTAACCCTGAGTTCAACGGATATCGTGTCAGGTAAATCTATTCTATATTTACATGCTGATGTTGCTAATCTATATGTTGTATAGAGTGTTGTTCTTTTAAGAATAGTTTACTGACATCGTACACATATCATAAGACCGCGTGACAGTCGCAGTCTTTAGTAGGGATACATGAAAGACAGGGTGGATTCTCATAGTTCTGGGCAGTTGAAGACGACAAGCAACGGCACTTATAATTTTACTGATTTATAGGGTCCAATGTACTTATGTCCCAACTTAGACGATGGAATCCTTAACTTAAGATTTCTGGTTGACAGCCAGACCAAGTCTCCTACCTTGAAAGCTGGTGCAGGTTTACGAAATTTATCTGCTGCTTTCTTGTACCTTTCTTGAGCCGATTCCAGATTTTCCTTTAGAAGATCCATATTCTTCTGTAAAGACGTGATTCTTTCAGCCACTGCTGGTAAAGGCGTTTCTATGGGAAATCGTGGTAGAATGTTAGGATGATAACCTAGATTAGAGTAAAAAGGAGACTGTTTAGTGGAGGCACTCTGAGAGTTGTTATACGAGAACTCAGCTAATGGAAGTAGATCCACCCAATCATCCTGTAGGTGGCAGATAAAGCAGCGGAGATACTGCTCCACGGTTTGATTGGTTCGTTCGGTCTGTCCATTAGTCTGGGGATGAAAAGCAGAAGAAAGGTTTACTTTAATGTCCAATGCTGCACAGAAATTTTGCCAAAACCTAGAAGTGAATTGCACCCCTCGATCCGAATTAACCTCATCCGGTACTCCATGTAAGCGAAACACATCTTTAATCATCAAATCTGATGTCTGTTTTGCAGTGGGTAAGCCGACACAAGCGATAAAATGAGCTGCCTTTGTTAGACGGTCAACCACCACTAGAATGGTGTTCTTCCCCTGAGAGGTTGATAACTCCACAATGAAGTCCATAGAAATGGATCCCCACGGGCGGGACGGGGTGGGAAGAGGCTGTAACAGACCAGTTGGTGAGGAGCGAGGTGTTTTGCATCTTGCACAGACCTCACATGAAGTGACATAATTCAAAACATCCTTCCTGCAAGTGGGCCACCAAAAGAAACGAGAAAGAAATTCCTGTGTCTTTAGAATTCCTCTATGCCCAGCTATCTTGGAATCGTGAATGAGTTGCAATACTCTTAATCTGACTGTTTCAGGAATATACAGACGTTGTCCCTGAATCCACACACCATTCTTAAAGACAAGACTTACGTCCCTTGGGGGTTGTGCCAAAAAGGAATCCGCATGGTATGCTTCCTTGATGTCCTTAAGTAGGTCTTGATTATGAATTACTCCTAGGAATCTAGAGTCAGGAAGAATAGTCTTAGGAGGAGTAATTGGACGTGTCTCTGCTGAGTAAATCCTACAGAGTGCATCAGCCTTTCCATTGCGCGATCCTGGTCTATAGGAGATGATAAAATTAAATTGGTTTAAGAAAAGATTCCAGCGAGCCTGGCGAGGAGTCAGGCACTTAGCCGACCTGATAAACTCAAGGTTACGATGGTCTGTCAGGACGACTATTTGCTGTGCAGCCCCTGAAGAAGGTGTCTCCATTCTTTGAAGGCGGCAATAATGGCCAACAACTCTCTATTGCCCACATCGTAGTTCCTCTCAGCCGAAGACAACTGCTGGGAAAAGAAGGCACAGGGATGCAAGACATTCTTCTCACCTGTTCTCTGAGAGAGTATAGCTCCAACGGCACAGTCTGAAGCATCCACCTCTATTATGAAGGCAAGCTCGGGGTTGGGATGTACTAGGATAGGTGCAGTGGTAAATTTATCTTTTAGACGGGAAAATGCTTCCTGGGCTTGGGGAGTCCAGGAAAACCTAGACTCTTTCCGGGTAAGTTGAGTGATAGGTGACACTACCTCAGAGAAATTTCTAATGAAACGTCTATAGAAGTTGGCAAACCCGATGAAGCGCTGTACCTCCTTCACATTTCTAGGACTTGGCCAATCCTTGATGGCTTGGGTTTTGCTTCCATCCATACTAATTCCTTGTGTAGACAGTAAATACCCCAGAAATTGAATTTCGGTCCTATGGAATTCACACTTTTCAAGTTTGATGTAAAGATGATTTTGTCTTAGACGTTCCAAGACCATTCTCACATGTCCATGATGTTCCTCTGTGGAGTTAGAAAAAATTAGAATATCATCCAAATAAATTACCACGAAAGTATCTAGGAGATCCCTGAAGATGTCATTCACCAAGTGTTGGAAAGTGGCTGGGGCGGTACTCAGACCAAAAGGCATAACTAGATATTCAAAGTGTCCATAGCGTGACCTGAATGCAGTCTTCCATTCATCCCCAGGTCTAATACGGACTAAGTTATAGGCCCCACGAAGATCTAGTTTAGAAAAAATTTTGGCATGTCGCACTCTCTCCAATAACTCAGGGATTAAAGGCAATGGATAACGGTTTCTAATAGTAACCTTATTGAGTTCCCTATAGTCTACGCATGGTCTCAGAGATCCATCTTTCTTCTTTACAAAGAAGATGGGTGCACCTGCAGGAGATGAAGAGGGGCGTATGAAGCCCTTGGCTAGATTTTCATCTATGTAATCCTTTAAAGCCTTTAGCTCGGGCCCCGCCAGGGGGTAGATCTTACCAAAAGGTATCTCTGCTCCAGGCAATAATTCAATTGGACAATCATATGGACGGTGAGGAGGAAGCTGGTCAGCGTTCTTCTTGTCACATAAATCCACATAGTCCTGGTATACAGCTGGTAGTTCAGGGACTGACATGATTCCTTTAGGAACAGAGCAAGCTGAAACTTTTGGACTCATCTGTTTCTCTGGAAAGTGTAATTCCTTGGTCTCCCAGTTAATGGTAGGATTCTGAGCCTGCAGCCATGGTAGCCCTAGAATAATAGGAAAGTGGGGAGAAGAGATAAGCATAAAGGACAGTTTCTCTTGATGATCTTTACCCATAAGAACCCTCAAAGGCTCTGTTTCCTGATCCACTGGTCCAGAGGTCAGCAGGGAGCCATCCACAGTTTCCATCTGTACTGGAGTAGCCTTCTTCACTGAACGTATTCCCTGTTTCAGAGCAAAGGAGACATCCATAAAATTTCCACTTGCCCTGAGTCGATCATAGCAGAGCTAGACACCCAAGCTGAGTCAACCCAGAGTTTGATGGAAAGAAAGCAATGAGAATTGTTTTTCTTACAACTCAGCTGGGACACCGCTGAGGAAACTTGAAAAATGGCAGCGTTTACACAGTCAACGTCCTCAGAGGTAACGGAGTTTAAGTCCGAGAAATCAAGATCTGTTGCTGCAGATCTCTCTGGAGCCTGAGGCTCGGACCTGACAGATCCCCTCTCGCAACACTCACAATGAATGAGTGCTGCAGTAGTCTTACGAGAACGGCTGGGGCAGTTTATAATGAAGTGCCCTGACTTACCACAATAGAAACATAGATTCTCCTTAAAACGATGTTCCTTGCGTGCATCACTAACCCGTCGTTGTAAAGAGTCTACCTGCATGGGTTCAGGTTCAGGTTCCCGTGTAATCCTACTCAAAGGTTCCTTAGCTGGAGAGGAAGGTAGGAAAAGGTTAGTATGATTGCTTTCGAACCATCTCTCTTGCCTGCGTTCAGTCAGACGAGTATCAATACGGATGCAGTAGTTAATAAAGTCACCTAACGCAGTGGGAGGGTCGGCACGAGCAAGTTCATCCTTAATCAGTGGAGATAACCCATTTCGAAAAATAGATTTTTTGGCGGAACTGTCCCAGGTGGTATCAAGGGCCCATCTCCTGAAATCCAAGGCATATTCAGCTACCGAGTGCTTACCTTGGCGCAAAGCTAACATGGCTGCTTCAGCTGTTGCACCTCGATTGGGGTCATCAAACACCTGCCCATGGCTGAAATAAAATCATCAAGGTGATTCAAACAATCATCCTCAGTCTCAATCAGAGGGTTTGCCCACATTAAAGCCTTGTTGGTAAGCAACATAATTATAGTAAGCACCTTAGATCGTTCAGTGGGAAATTGTGAAGCATGTGCAGAAAAAAAAAGATTGCATTGATTAATAAATCCCTGAATTTCTCACGTTCACCGCCAAAACGAAAAGGGGGCAACTTGGGAATCCCAGCACTCGGGGCTATGGCAGGAGCCTGGACTCGCCCCTCTAGAATCTCAATCCTGGCTCGCAAATCCTGGGTAGTCTGTCCAACCACTTGCAAATTGTGATTATTGAGGTCCTGTAGATTTGTAAAACGGGTCTTTATATTCTGCAAATCTGCAAGGATATTATCAGTCACTCCGCAAAGTTCCTTTATGCGGGCCTCCATTTTCCAGATCTTTTAAGACAGGATTACTGGAAGAAGAGGAGAGAAAAAAAAAATAGTGTTCACCTGTGGCAACACTGCAGAGAGAAAAAAAAATTAAGGGAACTGCTCACCTGGAATGGTTGTGAGAAGTCACAACCACTATCATCACAGAAAGTTTCAACCAGACATCTGATATCCAGAGTTACAGCAGACAAAAAAGAGAAAAGAAAGGAGAAAAAAAAAAAACAATAGTGTTTACCTGTGGTAACACTGCAAAAAGAAAAAACTTAAGGGAATTGCTCACCTGGAATGGTTGTGAGAAGTCACAACCACTGTCATCACAGAAAGTACAACCGGACGTCTGATATCCACAGTACAGCAGACACAGCCTTCCAGACCCAGCAGACACTAACGTTTTGGCTTCAGAATCTTGTAATGTATGTAGTACAGTTCATATAGCGTCTTGTGCTTGGGTGCGATGAAAACACAGGAGTCACAGGTTTGATATAGAAAAGTCCTGTATTACTTCATACAAGTTGGCAGAAATAGTCACACAGTTTGCAGACACAGAAACAGGAGACACAGCAGGCCAGAGTAATCCAAGCTCAGCAATCACTCTCCAATACAGATTCAGGATCTTCTTCTCTGTTACCGTAAGTCCATGCAAACGTGGGTCTTTCAAAGAGCAGGGTTCAGAGTCCACAAGTGCTTCAGAGTTCCTCAGTAGGAATAGCTGGAGTACAAGGTCCAAGGCTTACAGGAGTCAAGTCACAGGTTCACTGCAGGCTAGATTCTGAAGCACTGATTGCTCAGCTGTGGCTGCTTAAGAAGCAAAGGAGAGAATCAGGGCGGGAACATGCAAGCTGGAAACTCCATTTTGACTGAGGGCAAGATAGCTGCAGCAAGACAGAAAGTAAAATGGCTGACGAACAAACTGAGTTTCAGGAATATATACATAGAACCTTACACTGGTTGACTCAGTCTGGGTGTCTAGCTCTGCTATGATCGACTCAGGAGCAAGTGGAAATTTTATGGATATCTCCTTTGCTCTGAAACAGGGGATACGTTCAGTGAATAAGGCTACTCCAGTACAGATGGAAAACTGTGGATGGCTCCCTGATGACCTCTGGACCAGTGGATCAGGAAACAGAGCCTTTGAGGGTCCTTATGGGTAAAGATCATCAGGAGAAAATGTCTTTTATGCTTATCTCTTCTCCCCACTTTCCCATTATTCTAGGGCTACCATGGCTACAGGCGCAGAATCCTACGATTAACTGGGAGACCAAGGAATTACACTTTCCGGAGAAACAGATGAGTCAAGGAGTTTCAGCTTGCTCTGTTCCTAAAGGAACCATGTCAGTCCCTGAACTACCAGCTGTATACCAGGACTATGTGGATTTATGTGACAAGAAGAACGCTGATCAGCTTCCTCCTCATCGTCCATATGATTGTCCAATCGAATTATTGCCTGGAGCCGAGATACCTTTTGGTAAGATCTACCCCCTAGCGGGGCCCAAGCTAAAAGCTTTGAAGGACTACATAGATGAAAATCTAGCCAAAGGCTTCATACGCCCCTCTTCATCTCCCGCAGGTGCACCCATCTTCTTTGTGAAGAAGAAAGATGGATCTCTGAGACCCTGCATAGACTATAGGGAACTCAATAAGGTTACTTTTAGAAACCGTTATCCATTGCCTTCAATCCCTGAGTTGTTGGAGAGAGTGCGGCATGCCAAAATTTTCTCTAAACTGGACCTCCGTGGGGCCTATAACTTGGTCCGTATTAGACCTGGGGATGAATGGAAGACTGCTTTCAGGTCACGCTATGGACACTTTGAATATCTAGTTATGCCTTTTGGTCTGAGTACCGCCCCAGCCACTTTCCAACACTTGGTGAATGACATCTTCAGGGATCTCCTAGATACATTTGTGGTGATTTATCTGGATGATATTCTAATTTTTTCTAACTCCACAGAGGAACATCATGGACATGTGAGAATGGTCTTAGAACGCCTAAGACAAAACCATCTCTACATCAAACTTGAAAAATGTGAATTCCATAGGACCGAAATTCAATTTCTGGGGTATGTACTATCTACGCAAGGGATTAGTATGGATGGAAGCAAGACCCAAGCCATCAAGGATTGGCCAATTCCTAGAAATGTGAAGGAGGTGCAGCGCTTCATCGGGTTTGCCAACTTCTATAGACGTTTCATTAGGAATTTCTCTGAGGTAGTGTCACCTATCACCCAACTTACCCGGAAACAGTCTAGGTTCTCCTGGACCCCGCAAGCGCAGGAAGCATTTTCCTGTTTAAAGGATAAATTTACCACCGCACCTATCTTAGTACATCCCAACCCCGAGCTTGCCTTCATAATAGAGGTGGATGCTTCAGACTATGCCATTGGAGCTATACTCTCTCAGAGAACAGGTGAGAAGAATGTCTTGCATCCCTGTGCCTTCTTTTCCCAGCAGTTGTCTTCGGCTGAGAGGAACTACGATGTGGGCAATAGAGAATTGTTGGCCATTATTGCCGCCTTCAAGGAATGGAGACACCTTCTTCAGGGAGCTGCACAGCAAATAGTCGTCCTGACAGACCATCGTAACCTTGAATTTATCAGGTCGGCTAAGTGCCTGACTCCTCGCCAGGCTCGCTGGAATCTTTTCCTAAACCAATTTAATTTTGTCATTTCTTATAGACCAGGATCGCGCAATGGAAAGGCTGATGCACTCTCTAGGATTCATTCAGCAGAGACACGTCCACTTACTCCTCCTAAGACTATTCTTCCTGACTCTAGATTCCTGGGAGTGATTCATAATCAAGACCTACTTAAGGACATCAAGGAAGCATACCATGCGGATTCTTTGTTGGCTCAACCCCCAAGGGACGTAAGTCTTGTTTTTAAGAATGGTGTGTGGATTCAGGGACAACGTCTGTATATACCTGAAACAGTCAGATTGAGAGTATTGCAACTCATCCACGATTCCAAGATAGCCGGGCATAGGGGAATTCTAAAGACACAAGAATTTCTTTCTCGTTTCTTTTGGTGGCCCACTTACAGGAAAGATGTTTTAAACTATGTCACTTCATGTGAAGTCTGTGCAAGATGCAAAACACCTCGCTCCTCACCAACTGGTCTGTTACAACCTCTTCCCACCCCGTCCCGCCCGTGGGGATCCATTTCTATGGACTTCATTGTGGAGTTACCAACCTCTCAAGGGAAGAACACCATTCTAGTGGTGGTTGATCGTCTAACAAAGGCAGCTCATTTTATCCCTTGTGTCGGCTTACCCACTGCAAAACAGACATCAGACTTAATGATTAAGAATGTGTTTCGCTTACATGGAGTACCGGATGAGGTCATTTCGGATCGAGGGGTGCAATTCACTTCAAGGTTTTGGCAAAATTTCTGTGCAGCATTGGACATTAAAGTAAACCTTTCTTCTGCTTTTCATCCCCAGACTAATGGACAGACAGAACGAACCAATCAGACCCTGGAGCAGTATCTCCGCTGCTTTATCTGCCACCTACAAGATGATTGGGTGGATCTACTTCCACTGGCTGAGTTCTCTTATAACAACTCTCAGAGCGCCTCCACTAAGCAGTCTCCTTTTTACTCCAATCTAGGTTATCATCCTAACATTCTTCCTCGATTTCCCATAGATACGCCCTTGCCGGCAGTGGCTGAAAGAATCACTTCTTTACAAAAGAATATGGATCTTCTAAAGGAAAATCTAGAATTGGCTCAGGAAAGGTACAAGAAAGCAGCAGATAAATTTCGTAAACCTGCACCAGCTTTCAAGGTAGGAGATTTGGTCTGGCTGTCAACCAGAAATCTTAAATTAAAGATTCCATCGTCTAAATTGGGACATAAGTACATTGGACCTTATAAGATAACTGCCCAGAACTATGAGAATCCACCCTGTCTTTCATGTATCCCTACTAAAGGCTGCAACACCCAATACGTTTCCTGGACGCTCTTCTCCTTGCCCTGACCCAGTGCTGGTCGATGGTCAGGAAGAATTTATGGTGGAAAGGATTCTAGATTCCAGGTTGTACAGAAATCAGTTGCAATATTTGATTAAATGGCAGGGCTACCCAGTGGAGGACAACTCATGGGAACCAGTCAATAATGTAAATGCTCCTCGCCTGCTCCGCCAGTTTCATCAGAGGTACCCTGACAAGCCTGGTCTGAGGTCATCCGGAGGTTGTCCCTAAGGGGGGAGTAATGTAAGGTTCTTTGTCTCTTTTGATATGTTCCTTGAAACTCAGTTTTCCGTCGGCCATTTTGCTTTCTGTCTTGCTGCAGCTATCTTGCCCTCAGTTAATATGGAGGTTCCAGCTTTCATGTTCCCGCCCTGATTCTCTCCTCTTGCTTCTTAAGCAGCCTCAGCTGAACAATCAGTGCTCCTGAATCAAGCTTCAGTCAGCCTGTGACCTGGCTCCTGGAAACCTAGGATTTTGGACTCCAGCTATTTCCTACTGAGGAACTTTGGAACACTTTTGGACTCTGGAAACCTGCTGTATGGTGAATCCATGTTTGCAGAGGAATTACGGTACAGAGAAGAGATCCTGAACCTGCTTTGGAGAGTTATTGTAGAGCTTGAATTTACTCTGGCTTGCTGTGTCTCCTGCCTCTGTTCCTGCAAACTGTGTGACCTTTTCTGCATGCTTGTATGAAGTAATACAAGTCATTTCATATCAACCTGTGTCTCCTGTGTTTTCCTCGCACCCAAGCACAAGACGCTATAGGAACTGTACACTATACATGACAATAACTGTGTTTCCTATTTTTGTAATTAAACAGAGTGTTTTGTATTACTTCAAATAAAGGACTTTATTCTTGCTGTGTGTTTATTTACACTATGACTGTGGGGTTACTAATGGATAGATGTCTTATAAATGGCTCTCCATTACTAACTCCTGGGCTTGATGTCACCTGACAATACAAAGGTGACATCAACCCACTAACCCTATTACCCCACTTGCCACCTCTACAGAGCAAGTGAGAAAAGCAAGGCTTAGCGCAAGATTTGGCTCATCCTATGGATGTGCCATTTCTGGGGTGGCTAAGAGCTGATGTATGTAGTCTGGGGAGGCAATATCTCTGACCCATTCCCAAGCTATTAATATCAACCCACAGCTGTCTTTTTAGCCTTTGTGGTTTGAATTTATAGGGGGACCCTACATCATTTTTTTCTGGGGTTCCCCGTAAACTCACCAGGAAAGGCTAAGCAAACAGCTGTGAGCTGTTATTAGTGGCCTGGAAACCTTACGGGGCATTGTCCCTTGTCCCAGGATATTATCATCAGCTCCCAGAGTTGGGCTTTCACTTTGTTGGTTATCAAAATTGTGCAGGAGCCCACGCCATTATTTTTAAATTTAATTATTTATTTTAAACAGGAGTTACATATCGGGGGCTGAATACAACTCCTATCATTGTTTCCTGGGAGAAGGAGACAATGAGAGCTGTCTTCAGAAGCCGCTGGCGCCTGGGATCAGCGAGAACTGTACCACTTCTTCCATGCACCGGTACCTGTCACATGCACAGCACAGACACACTGGCACACATACATACAGACAGCAAACACAGACAAATGGACTGCACATGGATGTCACATACTTACACACGGACATGGACCGTGGATCTCACCAGTACTGTTTTTTCCTGTACAAGAATCACCAGGACACGTGAAGGAGGCCTAAGGCTGTGTCCCCACAATGCATTTTTGGTGAGTTTTTGACGCTGCATATTTTCATTGCATCCAAAAAGCAGTGTCTTTGGCTACTTTCACACATCAGGTTTTTTGTGTCAAGCCTATCCGTCGTATACCTGAAAGGATGGATCCGGCGCTGATTTTGAAAAAACTGATGCAACGGATCAGTTTTGTTGCCGGATGCGACCTGAAGTTTTCAACCCGGAAAATGCAGGTACGCATGTCAGGCACGGAGAGAGAGAGAGATTGGTTTCCAGAATCTGGGTCAGTCTTTTGACGGATTGAACAAATGAGTGGTCCGGTACCATAGACTTCTATTATTTCCGGCCGCCTGATGCGCCGCTTCAGGCACTATCAGGCGGGTCCGCTAAAAAAAAAAAAACGTTGCAGTGACCGTTTTGTCCGGCCGCTGGAATGTACATTTCTGCCAGATCCTGTCATGGTTTGCTGAGTTTGTGGGAAAAGGTAGGTTAAGGGTTAATTTGGATGGCCTCACTCTGGGATTCTGGGAGTCTTCTTATAGCCTCATTGTGGGGCCATTCCTTGTCGCTTATACTTTGACCCTTGGCCGAGTGTGTAAGGTTCTTTGTCTCTGTTAACATGTTCCTTGAAACTCAGTTTTCCGTCGGCCATTTTGCTTTCTGTCTTTCTGCAGCTCTTGCCCTCAGTTAATATGGAGTTTCCAGTTTTCATGTTCCCGCCCTGATTCTTCCCTCTTGCTTCTTAAGCAGCCTCAGCTGAACAATCAGTGCTCCTGAATCAAGCCTCAGTCAGTCTGTGACCTGACTCCTGGAAACCTTGGACTTGTACTCCAGCTATTCCCTACTGAGGAACCTTGGAACACTTTTGGACTCTGGAAACCTGCTGTTTGGTGAATCCATGTTTGCAGAGGAATTACGGTACAGAGAAGAGATCCTGAACCTGCTTTGGAGATTTACTATAGTGCTTGAAGTTACTCTGGCCTGCTGTGTCTCCTGTCGCTTTTTCTGCAAACTGTGTGAACTTTTCAGCATGCTTGTATGAAGTAATACAAGTCATTTCATTTCAACCTATGTCTCCTGTGTTTTCCTCGCACCCAAGCACAAGACGCTATAGGAACTGTACACTATACATGACAAGATTCAGGAGCCAATGTTTAGTGTCTGCTGGGTCTGGGAAAGCCGTGTCTGCTGTGACTGTGGATATCAGATGTCCGTTTAATACCTTATGTGATGACAGTGGTTGTGACTTCTCACAACCATTCCAAGTGAGCGCATTCCCTTAAAATTTTACTCTGGAGTGTTACCACAGGTAAACACTATTGTTTTTTTTTTTTCCTTTCCTCTTCTCCTTCCAGCACTTCTGCCTTAAAAGATCTGGAAGATGGAGGCCCGCATAAAGGAACTTTGCGGAGTGACTGATACAATCCTTTCAGATGTACAGACTTTAAAAACCCGTTTTGCAAGCCTACAGGACCTCACTAATCATAATTTGCAAGTGTTTTGACAGACTACCCAGGAATTGCGAGCCAGGATTGAGGCTCTAGAGGAACGAGCCAGGCTCCTGCCATAACCCCGAGTTCTGGGATCCCCAAATTACCTCCTTTTCGTTTTGGCGGTGAACGTGAGAAATTCAGGGGATTTATTAATCAATGCAATTTATTTTTCTCTGCACATGCTTCACAATTTCCCACTGAACGATCCAAAGTGCTTACTATAATCATGTTGCTTACCAATAAGGCATTGATGTGGGCAAACCCTCTGATTGAGACTGAGGATGATTGTTTGAATCACCTTGATGCTTTTGTTTCAGCCATGGGGCAGGTGTTTGATGACCCCAATCGAGGTGCAACAGCTGAAGCAGCCATGTTAACTTTGCGCCAAGGTAAGCGTTCAGTAGCCGAATATGCCCTGGATTTCAGGAGATGGGCTCTTGATACCACTTGGGACACTTCCGCTAAAAAATCTATTTTTCGGAAAGGGTTGTCTCCACTGATTAAGGATGAACTTGCTCGTGCCGACCCTCCCACTGCGTTAGGTGACTTTATTAACTATTGTATCCGTATTGATGCTCGTCTGACTGAACGCAGACAAGAGAGATGGTTCGAAAATAATCGCACTAACCTTTTACTACCTCCCTCCTCAGCTAAGGAACCTTTGAGTAGGATCACAAGGGAACCAGAACCTGAACCCATGCAGGTGGACTCTTTACAAAGACGGGTTAGTGATGCACGCAAAGAACATCGTATAAAGGAAAATCTATGTTTCTACTGTGGTAAGTCAGGGCACTTCATTATAAACTGCCCCAGCCGTTCTCGTAAGACTACTGCAGCAGTCATTCACTGTGAGTGTTGCGAGAGGAGCTCTGTCATGTCCGAGCCTCAGGCTCCAGAGAGATCTGCTGCAAGAGATCTTGATTTCTCAGACTTAAACTCTGTTATTTCTGGGGACGATGACGGTATAAACGCTGCAATTTTTCAAGTTTCCTCAGCGGTGTCCCAGCTGAGTTGTAAAAGAAACAATTCTCATTGCTTCCTTTCCATCAAACTCTGGGTTCACTCAGTCTGGGTGTCTAGCTCTGTTATGATCGACTCAGGAGCAAGTGGAAATTTTATGTATATCTCCTTTGCTCTGAAACAGGGGATACGTTCAGTGAAGAAGGCTACTCCAGTACAGATGGAGACTGTGGATGGTTCTCTACTGACTTCTGGACCAGTGGATCAAGAAACAGAGCCTTTGAGGGTCCTTATGGGTAAAGATCATCAGGAGGAAAATGTCTTTTTTGCTTATCTCTTCTCCCCACTTTCCCATTATTCTAGGGCTACCATGGCTAAAGGCGCAGAATCCTACGATTAACTGGGAGACCAAGGAATTACACTTTCCGGAGAAACAGATGAGTCAAGGAGTTTCAGCTTGCTCTGTTCCTAAAGGAACCATGTCAGTCCCTGAACTACCAGCTGTATACCAGGACTATGTGGATTTATGTGACAAGAAGAATGCTGATCAGCTTCCTCCTCACCGTCCATATGATTGTCCAATTGAATTATTGCCTGGAGCCGAGATACCTTTTGGTAAGATCTACCCCCTAGCGGGGCCCGAGCTAAAAGCTTTGAAGGATTATATAGACGAAAATTTAGCCAAGGGCTTCATACGCCCCTCTTCATCTCCCGCAGGTGCACCCATTTTCTTTGTGAAGAAGAAAGATGGATTTCTGAGACCCTGCATAGACTATAGGGAACTCAATAAGGTTACTATTAGAAACCGTTATCCATTGCCTTTAATCCCTGAGTTGTTGGAGAGAGTGCGGCATGCCAAAATTTTCTCTAAACTGGATCTCCGTGGGGCCTATAACTTGGTCCGTATTAGACCTGGGGATGAATGGAAGACTGCTTTCAGGTCACGCTATGGACACTTTGAATATCTAGTTATGCCTTTTGGTCTGAGTACCGCCCCAGCCACTTTCCAACACTTCGTGAATGATATCTTCAGGGATCTCCTAGATACATTTGTGGTGATTTATCTGGATGATATTCTAATTTTTTCTAACTCCACAGAGGAACATCATGGACATGTGAGAATGGTCTTAGAATGCCTAAGACAAAACCATCTCTACATCAAACTTGAAAAATGTGAATTCCATAGGACCGAAATTCAATTTCTGGGGTATGTACTATCTACGCAAGGGATTAGTATGGATGGAAGCAAGACCCAAGCCATCAAGGATTGGCCAATTCCTAGAAATGTGAAGGAGGTGCAGCGTTTCATCGGGTTTGCCAACTTCTATAGACGTTTCATTAAGAATTTTTCTGAGGTAGTGTCACCTATCACTCAACTTACCCGGAAACAGTCTAGGTTCTCCTGGACCCCGCAAGCTCAGGAAGCATTTTCCTGTTTAAAGGATAAATTTACCACCGCACCTATCTTAGTACATCCCAACCCCGAGCTTGCCTTCATAATAGAGGTGGATGCTTCAGACTGTGCCGTTGGAGCTATACTCTCTCAGAGAACAGGTGAGAAGAATGTCTTGCATCCCTGTGCCTTCTTTTCCCAGCAGTTGTCTTCGGCTGAGAGGAACTACGATGTGGGCAATAGAGAATTGTTGGCCATTATTGCCGCCTTCAAGGAATGAAGACACCTTCTTCAGGGAGCTGCACAGCAAATAGTCATCCTGACAGACCATCGTAACCTTGAATTTATCAGGTCGGCTAAGTGCCTGACTCCTCGCCAGGCTCGCTGGAATCTTTTCCTAAATCAATTTAATTTTGTCATTTCTTATAGACCAGGATCGCGCAATGGAAAGGCTGATGCACTCTCTAGGATGCATTCAGCAGAGACACGTCCACTTACTCCGCCTAGGACTATTCTTCCTGACTCTAGATTCCTGGGAGTGATTCATAATCAAGACCTACTTAAGGACATCAAGGAAGCATATCATGCGGATTCTTTGTTGGCTCAACCCCAAGAGACGTAAGTCTTGTCTTTAAGAATGGTGTGTGGATTCAGGGACAAACGTCTGTATATACCTGAAACAGTCAGATAGAGAGTATTGCAACTCATCCACGATTCCAAGATAGCCGGGCATAGGGGAATTCTAAAGACACAAGAATTTCTTTCTCGTTTCTTTTGGTGGCCCACTTACAGGAAAGATGTCTTAAACTATGTCACTTCATGTGAAGTCTGTGCAAGATGCAAAACACCTCGCTCCTCACCAACTGGTCTGTTGCAACCTCTTCCCACCCCGTCCCACCCGTGGGGATCCATTTCTATGGACTTCATTGTGGAGTTACCAACCTCTCAAGGGAAGAACACCATTCTAGTGGTGGTTGATCGTCTAACAAAGGCAGCTCATTTTATCCCTTGTGTCGGCTTACCCACTGCAAAACAGACATCAGACTTGATGATTAAGAATGTGTTTCGCTTACATGGAGTACCGGATGAGGTCATTTCGGATCGAGGGGTGCAATTCACTTCAAGGTTTTGGCAAAATTTCTGTGCAGCATTGGACATTAAAGTAAACCTTTCTTCTGCTTTTCATCCCCAGACTAATGGACAGACAGAACGAACCAATCAGACTCTGGAGCAGTATCTCCGCTGTTTTATCTGCCACCTACAGGATGATTGGGTGGATCTACTTCCACTGGCTGAGTTCTCTTATAACAACTCTCAGAGCGCCTCCACTAAGCAGTCTCCTTTTTACTCCAATCTAGGTTATCATCCTAACATTCTTCCTCGATTTCCCATAGATACGCCCTTGCCGGCAGTGGCTGAAAGAATCACTTCTTTACAAAAGAATATGGATCTTCTAAAGGAAAATCTAGAATTGGCTCAGGAAAGGTACAAGAAAGCAGCAGATAAATTTCGTAAACCTGCACCAGCTTTCAAGGTAGGAGATTTGGTCTGGCTGTCAACCAGAAATCTTAAATTAAAGATTCCATCGTCTAAATTGTGACATAAGTACATTGGACCTTATAAGATCAATAAGATTATAAGTGCTGTTGCTTGTCGTCTTCAACTGCCCAGAACTATGAGAATCCACCCTGTCTTTCATGTATCCCTACTAAAGGCTGCAACACCCAATACGTTTCCTGGACGTTCTTCTCCTTGCCCTGACCCAGTGCTGGTCGATGGTCAGGAAGAATTTATGGTGGAAAGGATTCTAGATTCCAGGTTGTACAGAAATCAGTTGCAATATTTGATTAAATGGCAGGGCTACCCAGTGGAGGACAACTCATGGGAACCAGTCAATAATGTAAATGCTCCTCGCCTGCTCCGCCAGTTTCATCAGAGGTACCCTGACAAGCCTGGTCTGAGGTCATCCGGAGGTTGTCCCTAAGGGGGGAGTAATGTAAGGTTCTTTGTATCTGTTGACATGTTCCTTGAAACTCAGTTTTCCGTCGGCCATTTTGCTTTCTGTCTTTCTGCAGCTCTTGCCCTCAGTTAATATGGAGTTTCCAGTTTTCATGTTCCCGCCCTTATTCTTCCCTCTTGCTTCTTAAGCAGCCTCAGCTGAACAATCAGTGCTCCTGAATCAAGCCTCAGTCAGTCTGTGACCTGACTCCTGGAAACCTTGGACTTGTACTCCAGCTATTCCCTACTGAGGAACCTTGGAACACTTTTGGACTCTGGAAACCTGCTGTTTGGTGAATCCATGTTTGCAGAGGAATTACGGTACAGAGAAGAGATCCTGAACCTGCTTTGGAGATTTATTGTAGTGCTTGAAGTTACTCTGGCCTGCTGTGTCTCCTGTCGCTGTTTCTGCAAACTGTGTGAACTTTTCAGCATGCTTGTATGAAGTAATACAAGTCATTTCATTTCAACCTATGTCTCCTGTGTTTTCCTCGCACCCAAGCACAAGACGCTATAGGAACTGTACACTATACATGACAGAGTGTGTGTGACCCTGTGTTTTGTGCTTGTGATTCTTTATGCTTGCTTGGTTTTGGCTTGGTTCTGTTCCCGTTACGAGTTCTGCCTGCCCCTCCTGTACTGCGTTGCTATCTCGTGTATGACCTCTTGCCTTTGTCCTGACAATTCTCTGCTTATCCCTCCTGTACTGCTTTGCTATCTTGTGTATGACTCCTGGCTTATGTTCTGACTATTCTCTGCTTGCCCCTTCTGTACTGCGCCGTCCTCTCCGTGTATGACCCCCGTTTGTCTGACCTGAGTTTCCCTATTCACTAATCCAGGGTCCCTGTAAAGTCCTGCACTCACCTTCAGTAGCAGAACGCTAGGCCCCGCCCCCTGTGGTCACATGATCGCAGGTCCTTTTGCTTACTGCTACTCTCACCTCGCTGCTCTGATCCCGTCTGCCGGAGCCCCCCCTGCGGCATCTGACCCCGGACCCTTCCACAGTGTGGGTGAGTCACCCTGCTCAGCCGTGGCAGTTCGCTGGCGCTGACAGGGTCGTTACAGATCCGGACAAAAACGGATGCAACGCAACGACATCAGGCACGATCCGGCGCTAATGAAAGTCAATGACAAAAAAACGCATCCGGTACCAGATCTGTTTTTTTAATAATACGCCGGATCGCGCCTGACGTCAAAAAACTCTTTCACACATCAGTTTGACACAAAAACCTGATGTGTGAAAGTAGCCTTACAGTTCCAGCAAAGTTGATAGAATTTATAGAAATCTCATGCCCACTGTGCTTCTTTTTAACTTAGTGTAAACTGACTTTCGGTGCGTGTTTCATATCATTCACAACATGTTAATTTCTCTTGTGGGTAAGCTGAGCTTTCTGTGCACATTTTTCCCATAGACTTGCTTAGATACTTAAAATCCACAGATAATAAATGCGTTTTTACTGCGCTTCATAACATACCGTAAAAAGGCAAAAAAACGCAGCATCAAATACGTGATAAAAACTTGTGTAAAAAAATAGATGCAGAAATGGTGCAGAAAATCTTCAACATCAAAAACTCACGAAAATGCTCACGATGGGAACGTAGCCCACGGTTGTCTACTGAGCATATTGCCCTTGTGGTTCACTCACCATAAGTTTCTTTCTTATAGCTGTACATTTGTCTTTATTTTGTCTTTATTTTTATGCACCATATTTATTTATATAGTTACACAATGTGGAGAGCATGGAAAGTGTATATATATGTATACACACATATATACAGTATATACATACTGTTTACATAATTTATTACTGTGCATAGCTGACAAGAGCCACTCTTACAGCATTACTGAAATCAGAGACAGAAGTAAACAGCAAGTAAGGAATTTTAGAAAACAGATATTTGTTATTTTTACATTTCCAGTGTGGACAAAGCACAGCAAATCAGACAGACAACTGCCCACAGTGTCTGTCATAAATGTTTTTTCTTTAGGGGGTCTGTCGCTTGTTTTACACTTGACATTCATGAAATTTGGCAGCAGAGACTGATTTTAATCTGCTGAACTTCATACAAATATGCCAGCAACAGTCAGTGAATTTCTACTTATGTGTAGCTGGAGCAAAGACGGTTACCAGGATTTGCACCAGTGCAGATGGCTGATAAATCAAACCCTGGTGATGTAGCATGGTTATTTTCTAGAGGAAGGGAGGATGGAATCAAAACTGACACCTTGTTACCCTTTGACCTCTCAACATTGTGGTTCACTGCTGATGAGGCCACCTGTAACTCAAGAAGCCTATGAATTTCATCTTCAAAGTATCATTGTAACTTTTCAATGAATAGAAAGCTAAAAAGCATAATTAAGATGTAGAAATGTATCCCAGGAAGCATATTTGAGTCTCATGCAGAAATACCCAGTGTTGTGAAGAAAGGCCACTGTAACATACAGTACAGACCATAAGTTTGGACACACCTTCTCATTCAAAGATTCTACTATATTTTCATGACTATGTAAGGTTCTTTGTACATGTTTCTTGAAACTCAGTTTTTCCGTCAGCCATTTTACTTTCTGTCTTGCTGCAGCTATCTTGCCCTCAGTCAATATGGAGTTTCCAGCTTTCATGTTCCCGCCCTGATTCTCTCCCTCTTGCTTCTTAAGCAGCCTCAGCTGAGCAATCAGTGCTTCAGAATCAAGCCTGCAGTGAGCCTGTGACCTGACTCCTGGAAAACCTTGGACTTTGTACTCCAGCTATTTCCTACTGAGGAACCTTGGAACACTTGTGGACTCTGGAAACCTGCTATTTGATAAATCCACGTTTGCATGGAATTACGGTAACAGAGAAGAGATCCTGAACCTGTGTTGGAGAGTTATTGCTGAGCTTAAGTTACTCTGGCCTGCTGTGTCTCCTGCTTCTGTACCTGCAAACTGTGTGACCATTTTTGCCACTTGTATGAAGTAATACAAGTCCTTCTATATCAAACCTGTGTCTCATGTGTTTTCCTCGCACCCAAGCACAAGACGCTATATGAACTGTACACCATACATTACAAGATTCTGAAGCCAAACGTTAGTGTCTGCTGGGTCTGGGAAGGCTGTGTCTGCTGTGACTGTGGATATCAGATGTCCGGTTATACTTTCTGTGATGACAGTGGTTGTGACTTCTCACAACCATTCTAGGTGAGCAATTCCCTTAATTTTACTCTGCAGTGTTACCACAGGTAAACACTATTATTATTTTTTTTTTTTCTCTTCTCCTTCCAGTACTCCTGTCTTAAAAGATCTGGAAGATGGAGGCTCGCATAAAGGAGCTTTGCGGAGTGACTGATACAATCCTTGCAGATATACAGACTATAAAGACCCGTTTTGCAAACCTACAGGACCTCACTAATCACAATTTGCAAGTGTTTGGACAAACTACCCAGGATTTACGAGCCAGGATTGAGGTTCTAGAGGAACGAGTCCAGGCTCCTGCCATAACCCCGAGTTCTGGGATTCCCAAGTTACCCCCTTTTCATTTTGGCGGTGAACGTGAGAAATTCAGGGGATTTATTAACCAATGCAATCTTTTTTTTTCTGCACATGCTTCACAATTTCCCACTGAACGATCTAAAGTGCTTACTATAATCATGTTGCTTACCAACAAGGCTTTGATGTGGGCAAACCCTCTGATTGAGACTGAGGATGAATGTTTGGATCATCTTGATGCTTTCATTTCAGCCATGGGGCAGGTGTTTGATGACCCAATCGAGGTGCAACAGCTGAAGCAGCCATGTTAACTTTGCGCCAAGGTAAGCGCTCAGTAGCCGAATATGCCTTGGATTTCAGGAGATGGGCCCTCGATACCACTTGGGACAGTTCCGCCAAAAAATATATTTTTCGAAAAGGGTTGTCTCCACTGATTAAGGATGAACTTGCTCGTGCCGACCCTCCCACTGCGTTAGGTGACTTTATTAACTACTGCATCCGTATTGATGCTCGTCTGACTGAACGCAGGCAAGAGAGATGGTTCGAAAGTAATCGCACTAACCTTTTACTACCTTCCTCCCCAGCTAAGGAACCTTTGAGTAGGATCACACGGGAACCTGAACCTGAACCCATGCAGGTGGACTCTTTACAAAGACGGGTTATTGATGCACGCAAAGAACATCGTTTAAAGGAAAATCTATGTTTCTACTGTGGTAAGTCAGGGCACTTCATTATAAACTGCCCCAGCCGTTCTCGTAAGACTACTGCAGCAGTCATTCACTGTGAGTGTTGCGAGAGGAGATCTGTCAGGTCCAAGCCTCAGGCTCCAGAGAGATCTGCAGCAACAGATATTGATTTCTCGGACTTAAACTCCGTCACTTCTGAGGACGATGACTGTGTAAACGCTGCAATTTTTCAAGTTTCCTCAGCGGTGTCCCAGCTGAGTTGTAAGAAAAACAATTCTCATTGCTTCCTTTCCATCAAACTCTGGGTTGACTCAGTCTGGGTGTCTAGCTCTGCTATGATCGACTCAGGGGCAAGTGGAAATTTTATGGATATCTCCTTTGCTCTGAAACAGGGGATACGTTCAGTGAAGAAGGCTACTCCAGTACAGATGGAGACTGTGGATGGCTCCCTGCTGACCCCTGGACCAGTAGATCAGGAAACGGAGCCTTTGAGGGTCCTTATGGGTAAAGATCATCAAGAGAAACTGTCCTTTATGCTTATCTCTTCTCCCCACTTTCCCATTATTCTAGGGCTACCATGGCTGCAGGCTCAGAACCCTACCATTAACTGGGAGACCAAGGAATTACACTTTCCAGAGAAACAGATGAGTCCAGAAGTTTCAGCTTGCTCTGTTCTAAAGGAACCATGTCAGTCCCTGAACTACCAGCTGTATACCAGGACTATGTGGATTTATGTGACAAGAAGAACGCTGACCAGCTTCCCCTCACCGTCCATATGATTGTCCAATTGAATTATTGCCTGGAGCAGAGATACCTTTTGGTAAGATCTACCCCTGCGGGGCCCGAGCTAAAGGCTTTAAAGGATTACATAGACGAAAATCTAGCCAAGGGCTTCATACGCCCCTCTTCATCTCCTGCAGGTGCACCCATCTTCTTTGTGAAGAAGAAAGATGGATCTCTGAGACCCTGCGTAGACTATAGGGAACTCAATAAGGTTACTATTAGACACCGTTATCCATTGCCTTTAATCCCTGAGTTATTGGAGAGAGTGCGGCATGCCAAAATTTTCTCTAAACTGGATCTCCGTGGGGCCTATAACTTGGTCCGTATTAGACCTGGGGATGAATGGAAGACTGCATTCAGGTCACGCTATGGACACTTTGAATATCTAGTTATGCCTTTTGGTCTGAGTACCGCCCCAGCCACTTTCCAACACTTGGTGAATGACATCTTCAGGGATCTCCTAGATACATTCGTGGTGATTTATTTGGATGATATTCTAATTTTTTCTAACTCCACAGAGGAACATCATGGACATGTGAGAATGGTCTTAGAACGCCTAAGACAAAACCATCTTTACATCAAACTTGAAAAGTGTGAATTCCATAGGACCGAAATTCAATTTCTGGGGTATGTACTGTCTACACAAGGAATTAGTATGGATGGAAGCAAGACCCAAGCCATCAAGGATTGGCCAATTCCTAGAAATGTGAAGGAGGTGCAGCGCTTCATCGGGTTTGCCAACTTCTATAGACGTTTCATTAGGAATTTCTCTGAGGTAGTGTCACCTATCACCCAACTTACCCGGAAAGAGTCTAGGTTCTCCTGGACCCCCCAAGCCCAGGAAGCATTTTCCCGTCTAAAGGATAAATTTACCAGTACATCTTATACATCAGTATCTTAGTACATCCCAACCCCGAACTTGCCTTCATAATAGAGGTGGATGCTTCAGACTGTGCCGTTGGAGCTATACTCTCTCAGAGAACAGGTGAGAAGAATGTCTTGCATCCCTGTGCCTTCTTTTCCCAGCAGTTGTCTTCGGCTGAGAGGAACTACGATGTGGGCAATAGAGAGTTGTTGGCCATTATTGCCGCCTTCAAAGAATGGAGACACCTTCTTCAGGGAGCTGCACAGCAAATAGTCGTCCTGACAGACCATCGTAACCTTGAATTTATCAGGTCGGCTAAGTGCCTGACTCCTCGCCAGGCTCGCTGGAATCTTTTCTTAAACCAATTTAATTTTGTCATTTCTTATAGACCAGGATCGCGTAATGGAAAGGCTGATGCACTCTCTAGGATTCATTCAGCAGAGACCCATCCACTTACTCCTCCTAAGACTATTCTTCCTGACTCTAGATTCCTGGGAGTGATTCATAATCAAGACCTACTTAAGGACATCAAGGAAGCATACCATGCGGATTCCTTGTTGGCACAACCCCCAAGGGACGTAAGTCTTGTCTTTAAGAATGGTGTGTGGATTCAGGGACAACGTCTGTATATACCTGAAACAGTCAGATTGAGAGTATTGCAACTCATCCACGATTCCAAGATAGCCGGGCACAGGGGAATTCTAAAGACACAAGAATTTCTTTCTCGTTTCTTTTGGTGGCCCACTTACAGGAAAGATGTCTTAAACTATGTCACTTCATGTGAAGTCTGTGCAAGATGCAAAACACCTCGCTCCTCACCAACTGGTCTGTTGCAACCTCTTCCCACCCCGTCCCGCCCGTGGGGATCCATTTCTATGGACTTCATTGTGGAGTTACCAACCTCTCAAGGGAAGGACACCATTCTAGTGGTGGTTGATCGTTTAACAAAGGCAGCTCATTTTATCCCTTGTGTCGGCTTACCCACTGCAAAACAGACATCAGATTTGATGATTAAGAATGTGTTTCGCTTACATGGAGTACCGGATGAGGTTATTTCGGATCGAGGGGTGCAATTCACTTCAAGGTTTTGGCAAAATTTCTGTGCCGCATTGGACATTAAAGTAAACCTTTCTTCTGCTTTTCATCCCCAGACTAATGGACAGACAGAACGAACCAATCAGACCCTGGAGCAGTATCTCCGCTGCTTTATCTGCCACCTACAGGATGATTGGGTGGATCTACTCCCACTGGCTGAGTTCTCTTATAACAACTCTCAGAGCGCCTCCACTAAGCAGTCTCCTTTTTACTCTAATCTAGGTTATCATCCTAACATTCTTCCTCGATTTCCCATAGAAACGCCCTTGCCAGCAGTGGCTGAAAGAATCACGTCTTTACAAAAGAATATGGATCTTCTAAAGGAAAATCTGGAATTGGCTCAGGAAAGGTACAAGAAAGCAGCAGATAAATTTCGTAAACCTGCACCAGCTTTTAAGGTAGGAGACTTGGTCTGGCTGTCAACCAGAAATCTTAAGTTAAGGATTCCATCGTCTAAGTTGGGACATAAGTACATTGGACCCTATAAAATCAGTAAAATTATAAGTGCCGTTGCTTGTCGTCTTCAACTGCCCAGAACTATGAGAATCCACCCTGTCTTTCATGTATCCCTACTAAAGGCTGCAACACCCAATACGTTTCCTGGACGTTCTTCTCCTTGCCCTGACCCAGTGCTAGTCGATGGTCAGGAAGAATTTGTGGTGGAAAGGATTCTAGATTCCAGGTTGTACAGAAATCAGTTACAATATTTGATTAAATGGCAGGGCTACCCAGTGGAGGACAACTCATGGGAACCAGTCAATAACGTTAATGCTCCTCGCTTGCTCCACCAGTTTCATCAGAGGTACCCAAACAAGCCTGGTCTGAGGTCATCCGGAGGTTGTCCCTAAGGGGGAAGTAATGTAAGGTTCTTTGTACATGTTTCTTGAAACTCAGTTTTTCCGTCAGCCATTTTGCTTTCTGTCTTGCTGCAGCTATCTTGCCCTCAGTCAATATGGAGTTTCCAGCTTTCATGTTCCCGCCCTGATTCTCTCCCTCTTGCTTCTTAAGCAGCCTCAGCTGAGCAATCAGTGCTTCAGAATCAAGCCTGCAGTGAGCCTGTGACCTGACTCCTGGAAAACCTTGGACTTTGTACTCCAGCTATTTCCTACTGAGGAACTTTGGAACACTTGTGGACTCTGGAAACCTGCTATTTGATAAATCCACGTTTGCATGGAATTACGGTAACAGAGAAGAGATCCTGAACCTGTGTTGGAGAGTTATTGCTGAGCTTAAGTTACTCTGGCCTGCTGTGTCTCCTGCTTCTGTACCTGCAAACTGTGTGACCATTTTTGCCACTTGTATGAAGTAATACAAGTCCTTCTATATCAAACCTGTGTCTCATGTGTTTTCCTCGCACCCAAGCACAAGACGCTATATGAACTGTACACCATACATTACAGACTATGAAAATTGTAGAATCACTCTGAAGGCATCAAAACTATGAATTAACACATGTGGAATTATATATTACACTTTACAAAAAAGTGTGAAACAACTGAAAATATGTCTTATATTCTAGGTTCTTCAAAGTAGCCACCTTTTGCTTTGGTTACTGCTTTGCACGCAGAAAAGGTGAACGGATGGACTTTACATGCCTATTTCCCACCGTGAAGCATGGAGGAGGTGGTGTGATGGTGTGGGGGGGCTTTGCTGGTGACATTGTTGGGGATTATTCAAAATTGAAGCGGTGAGCGGTCCAGCTCACCCCAAACCATCTCGATTGGGTTCAGGTCTGGTGACTGTGGAGGCCAGGTCATCTGGCGTAGCACCCCATCACTCTCCTTCTTGGTCAAATAGCCCTTACACAGCCTGGAGGTGTGTTTGGGGTCATTGTCCTGTTGAAAAATAAATGATGGTCCAACTAAACGCAAACCGGATGGAATAGCATGCTGCTGCGATATGCTGTGGTAGCCATGCTGGTTCAGTATGCCTTCAATTTTGAATAAATCCACAACAGTGTCACCAGCAAAGCACCCCCACACATCACACCACCTCCTCCATGCTTCACGGAGGGAACCAGGCATGTAGAGTCCATCCGTTCACCTTTTCTGCGTGCAAAGCAGTAATCAAAGCAAAAGGTGGCTACTTTGAAGAACCTAGAATATAAGACATATTTTCAGTTGTTTCACACTTTTTTGTAAAGTGTAATGTATAATTGCACATGTGTAATTCATAGTTTTGATGCCTTCAGTGTGATTCTACAATTTTCATAGTCATGAAAATACAGAAAAATCGTTGAATGAGAAGGTGTGTCCAAACTTTTGCTCTGTACTGTATGTATTGAATAAAATATGTCATGTCCATGTCCCCGTATCTTCCACTGACACACAAATGTCTAATGATCCCTGTGAAAATGTAAATGTACCCTCATCCTGCTTGTAAGAACACAATTAGCAGATGAATTTCACCTCTAACACGGCGCACAACACCTTTACTACGGTAATTCAAAATGCTATCTTGTGGAAGCATATGGCGAACGATATGAACGACATCCTGGACATCCTGCGACTGAACCATCTTTTAGGCAAGATTCATTTCATATGTGTAATATATCATTTACCATAGTTGAAGGGAGTAGAGTGTGATGGGCATGCGTAATAAAAGACCCTCCCATGGGTGAACCCAGGAAGGAGGAGAAGAAATGGACAATCAAGCCTCAATGCTGGA
Source organism: Oophaga sylvatica (assembly GCA_033576555.1). Taxonomy (NCBI): domain Eukaryota; kingdom Metazoa; phylum Chordata; class Amphibia; order Anura; family Dendrobatidae; genus Oophaga; species Oophaga sylvatica. Next base: position 163,898,930 of record JARQOD010000007.1, on the reverse strand, counting down.
CTGTATATAATGAATGGATCCCCGCTGCCTAACCGGATTAGGCAGCTGTCAATCAAAATGAGGATCAGTATTACTTGCATTTGTTTTTTTTTACTAATATTTTACTATTATGGGACCACCTTTCTACAGGTAGAAAACCACTTTAAGCATTTTAGTCTTTGAACCCTGGGCAGTATCTTGCTGTAAAGTTACAGAGATTTGCAGTTCTCCATTCAACAAAGATATTGTCTATCAATCAGAAGCATCTGTCCAGATCTTTTATAAATTATCAGCAAAGTTGCACATATCAGACAATAAATCTTCAAAAAGCAAAAATAGTTTTAAAGCTCCTAAATTCAGTGGGAAAACATGTAACTTTAGGAATTTCTGTATCTGTCAGTTGCAGAAATATAGAATGTGAATAAATGTGATGATGTTGGCGCTATTGACATAAAATGTGTTAATGTTGATTCCTGTTCGAAAAGTTGAGTTTTGATTTCCAGAAATCATTTGTTTTCACTGCCAAATATTAAAGACTTTGGAAACATTTCACAGATTTTTATATGTATTAGCCTTTGTCCTTAATCATGATTTTTACTGTATATTAAGGCCCAAACCATTATTCATCAGTGTTTTTGATCTGATTTTCATCAGTGTTTGTTCAGTGTTTTAGTTGTTAATCATTAGTGTTTAATCGCAAGTTTTCATGTATGAAAAAAATGAAAAACTTTTATTTATTACAATGTTAATCATGGACAGTACGTGGATTGCACACAGATGCTATCTGTGTTCTCTCCATGATTTTCATGGACTCAGATTAAACACGGACATGTCTCAATGATTTATTTGACAGCAAATATAAACAGATTGTCTTGTAACCTACTACTATGAATGCAAACTTGCCCGATAGTTGCCTATAACTCCTAAGTTTCCATATTGATTTTATTTATAGAAAAAAAAAACGCCAGGCATTTAAGTGAAAGAGACTATTACTATTATTCTACAATCACAAAGATTTATGTTATTAGTATAACTTCCAAGCAGCATAGCTCCCAAGTTTTGTGCCTGACAGTAGTAGAACTTCCATGCTTTATGCATTATATTAGACTGCTCCTTTCCCTATGCAACGGCCATGCTCAAATATTAACATGTAACCAACAAGAATTGTGCCTATGTATACAGGTGAATTGAGCAAGATCGAACACGTCTAATCCAGTCAAGTGACCGCCAACCCTTGGCAACAATATCGGAGAATTTTGATAGCATGTGGTGCACAGGCTGTAAGAATTCAGAAGTCTACAGTGACATAGACTGAGTGGCGAATTTTAGCAGAAGATTAGACAACCCCTTTTAAGGGGGTATCTGAGACTTTTCAAAAAACAAAAAAATAACCTAGGCACTAACAGACAGGTAATTGCAACTTACCTTCCTGTTTTACCTGGCACCATTCTTTCCTGGCAGAGCAGTCACATACCAGGGATTCAGCTGTGTCTGCTGACATGACAGGGTAGGACTTCTGAGGTCATTTTGATTCACAGCCGGCTCACTCATTTAGGCAGTGGGGATCTGGCTGTCAATCAGAATGACCTCGGAAGTCCTGCCCCGTCGACAGAGCGGACCGGAAAAGAAGCCTCCACTCTGTAAATGTAATGTCAGCAGAGGCAGCTGAATCCCCAACAGGAGCGGTCTGTGACCGCTCTGTGCTGGGGAAGAAGTTGAAACTACCTCCCTGTTAGTGCTTAGGTACATTTTTTATTTTTTGTAAAGTCACAGAAATCCCCTTTAAACTTTCTCCTCACTGAGCTAAGTTTGCCTGCCTCCTTCAAGTTAAACCAGCTGTGTAAGTGCTCCACTATGTGCTGTCATCAAGTTGGTAATTGTGTTTGGCAACAAGGGGACACACATAAGTGCTGATCTGCTTGAATATACAAAGAGTGAATAAAGCCATGAGCAGTGTGCTATTGATCTATGTTAGCTAAAGCGGGAGCGTATGATATGTGGACTTACATAGACTCTACAACATATATTTGGTTGAACATTTTTAATAATTAACAGTAAAAAAAATAAGTTCAGTACAAAGTTGTCCATATTCTTGGAGGATCATTTTGGATATTGAGATTCTAAAATTGGAAAACATCCACATCCTATGTTAAAGAACGCTCTTTTTCTGAATTGTGAGAAGCCATCTGCAGCACTTATACCTGACAGAGTATGTGATTGCCGGTAATACTCATGAAAAATGTAGAAATTACTTAAGGTAATGGCCTTACATTTTAAAGAAAGCTCCTGTGCACACTGATAAATGAGAATGGGAAGATAAATGCAAAATGATTAGTATGTATTTCATATATGCGCAAATCTCACAGTCAATCAAGTATATTCAACGCACTCGACAAACACCTGCATTTTTAACTACTGATAACTTTCAATTCCAATTCATGCCTCCATTCTAGAGAAGACTCTTCAACTTTCTGCTTTCAGCAAACTGCAAAAGATATGATTTTCAAAAAATTTTAGCAATATTTTAAAATTCCCATTGTCATCATTTATGATTTGTATTCCACCTTTTTATATACAGAAAGGAAGATTTGCTAGTGAAGTGCCGCTTCCAGTGGACGTGAAATTATTATAATGATAATTTAGTAACTAGGGATGAGCGAGCACTAAAACGTTTGGATGCTTGTTACTCAAACAGAACAATTTCTAATGCTCGAGTACTCATATCAAGTATATTGGTAGTCAATAGGAAATCCGAGCATTTTTCTAAAAGACACTGCAAGGAGGTCTAAGCGGCAGTGAAAATGTTTAAATGGATCGGCAAAGTGCTGAATGGATGGAGAATAGCATGGGAAAGATCCCTGGAAGCATCTCTGACTCTTAGATTGCTGCTGAGAACAATGATGTCATTCTTTAACTCCACTTTAAGGACTGACAATAAAGCATTCAAAATCAAAGAGAAATTGTAGGTTACAGGAAAAAATGTTAAGAAACATTCTTTCTTGTATGATGACTTGTAAATAAAGCAAAATGTAAAAAGGATTTTAAAAAAGCAATAATTTAAGTAAACCAAATTGATTCTTTTATTAAAAAATTGGAAATTTCAGTGTAATTTATGAAAGAGGGACTCAGATGCATCCTATATTTGACATAAAGTATGACCTCATAATCATTCTGTTCAAACTGGCATGTAGTGGTATTCCTAGACTCATAAAGGCTATGCAAAGGCCTGCCAGAAATTACAAGCAGCGTCATCCATACACTCATGAGGCCACAACTGTAGTGCCTCATTAAAATATTTTGAACAAAGTGTAACTGTGGAACTCCTAGTCTCATAAAAGCTCTGCACACAGTTTAAAGCCTGCCAAAAATTACAAGCAGGGTCATCCATACACTCTTGAAGGCACCACCTGGAGTGCCTCTTTCAATTATTAAGAAAGTATTGTTGTGGTACTCCTACACTCATAAAGGCTCTGCAGACAGTGCAAAGCCAGAAAAAAAATTAAAAGGAGGGTCATCCATATACTTTTGAAGGCACCAAACGGGGTGCCTTATAAAAAAAAATTAAGAACGTGTTGTTGTGGCACCTCTACACTCTTAAAGGCTTTGCACACATTTGCAAATCCAGAAAAACATTATAAGGAAGGTGATCCAGTCATCCATGGACTCTTGAAGGCAACAACTAGTAGGCATTTTCTGTTGACAGCTGAAAATGTCTGTTATTACCCCCTTGCGGCACTAAAAACCTGATCAGATAACTTGCTAGCAGCAGGGCAGCACAACACCTACAAGGCATATAGGGACAGCTCATGACAGGTTTGAGACCCAATAGCTGAAGGTTGCTGTGGAATTAGGGAGTATGCTGGTTTAGTCTGACAGGTATTGCTTGACCATCTTTAAAAACTTTTCCCACTTTGTCAAAAATACTCGGTCATCAGAGCATGGATGCTGGGAGGGTGTCATGAAATTGGGCTCTTTCTAAGGTATATAGGGTCCATGGCAGCTCACTGACCCCCAGAATAAAGAGGACGGTCATTATAATCCAAGGTCGGTTAGCCAACATAACAGTATGCCCAATAGTCCTTGGGCGCAGTCCATATGATCCCTCCTCTATTCTTTAAAACAGGGGTGTAATTAACACAGAATATATTGGGATACAGTCCATGGATTCCTGACCTATCCAGATCATCAAGTCATTTGTTTTCTCCTCGCTCCTTTTTGCTGGTAGCAGTTACTTTTAATAGCACAGTCCATAGGGACAGAAAGGGTGTCATGCCCTTTAAGAGTTCAGATTCCCTTAATTCAGCTGAGGAATGTGCAACTATGCACAAAAAACAAACTGTGAGGGGAAAACATAAACTCTTCTGACTGTTCTGGCCAACATCAGGATCCCCGGCACACTTTAGGGCTTCCTGCTCTCAGGAACATAGAACTGTTCTTCAGTGGTTCCTTCCTGTCAGACAGGCAGAACTGAGCCTTACAGAGCGAAATCCTCTTCATGTGTCCTTTTTTTCTTCTCCTTCCCGGGAGCCTAGAGGCATTGCCTCCACCTGCTTCCTGGAGTCAGATTCCCAGGTGTCTGGGCTGTAAGTGACCCCGCTTCAGGTAGTGCCGCAGCCCTCAACATGTAGAAATGGGCAACAGCCCTCTGTGTCACCTGCATCATCACCTGCTCAGGCATAGGAGGTAGGGAACCACAAGGACAGTCCAGTCTCTCTGATGTGGTAGCCCCATCTCGAGGAGCCTTTCCCAGGCCCGTTCTTTTCACAAGAAGGGTTCATCCTGCTCCCTTCTTTCTTGGATCACACCCACCTAAGAGCGATGGTGCCCCTCCATCTTGAGGAATGGGACCCTAATTACAGCCGTCAGCTCTTGCAGCACTCGAGGTAAGTGTTCCATCTCTACTGACCGCTGGTTGAACAAGATGTGATGCAGGGTCTCAAAATCCTCTATGGACCCCCATCTCCGCTGTCGGTCATATGTAACAACCTTCCCCTGAGATGCCAATTCACAGTACCTTGCAGCTAGCGGGCATGCTAGCATGTCTCCAGCGCCTCCTTCTCTCTTCCCATCATCCAAGGCCCCGCAGTCCACTCACCAGTTGCTGCCTCTTTTGTTCGCAGTCTGCAAGAACCCCAGCGGGGAAGGTCACATCCTGGGTTCGGGCCTTGGTGGTTCTGGGAAAGCATCCGGTTTGGACCATGGACTCCTGCCATAGCCTCTATAGTGCCAGCTTGGTCTGGCTCTGATATTTCTCAGTTTGCTCACTTGGAGATCTCGCAGGATCTTGCCAACCTTGTCACCTTGTCGCCCACTAAGCATGCTATACTGTGTGGATTACTAATTCAATTCAGAAAGATTTTTTGAATTTTTTTAGGTTAATATCACTGTAATGTAGCAACTAAGCATGTTACACTGTATGGATTACTAATGCAATCCAGCCAGATGTTTTTAAATTAATTTTACAGAGTAATACCACTGTAATGTAACACTAACCATGTTACACTGTATGGATGACTAATTGAATCCAGAAAAAAATTGAACTTTTTTTTGCAGTTTTATATACCACCGTAATGAAACACTAATCACGATGTTAGGCATCGGGAGTCTCCCTCTGCACAGGGTGGATCCCAAACCTTGGCTTCTCCTGCAGTCTCCAATTCATCCTTGACTGAAGTAGATTCTGCTCAGCAAAGACGTTGGTCTCAGCGTCTTGCTCAGACTCGGGTTGTGCGTGTTGTTTCTACTGCCCCTCTAGGTTCAGCTATGGTAATTAACATTAGAGAGCGGCGAGCAGTTATTCCTGAGGCTAAGTCCAGGATTCACTCTACTGAGAATGCTCGTAAGGTGGCGACCTCTCATGGGTGATACGGTCATCAGGTCCTGCGCCGACTCAGGATTGGTCCGTGAGCAAGGTCCTGTCTGACTGGACTTAGGCACAGCCTATAAAAGGATCTTTGAGGTGCCCGTTGGCTCGCTAGGATCATTTACACTTGCTGTGTGTGTGTTGGTGGAAGCGTGACCACTCCGTATACACATGTGCTGTTACTTGCTCTACGAGTGTATTTCTGGTCAGGCAGTCTAGGGTGGGAACTCCCGCTTGGCTTGGTAACTGTTTCCCTTCCTGTGCGCAGTTAGCACAGCAGAGTCACATAACAAGCACAACCACCAGTTTTGTCTCCCTGGGGGTAGCTATAGGGCCCTCCACTTAGCGTCATTTCTACTACGCTCCTGTGAAGCCTAATAGGGCATACCATTGAGTGCTCTTAGTCGGCTTAGTGCTCTGTGAAGTAACAGAGTCAGTTACTTGCATTCTGTTCACACTGAATGACGTTTAACTCGGTGTGTTTACGGTGTCAGCTTGCTGCTACATTGTGCCATTGTTCACTAGTTGCAGTTTCCCCATCTCCACATTGTGGACCACGCATTGTGAATGCACTTTACCATCATATTTTGTTTAGTGCATTCCACAAACTCTAACACACGATACACTCTATGGATGACTAATTGAATCCAGAAACAAAAATTTACTTTTTTTTGCAGTTTTATATACCACCGTAATATAACACTAACCATATTACGCAGTATGGATAACTTATTGAATCCAAAATATATTTTTAACGTTGTCTTGGAGGTTGATACCACTGTAATGTAACACTAAGCACGTTATGCAGTATAGATTCCTAAATCCATTGAATACAAAAAATGAATCCAGAAAGATTTTTTTGAACGTTTTTGGAGGTTTATACCACCATAATATAAAAAAACACTAAGTACGTTATACTTCATGGATTACTAATTCAATTCAGAAAGGTTTTTTTTTACTTTTTTGGGGGAAGTAACACCATTGTAATGTAATACTAAACAATTTAGACTCCATGAATGTCTAATTGAATCCAGAAAAAACATTTGAATGTTTTTTTGATGGTTTATATACCACCACTATGTAACACTAACCGCATTACACTGTATGGATGACTGATTATATCCAGAAAGATTTTTTTATGTTTTTTTGGAGGTTAATAACACAATAATGTAACACTAAGCACATTACACTGTATAGATTATTAATTCAATACAGAAAGATATTTCAAACATTTTTTTTAGGTTAATAACACCATTATGTAACACTAAGCACATTACACTGCATGGATTACTTATTCAATCCAGAAAAAAATTACTTTTTTTGGAGCTTAATACCACCGTAATATAAACCTAAGAACATTAAACTGTATAGATGACAATATAGTCAATTTTTGCACCCCCCCAAAAAAAGCGGTCATGTGCAGCAGCTATATATTTAACAACAGACTGAGAAGCCCTAAACCATGCCTAAAGGCTGTATTCTTGTCACTCTCCCTACTCATGCAACTGTCTCAAGGCTAAATTAAAAATCTATCTTATGCAAACAGCAAAGCACAGGATTAGAAGGACTGTTAGTATAATGGTTCAGCATCAGCACCAGTATCAACACTAGAGGACTCTGATTAGTTCAATTGTACTTACATAGGCCTGAAAAACTGCTCTCTCCCTCCAATCAAAGCTGTCTGTGAGCTGTAGAATGGTGTCAGTGAGCCAAGCATGTCCTGTCCTTTTATAACTTCTGATGAGGTAATGAGGCCAGCCAATCACAGTAATGCCGCTACCAAGATGGCTACAGCATTACAGTGAATGGCAGGCAATCCTCTCATTCTTATTGACTGTGTAGCAGGTGCCAAACATGCCGGGCGGGGATTCAAGCTTGAAATCCGAGCACCAGTCAATGCTCATTGAGTACTGAGCACATCCGAGCACCCAGATACTCGAATGATGTCCGAGTATCACTGCGAACGCTCGCTCATCCCTAATAGTAGGCCATTGATTTGCTTTGAGAAAATCAAATGAGTAATATTGCAGTAACCAATGTTCCAATGTTCACTGCTGGGGAAATTCAGTATTACAAGGTGAATATTTAAATGAATGTCATCCATATTGTTATGCGCTCGGTTGCAACAACTTTATTATATAATGGATTGCAACCGGACACGGGGTCCGCAATGCAGTTTATAGTCACTGCTGCCAAACACCCCTCGAGTATGAGGGTAAAACTGACAACAGAAATATAATATTAGATCTCGCCTGTGTTACTTCACACTTGGGGAGATGTAGAATTGGCGCTATCTCCATTAATGTCACGGGAGATGTGCTATCAACTGGCGTAGATGTAGCCCTGTTAATGGCACAGAAGCCACTTGCCAGATATTAGGTTTGCACTATGTGCTGCAAGCTGGTATAGATGTAGCCCTGTTGACTGCACAGAAGCTACGTGCCAGCCGCTAGAAAGTGTGTGCAACTAACGCCAGGCGTACGTGCTACCAGCCAGCGTGAGACCGGACTGAGCAACTCTCTGTTCAGCTTGGCAGGCGATGCCCAGGTTACGTGCCCTGCAGTCTGCTCAGGGTGTATAGCTACCCTATATTCGTAGCAAGACTGCGCCACATTGGCTACCTGCTTGGCATAAGCTAAACCTGCCTGAAGGACCTGTGATAATTAGCCGAGCGAACTCTGGCATCGGCAGGTCCCGGAGAGCAAAGCTAGAGAGCACGTGGAGCCCAGATTCTGGTACGTCCACACATGAGCACTGCCATACACAGTGACAGACAGACACTCCACAATGAGCTACCATCACAGAGCACTACCGGGGCACCAAAACCAGCGGTGAGCATGGCGGCGGCGCACTCACTTTCAGTACAATTCAGAATTCATCACTTAGTTATTCACTTCTGTAGGTAACGGTGTTTACCGACCGGAAGCTGCAAAAATCTCCAAACAGCACAGAGCTCTGCCCTCCGACCGGAAGCATACAGGCATATATACACACACAGGCAGATACACACACGCAGATACACACACACATGCATATATACGCACACAGGCAGATACACACACACAGGCAGATATGCACACACAGACACATATACACAGGAAGATACATACAGGCATATATACACACACAGGGAGATACACACGGGCATATACACACACAGGCATATATATATATATATATATATATATATACACACACAGGCAGATACACACAGGCATATACATGCAAGCATATATACACACACAGGCAGATACACACACAGACATATACACACAGGCAGATACACACAGGCATATATACACACACAGGCATATATACACACACAGGCATATATACACACACAGGCAGATATACACACACAGGCAGATACATACAGACATATCTACAGTCATGGACAAAAGTTTTGAGAATGACACAAATATTAATTTTTACAAAGTCTACTGCTTCACTTTTTCTAATGGCAATTTGCATATACTCCAGAATGTTATAAAGAGTGATCAGCTTAACAGCAATTACTTGCAAAGTCAATATTTGGCTAGAAAATGAACTTTATCCCCCAAAACACATTTCAACATCATTGCAGCCCTGCCTTAAAAGGACCAGCTAACCTCTTTTCAGTGATTGCTCCATTAACACAGGTGTGGGTGTTGATGAGGACATGGCTGGAGATCAATCTGTCATGATTAAGTAAGAATGACACCACTGGACACTTTAAAAGGAGGCTGGTGCTTGGCATCATTGTTTCTCTTCTGTTAACCATGGTTATCTCTAAAGAAACACGTGCAGTCATCATTGCAATGCACAAAAATGGCCTAACAGGGAAGAGTATCGCAGCTAGAAAGATTGCACCTCAGTCAACAATCTATCGCATCATCAAGAACTTCAAGGAGAGAGGTTCCATTGTTGCCAAAAAGGCTCCAGGGCGCCCAAGAAAGACCAGCAAGCGCCAGGACCGTCTCTTAAAAGTGTTTCAGCTGCGGGATCGGGCTACCAGCAGTGCAGAGCTTGCTCAGGAATGGCATCAGGCAGGTGTGAGTGCATCTGCACGCACTGTGAGGCGGAGACTCTTGGAGCAAGGCCTGGTCTCAAGGAGGGCAGCAAAGAAGCCACTTCTCTCCAGAAAAAACATCATGGACAGACTGATATTCTGCAAAAGGTACAGTCAGTGGACTGCTGAGGACTGGGGTAAGGTTATTTTCTCTGATGAATCCCCTTTTCGACTGTTTGGCACATCAGGAAAACGCCTCATTCGAAGAAGACAAGGTGAGCGCTACCACCAGTCTTGTCTCATGCCAACTGTTAAGCATCCTGAAACCATTCATGTGTGGGTTTGCTTCTCAGCCAAGGGAATCGGCTCTCTCACAGTCTTGCCTAAAAACACAGCCATGAATAAAGAATGGTACCAGAATGTCCTCCAAGAGCAACTTCTCCAAACCCTCCAAGAGCAGTTTGGCGATCAACAATGCCTTTTTCAGCATGATGGAGAACCTTGCCATAAAGCAAAGGTGATAACTAAATGGCTCAGGGAACAAAACATAGAGATTTTGGGTCCATGGCCTGGAAACTCCCCAGATCTTAATCCCATTGAGAACTTGTGGTCAATCATCAAGGGACGGGTGGACAAACAAAAACCTAAAAATTCTGACAAAATGAAAGCATTGATTGTGCAAGAATGGACTGCTATCAGTCAGGATTTGGTCCAGAAGTTGATTGAGAGCATGCCAGGGAGAATTGCAGAGGTCCTGAAGAAGAAGGGTCAACACTGCAAATATTGACTTGCTGCATTAACTCATTCTAACTGTCAATATAAGCTTTTGTTACTTATATGTTTGCAATTATATTTCTGTCTGTGATAAAAACATCTGTCAAACACACATAAAAACCAGAGGGCAGCAGATCATGTGAAAATATAATATTTGTGTCATTCTCAAAACTTTTGGCCATGACTGTACACACACAGGCAGATACACATAGGCATATATACAAACAGGCAGATACATACAGGCATATATACACACACAGGCAGATACACACAGGCAGATACACACACAGGCATATACACACACAGGCAGATACATACAGGCATATATACACAGGCATATATACACAGGCATATATACACACAGGCATATACACACACAGGCAGTTACACACAGGCATATATACACAGGCATATATACACACAGGTAGATACATACACAGGCATATGCACACACAGGCAGATACACACACAGGCATATATACACATACACAGGCATATACATACACATTTGCTGAACACTCACTCAGAAAACAATATATTGCACTTTAGCAGCAGGCAGCAGCCCAAGCAGGGAGAGAGGGCTGAAGCCGGCACTTCCAGGGAGAGTGTCACCACACAGCCGGCATTACAGGTCAGGACAGCAGAGGAGGAGAGCACAGCGTGCTGACACCTGACACCACTGCTATAACCAGCAACACACAGAAAAAGCGTGAAAGCAGTGTACGGTGCATATCACCGCCCACAAGGAATGTCTGCCTACTGAATCCTGAGACAGTGGGAGTGTCGCTGAGGTCAGGGTGAGAGCTGAAGGTATGTGCGCGGGCCTGCATTAACTCTTCGGAATTGCTTATGCTGCATGGCTTGGAGGCGAGATGTTTTGGTGCATTTTTGAGAAGGAGTTTAAAGGAGTTATCTGTGACTGTTGTTTCTCTTCTGTTAACCAGGGGTAACTGAAAATACCAGGAATACAAATATTCACTCACATATAACAGAAGAATGCTCCAGGGAGTGGAAGATGGGGAAAAAATAAAATAAGAAGAGGGAAGGGAATTATCACAATTACAAACCCACACAACAGTCACAGATAACTCCTTTAAACTCCTTCTCAAAAATGCACCAAAACACCTCGCCTCCAAGCCATGCAGCATAAGCTAGCTCTGATGTGTTTCAATCAGAACCCAGATTATATAGGGGATAGTAGTGGCTAACTGAGCTCAGCTGAGTGCTCAGACTCCCAGAGCTCCCAACATGGCCGATTAACTCCTGTTCTGCCAAATGAAATAAACATTTAAAAAGAAGGTGAAGCACTTCTTTTCAGCCCAGGACTAGGAACAATCATATACTGTGGTTTTCCTCTCTGTTGCGGTAACCCTGTGACAGGAACCCTACGTCATTTTTTTTTCTGGGGTCCCCGTAAATTCACCAGGAATGCCTAAACAAACAGCTGTGAGCTGTTATTAATAGTCTTGGAGCCTTATGGGGCATTGTTCCTTATCCCAGGTTTTAAAAACAGCCCCAGTCGTGGTCTTTCCCTCTGCTGGATATGCTGGTTTATTTTACACAGGAGTTACACAGCTGCTGCTGAATGCAACTCCCATCATTGTCTTCTGGTCACACTGATCTCAGCATGAGCAGGAGACAATGATGAAAGCTGCCTTCAGCAGCCGGCCAGCACCTGAGAACAGCGAGAACTGCTTTTACACCAGAATTCTCATGCAAAAAGCTTTACAAAGTCACAAAATGTTTGTACTAAATGAGGCTTGCTCCAAAACAATGTTTTTTTTTTTGTTTTCAAGGCACTTTTGCTCAGCTCTGCAAAAGTGAGCCGAAATTTGTGTCGAGGTGCAAAAAAGACACACGTTACTTTGCTCTTTGATGAATCAAACCATTGTGTGCACATGCCGTCAGTACTCAGATCATGAAACCGTAAACTCCTTGCTTATGTTTTATGGGGTGTAAATGTTTTCTGTTTTGTATATATTTCAGTTTGTCTCATGCATAATCTAATATTTCTAGTGCATAAGACTAGTCCTAATAATAATAATTTTATTTCTATAACGCCAACATATTCCGCAGCACTTTACATTATAGAGGGGACTTATACAGACAATAGACATTAGAGCTTAGCAATAAACACAGATCAAAATAGATACCAAGAAGAATGAGGGCCCTGCTCACAAGCTTACAATCTATGAGGAAAAAGGGGAGACACGAAAGGTAGATGGTAACAATTGCTTTCATTGTTTGGACCAGCCATAATGTACGAATCGGGTGTTCATGTAATGCAGCATGAACCAGTTAACAGCCAAAGTATGTAACATTACTTATACAGAGGGCTAATTAAATGCATAAAGCGGGTGAGAACATGATGCGAGGAACCTGAATATGGTAAAAAAAAATTGTATTGGCCACACAGGGATAGTTAGGTTAATGAGTTGAGGCGGTGGGCCAGTCTGAACAAATGCGATTTTAGGGCACGCTTAAAACTGTGGGGATTGGGAATTAATCATATTAACCTGGGTAGTGCATTCCAAAGAATTGGCGCAGCACATGAAAAATCTTTGAGACGGGAGTGGGAGGTTCTGATTATTGAGGATGCTAACCTCAGGTCATTAGCAGAACAGAGGGCACAGGTAGGAAGGTAGGCTGAGACAAGGGAGCTGATGTAGGGTGGTGCTGAGCCATGGAGTGCTTTGTGGGTGAGGGTAATAAGTTTGTACTGGATTCTGGAGTGGATGGGTAACCAGTGTAATTACTGGCATAAGGTAGAGGTATTGGTAACACGATTGATGAGGAATATGATCCTGGCTGCAGCATTCAAGACAGATTGGAGAGGGGAGAGTTTGGTAAGAGGGAGACTGATTAGTAGAGAGTTACAATAGTCCAGACGAGAATGAGTAAGAGTTTTTGTAGAGTCGAAAGTAAGAAAAATTCGAATTCTAGATAAGTTTTTGAGGTGGAGATAACAAGAGCGAGCCAGTGATCGGATGTGGCGGGTGAATGAAAGCTTGGAATCAAGTATGACCCCAAGACAGCGGGCATGTTGCTGGGAAGTAATGGTGGATCCACACACGGAGATGGCAATGTCAGGCAAAGGTAAGTTAGTAGAGGGAGGAAACACAAGGAGTTCCGTTTTTGACAGGTTCAGTTTCAGATAGAGGGAGGACATGATGTTGGAGACAGCGGTAAGACAATCACTGGTGTTTTCTAAAAAGGCAGGTGTGATATCGGGAGAAGAAGTGTATAATTGGGTGTCATCACTATAGAGATGGTACTGGAAACCAAATCTACTGATTGTTTGTCCAATAGGGGCTGTATACAAAGAGAAGAGGAGGGGGCCTAGGACTGATCCTTGAGGAACCCCAACAGTAAGGGGAAGATGAGAAGAGGAGGAACTAGCAAAAGATACAGTGAAGGAACGGTCAGAGAGATAGGAGAACCAGGAGAGAACGGTGTCCTTGAGGCCGATGGAGTGTAGCATAGTGAGGAGGAGCTGATGGTCCACAGTGTTGAATGCTGCAGAGAGATCCAAGAGAATTAGCATGGAGTAGTGACTGACCATTAGATTTAGCAGTTAGTAGATCATTAGAGACTTTAGTGAAGGCAGTTTCAGTACAGTGTAAAGAGCTGAAACCAGATTGAAGAGGGTCAAGAAGAGAGTTATCTGAGAGATAGCGGATAAGATGGGTGTGGACCAGGCGTTCCAGGAGTTTAGAGATGAAGGGAAGATTAGAGACAGGTCTATAGTTAGCGGCACAGCTTTTGTCGAGGGATGATTTTTTAAGTAATGGATGTATAATGGCATGCTTAAATGAGGAGGGAAAGATACCGAAAGAGAGAGAGGTTGAATATTTTTGTTAGGTGAGAGGTGACAGCAGGTGAAGGGGACTGGAGGAGATGTGATGTAATGAGGTCACTGATGCAAATGGTAGGGCGAGAAGATGCAAGGAGCCTGATTACTTCTTCTTGTGTGACTGGTTCAAAATCAGAGAGTGAGCTAGATGCAGTGGGGGAGTTAGGACAGTGCATGGTATGAGGGGATTGGGAGATAATTTCCTGTCGGATATGGTCAATTTTTTATGTGAAATAATTGGCCAGATCGTCAGCGTGGAACTCTGTGGTTGGGGCCTGCACTTTTGAGTTGAGTAGGGAATGAAAAGTGTCAAAGAGACGTTTAGGGTTATTGGATAGTGAGGTGATGAGGGTGATAAAATAGGTTTGTTTGGAAAGGTGAAGGGAGTTGTATGTTTTAAGCATAAACTTATAATGGATGAAATCTTCGGGTAGATTAGATTTTCTCCACAGACGTTTGGCCCACCTGGAGCACCGCTGCAGGAAACATGTTTGCAGCGTGTGCCACGATTGTCGCCATCTGTGTCATGTTGTTTTATGTATAGGAGGTGCAATTTCACCTAGGGCACTTTGCAGGGTTTCGTTGTAATGCTTCAGTGCAGAATCAGGACATGAGAGGGAGGCAATAGGGGCCAATGATGGCTGTAAGTTCTTCATAAGTTTCTGTGTGTTAATGGCCTGTATGTTTCTATAAGTGTGGAAAGTCAGAGTGACCTTAGCGGGATGGCAGTTCTTGATAAAGAATGAAAGAAGGTTGTGGTCAGAGAGCGGGAGAGGGGAGTTTGTGAATTCATCCACTGAGCAAAGCCGGGAGAAGACCAAGTCGAGAGTTTCCATCTGCATGCGTGGGGGAGTTAGTATGCTGCGAGAGGCCAAAAGAGTAGGTTAGAGATAAAAGGTGAGAAGCAGATGGGAACAGGGGAAGAGCAGTGGGGATGTTGAAATCACCGATGATGAGGGTGGGGATGTCACAGGAGAGAAAGTGTGGAAGCCAGGTGGCAAAGTGATCCAGGAACTGATGAGAAGGGCTAGGAGGACGATACACCACTGCCATTCGCATGGAGAAGGGGACATAGAGTCTGACAGCATGGACCTCAAAAGAAGAGAAGACAAGTGAGGTTACTTGAGGGATAACCTGAAAGGTACATTTGGGTGATAGGAGCAGACCAACGCCTGCACCTGCTCTGTTGTCTGATCTTGGGGTATGAGAAAAATGTAGTCCACCATATGAAAGAGCAGCAGCAGCGGTGGTGTCTGACTGCTGGGTCCAGGTTTCAGTAAGAGCTAGAATAAGAGAATTTGAAAGGAAGAAGTCATGGATGAAGGGGAGTTTATTAAACACTGAGTGAGAGTTCCAAAGGGCACAATTGAAAGAGACAGAAGGCATGCAGGAAATATTAATAAGATTAGAGTGGTTTCTGAGTGTAGCAATTGGGAGGTTGGACTTGCTATAAAATGGAGTTCCTGGGTTTGGAGAAGGATAGAAAGAGTGAGCAGTTGGTTAAGTGATTTGTGAGAGCGTATCGTCTGTTGGATGGTGGGACTGAATGGATCTGTGCTGTTTAGCAATGTGAAAAGAGCGTGAGTGCTATACATAGGAGAGGACAGGACAGAGGGGCCAATATGGATGGAGTACAAAGAGTTAATGCAAGGGCAGAGGATGTGAGTGAATGCAGCAGCCAGGATACAGATTATACAAATGCATATGGTGAATATGTGTTGTAATCCAAATGTAGAGGGAATAGATTTATTTATTTGTCTTACCTGTCTACTGCCCTGTCTAACTGCTATGTTTAACTGCCAAGAACTTTGATACATGTACTTCGATTAAATGTACATAAATGCTACCCCCTGCATAAATGTGTCCCCAGACTATGTCTCAATATATGGGAGGCTAGTTCTAAGAGCTCTTACTTTTTTTTTTCTCATTAGCAATCAAACTAAGTTGACACAGCAGGACACAATAAATGTAGTGGGCAGATAAACAAGTGTCCAGGCCAACATGGATCATAAAGCACTTTGAAAAAGTTACTTGACCTCACAGCATAAGGGTACAAGCAGAGTAAGTTGAAATAGCTATATACCATTAAATATGCTGGCTAAAATGAAAAGCTGTGGCTGGTAGCATGCAGGATTCAGTGCAGAGATTAAATACCATTAAATATGCTGGCTAAAATGAAAAGCTGTGGCTGGAAGCATGCAGGATTCAGTGCAGAGATCACTGTTACAGTTACTGCTATGTAAAATATGTCTCCTGGTCAATATGTTATCTTGCACATACAGAAAATATAGTAAAACACTTATGATAAACATTTCTGTATCTTGTGCTCCCATTGTCCTATGTATATCAGAATGAATCAATACGATGGCATCTTTATGGTTTTATTACAATACATTGATTTGAAAAGGGAAATGCACTGTGCTGTCCCAAAAGTAAGTCATCTTTTGATCAGTAGTATTTTGTTGCATCTGGATGTCTGTGTCCCAGGCAAACAAGTTATGCTTGAACGGTTTTCTGATGATCAAGCTGAGTGGCAACTTAGCTTCACTGCCTCCACATTTTTACTGTTTGCTGTTCCCCCAGCTGGATTTGTGAGCCCTGCTAAATTGTGCATACTTTCTCTTTGAAACAAATGGATTGTTGTGCTATTAAGTGTTTGACAGATAAGCATCTTCAATCCGGTCAGCTTTATACCTTCTATTCACCTGCCTTATAATCTCTAAGGTATAATAAAAACCCAAATCCTTTCTCTCTTTTTTCTCCTGCCAAAGAAATAAAATGGAAAACTCAGCCTAAATGCAAACTGTGCGAACCAGGTCGTAGTAGATTAGAAGAAATAATATAATCAAAGGTATTAATAAAAGGTATTCTGGGAGTGTGATGCTGCCTGATATCACACAAAAACCTAAAACCAAAAATAAGTCTTGTCAGCATCTGACCAAAATCCTTTTCGGAGGAATAATCTCTCCACATAAATGGGACAGAGATAACCAGTTAACAGATATAAGTCATAAATACAGTATATATAACAAATGGACAAAATTAATGAGCATTGTCTCTCCAGGTCATGAAACCATCAATAGCACATATTCCTCTAATATATGCATTTTTGATCCAATATTGATTATGAGCCAGGAGCATACTCATTGTCTAAGGTTTGTTTTTACCATAAAAACTTTATTATGGCACAGGAATTTCCAGAACAGAAAATGCACAGTGGTAAAAACCAGGACTATGAGCACCGGAATGGGAGCTGAGAGGGATCGTGAGACTAACAATCTAGTCTTTCATTATGTTATATCAGAATAAGGCTACATTCATATGTTCAGTATTTGTTCAGTATATTACGCCAATATTTGTATAAGGGTTAATCACAGTTTACTGCATTGTGGGAGATTTGTGATGTGATATTTGATGTGACCCTATGCTCAATCATGGGGTGAAAAGATCTTTTGTGAAGCGCAAAAGATCATAATTTGTGGCAATGAGCCATCCTATGTAAACAGGGTTCCTTGAGTCGAGAACAATGGCACTATGTGCACTGAGCTATCTGTATCGGATCACTGGAGTGTGCATCGTTTTCTTTGGTCTGTGGCTTAGTGCCGCCGGTCGGTCCATGTAAATGGACTCCTAGTCATAAACAAATAGAGTATTTCTTATTTAACACCATACCCTCAATAAGATATTAGCATTAGTGTGTACGTGTGCACCTCAGACGTAATTGTAAAATAATGTTTATTTCTTCATATTGCGCCTCCATTGGAGGAAACATAAGCGGCGTCCTCATTCCCTAATGTGAACATTAATTACATTAACCAGCATTTTCTTGGTACAAATAAAGATAATATGCCCAGTAGCCCATGGGCGTACCCAGGATCAAAACTGGGGGGGGCAAGCCAATGTCACATCTTATACAGGTTACATCATATACACTGTACATTATACTGCATATTAGGTATGGGGCATTAGAACTGTTGTATATTGTATAATACAGCAGTGTATGCGACACTACGCTGTATATACCATATATTATACATGGCACACTCACCTCTATACAAAGAATAAGAGGCATTATAACCTGTATATGAAAAGTATAATACAGCAGTGTATATACACTCTATATACCGCACACGATGTGTATGACCCTGTATACATTATATACTACACTCTATATACCGCACCCGATGTGTATGACCCTGTATACACCATATACTACACCTATATACCGCACACGATGTGTATGACCTGTATACACCATATACTACACTCTATATACCGCACACGATGTGTATGACCTGTATACACCATATACTACACTCTATATACCGTACACGATGTGTATGACCTGTATACCACCATATACTACACTCTATATACCGCAAAACGATGTGTATGACCTGTATACACCATATACTACACTCTATATACCGCACACGATGTGTATGACCTGTATACACCATATACTACACTCTATATACCGTACACGATGTGTATGACCTGTATACACCATATACTACACTCTATATACCGCACACGATGTGTATGACCCTGTATACACCATATACTACACTCTATATACCGCACACGATGTGTATGACCTGTATACACCATATACTACACTCTATATACCGCACACGATGTGTATGACCTGTATACACCATATACTACACTCTATATACCGCACACGATGTGTATGACCTGTATACACCATATACTACACTCTATATACCGCACACGATGTGTATGACCTGTATACACCATATACTACACTCTATATACCGCACACGATGTGTATGACCTGTATACACCATATACTACACTCTATATACCGCACACGATGTGTATGACCCTGTATACACCATATACTACACTCTATATACCGCACACGATGTGTATGACCCTGTATACACCATATACTACACTCTTATTTTGAAGTTAAAAAAAACAAAACAGGAACAAATACAATACTTAAAATAAAGAACAAGTAAAGTTAAAAATCAACAAACTTACTGGTATTTCAATGGGAACTATGGGCCTGCTTTTGGCTAATGAGATGGTCAATGTTCGGTTCCATATTTGTCACTGCTAGTCATAACAAGTGAAGCAATTTTTCTCTTTCTTGATATCATTATTTCCTAGGGATTCCAAATTGCTATTAGTAAAATACCAATATATATACAGCGCTACAAAAACAATATACCAGCAATAAACTGCCAACACAGAGACATACAGCCTGCACTGCCCATCACTGCAGCCTTGCCAATCCATATCATTTCATCCTCATCAGTGCACATATTGGCGCAACTCCGCTTTTAGCTCAGGGTCAGACTGGTGTGGTGCGAGAGTCCCTAATAGGCAGGTAAATGTCCCCAATAGGCAGCATTGGTCCCCAATAGCAGCATATGTCCTCAATAGGCAGCATAGGTCCCCAATAGGCAGCATAGTCCCCAATAGGCAGCATATGTCCTCAATAGGCAGCATAGTCCCCAATAGGCAGCATATGTCCTCAATAGGCACCATAGGTCCTCATAGGCACCATAGGTCCCAATAGGCACCATAGGTCCCCAATACGAAGCATATGTCCTCAATAGGCAGGTAAATGTCCCAATAGGCAGCATAATCCCCAATAGCCAGCATAGTCCCCAATAGGCAGCATAGGTCCCCAATAGGCAGGTAAATGTCCCAATAGGCAGCATAGGTCCCCAATACGCAGCATATGTCCTCAATAGGCAGGTAAATGTCCCAATAGGCAGCATAGTCCCCAATAGGCAGCATAGCAATTTCCCCCCAGGATCACTAAAGTGTATCGTATCGTAGTAGTCCCCAGTAGGCAGCATAGTAGTCCCCAGTAGGCAGCATAGTAGTCCCCCATAAGCAGCATAATCCCCCATAGGCAGCATAGTAATCCCCAATAGGCAGCATAATCCCCCATAGGCAGCATAATCCCCCATAGGCAGCATAATCCCCCATAGGCAGCGTTGTAGTCCCCAATAGGCAGCATAGTCCCCCATAGGCAGCATAGTAGTCCCCAATAGGCAGCATAATCCCCCATAGCGAGCATAATCCCCCATAGCCAGCATAATCCCCAATAGGCAGCATAATCCCCCATAGGCAGCATAATCCCCCATAGCCAGCATAATCCCCAATAGGCAGCATAATCCCCATAGGCAGCATAATCCCCCATAGGCAGCATAATCCCCATAGGCAGCATAGTCCCCCATAGGCAGCATAGTCCCAATAGGCAGCATAGTAGTCCCCAATAGGCAGCATAATCCCCCATAGCCAGCATAATCCCCCATAGCCAGCATAATCCCCCATTGGCAGCAGAATCCCCCATAGCCAGCAGAATCCCCCATAGCCAGCATAGTCCCCCATAAGCAGCATAATCCCCCATAGCCAGCATAGTCCCCCATAGGCAGCATAATCCCCATAAGCAGCATAGGCCCCAATAGGCAGCAGAATCCCCCATAGCCAGCATAATCCCCCATAGGCAGCATAATCCCCCATAGCCAGCAGAATCCCCCATAGCCAGCAGAATCCCCCATAGCCAGCATAGTCCCCCATAAGCAGCATAATCCCCCATAGCCAGCATAGTCCCCCATAGGCAGCATAATCCCCCATAGCCAGCATAATTCCCCATAGGCAGCATAATCCCCCATAGCCAGCAGAATCCCCCATAGCCAGCATAGTCCCCCATAAGCAGCATAATCCCCCATAGCCAGCATAGTCCCCCATAGGCAGCAGAATCCCCCATAGCCAGCATAATCCCCCATAGCCAGCATAATCCCCCATAGCCAGCAGAATCCCCCATAGGCAGCAGAATCCCCCATAGCCAGCATAGTCCCCCATAGGCCGGGCCCGGCGTTAAAAAAAAAAATTCCAGTACTCACCTATCTCCCCCGCTGCTCTGAAGAAGCGCGCTCTGGACTCCGTCTTCTCCTGGCACAGGCGGCGTGACGTCATCAGGGCGCGCAGGGGGCGTGAAGACGATCACGTCGTCTGTGCTGCATAGGGAAAGCCGCAAGGCCTTCCTCACTCACCCGCGATTAAAGGGCACGCCTGCACTGAACTGTCAGTTCAATGTCGGCGGGGCCGGTTCTTTAACTGTGCGCCCCTGCTTCTGGGGGGACAGCTGTCCCCCCTGCCCCACGGTGGGTATGCCCATGCAGTAGCCTAATAAGATTTAGTATGACTAATCTGGTCTACCAGACATGTCTCTATTGAATAGAGAAACATTTGGTTGCTATACAGATCAATCTTGTCTCTCTATACAGTCATATATTGTAGTCTACAGAAAAACCAAAATGAACAGTGATGCTCATCTAAGGTAATAGGTCCAGATTAGTAACTGCACATACAAATGTGAGGTGGTTTTACGCTCACCTGACCAAGTTATGTGTCGATTCACACGACGTTACAGTTAATTGACCACTGATCATGGCAGGTCCAACTCAAGAAACCCAGTCATGGTGTTTCACTCCGTAATGTCAAGACTCTTGAGATCAGGAATTAAAAATGCTGCTAGTATATGGGTGCAACAGGTTAGAACTTTCCAAAGGAAGGTGTTTAGGATACAAATATGCTCCTTAGAAATTCATATCCTGTGGCGCCAGTGTCCTCTCAGCTTTTTTTTATTCTGGTAATCTGGTACTGGTAATCTATGAAGCTTATCAAGGATGTAAGTGTGGCAGGAGGTGGAGGGTTCTTCCATAGTGACCAACTGCCAAGTAAAGCTGACAGAGCAGGAACATCTCAGAATATTGTAGTGACAGAGAAATGAACTCACAGTAATATAGAATGTCATTATCATTGTTACATCTCATTCTTTTATTATGATTTAGTCTAATATAACTAGTGGAATTATTTAAATTAAAATAGAATATGACTTTGGTTCGATAATGACAGGTGCCTGTGATTTTGACATGTGACTGTCATCATCGTTATTATATTTTATCTTAATATTTTCATTTAACCTAATCTAATATTAGTTATTAAAATTATTAATAATATTTTTTTCTTCTTAGAAAGGGGTAAAATCTTGTAGATTGTGAGCCCTCGTGGGCAGGTTCCTCTCTCCTGCTGAAGTTGGTGACTCATTTTGTTCGAGATTATTGTACTGTACTTGCTTTTTGTTATGTATACCCTTATATACATATTAATATCCATATCTTAATATGCTCATATTCTGATATTTTCATAATTTCCATATTCTATTTACGGCATGAACCATCTTCATATTGTAATCACACAGATACTAATCTGTTCAGCATTGTTAATGTGTTTGATTATTTCCTGTATACTATCTTTAATGTAATCTATATTATGATTGTTGCAACATGTTTTTATTTCATACTGTTTGTTCCAAAATAGTAACTGAATCTATATAATTATTTTCTTCTATATATATTTTTCTACAGAGACTTTATGCTCCTGCTTTATTCTTGCTCCACTACCGTCTCCTCTGTGGCCCATTTCTGGTCACCTGATTTATGCCATAATTTTTGAGCTCAGACAAAATGTAAGTGTATCACATCGGGACCCGTGATACAACATTTCCAAGTCACACTATTCATTTAAAACAACACGGGATGGTGTCTAACACACAGGTTTTCCTTTGTTTCTTTCCTTCCCCCATTCTCTTTTCTCTCACCTTTTTTTCCTTTCTTTTTGTTCTTTTCTCTAATTCACCTTTATTTATTTGGCTTCCATACATCAATAATGAATTGTGTACTGAGCTCATAATCATGCATATCTATTATGATCATAGGTTTCCCATCATATGTTATTATCATTATATTATTTATAGTCAGTGTATTATTTATAATCATATGTTCTTTATATTTGATAAAATCATGTTTTGCCTGTGTTATTTTGTTCTTTAGTTTTTTTGCATATTGTTTTATATTTGATATTTCAGATTTATTCTCATGAATTTGTATATATGATAGGGATTTCACTCTCACTGGCAGCAGTTGAGGAATAGCACAGTCAAGAAGTGTTTGGATCTCGCAGGAAGTCCATAACACTTCCAGTATAAGTAAATAGGCAGCCTTTCTCTGGCACAGAAGATATACCAGAAAAGGGACCACAGTTAATTCTAAAGGCCGAACTAGTGCGCTCTCCCGAACTAACTACAGTCACATACTTAGGCTAAGTGCAACGTTCAGGAATATTTGCGTTTTTTCGCATTTTTCGCGGAAAAAAACGTCAAACGCATGTATTAGCATCCCATCATTGAATGAATTCGCATTTTGTGCACATGGTGCGTTTTTCCGCGAAAAAACGCATCGCGAAAATCTAGACATGTCCTTAATTGCGGAATTCTGCGTTTTCCGCTATATTATTGACTAGAAAGTTCGGAAAAATCGCGGTAAACTCCGTCAACTCGCGCAAAAACGCACAAAAACGCGCAATCGCGCAAAACGCCGTTTTGCACGA
This sequence comes from Oophaga sylvatica, assembly GCA_033576555.1. Lineage (NCBI taxonomy): Eukaryota > Metazoa > Chordata > Amphibia > Anura > Dendrobatidae > Oophaga > Oophaga sylvatica. The sequence continues at coordinate 163,875,035 of JARQOD010000007.1, read as the reverse complement.
AAAGTCGGTTTGTCAGAATATTCTGCAAACATTCTGCAAAGTGTCACTACTTACTGCGGCAAAGAAAGCATGTTTGAATTTTGACTTTCAGGTCCATATCTCACCATCCATACTGCTTTGATTCAGACTACATATTTTATAGACAATCTTCTTGGGTATCTCATACATAAATTTGACTTGATACTATTTAGCATAAGATTAGTTATGCAGATTCTTGTCATGTCACTGCATTGTTACTGTTTTGCTCAATGGGATGGAAAAATCTTTTTCTTCCTGTATACTACAAAATACATCCTGTTCTCACATTCTCTATTACCTCAGTGTGTTATTAGTTTGATTCCCAAGCAAAAAAGTCACCGGTTCAAATAAAAGAGAAGCCATGAAGAAGATTTCCCAAGGAAAGAGAAACAGCATCATCCAGCTCATCGACAGTGGTCTCTAAGCCAAGGAAATTGCCAAATATCATGTGAGTCTCATGACAGTTGGAAAAATACAAAATTAAATCCGTCCATTCAAAAGCCAAGAATTGGAAATTCATGCAAAATATCTGAGTCAACAAGGTGGCTCATATCAAGGTCTATCAGTTTTAATGCGACAAACATGGTAGGGGAGGTGGCTCGTATGTATCGCAATAGTGAGTTTTGGCATATTGAAAATTTTCTGCTTTATAAAATATAGGGCAGAATTGATAAAACTATTTTTCTCATTAACCCACCAAAATCAGCTTACAAACATAGTGAATTAATTTAACAATGCATTAAAATGGGCAGCAAATTGGTAAAGTACAAATCAGGCAAGGATTTTCCTCACCTTCTACCAGTAGCCTGTACTGTACTACAGACAAAATATTATTATTTATCAGCTATGTGATAAGATGTCTATGAGTATCTTGCAGACCATCTGAAGGAGGCCAATACAGCTGCTTTTAAAGGGTTAATTTACGAGACTTGTATCAAATTCTCTCACTACATAAACACATAGAAAACACATCAATGACAATGAATTGAAGACTATTACAGAGTAATCCCCTGTAGCTGCTATGTCTAGCCTACTCCTCCCCTTGATGCTCCATAATAGAGAGAAATCAGGAATACATTGTTTCCTTTCTAACTTCATCCAACATGTAGGAAGATAGCTGCACAGATCTCCCCTGTGTTTAAATGCTGCATGCTTATAATCTCCTCATTCCCCTCACAGTGGTATCTCCCAGTTCACAAACAGGAAGCCTTGCAGAGCCGTTAAAATAGTGAGACAATGCAAAACCAAACTTCAGCGGTCTCCAAAACTTAACTATTTTCTTCTATTTTATTTATCTATAAATATTTGAGAAATGCTTTAGAGTTTAATTTCCTTTTAGTTCATGAAGTTTTCCTGGAAGAGATAGGTTTTCTTTAGCCATACACCTTGTACAGATGTGGATTCTAAAGAATATCTCACCATAATAGGTCATCTCAAAGTTTAATTATGAATACAATGCTGGATAAAGTCCCCTGGACAGGCACAAATCCATCCAGCCAGCAGCACATTTTCAAGGTAGCACAAACAATTTTAAGAATAACCGTTGTTTTAATTTTCATTTGATAAATCGATAATACTCCTGACAATAAACAACTTTCTAAGATATCATATCAGAGGAATCTGCTTCTTTCTCCTCTTGGACTGATCTTTCAATCTCAACATTCTCAGAGCTTTGTCTCTAGCTCCTCCTTCGTTCTTCCCCTCACCTTCTTTTACATAGAATCTTACTAACATTAACTGCCATCTCCTCACTAAATAATGTAACAATCTATCTTCACTGTATACAGATTTTACCTGTAAATTGAGAATTTTGAGAATGATTTATCATTCCTGGAGGAGACAGAAGAACATTTCAGTTACTTTAAGGTGAGGTACAAAGCACATAAGAAAGAGCATAAATAAGACAAAACCAAGTCTATATCTGAAATGCTTAAGAAAAAGGAGTGAACAGCCTCCTTTATCTATAAATATTTTGCCTAATGGAGTTTAGGCATGAGGGTGAACGTAGGCAGGGCTGGCGTCAGCACCCGACAACCGGGCAAGTGCGCGCCCATTAGCGGAGGAGAGCGGTGTCAGCGTCGCCACTGGGCCCCCCCCGCTTGCTCAGGGCCCCGGCAGCAGCTGGCACAATACTTACCTCTCCCGTGCCTCGCTGCCGCAGCTCCGGGCTCCAGGGGGCACCGGCGCTTCCTCTCACAGCAGCGCCGCTGAATGACGTCATCATTCAGCGGCCGGCTGTGGCAGAGAGCGCGGACGCTGGACAGGTGAGACGTGTGTGTGTCTCTGTGTGTGTCTGTGTGTATGTAGTGCGGTGCTTTGTGTGTGTGTATGTGTGTGTGTGTATGTATGTGAGAGAGTGCTTGTGTGCTGAGGTGCTGTCTGTGTGTGATGATGGGCAGGCATTGCTGATAATGGGGAGGAGATGATGATAATGGGCAGGCATTGCTGATAATGGGGAGGCATTGATGATGGGGAGAAGATGATGATGGGCAGGAATTGATGATGATGGGGAGGCGATAATGATGATGGGCAGGCATTGATGATAATGGGGAGGCATTGATGATGATGGGGAGGCGATAATGATGATGGGGAGGCGATGATGATGATGGGCAGGCATTGATGATAATGGGGAGGCCATGATGATGATGGGGAGGCCATGATGATAATGGGCAGGCATTGATGATGGGGAGGAGATGATGATGATGGGCAGGCATTGATGATGATGGGGAGGAGATGATGATGATGGGCAGGCATTGATGATAATGGGGAGGCCATGATCATGATGGGGAGGCAATGATGATGATAAGGAGGCAATCATGATGATGGGGAGGCAATCATGATGATAATGGGGAGTCTTTCCACAGAGCCCTTTCCTGAGCCATAACAGTGCAGAACGCAGTACAGTGCAGAGGAGAGCTCCATATTTTTTATGGAGCATTATATGGGGACCAGTATCCTGTATGGAGCATTATATGGGGACCAGTATCCTGTATGGAGCATTATATTGGGTCCAGTATTCTGTATGGAGCATTATTTTGGGTCCAGTATTCTGTATGGAGCATTATATGGGGGGTGACATCCTGCATGGGGTATTATATGGATGATGAGGGGGAGACTGTGGTGCCCATAATATTGTATGGAGGACTGTACTGTCCAGTCTGTTCTGTGCGCTGTGAGGATTTGGCGTTTTTTGAGCTATTGTACAATTTACAATAGATATCACTCATGTAATGGAAGAAGAGAAGTGTTTGGCATAGTGCTATACCCATATTTCTCTGCTGTATCTGTGCATCATGAATCGTGGTCTGTGTTAAAGGGGCCCACTGAGGCTCTTTCGCCCGGGGCCCATAAAAACCTGGAGCCGGCCCTGAACGTAGGGTTCTCCTATTAAAATCCAAAGTATAACTTGCTAATTTTGCAAGTAGGTTTAACAAGAGTTGCCCCCTTTTACATGACATGCAGCGAAAATTATTTTTATTTTCTAAAGCTTTTAAGTACATTTCTTTAACTTAGGAGACCCTTTTATCTTCAAATAAAAAGTATGCTTGAGGAGTTAAAGGATAAAAATAAAGTATGAAGAAGATAATCAATAAATGTAAGCTAATTATCACAATCTTTCAAGAATTCTAAAAATTGAAATGAATAACAAAACGATTTTGGAAAAAATCCAAAATCTAAATTGTATTGACTTGTGTGCTGTCGTAATAGTCTATACATGTAGATTTTCCATCTAAATGAGGGCTTATGTCTACAGTTAGCAAAATAAATTTAAAGGGGCTGTCCACTTATTCTTCGTAGGGCAGCTTTTCTCACAAACTGACCAGAACCTCTTTCCATGTAAAGGCTCTTGATGAAGGAACATGTGACCAAACCTGTCCATCGGTCTTCTCTGATAGAAAAGCAGCTTTCCCATGTTAGGTGGTTTACAATTGGAGGAGGCTGATGGACAGGTCACATGGTCAACAGGTCCCATACTCCTCACCCAGCAGCCATTTTTTGCTCTGGATAGCTGTGCAGTCTGTGGGGAAAGCTGCACTAACAAGAGAAAGTGGCCAATCCTTTTAACTTTGCAAAACAACAACAATATCAATTATTTGACGTTTAGATGTAATATAAGTTGCCAAGTTGAACAAAATATAAAAAAAATGAAAATTCATATTCTAGCAAAGTGACGTCTTTTTATCCCGATCTGCAGGTTTTGTCACAAGATAAGGGATGATGTCTGCAAGGATGGAGGATGTTTTTAATAAAGAAATGTGTGCAATTGGACAACAACGTAAGATATTAATGGCATTGCTAGTCTTCTCTTGATAAGAAAGTTTTGACCTTGGTGAGACTAAAACGACATAAGTTATCAGTCTATTCGGTACACATCAATAAAATAAAATTGTTTTTCTTTGCTTATAGATAGAGATGAAATCATCAAGCTTTGTTTCCTAATATAATCCCAGAGCACGGGCGAAACAAAGTATTAAATCACAGCATACGTTCTTCATTTTGTGTAGTCATTTAGCTTATTTATTCCTAACTACATGTGTATTTTATGGAAATATTAAAAGGCTTGTTCACTAAAAAATTAAAGGGTTAATTCCACTTACATCCATAAGGTATGTCTTGGCTAATGGATGTACAAATGTGCTTTCATACTTCTATGGAAGTTTTAAAAATAGCTGAGCAAGATTGCTTGACGATAGAAGTTCTGTTTTGGTAAAACCCAACTTCCAGTGATGACGTCTCATCCCATGGGACCATTGAAACAAGATGCTACTAGAGTTGAGCAGATCAGCCAAAATTCGAATTGCATGTTGACTCGTTTTATTTTGGAAATTCAATTTACAGAAAGTTACTCTGCAAATTTAATATTCCTTACAATGTTGTGTGGCCTCTCCAGACCCCATAGAATAATAGTCGTAATGTTTTAAAAAAAGAATTAAAATAAAACTTACTCTCACCTTTCACAGGATTTTCTTTTTCAGCTGTTTGATGGCATTGTGAGACAGTGAGTGAATATGTGATGAATGGGGTGTACATTTCACCTAGGTATAAGGGAAATGTGTGGCTTTGTAAACCTAGTGGTAGAGAAAGGTCACTACACCTCACATTCAGCACACACTTGCAGCACAAGCCTGAAACTACTCAGGTCTTAATTAGGAGACCAGAAGTAGGTGTCTGCAAACACAATTTTAGCTAGTTTAGCCTGACACAGGAGTTGTCCTGGCACAAGAAAAGTTCAAGAGTTAGGCTGTCTTAGCTGACCAGAGTTCCTGCACAAGGAAGCAGTCTCCAAGAGGTTAAGCTGTCCTTAGCCTGGACCAGAGAGGTGTCCTTGGCACAAGGAACTGTCTCCAAATGTGTTTAGCTATCTCAGTTTGTGCAGGAAGGGTCTGGACATAGGAGAGTCTCATGCGAATCGTGTGAAAACGGCCGAACAGGATGGATCTCTCTCAGTCGGACATGAAGGTGCTCAACACAAGGGGGAGTACTGTGAAGCTCAAACTGAAAATGTGATATGTGTGTTTGGACAGACTGTTTTAGTTGTCGATAGAGAGTCATTATCTAAGTGAATTAAGCTAGACAACCATTTTCTGTCTTATCATTGTTTATTGTTGCTGTGGACCTTAATAAAGTGGTTGCGGCATTTTTAAACAAACATGTCTGAATGAACTTATTATATGCCTTCTTCTACCCAGACAGCGATCCTAGCTAAATTCCCTGAAGCTTACAGCATATTATGTTTCAGAAAGATGGCGACCAATGAATGCAGATCTTTATACAATTTGAGTAAAATTCAATCCCACTCAGATGTATTTGCTCATGTTTCAATGTTACCACAGGACACAAGGTTATACAGAGGCAGAAAGAAGACCAAGATCTAACAATTTGGTGTAGTTTTGATGCTGTGGATTCCTCTAAACATTTGTTATGGAAATTTTCTTTAGTAAATTTTTTACATGTGAGCACTCCATTATACAATTTTTTAACATAATTTGGGGCTGATTGATTAAGACTAGCATTTAGGAGTAAAATTTGACAAATTTAATAAGTTGTGTGTACCTGTTAATGAATTTGTCACCAGAGACAGAATTGGTACATTTAGCATAATGTATGCCTTTCCTGTAGTAGGAAAATTTAAGTTAGAGTCCTCAGTTTGATACCTTTATGGCTAACTGAAGATGTACAAATTGCAGCCGAACATCTCAGTCCTTCATCAGCGAAATAATACAAATCTGAGATCACATATTTCACAAAACACAGAATGCAATAGGTAAGACAGACGTGAGCAAATAATATGGCAGAGATGACATAAATTTGGAACAGTTTTAGATAGGAGAAAGTTATTACCCTGATGGGTCTGGTAATGTTTTATGATAGTTTTCCAGGTATTTGGTAAATTCCTTAATTATGTAATAGGCATAAAACAATGACAGTTCATTCAGCATTAATGTCAATGTTACATCAATTTGTATTCGCAATCTTCTCTCCTCTGAGATGAACGCTTCTTATCATATTTTCATATCTGCATCTAGTATCAGGGAGCAAATGTTTTGCCACAGTAATCCATTCTTATTTTTACAATACATCTTCTGTAGTATAATTATAATAATTTTTGTGCTGTGCAGGCACTTGCTCACAAGCTGGCCCTTCAAAGTGTCAAGAAGAGTAAAAATGCAAAGAATTTTGCAACATTTTACATTAGTTCTGTGAACTGTATGAAGATTTGAGTTTCATTTACTATTGTGGTATGAATCAAGCAATTCTTTCTTTACATTTAATTTTTCCTCTGTTCAGTAGCCAACGTTCATTTTCATCTGCAAGTTGTAGTTTTTAATACACCATTCATTTTAAATTTGGGATACTTAAAAAAATTGTGTGTTACAATTGCATAAAAAAACACAATTTTTTTAGTTAGTTTCATGTGGCTTCATTGTGTTATATGACTGATTTGATCCATGTCATATATTTTACCAATTTGTATGCTTTTTTTATTTAATTGGCGAAAAACTGTACTTAGAAAAAAAAAAATATTTGCAGCATTGGCTTTTTTTTGCTTTTCGAGCTGACAATTATTTTTACGACTAATTGTCGCTTTTTATATCAATTTGTGATTCAGCAACAAAATAAAGCATTCTGCATTCACTTTTCTTCTACATAATATTAGTTTATTATCTTATTTTGTATTCATTTTATTTTAATTTTTAAATTTTGAATTTTCTTTTTAATGTAAGGTGTTGTACAAATGTTTATGTATTTTCTTATTTTCCATAGATTTGTACATTTTTTTAACTTTATTTTTAGTCCCCTTAAAAGACTTAAACTTGCTATCATCTGACTGCCTGTACCAGGGATGTAAAACCTATTTTTAGTGAGAGGCTATGTCAGCATTATGTTTGCCTCCAAAGGACCATTTGTAATTGTAAGACTGTAATCAGTGAATATAAAAAGTCTTTTTTATATTTCATGTAAAAAATCATACCAAGAAGAATCATCTGAGTACCTTCAGGCTAAGTGCACACATTGAGGATTCTTAGCGTTTTTGCCGCAGTTTTTCGCGGCGAAAAATGTGGCAAAAACGCTAACCCAACGCAACTCATTCTATCCTATGGGATTCCGCAATGATGTGCACATGCTGCGCTTTTTTCCGCGGTGCAATCGCATTGCGGAAAAAAAGCAGCATGCTCATTCTTTTTGCAGAATCACGGTAATTCCGCCGCCATAGGATTGCATTGAACCGCTTACTTTCTGCATGTGGCAGGACTCTCCTCCAGACCCTGGGTACCATATCCCTGTGAAAACAATAATTAAAATAAAAAATAATGATATTCTCACCTTACGGCAGCCTCCGCAGCTTTCCTGCCTCTCAGCGACGCTCCCGGCCAATCCCGTTCCCAGTAATGCATTGCGAGAATCACCCCAGATGACGTAGCGTGACGTAGCGGACTCGCGTGATGCTACGTCATCTGGGGTCATTGCTGCTATGCATTACTGGGAACGCGATTGGCCGGGAGCGTCGCTGAGAGGCGGGAAGGCTGCGGGGCCGCCGGAAGGTGAGAATAGCACGATTTATTATTTTTTTTATTATTTTTACATTAGATCTTTTTACTATTGATGCGGCATAGGCGGCATCAATAGTAAAAAGTTGGTCACACTAGTCAAACACTATGTTTGACTCATGTGACCAACCTGTTAATCAGTTTTCCAAGCGATGCTACAGATCGCTTGGAAAACGCTAGCATTCTGCAAGCTAAGATTACGCTTGCAAAACGCTATTATTCTGGCGGGAATACGCATACCAAAAAAAAAGTGTATTTCCCGCGGCAGGGAGGAGCGGGATTGCAGCTGAAATTACCTGGCAGTTCCGCAACGTGTGCACTTAGCTTTAATGTCACCCATAATCTGTGCAAATCCATTTAGAAACAAGTTTGAAGGAGAACTTAGAAATATCAAAACTAAATGAATGTGTTTGCATAAATGAGAACACGCTCTTATAAATGGAGATATGGTTGAGTTCAAAATTAGTTGATATTCAAACGCATATTAAATAGTAGTCAGTACATAGCTGCCATCATTTAAAGTGATTCTGATTCTGATTAACCCCCAAATAGGTTAGCTCCTTTAGTAGAATTTTAGTAAAATTTTCTTAGTATCAGTCATGGTCTGTAAAAACATTACAGCACAGCGAGGGGATCTCCTTGTTGAAAGTTATCAGTCAGGAGAAGGATACAACAAACATTTCCAAAGCATTAGATATACCATGGAACACTTTGAAGATGGTCTTCAAAAAGTGGCTAAAATTTGGCACAACAGTGACATTACCTAGAACTAAATGTCCCTCAAAAATTGAATAAAAGACAAGAAGAAAATTAGTCTGGGAGGCTGCCAAAAGGCTCACAGCAATACTAAAGGAGCCACAGGAATGTCTGGCAAGTACTGTTTGTGTACTGAATGTAACAATCTCCTGTATTCTTCAAATATCTCGCCCGTGGTACAGGGTAGCAAGACAGAAACCTTTTCTTAAAAAGAAAAACATCTAAGTCTGGCTATGCTTTGCCAAAAACTACATCAACAAGTCTGCCAAAAGCATGTTGAAAAATTGGTTATGGACTGATGACACCGAGTTTGAACCATTTGGCTAAAGATCCAAAATGTATGTTTAGCACATAGCCAAAAAAACATCATACTCACAGTAAAGCATAGTGGATGCAACATTATGCTTTGGGACTGTTTTTTCAACAGCTGGAACTTGGGCTTTTGTAAAATGGAGGCAATTATGAAAAGTTTGTTTTTAAAAATGAGTCAATTTTGCATCAAAATCTTAAGTTTATGCTAATTTCACCTCTCTGCATGACAATGACTCTAAACACACCTCCAAATCAACAAAAGAATGGCTTTGCAAGAAGATTCATGTGTTGAGATGGTCCAGTCAGAGCCCAGTCGTGAATCTAACTGAAAGTCTGTGGGTTGACATAGAAAGGTCTGTGCATAAAAAATGTCCTTTCATTCTGATTTGGAGCTACTGCATGGTATAGTGAGGAATGATTGCCTAGATGTGCCATGCTGATAGACTTTTATCCAAAAGACTGTATGCATTCATAAATTCAAATGGTACTTCAACAAAGTATTAGTTTAAGAGCAGGCACATTTATCTGTCATATTTATAATTGTAAAATCTAAAAAGCCATTTCTAAAGAGAAGACATGTCGCCCTCATATTGAACATCTTAGATTAATTATAACCTGGGAAGTGAAAAAGAGCTCGCAATTCATTCCAATTCCTATTGAACTAGGACTTCCTAACGTGAACAGGTAATTAAAGCAAGATATCTGGTGAGGTCCAGATAACAAGTCTAGTATCTGCATATTCAAGGGGCTGTGAAGTGACAAAACCATCACCTCTAAAGTTAAGTCTTCCTACAGTATGTTCAAAAGAGTTATCATTTTGCAGCCAAAATCCAGTTATGAATATTTTTCTTTGTGACAGGCATAGGTCATATACTTTTTGGCATCATGTCAAAGTACTGAATGTAACAAATTTATTTACATCATTGTGGGGCTTGTCGAACACCCCCAAATTAATATCAAACAGATAGAAGAGGATACATATGCCATGTTTCCTATCTATGGAAAGCTAAAATCATTGTAGGAAATATGGCGTTAATATCTTCCACCAGGAGTCCTCCAGGTGGGCAGATATCCTGAAAGTTGGTAATCTCTCAATTTTTGGGACCAGAACCACATACCTTTGACCAGCTCCTCTGAGGTCACCAAAGGGGAGGTAGGTAAGTGTGACTTTTATTTAATAGAAGCAAATGCCGAATTATAATCAGTGTTCAATTCTGGAAGACACAGTTCATTGTTAGATTGTTCCATTTTCCTAATCACAGCACTTCCCTCCATAAAGAAGAGTGATTCAAACTACATCAAGCTTTGTACATTTCTTTTATTATCCTTTTTGTTTTATTTTATGTACTTGTATATACTGTGCTGTTTTGTTCCCATTTTGAAACATTCACCCATCCAGTATACTAAAACACCAAAGATTCACGTGCCATCTTTACCTCCTTATTTTCTTGCGTTTTCACTTACTTGAAATATTTCCATCCAAAAGAATGCAAAGAAACATACCGTATATACTCGAGTATAAGCCGAGATTTTCAGCCCATTTGTTTAGGCTGAAAGTGCCCCTCTCGGCTTATACTCGAGTCACCCCCACCGATCTGTCTCCACTGGTCTGTCTCTCTTCTCCCGGGGTGTTTCTTACCCCCTCTTTCACAGCAGCAGCTACGCACACTTCACTTCCGGTCCCGCTCATTATGGCTTATGAATATTCATGACGTCACTGGAAGTGAAGCCTGCGGCACTGAAAACACAAGACGCCGGTAACCTCCACCTAGAGAAAGCTGGCTCCCCTGGCGTGTCAGGGACTCATCCCTAATGAATATCACAGAATTTATGGCACTTAACTATTAGCTACTGCACGCTGTCCTCACCCTCCCTGCTACCTCTCTGCTTGAGACGCGGGTCAGAACAACAGGGATCGCGTGAGTACTTTCATTGCCCCATGGTCTCTGTAATGGGAGACCTGCAATGAACAGACTTCAGTGTGGAATGTCAGCACACCCTGCTTCTAATGAAACACACTGAGAGCGGTGGTTAATGATCGGCTTCAGTGTGTGTTAGCACAAGTGACATAGTGCTCTGAAACACATTACCAGAGGGTCTCCCTGATATTTTCAGCTGATCGGAGACCTTCCGTAGTGATTTATATATACAGTGTTCTTGTTTAGGGCAGTTTGCACTCCAAATACTAGCTATGCTACAATAATATGGCTGTATTGCCGATGTGCTTCCTATATGTAATATTCAATGAGGAGGAGATTACCGGCATTTAATTTTATTACAGCCTACATTCACATTTGCAAACTGTGTGTGGTAATAGGAGTGTATGTGTTGCATCCCATTTGTCCATATAAAATAATGGGACAAATATTATGATAGCGATTCTTTTTTAGTGCACATAATAAATTGAAATCCCGCATAATACCAAGGGTCAAAGCTGTGATACAATTTATAATAATTTTTCTGTGACCTATCATTGGCGAATCAATGGATCATGGTGGTGTTTATAATATATAACCAAACACACACTATGATCCAGTATACATCGATTGATGTATGTACATTTCATTTACCGTAAATAATAATTTTATACATAAAAAATAAAGTTTAAATGTTATATTCACTTTCCCTTTTCCCTTACCCTCTTTCTAGTACCCTCATGCTAGGATTGCGCTGCTCCGCTGTTGCTGTGAAGGAGGGGGTAAGAAAAACCCCTGTGGGAGACTCGCAGACCGGCGGGGAGAGGGGAGACTCACGGACCCAGTAGCTACTGCAACTCCCCCCTCGGCTTATACTCGAGTCAATAAGTTTTCCCGGTTTTAGAGGTAAAATTAGGTGCCTCGGCTTATACTCGGGTCGGCTTATACTCGAGTATACACGGTAGTTAAAATGCTTTCTGTGAACATACCCGGATGGTTTCACACACAGCTTTTTTCTTGCCATTGTAACAAGGTTTTTTTCACCAAAACCCTGTGGTCAGATGATGGCTGTAAATCAATGGGAAAATACTTTAAAAAATACAGTATGTTTTTGTGATATTTCACACCTTTCATATTTTTTAAAGCAGCAAACTCAGTTACTTAGCTAGAATCTGATGGGCTCCAATGCAAAGTTTGTACCTGCCTCCATCCACATATTGGTCATATGTATGGGCTCTTGTAGCATTTTAAATCCTATAATGACATGCATGTTACCCTACCTCATTATATAGTAATGTCCCCCATCCTGTACTACTGTCCGTCATTTTGGGTCTCTTCCTGATATATACAGTTAGGTCCATAAATATTTGGACAGAGACAACATTTATCTAATTTTGGTTCTAGACATTACCACAATGAATTTAAAACAAAACAAATCAGATGCAGTTGAAGTTCAGACTTTCAGCTTTCATTTGAGGGTATCCACATTAAAATTGGATGAAGGGTTTAGGAGTTTCAGCTCCTTAACATGTGCCACCCTGTTTTTAAAGGGACCAAAAGTAATTGGACAAATGACTCCAAGGCTATTTCATGGACAGGTGTGGGCAATCCCTTTGTTATGTCATTCTCAATTAAGCAGATGAAAGGGCCGGAGTTGATTTGAGGTGTGGTGTTTGCATTTGGAAGGTTTTGCTGTGAAGGAAACATGTGGTCACAGGAGCTCTCCATGCAGGTGAAACAAGCCATCCTTAAGCTGCAAGAACAGAAAAAAACCCATCCAAGAAATTGCTACAACATTAGAAGTGGCAAAATCTACAATTTGGTACATCCTGAGAAAGAAAGAAAGCACTGGTGAACTCATCAATCCAAAAAGACCTGGGAGCCCACGGAAGACAACAGTGGTGGATGATCGCCGCATACTTTCTTTGGTGAAGAAGAACCCATTCACAACATCAACTGAAGTCCAGAACACTCTCAGTGAAGTAGGTGTATCTGTCTCTAACTCAACAGTAAAGAGAAGACTCCATGAAAGTAAATACAAAGGGTTCACATCTAGATGCAAATCATTCATCAATTCCAAAAATAGACAGGCCAGAGTTAAATTTGCTGAAAAACACCTCCAGAAGCCAGCTCAGTTCTGGAAAAGTATTCTATGGACAGATGAGACAAAGATCAACCTGTACCAGAATGATGGGAAGCCAAAAGTTTGGAGAAGAAAGGGAACGGCACATGATCCAAGGGACACCACATCCTCTGTAAAACATGGTGGAGGCAACGTGATGGCATGGCCATGCATGGCTTTCAATGGCACTGGGTCACTTGTGTTTATTGATGACATAACAGCAGACAAGAGTAGCCGGATGAATTCTGAAGTGTACCGGGATATACTTTCAGCCCAGATTCAGCCAAATGCTGCAAACTTGATTGGACGGTGCTTCATAGTACAGATGGATAATGACCCCAAGCATACAGCCAAAGCTACACAGGAGTTCATGAGTGCAAAAAAGTGGAACATTCTTCAATGGCCAAGTCAATCACCAGATCTTAACCCAATTGAGCATGCATTTCACTTGCTCAAATCCAGACTTAAGAGGGAAAGACCCACAAACAAGCAAGACCTGAAGGCTGCGGCTGTAAAGGCCTGGCAAAGCATTAAGAAGGAGGAAACCCAGCGTTTGGTGATGTCCATGGGTTTCAGACTTAAGGCAGTGATTGCCTCCAAAGGATTCGCCACAAAATTTTGAAAATAAAAATATTTTGTTTGGGTTATGTTTATTTGTCCAATTACTTTTGACCTCCTAAAATGTGGAGTGTTTGTAAAGAAATGTGTACAATTCCTACATTTTCTAACACATATTTTTGTTCAACCCTTCAAATTAAACGTTACAATCTGCACTTGAATTCTGTTGTAGAGGTTTTATTTCAAATCCAATGTGGTGGCATGCAGAGCCCAACTCGCGAAAATTGTGTCACTGTCCAAATATTTCTGGCCCTGACTGTATGTCCCCCATCCTGGGCCCCTTCCGGGTATATATGTCCCCAATGCTGGTTTATATATATCCCCCATACTAGGCTTTTTCCTCGTATATATGTCCCCCATCCTGAGCCAATTCCTGGTGCATATTTCTCCAATACTGGGTTCCTTCATGGTATAAATGTCTCCCTTCCTAACAAAAATGTCTCACATCTTCCTATATATGCCCCCATCCTTGGCCCCTTCCTGGTATATGTCATCCATCACTGGTATATATGCCCCCCATACTGAACCCCTTCCTAGCGTTTACGTTCCCTGTCCTAGGTTCATTTCTGATATATATATATATATATATATATATATATATATATATATATATATATACAGTATGTGCCCAGTTCTACCCCTGTTCTCAAATGCACAATAAAAAACATTCTACTCACCTTCCCCAGCTCACATGTCGTGCTGCATCATCTTCTGTAGCTGGCACAGAGGCCGGCAGCTGACATCAGCGTGCCTGCTATGGACAACAAATAACATCACTGTCATGCGCCACCTGCAGACATCAGCTGCCAGCCTCTGATTGGCTGGGGGCATTTATTGCAGTGCAGGGACTCAATGGGTCTCCATCCTGCAATGCATTTCAGCTAAATGTATATCCTTGGATGCACATCCAGCTGAAATAGCCTCTGCCATCTGCTGTCGACCCTCCACACGGGCCCTTCATGTTCGTATCCTCTTCTACCACGATCCATACGCTCCGGAGCATACTTTATGCATGACAATTTTAAGGTATCTTCCTATGTATTTCCTAATAGTACAGGAAAATGCATGTGAGTAAAAAAGAATACCAAAAATCATTTGCAAAACCATATTAAATTAATGTCATTTTTTACAAACCAAAAAATTGTTACAAAAAAATGCTGGGGAAGATTTTTTAATAAAGTCATACATTTGGACATCTTAGAATTAAACTAGATGTGTCAAAAAATTTTGACTGTGATTTTTGCTGGATTACAAATGTAGCACCGTTTGGTTGACTTGAAACCATTTTTTAAGACCAAATTTTTACATTTTAAACCATGCCCCTATCCAGTGATGTCACTGCCTCATCTAACAATCAAAATTTGAAAAATGTGTAAAGCACCTTGATATGTAGTATGTGCACCACATTTCTTGTATGTTTTGAATAGTAAACTTTTCCCTCCATTTGAAAGAAGCTACAAGGTATGTGTACGCAGAGCTTTTTACATGGATATTTTTTTTTTTGCGCCAAACTACTGAACACTATGAAAAATACCTTCTAATACAGCTTCTAAAACACTTTGAATAAGATTCCCACTTATGTCAATGGGAAAACATATCCATAATGTACATGGTGCAGTTATTATCACTTGGATAAAGGAGCAACATGTCAATTCTTGGGGTGTTCTGCTTGAAAGAAAATGCAAAAAAATTGACTTCTGAAATAACTAAAGCAGCTAAAATGCATAAAAAAGTAAAAGACACACCAAAGAATGCACATGGATATTACAGGCAGAAAAATCCACATATAAAAAAATGTGTGAACACACCTTAACAGAGAGTCTGTAATTTAACCATTTCACTAACAGAATTTTAGAAGCTGTGCTTCTTCAGTCTGTTAAATTTTGTTTTGCACAATCCATACAGCCATATTTTTTAAGCTATTTGACACCTTTGTCATGCCTGACGAGTGGTAGTTTTTTATGTAAAATTTAGCAATACATTGACATTCAATTTACATTAACTTTTATTATTAGAGAAGTGAAAAAAAAGCAAGTCTGACTATTGTTTCTTCTTTTACACAATTAAAAAAATTATTAAAACAATTCTCACAACATTTAAAATGATCACCTATCATATATATATAGATGATAATTTACAGAAAGGTTGAAAGTACTACCGCAGGAAAGACTATGAGACAAGGGCTCTAAAATACTCTATCCTAATAAATCGGGGGGATAGTTATGGGAATGCCACACATATCAATGATATCGCCTACTTTTTTATGTTTTTTTGTTAACGTCTATTACAAATTAATTAGTTTCTTTTTGATGGGTTGTAGTATTTTGAGATACAAAAATCTCATCTTCCTAAATGTGTTGAAAAGATTTTAGAAAGATGACAACTTGGAAGCATGTATTTTTATAGATGTTTCAGTTATAGCTTGACATTTTCTGTAGTACAATATGCATTTCCTCTTTTTTGATAACTGTATAAAGTAACAGATAAACCTCGTGTCGGTTTACATTGGGTCCCGCATTGTGCTTTGGTTACTGTCTGTTTTAAGAGCCCTTGATTTTTCCTGAAATAGTTTTATAGAACAATTTTCTTTAGACTTGATTTTGTTTTGTTGCAGATGTTAAACTTCAAGTGCTATTGTACTTTATCCTATTCCACTCACTTTTTTCACCTTTATTTAAATGACTCTAAATTGAGATTTCAAATGTCCAATATATTTATCTGTACTGGAATGAGACAAGAAAAATGCTCCCGCGTGTTCGGCATTCAGTCATCATGGGTTTTTTTTCATATCCACTTTGTGCTCAACATAAAAAGATGTTCTAATCTAAAATTATGAGCTTCTGTTTCCTACTTAAAGCCAAAGCCTCCTGTGGATAAAAAAAATGTGCATTTCTATTAACTATCATCTAAAAGAACCAAGAATCTAGAGAAAAATAGATTAATAATAATAAAAATCTTTTTTTTAGAGTGCCAATTTTATAGGCAGCACTTGAAAATTCGAAAAGTAATTGAAATACACAAATGGGCAATGAGACGAAAATGAAGGAGGAAATTATACATAATAGCTAATTATAAATTATCATTTATTCATTTATTATGTACTACTCTCCGAGGTAATTTGCTTTCTCTTTGGGGCTTAAATAGAAAATACAGTCCCATAGACAGAAATCTACATTTTTCTCCTATCACAGTAATATGTTTTATCAACCAGTAGAGAACTTCTGTAATTTTTCTATCCTTTCAAGCAATTTCCATGACCTTTGTTCAGTTGCTCTGCAGAGGATAGTCCTCCACAGGTTGTCACTACTAGAAATGAGGAAAAAATATAGTAATGAAATTGAATTCTAGTTGAATTTTATCAAAAATACATATTATTGAGATAATGGATTTTTAGGAAATTTGTTCCTTGCGAACTCAGCAAAATGGCAGCCAGCTGATCACAATTTTGCTAAACCAAAGAGTGCCAATAGATTATAAAACAAAAAATGAATAATGCTTCACCTCTCCAACTGCACTAGAGCTTACTGTCACTGTCCTTGGTGCCTCTTCTTAACCTCAGCAAGCACTAAAAGCTGGCCTCTTCATTTTAGGTGTAGGACATCTCTGCCATGTGCTTTGCAAGATTGAAAGAGCATGAAGTCCAGAGCTAACATGATTTTTTCTGGCACTGATATAATATACATGCTCCTTGACATTTGAAAAAGGAGAATTTTTTACAATATAGAATTTTTATATTTTAGGTAGCCACTTGGAACACGAAGCCACAGAATTTTTTTTATATCACACATAGAATAGAATTTATTTCTGTCACGGCTCGATTTGGGGATTCGATCCGCTGACCTGTTGCTGTGTGATCGGTTCTCCTGTCTGCTCAGTTATTGCCTTTTCTTCCCTGTCCAATTGCCGATGATTCCAATTGTCTTTGTTTCCCTGGCTTGGTTTACTCCTCTCCAGGTATTTTTAATTTCCAATTTTGGTCTGCCCTATCACATTCTGGGTTGAGTTTTTTAAGTTCACCATTCACTGTACTTCCTTTCTAGCTATATCTCTAGGTGGACTTGGGTTTAGGAGTTCCAGCTCTTCAGCTAAGGGGATTTTACCTTGCATGGTATACACCAGCTGAATTCCTGCAGTTCCTCTTCCTTTAACCTCTTTAGACTTCAGGGAGGTTATACTTGTTCCGTTTACTTTTGGCTCTCCTTATCTTTCTCTTTCTAACCTATATGAACGTGTTTTAATTTTCTAACCCTGAGTTTCTGTATCTTGCTGTACACTTTCCTCTCCTCTTGGTTCTTCAGGAGGTACGAGAAACTTCTTGATGGCCTTTTAGGGAGCTAGGTCTGAGGTGGTGTTTTTGAGTTGTGCAGATAGGGTTTTTCTAATCTGTACAAGGACCAGTTGGGTGTGGGTGAAGCGTTTCCCGTTTTCGGTTATCCATTAATGTATTTTACTTTCATAACAATTTACAATGGTTGTACAGTGTGAAAACAAAATCATCAGCCAGTACCTGCACTACAAATAAATAAAAAAAGGCATGGGTTCCCTTCTGTTTTTGATAACCAGCAAAAATTGACAGCTGCGGACTACAATCCTCAGCTGTCATCTTTCTCATGGTTGGTTATCAAGAATAGAGAGATCCCAAGCCTTTTTTAAAATATTTAAATAAATAACAATCAAACAAGCTGTACCAATTCCTTAGGGTGTGGCCAACAAGCATGCTTCAACCTTTTGTCATCTGAGGTTGTCACTGAGGGTACAAACAGGGCGAAGACAGCTGATAAGGGAGAGCATGAAATGGATGGCAGGGCTGGCCCAGGGGAGGGAGGGCTCCCTGGTAAGGAATCATTGCAGGATTCCTCCCCAACCGGGATGTCAGAGGGCTGGGTCAGTCAGTCTTGACTGGTGACTTTGTGAGAAGCCGAGCGGAAGTGGACAATAATCTTGGTTGCAGTGGCCATGACCGCTGAGACACGCAGGGGTATAGCCAGGGCCCTAGGGGTCCCTTGGGAGTCTGACTGCTTCCCACCTTCTGTTCAAAAGGCTGCCTAACCAGATGAAGGCTAGGAGACCGGTCCTGGGGAACAGACAGAAGACATGGCGGTTTCGTCTATTCTGATCATGTCCATTCAGGGGTTCAGGTGGCATTGGAAACTGACAGCCTGAAAGCTCTCAAGAAGCAGGAGACAATGCCTCCCTCAGACTCAGACCTTGAGTGGGTGGTCTGGGACCAAGGATGGCTGTACTAGGTGACAGTCCAGCAGGGTTCTCCGAAGGCATGGCCTAGGGACCAACAATTAGTGATATCCTATCCTTTCAGTGTGGAGTTATAGCAGATTGCACATGAAATTCCGATGGCTGGACATCTAGAGGTCACTAAGACAAAGGCCAGTCTAGCCCAGCATTTTTTCTGGCTAAAGATGGGGGCCTATTTAGCTGTTTACTGCCATTCTTGCGACATCTGTCAGAGAGTGAGGAAGGTGGGTAACTCTGCCCATTATTGAAGAGCCTTTCAGGAAGGTGGCTGTGGATCTGTTTGGAGTGCTTTCCACTCCGAGTAGCACTGGGAAAAGCTTTGTACTGATGCTAGTATAGTATGCCAACCGTTACTTGGAAGCAGTAGCCTTGTTATTAGAGTTGAGCGATACTTTCCGATATCCTAAAGTATCGGAATCGGAATGGTATCGCCGATATCACTAAAATATCGGCGATACCCGATACCGATACCGGAAGTCCCATGTAAGTCTATGGGAACAAAATATCGAAATTACAAAAAACCCATTCTTGCCTTGTTGGTTAATTGTGCATGAAGGAAAACAAGAAAGAGTAATGTAGAATGTATTGGGGAAGGTTGAGGAGACATTAAAGGCATAGATGTTTAACCCAATCAAATGGAATAGCATAAATATTTTTTTTTTTAAAGATGTTCGGATTGACGAAGAAATTGACAATGTTAACGTTTTTTATATTTTGGCAAATATGTATATTACACAACTTCCATGCTCTTCATCTTCACCTTTTTAACTTTTCACACACTTTCTCCTTCATAATCTTCTGCAGCATCATCTTTTTCATCAAATTATTCTTCATCTTCACCTTCTTTATCTTCTTCTTAAACTTCTTGCTATTCATCTTTGTTAACATTACTCATATTCTTCTTATTAAACTATTATTCTTATTCATATTCTGCTTCATCTTCTTCATCATATTCTTATTTGTGACAGAGAATCCTGTACTTGTAATCTGTCAAAGTATGAATTTTTCATCCTTCCGTTCTTGCTGTCACAAAAGATTTAAATTACAACAGTATTTGTCCGTGTTCAGTTTAGCCTGCAGCAGCAGGCATTTTCCAGGGGCACCACGAGGAGGAACGGACTCACCCCCATACACTGCTTAGTCTTCTTCTGCTTAGAATTTAGAGCATATATTTTGCTCTTCATTTTGGTCTTATACTTCATGTTCTTCTGCTTTTAGATCTTCTGCTTATTGTTCTTGTGTCTCTTGTTCCGTATCTTGTATTTGTAGCACAATCTTGTACCAGCTGATGTTACTGGGACACTGTTACTAAGCAGGAGGTACCTGTGCTCCAAAGCACTACCAAGGACCAGCAGACGTTGCTGGAACTCGGATACCGAGATGGAGGCACCTAGGCCAAAGGCACTGCGGAGAACCAGTTGACGGTACTGGAACCCGGACGGGTAGCAGAAGGTACAAGAGCCAATGCAAGTAACGAGGACCAGCTGACTGTGCTGGAACCCGGAGGGGCAGCAGAAGGAAAAGAGCCAATGGCACAACCGAGGACCAGCTGACGTTACTGGGACACGGTTACTAAGCAGGAGGTACCTGTGCTCCAAAGCACTACCAAGGACCAGCAGACGTTGCTGGAACTCGGATACCGAGATGGAGGCACCTAGGCCAAAGGCACTGCGGAGAACCAGTTGACGGTACTGGAACCCGGACGGGTAGCAGAAGGTACAAGAGCCAATGCAAGTAACGAGGACCAGCTGACTGTGCTGGAACCCGGAGGGGCAGCAGAAGGAAAAGAGCCAATGGCACAACCGAGGACCAGCTGACGTTACTGAACCCCAGTAACACAGGAGCAAGTGTTGACTGTGCTAACAGCACTTCCGAGCAACAACTGGCGGTGTTGGAGCCCAGGGTCAAGGAGGATGTTTAAATACTAGATCAAGTAATTTCCTTGTTACCTGTCAATTTTAAATGTCTATACTTCAAACAAGAGAAAGATAACCTTTACTACCATAAGATGATGATTTCATTTAAACTAATATCTAGATAAATAAAGAATTGACAAACATAAACACATACATTAACATGTTGAACAGCAATGCAAACCACAAAATAAATTAGTTAAGGAATCTGCTATACGGTTGTACATAAAAGCATACAAGTACATATCTGAATCCATTAATGATGGATAAGTAACAGTATGTACACCATTTTTATTGTATAGAGAATGAATGTCTGACTTCAAAACATCATCAGCATTACAAGTTATCTGTGATATTACT
>JARQOD010000007.1:163789576-163853616 GCA_033576555.1 Oophaga sylvatica | reverse complement strand
AAATCCAGCATACGTTCTTCTTTTTGAGTCATTTAGCTTATTTTTTCCCAAAACTCATGGTATTTTATGGAATTTTAAAAGGCTTTTTCACTAAAAAATTAAAAAGGGTTAATTCCACTTACATCCAAAGGTATGTCTTTTAATGGATGTACAAATGGCTTCATATTCAGGAATTTTAAAAATAGTGAGCAAGATTGCTTGACGATAAATTTCTTTTTGGGGAAAAACCCCCAACTTCCATTTGCGTCTCATCCCATGGGCCTTTAAAAACCCCAAGAGCTACAATTGAGCAACAGCCAAAATTTTAAAATTTGCATTTTTGACGTTTATTTGGAAAAATTTTAATTTTAACAGAAAGTTACCGGCAAATTTTTTTTCCTTACAATGTTGGTGGCCCCCAGCCCCAAGAAAAAAAGCTTAAGTTTTAAAAAAAAAATTAAAAAAAAATTTTACTCCCCCCTTTCAGGGGATTTTCTTTTCAGCGTTTGAGGCTTGTAACAGGGGAAAATATGTGATGAATGGGGTGTACTTTCCCCTAGGAAAAAGGGAAAAATGGTGGTTTTTAAAACCTATGGTGAGAAAGGCACTCCCCTCACATTCAGCACAACTTCAGCACAAGCCTGAAACTACTCAGGTCTAATTAGGGACCAAAAGGGTGCTAAAAACACAATCGAGGCTAGTTTACCTGGACACAGAAGGGGGTTCCTGGCACAAGAAACAGTCTCCAAAGTGTTAAGCTGTTTTACCCGGGGGACACAGGGGTTTCCTGGCACAAGGAAGCATCTCCAAGAGTGTTAAGCTTTTTTTAGCCTGGACACAGAGGGTTTTCCTGGCAAAGGGGAAAGCAGTCCCAAGAGTGTTTAAAAGCTATCTTTTTTTGGTGCGGAAGGACCCCGGCATGGGGGAAATCTAGTGCAATCCGGTGAAGCGGCTGAACAGGAGTGGATCTCTCTAAGTTGGCATGGAAGGTGCCTCAGACACAAGGAGGGGTATTGTAAAACCCCAAATGGAAAAAATTATTTGGGGTTTTGGGGGCACAGCGGAATCTGGGCCCGGGGGAGAGAGGGGCCTCTATCAAGTGAAAATTTTGGGCAGACAAGCCCGGGTTTTTTCTTTTAGCTTTGTTTTATCTTTTGCTGTGGACTTTTAAAAAAGCTGGTTGCGGCCAGTTTTACACCAAATGCTGTCTAATGAACTGTTTTTATGCCATTTTTTGTCTACCCAGACAGCACCCAAGCAAAAACCCCAAGCTTACGAATTATGTTTCAGAAAGTGGGGGACCAAAAATGCAGATCTTTATAAAATTTTTAGTAAAATTCAATCCCCCTCAAGTTTTGCTCATGTTTTCAATTTTTAACCACAGGCACAAGGGTTTACAAGGGAAAAAAGACCAAATCTAACAATTTGGTGTAGTTTGATGCTGTGGTTTTCCCAAAACATTTTTTTTGGGGAAATTTTTTTTAGTAAATTTTTTAAAAGGAGCACTCCATTTTTTTTTTTTTTAAAAATAAATTTGGGGGAGATTAAGACACTTTAGGAGAAAAAAATTTTTACAAATTTAAAAGTTGTGTGTACCTGTTAATGAATTTCACCAGAGACAGAATTGGTCATTTAGCATAATGTAGGCTTTCCTGAGAAGGAAAAAAATATTTAGAGTTAGAGCCCAGTGGTTAAATACCTTTTAATGGCAATGAAAAGATGGTAAAAAATTGCAAGCTTTCGAACTCCCAAAAGGTCTCTTCACGGCGAACTAATACAAAATTGAAAATCACATATTTTTAACACAAAAACACAGAAAAAATGCAATAGGTAAGAAAAATGACGTGAAGCAAATAGTCATTGGCAGAGGGTGAGCAAAATATTGGAACAGTTCATAGATAAAGGGGGAAAATTTTATTCCCTTTGATTGGGGCTGGTAAGTTTTGTGATTTTTCACGGGATTTGGAGTAAATTCCTTAATTATTTTAAAGGGGCCTTTTAAACCCCTTTACGGTTATTTTTCCGCATTTTAAATGTCAAAGGCACCTCAATTTGTATTCGCAAATTTTTCTGCCCTGAATGGAACTGCTTCTTTTTAAAACCATATTTTCATATTGACATCTATGTCAGGGGACAAAAAAATTTTGCCACAGGAGAATCCTTCTTTTTTTCTTTAAAGATAACATCTTTCCTGTAGTTAAATTATAATTATTTTTTGGCGTGCTAGGCCCATTTTCCCCCACCAAAGCCGGCCACTTTTCAAAAAGTTTCAAGAGAAGAGTAAAAATGGCAAAGAATTTTTGCAACAGTTTTTTCATTTTTTCTGGTGGAAAAATGTTAAAAATTTTAGTTTCAATTCCTCACTATTGTTATGGGAAAAAAGCAATTTCTTTTTTTTTACTTTTTTAAAATTTTTTCCCTTTCCAAGAGCCCAAAGTTTCTTTTTTTTCATCTGCAAGTTGTATTTTTAATGCACCATTCATTTTTAAAAAATTTAATACTTTAAAAAAATTTGTGTGTTACAATGCAAAAAAAAAAACACAATTTTTTTTATTTTTTGTTTTTACGGTTCATTGTGGGGTTAATAATGCCGGAATTTGATTCCCCATGTCAGTAAAATACCAACTTGTATGTTTTTTTTTTTATTTAATTGGCAAAAAAAAAAAATGTACATTAGAAAAAAAAAAAAATTAAAATTTTTGCAGCCATGTGGGCTTTTTTTTTTTTTGCTTTTGAGCTGACTTTTTTTCGACAAAATGGTCGCTTTTTATAAATTTTTGTGGTTCAGAAACCAAAAATAAAGAATTCGGCTTTTTTAGCTTTTTCTCTCTCGCATCAACAATTGTTTAATTAATCTTATTTTTTGTTATATCAACTTATTAAATGTTTAATTTTTAATTTTGAATGTTTTTCTTTTTTTTTTTTTTTGAAAGTGGTGTTTACAAAGTTTATGTATTTCTTATTTTTCCCTAATTTTAATTTTTTTAACTTTATTTTTACCCCCCTTTAAAAACTTAAACTTTCTATCATCGACTGCCGTACCAGGGATGTAAAACCTATTTTTAGTGGGGGGCTATGTCCATTTTTTTTTGCCTCCAAAGGACCTTTTTTAATTGAAGACGTAATCATAAAATTAAAAATCTTTTTTTATTTCTGTAAAAAACTACCAAAAAAATCATCTAGTCCTTTCAGCTAAAGGGACACATTGAGGATTCTTAGCTTTTTTTCCGCAGTTTTTCGCGGGAAAAATGGGAAAAAAAAAACCCAACCCAACGCAAAATTTTCCCCCACCCCCGGGGGTTTCCCAATGATGTGCACATGCTGCGCTTTTTTTTTTTCCCCGGGGGGGAACGCTTGGGAAAAAAAGCAGCATGCCCTTCTTTTTTTGCAGAATCACGGTAATTTTGGCCTGGGGTTTCATTGAACCGCTACTTTCGCAGGGGCGGGGGCTCTCCTCCAGCCCCCGGGGACCATATCCCTGTGAAAAAAATAATTAAAATAAAAAAAATGATATTCTCACCTTACGGCAGCCTCCGCAGTTTCCCCCTCTCAGCGACGCTCCCGGCCAATCCCTTCCCAGTAATGCATTGCGAGAAACCCCAGATAACGTAGCTGACGACGGACCGCGTGTGCACGTCTTGGGGGGTCATTGCTGCTAGCTTTACTGGGAACGCGTTGGCCGGACGCGCGGAGGCGGGAAGGTTTCGGGGCCCCGGAAGGTAAAAAGAAAATTTTTATTTTTTTTTTTTTTTTTTTTTACTTAGATTTTTTACTATTGATGGGCATAGGCGGCTAATAGAAAAAGTTGCCCCCAATAGTCAAACACTATTTGCTCTTTTGACCAACCCCTGTTAATCATTTTCCAAGCGATTTCAGATCGGGGAAAACGCAGTTTCTAAAACTAAGATTACGCTTGAAAAACGCTATTATTTGGCGGGGAATACGCATACCAAAAAAAAAGTGTATTTCCCGGGGGCGGGGGGCGGGATTGCAGCTGAAAACCCGGGGGGGCAGTTCCGCAACGTGTGATTTTGCTTAATTGCCCCCCTAATCGTGCAAATCCATTTAGAAACAATTTGAAGGAGAACTTAGAAATATCAAAACAAAATGAAGTGTTTGCAAAATAGAACACGCTCTTATAAATGGAGAATGGTTGAGTTCAAATTAGGGGATATTCAAACGCATTTTAAATAGTATCGACAATTCCCCCATCATTAAATGATTTTTATTCTGATTAACCCCCCAAATGGTTTTAGCCCTTTAGTAGAATTTTAGTAAAATTTTTTTTTGTACAGTCATGGTCTGAAAAAAATTACAGCACAGCGAGGGGACCCCCTTGTGAAAGTTATCATCAAAAAGGATACAACAAACTTTCCCCCAAAGCTTTAAAAATACCGGAACCTTTTGAAGATGGCTTCAAAAAGGGCTAAAATTTGGACAACAGGACATTACCTAGAAAAATGTCCCCAAAATTGAATAAAAGACAAAAAAAAATTTTTGTTGGAGGCGCCAAAAGGCCACAGCAATACTAAAGGAGCCACAGGAAGTCTGGAAGTACTGTTTGTGTACTGAATGTAACAATCTCCGTATTCTTCAAATATCCGCCCCCGGTACAGGGTGAAGACAGAAACTTTTCTTAAAAAAAAAACATCTAAGTCTGGGGGTTTCTTTGCCAAAAATACATCAACAAGCTGCCAAAAAATGTGAAAAATTGGGGTTTGGCTGATGACACCGATTTAACCTTTGGCTAAAGATCCAAAATGTATTTTTAGCACTACCAAAAAAAAAACAACCACAGTAAAGATAGTGGGTGCAAATTTGCTTGGGAGTTTTTTCAACAGCTTTAACTTGGGGGTTTTTTTAAAAGGAGGGCAAATTTGAAAAAATTTTTTTTAAAAATGATCAATTTTGCATCAAAACTTAAGTTTAGCAATTTCACCTTTTCCGCATGGGGAATGACTCTAAACACACCCCAAAAAACAAAAAATGACTTTGCAAAAAATTTATGTGTTGAGATGGTCCAGTCAGAGCCCAGTTGAATCTAACTGAAAGTCTGTGGGTTGACAAGAAAAAGGCTGTGCATAAAAAATGTCCTTTATTTATTTGGGCTACTGCAGGTATAGTGAGGAATATTGCCTAGATGGCCATGCTGATAGACTTTTATCCCAAAAACTGTATGCATTCATAAATTCAAAGGATTTTAACAAAGAAAAGTTTAAGAGAGAATTTTCGTATATTTTAAAATTTTAAAATCTAAAAAGCCTTTCTAAAAGAAAGACATGTCCCCTCAAAAAAATCTTAGATAAAATTTTAAACCCCGGGAATGAAAAAAGCTGAATTCTTCCAATTCTTTTGAACGGGCTTCCTAAGGGAACAGGTAATTAAAGCAAGATACGGGGGGGGTCCAGATAACAAGTCAGTACTGCAAATCCGGGGTTGAAGTCCAAAACCATCACCTCTAAATTAAAACCCCTACAGTATGTTCAAAGAGTTTCATTTTTTCAGCCCAAAAACCCGTTATGAAAATTTTTCTTTTTTAAGGCATAGGCATTACTTTTGGCTCATGCAAAGACGAATGTAACAAATTTATTTTACATCATTGTGGGGCTTGTCGAAACACCCCCAAAAAAATAAAAGAAGAGAGGATACAAGGCCTTTTTCCATCAGGGAAAGCTAAAACCCTTGTAGGAAAAAAGGCGTTAATATTTTCCACCAGGGTCCCCAGTGGGGAGATATCCGAAGTGGTAATCTCTAAATTTTTTTGGGCCCCCACATCCCCTTTTCCAGCTCCCTGAGGCCCCAAAAGGGGGAGGTAGGTAATTGATTTTTTTTTAATAGAAGAAAAAAACCGAATTATAATCTTTTTTTAATTCTGAAGACACATTCATTGTTTGATTTTCCATTTTCCAATCCAGCATTTTCCCCCAAAAAAAAGGGATTCAAACAAAAACAAGCTTTGTACATTTCTTTTAATCCTTTTTTTTTTTTTTTTTTAATTGATATACTGTGCTGTTTTGTTCCCTTTTTGAAAAAATTCCCCCCATCCGTTACTAAAACCCAAAAATTTCACTGCCTTTTACCTCCTTTTTTCTTGCGTTTTCCTTACTTTAAATATTCCTCCAAAAAAATGAAAAGGGAAAAAAACCCGAAAATACTCGAGTATAAGCCAGATTTTCAGCCCATTTGTTTGGGGGCTAAAAGGCCCCCCGGCTTATACTGAGTCCCCCCCCAGTCTCCACGGTTTCTCTCTTCTCCCGGGTGTTTTTTTACCCCCTCTTTCACAGCAGCAGCTACGACACTTCATTTCCCGGGGTCCCCCTTTTGGCTTATGTTTCATGAGTCACGGAATGAACCTGGCCGAAAACACAAGCGCCGGAACCCCCCCCCAAAAAAAGCTGGTCCCCGGCGTCCGGGTCATCCCTAATGAAAACAGAATTATGGCACTTAATTTTAGCTACTGCACGCTGTCCTCACCCCCCTGCTACCCCCTCTCTTGGGGCGCGGGGTCAAAAAACGGGCGCGTGAGTATTTTTCATTGCCCCAGGGGCTCTGTAATGGGAACCTCAAAAACAACTTCAGTGTGGAATGTCACAACCCGCTTCTAATGAAACACACTGAGAGTGGTGGTTTAATGATGGCTTCGTGGTGTTACACAATTGACATAGTCCCGGGGAAACACATTACCAGAGGGCCCCCTGATATTTTCAGCGATCGGAGACCTTCCAAATTGTTTTAAATACATGTTCTTTTTTGGGCAGTTTGACTCCAAATACTACTAGCTACAATAATATGGCTGTTTTCCCCGATGGCTTCTATAAAAATATTCAATGAGGAGGATTTTTACCGGCATTTAATTTTATTACAGCCTACATTAAATTTGCAACTGTGGTGGAATAGGGTGTATGTGTTGCCCCCCATTTGTCCATATAAAATAATGGAAAATTTTATGTAGCATTTTTTTAGTGCACAAAAAATTGAAATCCCGCATAATACCAAGGGAAAAAGCTGTATACATTTATAATAATTTTTTTGTGACCATCTTGGCGAAAAAATGGATCATGGTGGTGTTAAATATAAAACCAAAAACACACACTATGATCCATATACATCGTTGATGGAAAATTTCTTTTCCCCCTAAATAAAATTTTTTATCAAAAAAAAAAAGTTTAAAGTTATATTCATTTCCCTTTTCCCTTTTACCCTCTTTCTAGTACCCTCAGCTAGGTTTTGCGCTGCTCCGCTGTTGCTGTGAAGGGGGGGAAGAAAAAAACCCCTTGGGGACTCCTGACGGCGGGGGAGAGGGGAAAACTCACGGACCCAGTGCTACTGCAACTCCCCCCTCGGCTTATACAGAGTCAAAAAGTTTTCCCCGGGTTTTGGGTAAAATTAGGCCTCGGCTTATACTCGGGTCTTTATACTCGAGTATACACGGGGGGTTTAAAATGCTTTCTGTGAAAAATTCCCGGAGGTTTCCACACAGCTTTTTTTGCCATTGTAACAAGGTTTTTTTTTCCAAAACCCGTGTCAATGTGGTTTTTAAAACAATGGGGAAAAACTTTTTAAAAAAACAGTATGTTTTTGTGATATTTCACACCCCTTTTATATTTTTTAAAGCAGCAAATCATTACTTAGCTAAAATTGATGGGGGCCCAAAACAAAATTTTTCCTGCCTCCATCCACAAATTTTTGGCATATGTATGGGCCTTGTAGCTTTAAACCTATAATACAGATGTTACCCTAACCTCATTATAATAATTTTCCCCCACCTTTTATGTCCTCATTTTGGGCTTTTCCGTATAAAGTTTTTGGGCCATAAATATTGGACAGAGACAACATTTTTTTAATTTTGGGTTTAGACATTACCACAATGAATTTAAAAAAAAAAAATCAATGCAGTTGAAGTTCAGACTTTCAGCTTTCATTTTAGGGGTTTCCCAAATTTAAAATTGGGGGGTTTGGAGTTTTTTAGCTCCTTAACATGTGCCCCCCCTGTTTTTTTAAAGGACCAAAAGTAATTGGAAAAAATTTTCTCCAAGGCTTTTCATGGACAGGTGTGGGCAATCCCTTTGTTTTTTTTCCAAAAAAAAAAAAATAAAGGGCCCCAGTTGTTTGGGTGGGTGTTCATTTGGAAGGTTTTGCTGTGAAGGAAACATTGTCACAGGAGCCTCCATGCAGGGAAAAAGCCACCTTAAAAATGCAGAAAAAAAAAAAAAACCATCCAAGAAATTGCTACAAATTAAATGGCAAAATCTACAATTTGGTACATCCGAAAAAAAAAGAAAGCAATGGGAATCATCAATCCAAAAAGACCCCGGGGGCCCACGGAAACAACATTGGGGGGTGACGCCCCCAAATTCTTTGGTGAAGAAGAACCCATTACAACACAACTGGTCCCAAAAAATCTCAGTGAAGTAGGTGTACTTCTCTAATCAACAAAAGAGAAGACCCATGAAAAAAAAATCAAAGGGTTACATCTAGATGCAAATCATTCTCAATTCCAAAAATGACGGCCAGAGTTTAAATTTGTGAAAAAAAAACCTCCAAAAAGCCAGCTCAGTTCTGGAAAAGTTTCTATGGCGATGGGGAAAAAAGACAACCTGTACCAAATGATGGGAAGCCAAAATTTGGAGAAGAAAGGGAACGGCACTGATCCAAGGGACCACCACATCCTCTGTAAAAATGGTGGAGGCAACGTGATGGCATGGCCATGCATGGCTTTCAATGGCACTGGGTCACTTGTGTTTATTGATGACATAACAGCAGACAAGAGTAGCCGGATGAATTCTGAAGTGTACCGGATATACTTTCAGCCCAGATTCAGCCAAATGCTGCAAACTTGATTGGACGGTGCTTCATAGTACAGATGGATAATGACCCCAAGCAATACAGCCAAAGCTACACAGGAGTTCATGAGTGCAAAAAAGTGGAAACATTCTTCAAGGCCAAGTCAATCACCAGATCTTAACCCAATTGAGCATGCTTTCACTTGCTCAAATCCAGACTTAAGAGGGAAAGACCCACAAACAAGCAAGACCTGAAGGCTGCGGCTTTAAAGGCCTGGCAAAGCATTAGAAGGGGAGGAAACCCAGCGTTTGGTGTGTCCATGGGTTTCAGACTTAAGGCAGTGATTGCCTCCAAAGGATTCGCCACAAAATTTTGAAAATAAAAATATTTTGTTTGGGTTATGTTATTTGTTCCAATTACTTTTGACCTCCTAAAATGTGGAGTGTTTGTAAAGAAATGGTACAATTCCTACATTTTTCTAACACATATTTTTGTTCAACCCTTCAAATTAAACGTACAATCTGCACTTGAATTCTGTTGTAGAGGTTTTATTTCAAATCCAATGTGGTGGCATGCAGAGCCCAACTCGCGAAAATTGTGTCACTGTCCAAATATTTTGGCCCTGACTGTATGTCCCCCATCCTGGGCCCCTTCGGGTATTATATGTCCCCAATGCTGGTTTATTATAATCCCCCATACTAGGCTTTTTCCTCGTATATATGTCCCCCACATCCTGAGCCAATTCCTGGTGCATATTTCTCCAATACTGGGTTCTTCATGGTATAAATGTCTCCCTTCCTAACAAAAAATGTCTCACATCTTCCTATATATGCCCCCATCCTTGGCCCCCTTCCTGGTATATGTCATCCATCACTGGGTTATATATGCCCCCCATACTGAACCCTTCCTAGCGTTTACGTTCCCTGTCCTAGGTTCATTTCTGATATATATATATTATATATATATATATATATATATACAGTATGTGCCCAGTTCTACCCCCTGTTCTCAAATGCACAATAAAAAACATTCTACTCACCTTCCCCAGCTCACATGTCGTGCTGCATCATCTTCTGTAGCTGGCACAGAGGCCGGCAGCTGACATCAGCGTGGCCTGCTATAGACAACAAAATAACATCACTGTTCATGCGCCACCTGCAGACATCAGCTGCCAGCCTCTGATTGGCTGGGGGCATTTATTGCAGTGCAGGGACTCAATGGGTCTCCATCCTGCAATGCATTTCAGCTAAATGTATTCCCTTGGATGCACATCCAGCTGAAATAGCCTCTGCCATCTGCTGTCGACCCTCCACACGGGCCCTTCATGTTCGTATCCTCTTCTACCACGATCCATACGCTCCGGAGATACTTTATGCTGACATTTTAAGGTATCTTCCTATGTATTTCCTAATAGTACAGGAAAATGCATGTGAGTAAAAAAGAATACCAAAAATCATTTGCAAAACCATATTAAATTATGTCATTTTTTACAAACCAAAAAATTGTTACAAAAAAATGCTGGGGAAGATTTTTTAATAAAGTCATACATTTGGACATCTTAGAATTAAACTAGATGTGTCAAAAAATTTTGCTGTGATTTTTGCTGGATTACAAAGTAGCACCGTTTGGTTGACTTGAAACCATTTTTTAAGACCAAATTTTTACATTTTAAACCATGCCCCTATCCAGTGATGTCACTGCCTATCTAACAATCAAAATTTGAAAAATGTGTAAAGCACCTTGATATGTAGTATGTGCCCACATTTCTTGTATGTTTTTTTAATAGTAACTTTTCCCTCCATTTGAAAGAAGCTACAAGGTATGTGTACGCAGAGCTTTTTACATGGATATTTTTTTTTTTGCGCCAAAACTACTGAACACTATGAAAAATACCTTCTAATACGCTTCTAAACACTTGAATAAGATTCCCACTTATGTCAATGGGAAAAATTCCATAATGTACATGGGTGCAGTTTTTATCACTTGGATAAAGGAGCAACATGTCAATTCTTGGGGTGTTCTGCTTGAAAGAAAATGCAAAAAAAAATTGACTTCTGAAATAACTAAAGCAGCTAAAATGCATAAAAAAGTTAAAAGACACACCAAAGAATGCACATGGATTATTACGGCAGAAAAATCACATATAAAAAAAATGTGTGAACACAACCTTAACAGAGAGTCTGTAATTTAACCATTTCACTAACAGAATTTTTAGAAGCTGTGCTTCTTCAGTCTGTTTAAAATTTGTTTTGCACAATCCATACAGCCTATTTTTTAAGTATTTGACACCTTTGTCATGCCTGACGAGTGGTATTTTTTTATGTAAAATTTAGCAATACATTGACATTCAATTTACATTAACTTTTATTATTAGAGAAGTGAAAAAAAAGCAAGTCGACTATTGTTTCTTCTTTTACACAATTAAAAAAATTATTAAAACAATTCTCACAACATTTAAATGATCACCTATCATATATATATAGATGATAATTTACAGAAAGGTTGAAAGTACTACCGCAGGAAAAGACTATGAGACAAGGGCCTCTAAAAATACTATATCCTAATAATCGGGGGGGATAGTTATGGGAATGCCACACATATCAATGATTATCGCCTACTTTTTTATGTTTTTTTGTTAACGTGTATTACAAATTAATTAGTTTCTTTTTGATGGGTTGTAGATTTTGAGATACAAAAATCTACTCTTCCTAAATGTGTTGAAAAGATTTTGAAAGATGACAACTTGGAAGCATGTATTTTTATAGATGTTTCAGTTAAGCTTGACATTTTCTGTATGTACAATATGCATTTCCTCTTTTTTGATAACTGTATAAAGTAACAGATTAAACCTCGTGTCGGTTTACATTGGGTCCCGCATTGTGCTTTGGTTACTGTCTGTTTTAAGAGCCCTTGATTTTTCCTGAAATAGTTTTATAGAACAATTTTCTTTAGACTTGATTTTGTTTGTTGCAGATGTAAACTTCAAGTGCTATTGTACTTTATCCTATTCCACTCACTTTTTTCACCTTTATTTAAATGCTCTAAATTGAGATTTCAAATGCCAATATATTTTCTGTACTGGAATGAGACAAGAAAAATGCTCCCGCGTGTTCGGCATTCATCATCATGGGTTTTTTTTTCATATCCACTTTGTGCTCAACATAAAAAGATGTTCTAATCTAAAATTATGAGCTTCTGTTTCCTACTTAAAGCCAAAGCCTCCTGTGGATAAAAAAAATGTGCATTTCTATTAACTATCATCTAAAAAGGAACCAAGAATCTAGAGAAAAATAGATTAATTATAATAAAAATCTTTTTTTTAGAGTGCCAATTTTTATGGCAGCACTTGAAAATTCGAAAAGTAATTGAATACACAAATGGGCAATGAGACGAAATGAAGGAGGAAATTATACTAATAGCTAATTATAAATTATCATTTATTCATTTTATTATGTACTACTCTCCGAGGTAATTTGCTTTCTCTTTGGGGCTTAAATAGAAAATACAGTCCCATAGACAGAAATCTACATTTTTCTCCCTATCACAGTAATATGTTTTATCAACCAGTAGAGAAGCTTCTGTAATTTTTCTATCCTTTCAAGCAATTTCCATGACCTTTGTTCAGTTGCTCTGCAGAGGATAGTCCTCCACAGGTTGTCACTACTAGAAATGAGGAAAAAATATAGTAATGAAATTGAATTCTAGTTGAATTTTATAAAAAAATACATATTATTGAGATAATGGAATTTTTAGGAAATTTGTTCCTTGCGAACTCAGCAAAATGGCAGCCAGCTGATCACAATTTTGCTAAAACCAAAGAGTGCCAATAGATTATAAAACAAAAAATGAATAATGCTTCACCTCTCCAACTGCACTAGAGCTTACTGTCAATGTCCTTTGGTGCCTCTTCTTAACCTCAGCAAGCACTAAACAGCTGGCCTCTTCATTTTAGGTGTAGGACTTCTCTGCCATGTGCTTTGCAAGATTGAAAGAGCATGAAGTCCAGAGCTAACATGATTTTTCTGGCACTGATATAATATACATGCTCCTTGACATTTGAAAAAGGAGAATTTTTTACAATATAGAATTTTTATATTTTAGGTAGCCACTTGGAACACGAAGCCACAGAATTTTTTTTTTATCACACATAGAATAGAATTTATTTTCTGTCACGGCTCGATTTGGGGGATTCGATCCGCGACCTGTTGCTGTGTGATCGGTTCTCCTGTCTGCCTCAGTTATTGCCTTTCTTCCTGTCCAATTGCCGATGATCCAATTGTCTTTGTTTCCCTGTTTGGTTTATCCTCTCCAGGTATTTTTAATTCCAATTTTGGTCTGCCCTATCACATTCTGGGTTGATTTTTTAAGTTTCCATTCACTGTACTTCCTTTCTAGCTATATCTCTAGGTGGACTTGGGTTTAGGAGTTCCAGCTCTTCAGCTAAGGGGATTTTACCTTGCATGGTATACACCAGCTGAATTCCTGCAGTTCCTCTTCCTTTAACCTCTTTAGACTTCAGGGAGGTTATACTTGTTCCGTTTACTTTGGCTCTCCTTATCTTTCTCTTTCTAAACCTAAATGAACGTGTTTTAATTTTCTAACCCTGAGTTTCTGTATCTTGCTGTACACTTTCCTCTCCTCTTGGGTTCTTCAGGAGTACGAGAAACTTCTTGATGGCCTTTTAGGGAGCTAGGTCTGAGGTGGTGTTTTTGAGTTGTGCAGATAGGGTTTTTTAATCTGTACAAGGACCAGTTGGGTGTGGGTGAAGCGTTTCCCGTTTTCGTTATCCATTAATGTATTTTACTTTCATAACAATTTACAATGGTTGTACAGTGTGAAAACAAAATCATCAGCCAGTACCTGCACTACAAATAAATAAAAAAAGGCATGGGTTCCCTTCTTTTTTTGATAACCACAAAAATTGACAGCTGCGGACTACAATCCTCAGCTGTCATCTTTTCTCATGGTTGGTTTATCAAGATAGAGAGATCCCAAGCCTTTTTTAAAATATTTAAATAAAATAACAATCAAACAAGCTGTACCAATTCCTTAGGGTGTGGCCAACAAGCATGCTCAACCTTTTGTCATCTGAGGTTGTCACTGAGGGTACAAACAGGGCGAAGACAGCTGATAAGGGAGAGCATGAAATGGATGGCAGGGCTGGCCCAGAGGAGGGAGGGCCCCTGGTAAGGAATCATTGCAGGATTCCTCCCCAACCGGGATGTTCAGAGGGCTGGGTCAGTCAGTCTTGACTGGTGACTTTGTGAGAAGCCGAGCGGAAGTGGACAATAATCTTGGTTGCAGTGGCCATGACCGCTGAGACACGCAGGGGTATAGCCAGGGCCCATAGGGGTCCCTTGGGAGTCTGACTGCTTCCCACCTTCTGTTCAAAAGGCTGCCTAACCAATGAAGGCTAGGAGACCGGGTCCCGGGGGAACAGACAGAAGACATGGCGGGTTTCGTCTAATTCTGATCATGTCCATTCAGGGGTTCAGGTGGCATTGGAAAACTGACAGCCTGAAAGCTCTCAAGAAGCAGGAGACAATGCCTCCCTCAGACTCAGACCTTGAGTGGGTGGTCTGGGACCAAGGATGGCTGTACTAGGTGACAGTCCAGCAGGGTTCTCCGGAAGGCATGGCCTAGGGACCAACAATTAGTGATATCCTATCCTTTCAGTGTGGAGTTTTAGCAGATTGCACATGAAATTCCGATGGCTGGACATCTAGAGGTCACTAAGACAAAGGCCAGTCTAGCCCAGCATTTTTTCTGGCTAAAGATGGGGGCCTATTTAGCTGTTTACTGCCATTCTTGCGACATCTGTCAGAGAGTGAGGAAGGTGGGTAACTCTGCCCATTATTGAAGAGCCTTTCAGGAAGGTGGCTGTGGATCTGTTTGGACTGCTTTCCACTCCGAGTAGCACTGGGAAAAGCTTTGTACTGATGCTAGTATAGTATGCCAACCGTTACTTGGAAGCATAGCCTTGTTATGCATTCAGGCCAACAAGGGGTCACTGCCTTACTGGAGATTTTCTCCCAAGTGGGTTTTTCCCAGGAAATTCTTATCAACTGGGGTACCCAGTACATGTTGCAGCTGATGGAGTCCCTCTGTAAGCAGATACAGGTGCAACATCTAGTGACCAGCCAGTAACATCCACAGACTAACAGCCTGTGCGAATGCTTCAATGGCACCCTGAAGCAGATGCTTATGATTTTGATTGACTCCCACAGCTGGGAGTGGTACATCTCACACCTTCTATTTGCCTACTGGGAGGTTCCACAGGCCTCATCAGGGTTCTCTCCCTATGATATGAGCTCTTGTAGGGACGACATGTGCAGATGCCCATGGATTTGGTGAAAGAGGCCTGGGAAGGAGACTTAGCCAATCCTGGCCAGTCGGTCATCAACTATGTCTTGCGCTTCTGGAACAAGATGCAGGCCATGATGCAGCTGATGCACGATAATTTGGTGCAAGCCCAGGCCAACCAGAAGCGATGGTACAACCAGAATGCTTGTGAGATGACCTATGAGGTGAGTCAAAAAGTGGTGGCTACTGGTCACTGTACCCCAGGTTAAGCTTTAGGTGGCCTGGGAAATCCCGTACCTTGTGCACCACTGGCTCAATTGTGTAACGCACCTTGTCACCCTAGATTTCACCCAAGTAAGGCAGAAGGCCTTCCATATGAAAATGATGAAGGCGCATTATGAGCTGGAGGCCTGCACCCTCCCATAATGCAACCTGCCATGAGAGAGAGGCGAAGACCCTTCCAGATATGCTTGCCCAGGCAGAGGCAGGTGGATCCATGAGGATGTTGAAGTTTGCAACCAGCTCTTGTCGGATCAATGGTCCCAGCCCTACACCCCTTCCGGATGTTGTTCAGCAACAAGTCCAGGAGGACAGAGTCAACCTCCCATCACATGGACACCGGAAATCCCCCTGATTTGGTGTTTCAGCATATTGGGTCTCCTGGAGGTGCTGCAGCACTTGCGCCAAGAGATTTACAAGATGCTGAAGATGGGGGTAATCTGAGCACACAGCAGCTCTTGAGCCTTGCCTGTAGCTCTGGTCCCAAAGGAGAACCAGACAACCCCGTTCTGAGTGGACTACAGAGGGTTCAAGGTTGTTACTGTCACCAATACATATACCATGGATTGCATGACCTGCTCTATCAATTAGCCGGGGCCAAGTACCTGACCATTATGGATCTAAGCCTGGGATATTTACCCATGAAGCTCAGGAACGCTCTGCCTTTATCACCCCATTCGGACTCCATGAGTCCACTGTGATGCCATTCGGCATGAATAAAGCCACTGCCACTTTTCCGCGGATGGTTAACATGCTGTTCAAGGGACTTGAAAGATACACAGCAGTGTACCTGGATGACATTGCAATTTTCAATCCTACCTAGGAGGATCACCTAGGACATTCAACGCAGGTGCTCGGACGGGTCCACCAGGCAGGCTTGACTAATAAGCCAGAAATGTTCAAGCTGAGCCTGAGTGATGTCCTCTACCTGAGACAAGAGGTAGGTGGGGGGCTCTGAAACCCAGGAAAGTAGATGCCATAGCATTCTGACCAACCCCAGGACCAAGAAACAGGTGATGTCCATCTTGGGCACCTTTGGGTACTATAGGAGATTTTTTCCACACTATAGTAGCCTGGCAAAGCCCCTGACAGACCTCCTCAAGAAGAAGCTGCCCTGCACAGTTGGACAAACGACTGGGAGGCAGCTTTACTGGCGTTGAAGACTACCCTTTTCAGCTTCCTACTTCACCCAGCCGTTTGTAGTACAGACCAACGCCAGTGACTTTGTCCTCAGTGCCATGTAAAGCAGGTTGACGCAACGGGCCAGCAACACCCTGTTTTGTACTTGAGACGCAAAGGAGGTGGCTTACTCCACAATGGAGAAGGAATGTCTGGCAGTGGTGTGGGTTCTGCAGCATCTTACCTGTATGGGTGCCACTTGACTATGGAGATGGACCACAATCCCCTAAGCTGGTTACACACCATATCCAGAATGAATGGGAGGTTGCAACGCTGGAGCCTGGTGCTCTAGCAGTGCCACTTCACCATTTGCCACAAGAAGGGCCATGACCATGTTAACGTCGACAGGTTATTCCAATGAGGGGAGGTTATAGTCGGGTGAGTGGGTGGAACATCGGAAACACCATGGTTACGAGTTACGACCACTAATGGCTAACTAACTAACTGTCACTATATAAATCGCCATAACCATATATACCCAAGCTACTGCTATGCCCTTGATGGGGAAAGTGACAAAGCTAATCAGAAGAACTATACTATATTTCTAATTGGAGGTATTTGCTAATATTAATTATAATACACCTACTACATATTAGGATAGGACCCTGAAGATGAGAATACCCCTTTAATGCATACAATGGCCATTTTACATTATCTTGTATTTCTGTAGTTACATGTCTTTTCACTGTAGAGCTTTACATTTAACATATTTGAACTACAGTATCTGTTATTCTTAAAGTTGTTTTTCTAAAGGCTGGGTCTCACATAGCGATACACCAGCGATCCCGACAACGATCAGGATCGCTGGTGTATCGCTACATTATCGCTGCTGAGCTGCCAAACAGGCAGCTCAGGCAGCGATCAGTACAAGCGACACTGCGGGTAACATCGATTTGTTACCCGCAGTGTACCTTGGATACCAGCGCCCTGATGCAGGGAGCTGGTATCCAAGGTACACAGAGGGTTTCTAGGCACAGCCCCGCGCCTGGAAACCCGCTGTGTACCTTGGTTACCAGCGGATCGCTGGTCTCCCGCCTGTCACACGCAGCGATGCGTGCCTGTCAGCGGGAGACCAGCGATCAAAAAAATGTCCTGGCCTTTCAGCGACGATCAGCGATACCCAGCAGGGGGGCTGATCGTCGCTGAATGTCACACACAGCGATATCGCTGGTGAGCTC
The DNA here is from genome assembly GCA_033576555.1 of Oophaga sylvatica. Classification (NCBI taxonomy): domain Eukaryota; kingdom Metazoa; phylum Chordata; class Amphibia; order Anura; family Dendrobatidae; genus Oophaga; species Oophaga sylvatica. The sequence goes on along the minus strand of JARQOD010000007.1, from coordinate 163,835,914 downwards.
GCTGCTGCGTCACAAAACTAGTGACTCAGCAGCGATCTCGCTAGCGAGATCGCTGTGTGAGACGGGGCTTAAGCCAGTAAGTAAATCCATGATTAAAATCTTATCTAATGTGCAATTTCAGTTTTTCATGATTTCTGATAAAGACTAGTTACTTTGATTTCAATGCCTTATTTAGTTAAAAAAAATTCCCACAATGATATTTATAAACCAAGTTAGGTGAACTTAATAATGTATTACTAGCTTCAAGCTTAAAAAAAACCTTCTAAGAAAGAGATTCCCAAAAGGACATCTTCTAAGACTCATGAGGATAACATCTGCTGATGACAGATATAAAGCAGGAGCTGACAATTCAGATGACAATTTCTTTGCCGGAGGCTAAAGAAGTAGAAACTGACCCACATCAAAAGTAATGTTAAAGCCTTCTTAAGGGCAAAACATGACAAAACACACAAGGAAACACTCAAAACCACTATTTCTGAAGCATCTTGATTAAGAAATAAATATGTTTAACTTTCCAAATAGCTGATATCGATCAGTCATTTTCTTGATATACCAGTAGGAACAGATCATTTCTGCTTACCCAACTAAAATGCCACAAAATCAATAATGTCATTATGTTTAGATCTAATAAAACAGGTATACCAAATAATTGTATAATCTAAACCTCAAAAGGTGTGAAAACTGATGAAAAAAGCTACTGAAAAAATAGCTAGTAGATAACCTGCTTTGCGCATAAATCTATATATCTGAATATAAACCAAAGCTAGTCAGAGCTCTTAAGAGTATCATTCTCCCCTAAGAGAATAATATCTCATAAGCATATGTGCTTCTTTATTCAGATTCAACAAACTGTGCTTTAATACTTACAAACCTATTTAACACGTTACTAAACTTTTATAAGTTGTTTTGATGCCCTGTAGACCACTGGATTTCACTGTAGTATTTGTGTCCCTCACCCTGCCCCTCATCCTGGCCCCATACTGGTAAATGTCCCTTATCCTGGACCCTATCCTGATATGTACATATATATACTGTATATATATATATATATATATATATATATATATATATTCTTGATATAGATCTCCAGTTCTGCAGCTATTCTTTAATGTATAGAAGTAGAAAGGGCGAGAGGCTAGCACTCAACAAGATGGGTGGTGCAGGTGAACGAGATCAAAGATCTCCAAAATCAAATACTGTCAAATAACACCGCACTCAGGATTATGTTTCAAAGTGAAAAAAATTTTTTTATTATTCAATGTCCTAATGTGAAAAACGACAAGCAATATTAACGTTTCGGCCTTGATCACAATGTCGCAGTATAGAGATGCTTTGGAGCGTATGGTTAACAAGGATCCCTTATAGAGAATTGATGCAGGGCATTTCCCAGCTAAGGCACGGTATGTTGCCAGCGATCCACTTCACCACTAACGCCTCCAACCCTGACAGGGAAGACCACTATATCACCAACGGATCACACGGATATCCTACCATATCAATACTCTGCATCCCAGAACCCCACAATCTATGGGCATTACAATACCCTTCCTAATACAGCTAACCTATATCTGGTGTGTATATATACTGTATTCTCAATATCACATGATTCTGCAAGTGGGAATATCACCCTATACATACCCTATATAAAAAATTGCTGTATCCAAGTGAACATAAGTACCGGGTTTATTTCTTATGCCCTGCATCAATTCTCTATAAGGGATCCTTGTTAACCATACGCTCCAAAGCATCTCTATACTGCGACATTGTGATCAAGGCCAGGCTGTGGCCGAAACGTTAATATTGCTTGTCGTTTTTCACATTAGGACATTGAATAATAAAAATTTTTTTTTCACTTTGAAACATAATCCTGAGTGCGGTGTTATTTGACAGTATTTAATGTATAGAAGAACATAAACCATTATACTCACCAGGGGCATATATAGAAGTTATGGGGCCCCTTTTCAGTATAAGTACAATGCACTCTCCATAGTCCTCCATATAGGATAATACATAGCCCATAGTCCTTCCAGCTTAACCCCTTTCTGACATTAGATGTACTATCCCATCCATTGGACCTGGGCCCGTATACCCATGGATGGGAAAGTACATCATACGCGATCAGCCGCGCTCACGGAGGGAGGGCGGCTGATCGCGGCCGGGTGTCAGCTGATTCTCACAGCTGACACCTGCCACTAAGTGCCATGACTGCTCACGGCACTTTAACCCCCGGCACAATGCAATCAAACATGATTGCAGTGTACCGGTGGCATAGTGAAGCATCGCACAAAAAGGAGGTTCCCTGCGTGTTTCCCTGAAACCCTCAGAGCAATGCGATGTGATTGCGTTGTTCCGAGGGCCTCCTCCCTGCAGGCCTGCAGATTCAAGATGGCCGTGGGGTCTCTCAGGGTCTGCAGGTAGGTGGCTTGTCAGTGCCTGTCAGATCGCTGATCTGACACAGTGCTGTGCAAAGTGTCAGATCAGCGATCTGACACTATACAGTGATGTCCCACCCTGGGACAAAGTAAAAAAGTAAATAAAAAAAATTAACTTGTGTAAAAATATTTTAAAAAATCCCTAAATAAATAAAAAAAAAATATTTCCCCAATAAACACATTATTATTATGTCAATAAAAAAACAATAAAAGTACACATATAAGGTATCGCCACATCCGTAACGACCCGACTTATAAAACTGTCCCACTAGTTAACCCCTTTAGTGAACCCCTTAAAAAAAAACAAGGCAAAAAAACAATGCTTTATCATCATACCGCCAATCAAAAAGTGGAATAACGCGATCAAAAAGACAGATATAAATAAGCATGGTACCACTGAAAACAACATCTTGTCCCGCAAAAAATGAGCCACCATACAGCATCATCAGCGAAAAAATAAAAAAGTTATACCTCGCAGAATAAAGCGATGCAAAAATAATTATTAAATAAAATTGTTTTTATTGCATAAAAGCGCTAAAAGATAAAAAAATTATATAAATGAGGTATCGCTGTAATCGTACTAACCCGAAGAATAAAACTGCTTTATCAATTTTACCACACGCGGAATGTATAAACACCCCCCCAAAAGAAATTCATGAATTGATGGTTTTTGTTCATTCTGCCTCCAAAAATCGTATTAAAAAGCAATCAAAAAATGTCATATGCCTGAAAATGGTACCAATAAAAACGTCAACTCATCCTGCAAAAAATAAGACCTCACATGACTCTGTGGGCCAAAATATGGAAAAATTATAGCTCTCAAAATGTGGTGATGCAAAAACTATTTTTTGCAATAAAAAGAATCTTTTAGCGTGTGACAGCTGCCAATCATAAAAACCCACTTTAAATAGTAAATCAAATCCCCCTTTCTCATCCTCTTAGGGAAAAATAATACAATTAAAAAATGTATTTATTTCCATTTTCCCATTAGGATTAGGGTTAGGTTTGGGGCAAAAGTTAGGGTTAGGGTTGGGGTTATGGTTAGGGTTGGGGCTAAAGTTGAGGTTAGGGATGGGCTAAAGTTAGGATTAGGGTTAGGGTTGGGATTATGGTTAGGGGTGTGTTAGGGTTAGGTTTGTGGTTAGGGTTATGGTTAGGGTTGGGACTAGGGTTAGGGGTGTGTTGGGGTTAGGTTTGGAGTTAGAATTGGGGGTTTCCACTGTTTAGGCACATCAGGGGCATTCCAAACGTGATATGGCATCTGATCTCAATTCCAGCCAATTCTGCGTTGAAAAGTCAAACGGTACTCCTTCCTTTCTGAGCTCTGCTATGCACCCAAACAGTAGTTTACCCCCCATATGGGGTATCAGCATACTCAGGACAAATTTCACAATAACTCTTGGGATCCAAATTCTTCTGTTACAAATGGGAAAATAAAAAATTGGGGGCAAAAATATCATTTTTGTGGAAAAAATATTTGTTATTTTTATGGCTCTACGTTGTAAACTTCTGTGAAGCATTTGGGAGTTCAAAGTTCTCCCAACACATCTAGATAAGTTCCTTGGGTGGTCTAGTTTCCACAATGGTGTCACTTGTTGGGGGTTTCTACTGTTTAGTCACATCAGGGGCTCTCCAAACGCGACATGGTGTCCAATCTCAATTCCAGCCAAGTTTGGTTTGAAAAAGTCAAACGGCGCTTCTTCCTTTCCGAGCCCTGCCATGTACCTAAACAGTGGTTTTCCCCACATATGGGGTATCTGCGTACTCATGAGAAATTGCACAACATCTTTATCTGTCCTTTTTCTCCTTTTACCCTTGTGAAAATAAAAAAATTGTTTGCAAAAGATCATTTTTGTGACTTAAAAGTTAAATGTTCATTTTTTCCTTCCACATTGCTTCAGCTCCTATGAAGCACCTGAAGGGTTAATAAACTTCTTGAATGTGTCTTTGAGTATATTGAGGGGTGCAGTTTTTAGAATGGTGTCACTTTTGAGCATTTTCTGCCATATAGACCCCTCAAAGTGACTTCAAATGTGAAGTGGTCCCTAAAAGAAATGGTTTTGTAAATTTTGTTGTAAAAATGAGAAATCGCTGGTCAAATTTTAACCCTTATAACTTCCTAACAAAAAAAAATTTGGTTCCAAAATTGTACTGATGTAAATTAGACATGTGGGAAAACTTATTTACTAACTATTTTGTGTGACATATTTCTCTGTTTTAAGGGAATAAAAATTTAAAGTTTGAAAATTGCAAAATTTTCAAATTTTTTGCAATATTTCCGTTTTTTTCATAAATAAACGCAAGTTATAATGAAGAGATTTTACCACTATCATGAAGTACAATATATCACGAGAAAACATTCTCAGAACCGCAAAGATCCGTTGAAGCGTTCCAGAGTTATAACCTCATAAAGAGACTGTGGTCATAATTGTAAAAATTGGCCCGGTCATTAACTTGCAAACCACCCTCGAGGGTAAAGGGGTTAAGTATTTGCTGTCATCGGAGGTTCCCTCTCCCACCGGGCTCGGTAACAGCAGTGATCACTGCCTCCCCTGTAGTTACACCCTAATTGCAAAAGTGATCAAGTCCAGTATGAGCTCAGATATTACAGTATGGAACCATGGGCTTTCTTTTAAACCCATAGACTACTGTGCATTCACTCATACAAGAGTGACCTGCTTTTGCACAGTGGTTTGAACTTGGCTTCTCAAGACCCGGATCCTTGTTAATCTAAACTTTAAGAAAAAAATTTAACTTTAAGCTTTAAAACTTGGACAGTTCTCCTGATAGACTGTTTTAACAAATAAGGAGAATGTAAAAAAAACAGGGCAGTAGAGTTCTTGCCTATGCGAATTGGTCAGGTCACTCTTTTCATTGTTCAAAGAACCATTAAAAAATTGAACGTGAAAGATGATTGGCTGCTACTTGCCACCTGTTTCTGACGAACATATAATGAGTTATTAACCTTATTATGTCTGTTTCTTAATTAACTACCCATAACACACGCAGTTTCTCAAAGCATTATATATGAGATACGAAAATATTAGAGCAAATATTACAACGTAAGAAATTAGTAAACATAGGATGAGACTATGAGAATTGTTAATGCTACACAAAATAAAGAGCATACAAAAATATTAACCCTTTTATATCAGTCTTCCCTTTTTGTAAATTGTGTAACCTTTACCATGGGGTAAGCTGGTATCCATGTAACGGGAGCCAGGGCAGTAGTAGTGGCTCTCAATGGGTGATTTGTCGCACCCTGGCCTCCCGCCACATAAATGCATTGTCTCTGCTGTAGCGTACCTTTTAGTCCATTCTCCTGTCTGTCAGAGTCCTCTCTGGTCTGCCAGGGCTTCTTCCCTTTCATCTGCACTCAATGACAGGCAGAGTCCGGATCCATTTTCAATAAAAGAACTTTACTCAGTTCTTTACACAGTTCGTCCAGTTCAGTCACAGGTACAGCACAAGTTTCTTCACAAAGTATAGCATTTCCTTTCCCTGTGCTGTCCCTCATTCCTTCAGGAATATCGAAGGTTCGTGCCATCGCCTTTGGTACCGCAGCGCTCTGTCTGGCCAGGCTAACTCGCTTCAGGAGTCCCCTGTCCATTTCGTCCTGGGCATTTGGAGTTGATCACACGTAATTAGCTGCCACCATGTTGATGCTGCCCTGTATTCCTCCACCTCTTGGGTGACCTTTAGCTCCTTGTCCCTGGATGAGCTGGGCTCTTCAGCTTCAATGTTGCCGGGCACAACTGCCCTGTCCAGGCTCCCAGGCCCTACTGACTAAAACCCAGGAAGCTCACTAACTTACTCCCAGTTGGCCCCTCCTAACTAACTAAACCTTGTTGGTCTATCTTATTCCTATCTTACTCTATTCTTTTCTGTTGCACCCCCTCTAATGGGCTAATCTAAATCCTACAACTAGCTAAATCCTATACTTTCCCTACATTTGTACAATACAAGGAATATATATATATATATATATATATATATATATATATATATATTTACAATACAGTACACAGCATAGAAATATTATATACACATAACATATATCGGACATACACAATACAGCAGCTTTTCAAGACATATTAAAAGTACCAGCTTCTCAGGGACGTAGAAACTCGGGCAAGGGGAATGAGGGCACAAACTAGTCCCTGTACACCCCTTACACACCTCCCTCCTTTAAATATGGTTGTCCCCGATCATACAATGCTGGCAGAATACAAGTTCCAATTTAACAGTAGAATATGCAAGCAGTCAAATGAGAAATATGAAGCTCGCGTCTGTCCTTTTTATCAAACTTTATACATCCAGAGAAAGTCTTTCTTTTTTTTATTTTGGCTCCACATGAGAGCCCATAAAACTCACATTTACTTGTCATAAAAAGCTATTTATAACCGGAGAAAGTCTTTTTGGCTCCACATAAGAGTTCATTTATAAAATTCTAACATAGCCTCTTCAGAATGGATCTTCCTGACCTGCTCATCAGATCCTCAGTCCTTGGGGCGTCTTCCCTCTCCCTCTTTTGCACAGAGTACAGCCCTTTAAACACATGTGTGCTGCACTCTCAGTAGTCACACACAGTCCGTTTTCAGTCCCAGGGCACATACCCCGCAGGGTCACAGTCCTGCAATCCAGCAGGGGAAGTGGAACGTGCGCAAAAGAACTGTGATGTGGGGGGGAACAATAACATTCAACCGTGGCCCATACCGTCCACACTGCACCCGACTCTGGTGCTACAGGGCTCCTCTGCCCACCGGGACGCGGAACAGTCCCATTTCTATTCCTGTTCAACGAGCACTACCTTCCTTTATAAGGACCAAATTAGTCATTAGAACGGCAGCACACGTCTCGTGCCATTCTGTCCCACATTGGGCTCTGTGCCCATGCTTCAGTAGGTGACGACAGCTCTGCAGCAGCAGGTGTTGTGCTTCCTAGCTGCAGTGAGAAGGGAGGGGTAGGCCTTGGTTGCTCTGTGACCAGGGAACAGGGGGCCGACTGCGCCTGTTCCGGGCACGTATATAGCTCCATATCATCCTCCAGGCACAAGCTGACCACCACAGCAAAGTACTCCACTCCCGAGGTCCATTCTTTTTAATAAATGAGACCCAGTCTCCTTCCATCGTGAGCCTTCCGAATTTAATGTCAAAGTGTTGACATACACTTTGGCATTAGTGCCCACCTCGTGGATGAAGCCATACCCGTGAGATGGGTCTGTGTAAACCACCTGACCACTGGTACGCCGCCCGGCCATGGCATCCCTTCCTGGTTGGCGCAGCTCCGCCCATATCTCCTTCTCCCACTGCTTCTTTTTTTCAATCACCCCCACAATCCATGCAGCCTGCCCAGGAGATGGGAAGGGAGCCTTTGCTTTCCGGTGATAAGGTGACAGGTCGAGGTACGAGGTGCCGCCGAGAATGGGCTTATGTTCTGGGGCCTGGGACCAAAGCTCACTCACCACTAATGGTATCGCCGATATCACTAAATATCGTCGATATCCGATTCCGATACCGGAAGTCCCATGTAAGTCTATGGGAACAAAATATCGCAACTAAAAAAACCTCTTTCTTTCATTGTAAACACAAAATATACACACATAGAATACATATATATATATATATATATATATATACATGTCATTGTGACATATATATATATATATACATATATCTATAGTTTATACACTTCTACATAGTAAAATAGACTCTGATTCAATTGCCGGGTAAAGCCGTGACATACCCCATAGAAGTCGACGGGCTCGGTGCCGAGTACCCCCAAAACCTCTGGCTCCGTGCGACTCAACTTGGGCGTCACGAACAGGATTCTGTAGCTCGCTATAAGCGAGTCCTGTGTGCCTGAATTGAACTGGTTTTGTGCTTGAGAATTGCTAAAATCATCAGAGAATGTATTTGCCATTTTTCCGCCATATCTACGTCACGACGAGGCACTGGTGAAGAAGAAGGGCGTGCTCTTCGTGGGTGTACACTCACTCAGTGGCGCGAAAACGATGGCCGACCACTAGTGTTGAGCGATACGATAATGCAAATATCGGCTATCGGCCGATATTAGCTCTATCGGCCTTTCGATAATTCGTTTCGATATTTTCGTCTTATCGAATACCGGAATCGGATTTGTCACTGTCACTGTGAGTGTCCGTCGGTCGGGTCTGTCAGGAGTCAGCGGCACTTACCTGGCAGAAGATCTCCGGCGGTCACGTCCTGGACTGCTTGATGGCCGCCATTATCTTCTCCCTGGCGGTCACATGCAGTTTTTCGCGATAACTGCAGTGACTGCTGGGTAATCCCGGCCGTAAAGCAGTCAGTCCGATGACGTCACCGCCGGGGAAGCAGGTAATCAGCTGTGCTGCGCCGGGATGACAGGCTCTGCCTGTCATTCTGATGTAGCAGAGCTGGATCGTCGTGGGACACTCGTTACTATGGACTGCGTCGGTCAGGTGGTATACTTTTTTTTTTTTTTTCATTTTTTTACAGGAGATCGATGGCGTCGCAGGATGAGACTGTAATAAAAGTAATGAAAACTGTGTTTTTTTTTTTTTATTAAATTAAAAAACTTTTTTATGAACATTCACCCCTCCGGGTACATAAACAATTTAACTATTTACATACAGGGACCCTGTCCGGGTTATTTATAATTCTTTGGCAGGGGTGTTCCAGGTACCACCTGGTACTCTTCTGATGCTTGCCAAACATCCGAGGCACCAAGGACCACCAGGACCTGATGACGTCGTGTGGCCTGTACAGTCAAGTCGTGACCCGCTATCTGGGTCTGTGTGGCCACCTCTTTCATCTCCCTCCGGGTCTGGAGCCCTATGTCCCGGACTGAACGAACCCCAGGGGGCCTAACAGGCGCCGGGTACGGGCCAGCTATACTTATCATGTCCATAGCTGGGGCTGCTGAGGAGACCACTGAGGGAGGCTGGGGAGATTTACGGCGTGGGGTGAGCACTTTTGCAGAGGCTTGGATGTGGGAGGCTGAAGGCTCCGAGGGTCTCACAGGTTCCTGACACTCTGGGGAGTAGGGGTCGCACCTGGTAACATTTAGGGCGTACCATCCATTGTAACCCCAGTGTCGGGTGTAAGTCACCAAGTCTCCTGGCAACAGGTCCCTCCCCGGGTGTCCTTCTGGGAGGTGAGCCTCCACGTCCCGCCGGTTCACAAAAACTTCTAAATAAAGTCCAGGCTCCTGGATGAAGCCCCAACCACCTTTCAATTTAAAGCTCCGTACTGCACCCTTACGCTGCGGCTCCCTCAGGGTTCCTTTATCCTTTCTCATCCGGTCCTTATCTGCCCGGTCCTTCTCCAGCTGACGTTGGCGAAGTTTTTGGGATTCTCGCTGCTCCCTTTGTCGCTCTGCTTCCCGCTCCCAACGTCTCCACTCTTCCTCCTGACGCCGGTTGTAATTCTCCTCCACCAGCTGCTCCATGTCTCCGCCATCAAATGCCAGCTTACAGTGTCCGGTTTGCGGCAGCTCTCCTGGCGCCCCCCAGTCCTGGCGGCGCTCACCTGCGGAGGAAGCAGCCGGCTCTAGAACAGATGACAGTCGGGGCTCCGGTACAGGCAGGTAGACCTCTGGTGCCTGCGCTTCCGTGGGGGGAGAGCTCTGACTGCTCCATCCCTTCACACTTCTGCTCGTGTCCATTAGCCATCTCTGCCAAGTCACATGTGTCATTAGCATCTGGAGAGGGCCCCTCTTTTGTAGGGAGGCGGGACCTTCGTGTTAGTTTCCGCCCACTGAGGAGGATGAGGAGGCTGAACTGAAGAGCTGTGGGGCACGATCTTACATTGCAGTACCATTTAGAGCCATCGTTTTCACGTCACTGAGTGAGTGTGTACACCCATGAAGAGCACGCCCTTCTTCTTCACCAGTGCCTCGTCGTGACGCAGATATGGCGGAAAAATGGCAAATACATTCTCTGATGATTTTAGCAATTCTCAAGCACAAAACCAGTTCAATTCAGGCACACAGGACTCGCTTATAGCGAGCTACAGAATCCTGTTCGTGACGCCCAAGTTGAGTCGCACAGAGCCAGAGGTTTTTGGGGTACTCGGCACCGAGCCCGTCGACTTCTATGGGGTATGTCACGGCTTTACCCGGCAATTGAATCAGAGTCTATTTTACTATGTAGAAGTGTATAAACTATAAATATATGTATATATATATGTCACAATGACATATATATATATTATATATATATATATGTATTCTATGTGTGTATATTTTGTGTTTACAACGAAAGAAAGGGTTTTTTTTGTTGCGATATTTTGTTCCCATAGACTTACATGGGACTTCCGGTATCGAAATCGGATATCGACGATATTTAGTGCTATCGGCGATACAATTTCGATACGATATTTTTAGATATCGAGCACTATCGCTCAACACTACCGACCACTCTAAATGTTACTGCAATGTAAGATCGTGCCCCACAGCTCTTCAGTTCCGCCTCCTCATCCTCCTCAGTGTGCGGAAACTAACACGAAGGTCTTGCCTCACTACAAAAGAGGGGCCCTCTCCAGATGCTAATGACACATGTGACTTGGCAGAGATGGCTAATGGACACGAGCAGAAGTGTGAAGGGATGGAGCAGTCAGAGCTCTCCCCCCACGGAAGCGACCCGATCGCCACGGAACCACCGTTTGGCACCGGCCTGGAAACCCTCCTACGCTGCAAGAAGCGGAGGATACCCTAAGAGGCCTGGCCCGGCACCGGGAGGAGGTCGCCAGGATGAAAGCCAGCTGGCGTGCCCTAAAACTAAACTTGGAGCGGCGCCAATCCCTCTTACCTGAAGTGTCTGTACCGGAAGGTGAGGCACCCGTTCTAGTAGAGGAGTCCATGCGGGCATCCCAGCCCTTGCAATGTGATCCGGTTGACGTTGTCACAGTGGAGACACCGTTACTGCAAAAAACGCTGCATCGGCAGCACCCCAGATCCCGCTGTCTGCCCCCGTCGCTGAGACAGAAGAAGCGACACCCGTCCTCATGGAGGAGGCCGCGCAGGCACCAGAGGTCTATCTGTCTGTACCGGAGCCCCGACTGTCATCTGTTCCAGAACCGGCTGCTTCCTCCGCAGGTGAGCGCCGCCAGGACTGTCGGCGCCAGGAGAGCTGCCGCAAACCGGACATCGTAAGCTGCAGTTTGATGGTGGAGACATGGAGATGCTGGTGGAGGAGAATTACAACCGGCGTCAGGAGGAAGAGTGGAGAAGTCGGGAGCGGGAAGCAAAGCGACAAAGGGAGCAGCGAGAAACCCAAAAGCTTCGGCAACGTCACCTGGAGAAGGACCGGGCAGATAAGGACCGGATGAGAAAAGATAAAGGAACCCTGTGGGAGCCGCGGCGTAAGGGTGCAGTACGGAACTTTAAGTTAAAAGGTGGTTGGGGCTTCATCCAGGAGCCTGGACTTTTTTAGAAGTGTTTGTGACCCGGCGGGACGTGGCGACTCACCTCCCAGAAGGACACCCGGGGAGGGACCTGTTGCCAGGAGACTTGGTGACTTACACCCGACACTGGGGTTACAATGGATGGTACGCCCTAAATGTTACCAGGTGCGACCCCTACTCCCCAGAGTGTCAGGCACCTGTGAGACCCTCGGAGCCTTCAGCCTCCACATCCAGGCCTCTGCACAAGTGCCCACCCCACGCCGTAAATCTCCCCAGCCTCCTCAGTGGTCTCCTCAGCAGCCCCAGCTATGGACATGATAATGATAGCTGGCCCGTACCCAGCGCCTGTTAGGCCCCCTGGGGTTCGTTCAGTCCGGGACATAGGGCTCCAGACCCGGAGGGAGATGAAAGAGGTGGCCACACAGACACAGATAGCGGGTCACGACTTGACTGTACAGGCCACACGACGTCATCAGGTCCTGGTGGTCCTTGTGTCTCAGATGTTTGGCAAGCATCAGAAGAGTACCAGGTGGTACCTGGAACACCCCTGCCAAAGAATTATAAATAACCCGGACAGGGTCCCTGTATGTAAATAAAATTGTTGATGTACCCGGACGGGTGAATGTTCATAAAAAAGTTTTTTAATTTAATAAAAAACACAACACAGTTTTCATTACTTTTATTACAGTCTCATCCTGCGACGCCATCGATCTCCTGTAAAAAAATGAAAAAAAAAAAACAGCAGTATACCACCTGTCCGACGCAGTCCATAGTAACGAGTGTCCCACGACGATCCAGCTCTGCTACATCAGAATGACAGGCAGAGCCTGTCATCCCGGCGCAGCACAGCTGATTACCTGCTTCCCCGGCGGTGACGTCATCGGACTGGTTTACGGCCGGGATTACCCAGCAGTCACTGCAGTTATCGCGAAAAACTGCATGTGACCGCCAGGGAGAAGATAATGGCGGCCATCAAGCAGTCCAGGACGTGACCGCCGGAGATCTTCTGCCAGGTAAGTGCCGCTGACTCCTGACAGACCCGACCGACGGACACTCACAGTGACAGTGACAAATCCGATTCCGGTATCCGATATGACGAAAATATCGGTACTCGGAATCGAAAGCCCGATACAGCTTTCGGAGTCCCGAGGAGATAATTTGCATATTCCCAGTGCCTTCTGGGATAAGTGAAGAGTCTCCGCGAGCTCAAGGAACACTGGATTTTGGCTGTTGCAGCTGAAAGGAGGACATCAGTAAACCAGGGGAGGAGTCCCGAGGAGATAATTTGCATATTCCCAGTGCCTTCTGGGATAAGTGAAGAGTCTCCGCGAGCTCAAGGAACACTGGATTTTGGCTGTTGCAGCTGACAGGAGGACATCAGTAAGTTTTGGCTTATATTTCACCGCTTGATTATCTATTGAACAATAAGAACATGGAAGAGGCTAGGAGCCATGTGGTGAGCTGCATTTCTTGCTACATGTTCATAGACTTACCAGTGGAAAAGCCAAACTTCACATGCCAGAAATGCAAGCTTGTGTCCCTGTTGGAGGAAAAGTTGCAAAATCTGGAAGAGAGGTTATCTACATTGAAGACCATTAAGGAAGGTGAAGAGTTCTTAGACAGAGCAGAATTATCTCTTCATGGTACAGAAAGAGAAGAAATTCGAAGTGCAACTGAAGAAACAGAGGAATGGAAGCATGTGACCCAGAGAAGCAGGAAGATCAGGAGGCAGTCAGCACCAATTCTGCTCAGAAACCAGTACCAGGCTCTTACACAGGAGAACGATGAAGAAATACATCAGGATAAGACTTTGCCCACAAAGAGTAACCTTGTACGCCCTCAGAGTCCTCCTGAATGGAGAAAGAAAAATGTTGTGAAGAAGAAACGGAGAGTTGTTGTCATGGGGGATTCCCTGTTGAGAGGAACAGAGGCTGCTATCTGCAGACCGGATATAACCTCAAGAGAAATGTGCTGTCTTCCAGGTGCGAAAATTAAAGATGTGTCTGACAGGATATCAGGACTCTTCAGACATAAAGATGACTACCCATTCCTGCTAATACATGTGGGGACAAATGACACCACAAGAAGTGACCTGGAAACCATCTGCAGTGACTTTGAAAACTTAGGTAAGAAAGTGAAAGAACTGGGAGCGCAGGTGGTCTTCTCCTCCATCCTTCCAGTGGATGGCCATGGAACAAGGAGGTGGAATAAGATTCTGCAGGTGAACAACTGGCTACGTCGATGGTGCCGTCAGCAAGGATTTGGATTTCTGGATCACGGAGTGAATTACCTGTACGATGGACTACTTGCTAGAGATGGGGTGCACCTTACGAAGACTGGAAAACATGTATTTGGAAGTCGCCTTGCTACACTCATCAGGAGAGCTTTAAACTAGAACAATGTGGGAAGGGAAGCAAAACGCCAGCAAAAGCCATACACCTGAAAAATGCTATTGAGAACTCTGCTATTAGAAGTGAAGGGGAAGAACAAAGACAAAAAAATCTACATAATAAAAATATTGAAGAAAGAGAAACCAATCACAAACTAAAGTGTTTCTATACGAATGCACAAAGCATGGGCAACAAACAAGGAGAACTGGAGCTACTAACGCAGGAGAAGAAATATGATGTCATTGGAATCACTGAGACTTGTGGGACGATACACATGATTGGAATACAAGGCTAGAAGGTTACAACTTATTTGCAAGAAACAGACTTGATAAACGAGGAGGAGGTGTTGCATTGTATGTTAGAAAAGCGTATATCTGCACAGAGATTGAAGCTTCAGAGACTGGGAGTTCTGTGGAAACTGTTTGGGTAAGAATACAAGGACAGAACAATGGAAAGGACACCATTGTAGGCATTTACTACAGGCCGCCTGTGCAAGCTGAAGATATGGATGAACTCTTTATGCATCAAATGGCCAAGTTCTCCAAAAAATATGACATAGTGGTCATGGGAGATTTCAACTATCCAGACATTTGTTGGGAATCTCTCTCAGGCAAAACTAACAGGTCCAGGAAATTCTTATCCTCTCTTGCTGACAACTTTATCTTCCAAAAGGTAGGGAGAAAACAAGGGGATCTGCCACCTTGGATCTAATCCTCATAAACAGGGAGGAAATGGTGGAGGAGGTAAGAGTGGCTGGGACCCTAGGAGGTAGTGACCATGCTATTTTAGAATTTTGGATAACAAGAGGAGGAAGACCTGTGAAGACTCAGACGTCAAGGTTAGATTTCAGAAAGGCAGATTTTAAGGAACTCAGAAAGAGAATTGGAGGGATCCAATGGCTGGATATCCTTAAGGACAAAAATGTCCAGGAAGGATGGAAAATCTTGAAAAATGAGATTCTCAAAGCACAATCGTTAACAATTTCGAAAAGAGGGAAGAATGGGAAGCATTTAAGGAAACCAGGATGGATGAACATAGAACTTAAACACATGCTAAAAAGGAAGAAAGAAATGTTTATCAAATGGAAAGAGGGAGGCATATCTAAAGAAGAATATAATGCCGTCTGCAGAACCTGCAGGGCACAAATCAGATTATCTAAAGCTGACAATGAATTAAGGCTTGCAAGTGACGTCAAAAGCAACAAAAAAGGATTTTGGGGATACGTCAAAAGTAAAAGAAAAGTCAAAGATGCTATAGGATTTTTACAGGATGAAAATGATGAAATGGTAAGTCAGGATGTTGAGAAGGCTGAACTTTTAAATTCCTATTTTGCATCTGTTTTCTCTCAGAAAGGAAATGTAACATCAACTGATCTTCACTGTCCTATTAAAGGAATAGAAGAATCCAGGATATCTATAAACAGAAAGACAGTGAGGAAACACTTAGCTAACCTAAATGAATTCAAGTCTCCAGGTCCAGATGAATTACACCCCAGGGTACTGAAGGAGATAGCAGAAGAAATTCTTGAACCACTGTCCATAATCTTTGAAAATTCTTGGAGAACAGGAGAAGTCCCAGAAGACTGGAGAAGAGCAAATGTTGTTCCTATCTTCAAAAAGGGGAAGAAGGTGGACCCAGGGAACTACAGGCCGGTGAGTCTGACTTCTATACCAGGAAAGATCTTTGAACAAATTATTAAAGAACATGTATGCAAGTACCTGGATAAAAATGAAGTGATTAAACAGAGTCAGCATGGGTTTGTAACTAATAAGTCATGTCAGACTAACTTAATTTCCTTCTATGACAGAATCACTGACTGGGTGGATCAGGGAAATGCTGTAGATATAGTATATCTTGACTTCAGCAAAGCATTTGACAAAGTATCTCACACAATCCTTATTGAAAAAATGACTAAGTATGGAATGGACAAGGCAACTGTTAGGTGGATTCATAACTGGCTTAGTGATCGGACCCAAAGAGTGGTCGTAAATGGCTGCACATCCAGTTGGAAGAATGTCTCAAGTGGGGTACCACAAGGCTCTGTTTTGGGCCCTGTATTGTTCAACATATTTATCAATGATTTAGATGAAGGAATTGAGGGTAAACTGATCAAATTTGCTGATGACACAAAGCTAGGAGGGGTAGCTAATACTAGAGAAGAGAGAGAGAGGATTCAAAAAGATATACATAAACTGGAGCAGTGGGCAGCAACTAACAGAATGGATTTTAACAGGGAAAAATGCAAAGTACTACATCTGGGCAATAAAAATGAAAAAAGCATATACAAAATGGGAGGAATAGGGCTAAGTAACAGCACATGTGAAAAAGACTTGGGTATACTAATTGATCACAGACTTAACATGAGTCAACAGTGTGATGCAGCAGCAAAAAAGGCAAATGCAATTCTAGGATGTATCAACAGAAGCATACAGTCTAGATCACGTGAGGTCATTATTGCCCTCTACTCCTCTTTGGTCAGACCTCATCTGGAATACTGTGTCCAGTTTTGGGCACCACATTTTAAAAAAGACATCAACAAACTGGAGCAAGTTCAGAGAAAGCCACCAGAATGGTGACCGGTCTGCAAACCATGTCCTATGAGGAACGGTTGCAGGATTTGGGAATGTTTAGCTTGCAAAAAAGAAGACTGAGAGGAGACTTAATAGCTGTCTACAAATATTCAAGGGCTGTCACATTGTAGAAGGATCATCTTTATTCTCATTTGCGCAAGGAAAGACTAGAAGCAATGGGATGAAACTGAATGGGAGGAGACACAGATTAGATATTAGAAAAAACTTTTTGACAGTTAGGGTGATCAATGAGTGGAACAGGCTGCCACAAGAGGTGGTGAGTTCTCCTTCAATGGAAGTCTTCAAACAGAGGCTGGATAGACATCTGTCTGGGATGATTTAGAGAATCCTGCTTTGAGCAGGGGGTTGGACCAGATGACCCAGGAGGTCCCTTCCAACTCTACCATTCTATGATTCTATGATTCTATGATAATATCGGCCGATACCCGATATTTGCAGTATCGTATCGCTCAACACTACTCACCACCATCAGCTCCAGTGTCTCGACCGTGATCGCTCTGGCAAGTGAAGTGGGGGCACAAACTAGTCCTTGTACACCCCTTACATCCACACAGGAGCTACAGTCTCATGGGTCTAGTGCCTATAATGGTGCTTCCTACCTGCTTCGCCCAGCCACCCTCAGTGTTGACACCCAATTCCCCATTAGCAGTGGTTATCTGGGGTCTATAATACACTACAGATGGTTAAGCACTAGATATTTTGACACATGTACTATTCAATAGTTTAGGTAATACATATATCAGCACTTTAACGGCTATATACAGCAATAAGCAAAGCAATAAAATTTACATGCAAGTCTGTACAATGCCAGAAATACAACCTGCTAAGCCCTTCACCCAATTGGCCGGATTCAAAAAGTAGAATGTATTCTCCCACCAGGAGTCTCTGTTTGTACTGTGTTGTTGGAAGCATTAATCCCTAAGTTCACTTATTTTATTTATATTTGCTCTGACCTGGAGATTGCCATCAAGTTCAAAATACTTGTGGCAGGCAGGACCAACTGTTTGGTGTCAGGTTATCTAGCGCTATAGTATGTTGGTTAGCAAATATGATTATAATTATAGAATTGTATAATTATGAATATGATTGTAATTGAATCATTAAAAACTTGAAAAAATAACCTGGAAAATTTGATTATCTCTAACTAGCCTCAAATTTGTGTTATGAAAGGATATAGTAAAATACTATTTAATATGTTGTTTGCTACCCCAGTTTCTACTAAAAGAGGCCTAACATTTGTCTGCTGCCCATTTATACAAGGTTTGAATTGGGACTGTTGCTGTATATATTTTGCTATGAGGGATTATAAAAGTGGTTGATGTTAGTCTGGCAAGAGTGCAAACCCCTCTTTATGTCTGGGCTCAACCACTTGTAAGAAAAATAGTAAACTTCGGCACACAAAAATAGAATCTTTGGACTCCAGACCCTTGTACCCGGTGATCCAACTCTCCACAGATATTTCTTGAAATAGGCCATGATGGGCCAAAATGTTGAACCTACTATATCTGTATTCTTTTGGATCTAACTAACCCGATTTCAGCCTTATCTATATACACTGTTCAAAAAAATAAAGGGAACACTCAAATAACACATCCTAGATCTAAATGAATGAAATATTCTCATTGAATACTTTGCTCTGTACAAAGTTGAATGTGTTGTCAACATAATCACACAAAAATCACCAATGGAAATCAAATTTTTGAACCAATGGAGGCCTGGATTTGGAGAGACCCCCAAAATGAAAGTGGAAACAAGTCAAAATGAAAATCAAAACAAGACAAAATTAAAGTGGAAACAAGTCAAAATGATGCTCAGTATTGTGTGTGGCCTCCATGTGCCTGTTTGACCTCCCTACAACGCCTGGGCATGTTCCTGATGAGGTTGCGGATGTTCTCCTGAGGGATCTCCTCCCAGACCTGGACTAAAGCGTCCGTCAACTCCTGGACAGTCTGTGGTGCAACGTGACGTTGGTGGATGGAGCGAGACATGCTGTCCCAAATGTGCTCACTTGGACTCAGGTCTGGGGAATGGGCAGGCCAGTCCATAGCTTCAATGCCTTCATCTTGCAGAACTGATGACACACTCCAGCCACATGAGGTCTGGCATTGTCCTGCATTAGGAGGAACACAGGGCCAACCGCACCAGCATATGGTCTCACAAGGGATCTGAGGATCTCATCTCGGTACCTAATGGCAGTCAGGCTACCTCTGGTGAGCACATGAAGGGCTGTGTGGCCCTCCAAAGAAATGCAACCCCACACCATTACAGACCCACTGCCAAACCGGTCATGCTGAAGGATATTGCAGGCAGCAGATCGCTCTCCATGGCGTCTCCAGACTCTTTCATGTCTGTCACATGTGCTGAGTGTGAACCTGCTGTGGAAACAATTGTTGTCCTTACCACAGGTAGCAACGCCAGTGTCTTGAAGACTGAACCATAATCTATCATTGGAAATGGGGCCTGAGTGAGGGATCTCAGTCCTTATTTTAGCGACCACATCCCCTATGTCCAGTTCATGCTCCCGCAACCACTCCTCCTCACTTTCAAAAATTGTCACCAATTTGCCCCTTTTCTGAATCCACACGCAGAAGGGTGGCTGGATTCAGAACATTACATCTTTTGAGGGTGACAAACTCAGGAACCAGAAGAGCACATCCAAGTCTAAGTTGACTGGTCATATGTGTTTTGGTTGAACTTATACGAGTATGGCATGGATGTCATCTGGGGAGTAAATTGTGAAAGGAAAAGTCAGTGTGATCTCACATGCTTTCCCTATTAGTACTACAGCTGTTCCTACAAGATGGATACATGTGGGAGATCTTCTGATAACTGGGTTAAATTGTGCTGAGTAGTAAACTATTGGTCATTGTCACCATGTTGCTGTGTGAGTAGTTCTGTAGCATAGCCTCCTTGTTCTGTGCAGAACTAGAAAAATAGCTGATCATATTTGGAGTTCCTAGGCCGGGGCTGACACAATGAGGAGTTTGAGAGAATGGAAGGAATAGCTTTTTTGGTGAGATCAAAAGTGTCTGATGACAGAAAGTCATAGGGTGGATGCATCATTTGGGAAGCAGAAATTATCGAAGACCTGCAATATGACACTAAGCCCAAAAAGGAGCGCAGCTGTCTATGTGACCTTGATAAAGAGAGATTTTGGACTGCTTTTTCTCTCTCTTTTTCATTCAGATGTCTAGTACCTTCAGCAATACATTGGCTTAAAAATTTCACCTTCTGTTTACAATACTGCAATTTGGCACGTGACGCTTTGCAACCCTTTTCTGCTAAGATACATAACTAGGAAACTGTGCCTTCCTTGCAGGTTATCTGGACAGGACAGCTGAGCAAATGGTCATCCACATATAGCAATAGCATAACCAGTGGATGAGGCGGTTGCCTCAGCTTCAGAATTCTTGCCATTGCTGTTGAATAAATGGTAGGTGAGTTAATTCCTCCTTGTGGGTGGACCTTCCCGCAGTACTGTTTTACTTCATGTGTGAATGCAAAAAGATACTGAGAGTTAAGGGTATGCCACACTAAACAATATCGCTAACGGGATCGCTAAAAAACGTCACTATTTAGCGATCCCGTTAGCGATATTGTTCAGTGCGGCAGCTTCCAGCGACGAGCTTCCTGCTGTGATCTCGCTCGTCGCTGGAATCGTTCCGGACCCTATTTTCTCGTCGGCGCTCCCCTGGGTAAGTATCTAATCGCTGTGTGGCACCTTTCTTAGCGATTTAGCGGTACTTTTGTACCGCTAAAGTCGTTAAGAAGATCGCTAACGGCGATAGCGTCGTTAACTATATCGCTAAATGTGGCCGCATTTAGCGATATAGAAACAATCCCGCTAGCGATCGCATTAGTATGCGTCGTTATCGTGATCGCTAGCGGGATTGTTTAGTGTGGCAGTACCTTTAGGATGCAGGGGGACAGATAAAAATGCATTTGCCAGATCAATTACTGTACAACATCTGGGATTTGTGAGAGCAAGGTACCGTGTGTAGATTTGGAACAATTGAAGTTACACACTCTGTTACAGCGTTAACAGCCCCCAAATCATGAACCATTCTGTGTAAAGGAAATCTGTGGGTCCTTTCTTCCTAATTGGATACAAGGGATAAGTTACAGGGGAAGAATTTTTGCACCAGACCTCCTGTCTGGACATGTTCCCTTATATCCCAGGTCAAAGTCAGTGATTTGGCTAGGCTTAAGGGATACTGTTTTAAACAAGGAGGAGTGGTGTCTTCTTTTAATTAAATTGTGACCTGGGGGGAGAGAGAGCCGACACACATCAGTTTTTCCCTTTGCCCATAAGGGTCTAGCACCTGATGCATTTCCATTTCCTCAAACATTCTAATATCACGTGCTGCTCTCACTGATTTTGACATATACACCATTCCAGCAAGTTTGCACAAGTGCTTATCTGAGAGGAAACTTGTGACTGTGACTGTAATGCCCTCAGAATAGTATTATATGGTCCCCTGGATAGCACTCAACACATCTGCACCCAGCAAATTCATAGGAGCATGATCACCAACAATGAGTTTTGCAAGAACATGTTGGCTATCCAGTAATTTTAGTTTCATTCACTTAGTCAGAAGAACTTCAGGCACCAGTCCCTCTACCCCGACACACGCCACAATATCGTTAGTAATTGTGTCTTGCGTTATCATAAGAGATGAGCGACTTTCCCTTTTTTAAGGTCGAGTCGGGTTTCATGAAACCAGACTTTCTCAAAAGTCGGGTCAAACAAAATCGGCTAACTATCGGGAAAAGTCGGGGTTCCGACTGAAAAACGAAACCCAATGCAAGTCAATGGGGAAGCTAAGTCGGCAGGGAATGGAGGACAGTAAACACACCTACAGTGCCCATTTCAATGCCAACAACATAAATTCTTATTACTTAAGCTTGTCAACCTTAATTTACTTTATAATAAAAGTTACGCATTGAAAACTGGGGTTATTTGGCTAAACTTGTGGAGGCGGGTACGACTGGCTCCGGTTTTCGTGTGCCCCGGGCCAAAGAGTGTCAGTGGATCCCTTTAACACATACCACAATTCATCATGCCTGATATCTATGTTAAAATCTACAATAGCTCAAAAAACTCACAGTATATTATTCCATACAGTATTATGGCCACCACATAGTGTGCCATACAGAATAATGAGCCCCATATATTGCTCCATACAGAATAGACCCCATATGTGCCCCATATGATGCTCCATACCCTATATGATGCCCCATAAATAATGAACCCCATAAGATTCTCCAGTATATGATGGGCCCCATGGATGATGCTCCAGTGTCTTATGGGCCAAAATAATGCTCCATATATAATGGGCCCCATTTATAATGCTCCATTGTATAATGGTCCCCGTAAATGCTGCTCCAGTGTCTGTTTTCCCCCTTTTAGAATGCTCCAGTATATGATGGGCCCCACTGGTGGACAAAGTCAGAAAATGGCCCCTGTGCAAGAACAATACATGGGCTCTTTGCAGCCCAAGATCTCCTAAAAATGCACATTTGCAAAATTGCACCTGCATTGGAGGTATAAATTGGCACACTCACCTCTTGGGCCCCTGTGTGGCTGCACAGGTTGCACCAATGATATGTCCGCCCCTGATGGGCCTCATGGATGCTCCTCCAGTGTCTGATCTGACCCATTTACAATGCTCCAGTATATGATGGGCCCCATGGATGATGCTCCAGTGTGTTATGGGTCAAAATCATGCTCCATATATAATGGACCCCATTATTAATGATCCAGTGTATAATAGGCCCAGTAAATGCTGCTCCAGTGTCTGCTGTCCCCCATTTACAATGCTCCACTGTATGATGGGCCCCATGGATGCTGCTCCAGTGTCTGCTGTCCCCCATTTACAATGCTTCAGTATATGATGGGCCCCATGCATGCTGCTCCAGTGTCTTATGGGCCAAAATCATGCTCCATATATAATGGGCCCCATTATTAATGATCCAGTGTATAATAGGCCCCGTAAATGCTGCTCCAGTGTCTGCTGTCCCCCATTTACAATGCTCCACTATATGATGGGCCCCATGGATGCTGCTCCAGTGTCTTATGGGCCAAAATCATGCTCCATATATAATGGGCCCCATTATTAATGATCCAGTGTATAATGGGCCCCGTATATGCTGCTCCAGTCTCTGATCTGCCCCATTTAGAATGCTCCATTATATGTTGCGCCCCATGGATGATGCTCCAGTGTGTTATGGGTCAAAATCAGGCTCCATATATAATGGGCCCAATTATTAATGATCAAGTGTATAATGGGCCCCATAAATGCTGCTCCAGTGTCTGATGTTCCCCATTTACAATGCTTCAGTATATGATGGGCCCCATGGATGCTGCTCCAGTGTCTGATCTGCCCCATTTACAATGCTCCAGTATATGATGGGCCCCATGGATGATGCTCCAGTGTCTTATATGCCAAAATCATGCTATATATAATGGGCCCCATTATTAATGATCCAGTGTATAATGCTCAAAATATATTCCTCCAAACATTATAAAAAATGAAATACCTCTTCTCGCTGTGCACTGCTCTACTCTGGACTCCTCAGCGTAGCCATCTACCAGCTCTCTGCACTGTGACTGTTCAGGCAGAGGGCGCACAGACGTGATGTCATCGCGCTCTCTAACCTGAATGTCACTGTTAGGAAACGCGGAAGACGTCACAGAGGTGGAGCATGGAGAGGTAAGTATTGCAAGTGCTGTGGCCCTGAGCAAGCAGGGGGGACCGACTCATGGGCGACGGCACTGGCACAGGGCCCCTCATAGTACGCCGGTGTGTCTGACGGCGAGTGGGCCCTCCCACCATCAGAGACACATTTTTGTACTATGAGGGGCCCTGTGCCACTGCCGTCGCCCACGAGTCGGCCCCCTCCACCTGGTCAGTGAACTGGCACTTGCCCGGGTGTGCCAGGTGCATACGCTGGCCCTGGGGGGGGGATTTGTAGGTTTTGGAGTCTGTCCACGCTTGCAAGTGCATGTTCATTAAATGTCTAGGCATGCAACTGGTATTCAAATTTATGAGATTTTTCACACGGCTATAGGTCCTTCCGCACTGCTTACAGATAACATTTGCCTCTTCAATAGGATTTAGGTACAAAAAAGTGCCACACTGGAGTCTTCCTACAATGGTATAAATTTTCAGGGCAAGCACGCTGTGCTAATTTGACCATCTGGCCAAGCTGTCCTACAATTCTTTTTGTTTTTTTAACACATTTTTGGACTGCTACGGGCTTGCCATATAACCGCTGCTGCGATGTCGATGCCTATTGCGGATCCTTCTCCTATTCTGAGCTATTGCCAGCGGCACCCAATGGATGCCAATCCGGTTAAACAACTGGGTCATCCATCACCTCCTCTTCAATTTCATCTGGGGCACCTAAGTTTCATCAGGGTCACATTCTGGCTCAGTAGACTGCGAGGGAAATGTAGTGCTCTGGGTGAATGTACCAGCAGAATCATCTAGCAGTGGCTGTGCATCAGTGCACTCCATCTCTGATTCATGTTGGACTGGGGAATTCAGGATTTGACTTGATAACCCAGGCATGTTATGTGAAAATAGCTCCATGGAGTAATCTGAAGTGTGGCCTGCCGCATCCTTCACTTTTGGTGGGGGTGAAGCACACAAGGAAAGGTGTTGTTCCTGACCAGGAGCCTGCACTGACGACTTAGTCCTTGCATTTTTTGAAACTTCAGAAGAGGAAGCGATAGAGATGGAGGCTGTTTCGGCAATGTAAGCCAAAATCTGTTCCTGATGCTGCGGCTTTAAAAGCAGTTTACCTACTCCCAGAAAAGGGGGCATTCCAGGCCTTCTTGAGCCAGAAGACTCTTTCTGATAGCACACTACCAGCAGGGCAAGCGAGCTCCTGTATAGTGAAAAAATTCTAAATCTCCGTATATATTTCAGGAGGCAGACACTGACGCTCCCAGGCTCAGTATGGATTACACAATAATATAATATGAAAAAGGGTACAGTATCAGCAGAAACCAGTTATATATAGTTTAGTGAAAATATTATAAATCTCCGTATATATTTCAGGAGGCAGACTCTGACGGTCACAGGCTCAGTCTGGATTACACAAGAATATAATAAGAAAAAAAGGCATACTGTATCAGCAGATACCACGTATATACAGTATAGTCCAAATATTCTAGATCTACGTATATATTTCAGGAGTCAGACAATGACGCTCAGAGGCTCAGTATGGATTACACAAGAATATTATAATAAGAAAAAGGGGTACTGTATCTGCAGATACCAGAATATATAGTATAGTGAAAATATTCTAATCTCCGTATATATTTAAGGAGGCAGACACTGAGGCTCCAGGCTCAGTATGGATTACAATAATATAAAAAGATGAAAAAGGGTACTGTATCACAGATACCAGGTATAACGTATTTTTCTAACTATAAAGGACGCACTTTTTCCCCCAAGATCGGGGATAATGAGTTGCGCAATATATGAACGACTGAAATGGGTTCACGCATCATAGCAGCTCGACCGGGGTGAGCGGCACTGCGGAGCCTCCAGCGTTTTTCCATGGCGGACCGTCGGCGGTGGAAAGGAGCGCGGCGGTTGGATGTCGGAACCGGTCGTGAAGTGAAGTTCCGCCGGCTGTGAAGGTGGGTAAAGCCGCCGGCGGAAAGCGGAGCCCCAGCGTGGATGCAGAAGCGCCGCGCGGTGAAGTCAGAAGCCGCCGGCGGTGGAGCTACGAGCCGCCGGCGGTGAGTGAAATCCGCCGGCGTGAAGTGGGATAAAGCCACCGGCGGAGAAGCAGGAGCCGCCAGCGGGGACACAGAAGCCGCCGGCGGTGAATCAGAAGCCGCCGGCGGGGACTCAGGGCTGTGGAGCCGCCGGCGGTGGAGCACGAGCCGCCAGCGGTGAAGCAAGAGCCGCCGACGGGATGCAGAAGCCGCCGGCGGACGCAGGACTGTAGGAGTCGCCGGCGGTGGAGCACGAGCCGCCGGCGGTGAAGCAGGAGCCGCCGACAGGGATGCAGAAGCCGCCGGCGGTGACGCAGGGCTGTAGGAGCCGCCGGCGGTGGAGCACGAGCCGCCGGCGGTGTAGCACGAGCCGCCGGCAGTGAAGAAGCCGCCGGCTCTCTGAAGCGGCAGCCTCCGCTGCTTCTGATTCACTGCCGGCGGTGACGCAGGGCTGTGGGAGCCGCCGGCGGTGGAGCACGAGCCGCCGGCGGTGAAGCAGGAGCCGCCGACGGGATGCAGAAGCCGCCGGCGGTGACGCAGGGCTGTAGGAGCCGCCGGCCGTGGAGCACGAGCCGCCGGCGGTGTAGCACGAGCCGCCGGCAGTGAAGAAGCCGCCGGCTCTCTGAAGCGGCAGCCTCCGCTGTGTGAGCCGCAGGCGGTGAAGCGGCTGCCTCCAATGTGTGAGCCGCCGCTCTGAATATAGTGCGGCCACACTAGACAAGAAGTAGGAGGTTCTCCCTGCTGGTCATGTGCTGCAGTGACAGATTGTCATGTGCTGCAGCTCGTGAATTGGATGAGAACATACCATACTTCCTGTCTAGTGTGGCCACAGAAGTGAGGTACATTAAGTATTAAAGTTAACTAGTTAGGGTATGGTCCGCTCCGCCCAAATCCCCTCCCCCTTCTGAACGCTCGGTGATTCCGGATGTGCTCATTGAACACATCCGGAATCACCGCAGCGCTACACAGCCCTGTGTTACCGTATTTCCCTTGCAGCGAGGAGCGTCGCCGCAAGGGAAAAGGACATGCTGCGATCTAAAAAGATGCGCCGCATGTCCGTTAGCGCAGGTCTGCCGCCTGCGTGTTTTACGCATAGTGAGATGGGATTTCTTGAAATCCCCTCCACTATGCTGTAACATCTGGATGCTGCGTTTTTGACGCTGCGCCAGTACACAGCGTCAAACACGCAGAGTTTACTAACCGTGGAAACATACCCTTAAAGGGAATCTGTCACCCCATTTTTGCCCTATGAGATGCGGCCACCGCCATCAGGGGCTTATCTACAGCATTCCAGAATGCTGTAGATAAGCCCCCGATGTCACCTGAAAGTGACGAAAAAACAGTTCTATTACCGTATACTCACCCAGGGGCGGTCCGCCGTCCGATGGGCGTCGTGGTCCGGTTCGGCGCCTCCCATCTTGTAGCTAAGCCCTCCTCATCTTTCCGTCCCGTCGCGGCTCCTGCGCAGGCGCACTGATCTGACCTGGTGAGGGCAGAGCAGAGTACCACAGTGCGCAGGCGTCGGACCTCTCTGACCTTTCCCGGCGCCTGCGCACTGCAGTACTCTGCTCTGCCCTCACCAGGGCAGATCAGTGCGCCTGCGCAGGAGCCGCGGCGGGACAGAAAGAAGAGTCCGGCTTCGCTACAAGATGGGAGGCGCCGAACCGGACCGCGACACCCATCGGACTGGATGGAGGACCGCCCCTGGGTGAGTATACGGTAATATACCATAACTCGTTTTTCTTCACTTTCAGGTAACATCGGGGCTTATCTACAGAATTACAGAATGTAAGATAAGCCCCTGATGGCGGTGGCCCTATCTAATAGGGCAAAAATGGGGTGACAGATTCCCTTTAAAACATTATCACTACTGTGGTGAACTATAACTCCCAACATGCTACAGGAGCTGCAGGTCATGTTGGGAGTTACCGTATAGTTCCAAAGCACTTGACATACGGTATAAAAAATGGCACCTATGATATACGGTAGGCTGTCAAATGCACAGGCAGCGTGTATTAGGGTACTGTATGTTTCCATGGTCACATACCGGCATCACTTTGGACGCAGCACATGTCCGCTCCGTCCAAAGCGCTGCCGGCTTTTGTACGTGTGATTCGCTGAACACATGCGTCTCTGCAAGATACGGTAAATACCGTAGACATGCTGAGGTCTAAATGCCACAGCATGTTAGAGAAAAAAAAGTGGCTAAAGTCATACAGCCCATTGTTACACTAATACCGTACATGCTGCCTATGCATTGGACAGCCCGTATCGTACTTTAAAAGCCACCTGGAGACTACAGTAGTCAGACACGTGGGTCCCCAGCAGCTCCTCCCCATCCGCTGCCATTGAGTGCCAATTTTCTCTCTGCGTGTACGTACAGGAAGAGACCTGTCATTGATTGGCAGCAGGAGGGGAAAAGCCAAAGTACGGTACGGTGTGTTTTTCTCTGAAACGCCGTAGCATTTCAGAGTGAAGCATACTGTACCTGGCATACCGTACCTATCCGTATGTGTTTGGAGTGTGGGAAGAAATCGGAGAACCCGGAGGAAACCCATGCAAACATGGGGAGAACATACAAACTCCTTGCTGGGGTGTTGCTCCATACAACAGTGTTGCACAACCTGTGGCCCTCCAGCAGCAGATCCCCCACCATAACAGAGTCAGCAGCAAGACAAAGTACCGTACCGTACTGATACCATAATTTTGTATTTTCTTGCAGAAAGATACGATCGTGTACTGTACTCTCCTGGGAAGATGTCAAAGCAGAAAAGGATGTCATATAAAATCCCTTTTAAACTGGAGGTAGTGAAGTACGCCAAAGAACATGGGAACAGAGCAGCGGAGAGACACTTTGGGCCACCTCCAACTGAAAAAATGATACGGGAATGGAGGAAACAGGAGGATCAGCTGCAAAAAATGGACAAAGACAAAAAATGTTTTCGTGGGCATGCTGCAAAGTGGCCACATTTAGAAGTGGATGTGAAAGAGTGGATCATACGTCACAGGAACAATGGATATTCTGTATCTACAAAAATGATCATTTATGAAGCTAAACGTCTGGCTGCAGAGAAAGGCATTGAGGACTTCACAGGATCACCATCATGGTGCTATAGATTTATGAAGAGATGTGGCCTTGCTATGCGCACAAAAACTAGGATTGCACAAAAAATGCCAATAGAATATGAAGCCAAGATTGTATCTTTTCACAAATTTGTCCTGGAAGCAAGAAAGAAAAATGGATACGAAATGACTCAGATTGGGAACATGGATGAAGTCCCGTTGACTTTCGATGTTCCATCAAACAAAACCGTTGATGTGAAAGGTGCCAAAACTATAGCCGTGAAGACCTCAGGGCACGAGAAAACCCATTATACAGCAGTGTTGTCCTGCTGTGCAGATGGCACCAAACTGCCCCCACTGCTGATTTTCAAGAGAAAAACCATGCCAAAAGAGGCGATCCCAAGAGGTGTCATTGTTCATTTTCCATGAGAAGGGATGGATGGACGAAAATGGCATGAAGATATGGATAGAAAAAGTGTGGTCCAAACGTCCTGGAGGGCTTCTGAAAAAACCTGCTCTATTAGTGCTGGACTAGTTCAGGGCACATATCACTGAAGCCACAAAAAGGAGATTTAAAGAAGAGAAAACCCATCTTGCCGTAATTCCGGGGGGGCTTACCAGTCAGTTGCAACCTTTGGACGTTTCCATAAATAAGCCATTTAAAGTTTTCATGAGAGAACAATGGAATAGATGGATGGCTGCTGGAAATCATGACCTGACACCAACTGGACGAATGAAGAGACCCACTATCACCCAGGTTTGCGAGTGGGTGAAAACCTCATGGCAGTCAGTTAAAGATGAAACCATTGTAAAGTCCTTCAAAAAATGTGGCATCAGCAATGCTTTAGATGGCACCGAAGATGACATCCTCTATGAACAGAGTGATGACAGTGAAACTAGTGATTCTGAGGAACCGAGCTTCCTAAATATGGACAGTAGTGACGAGGAGTTCTTGGGGTTCCCTGATGACTGAGGAGTTTCTGTACATAAATCAATAATGGTTGTTAATGCTGCTGCTGAGTTCTGTTTACATTTGCATTGGTGAAATATTATGTTATTTATGTTATTAAATATTTTACCCCATTATTTGCTTCAAAACATTTTTTTCCTATTTTCAACCTCTAAAACCTAGGTGCGTCTTATGGTCCGGTGCGTCTTATAGTCCGAAAAATACGGTATATAGTCTAGGTAAAATACTGGAAATCACCGTATATATTTCAGGAGTCAGACAATGATGGTTACAGGCTCAGTATGGATTACACAAGAATCTAAAAAGATCCGCAAGAAATAATCACACATGTAGGCCAATGTTGCAGGTGTCAATGATGAAATTACGGTTGGGGGGGGACGACTTTCTGCAAAAAAGGGTACTGTATCCCAAGCGTACAGATGTATACAGTCTAGGGGTTATTGTAAATATCCGTATTTATTTCCGGAGTAACAGACAGACGCTCACAGGCTCTGTGTAGATTATACCAGAATATAAATAAAAACTAGAAAAAGGGTAATGTATTACAAGCGTAAGCTGTATACAGGGTTGGGGAAATTGTAAATCTCCGTATATATTTCAGGAGTAACACACACGGTCACAGGCCCAGTATGGATAACACCAGAATATGAAAAGCACAAAAAGTGTACTCTATCAGTAGCGTACAGCTGTATACAGTGTTGGGGAATTTTAAATCTCCGTATATATTTCAGGAGTAACACACACGGTCACAGGCCCAGTCTGGATAATACCAGAATATGAAAATCAGAAAAAGTGTACTCTATTATAGCGTACAGCTGTATACAGTGTTGGGGTAACTTTAAATCTCCGCATATACATCAGGGGTAACACACACGGTCACAGGCCCAGTATGGATAAAACTAGAATATGAAAAGCAGAAAAAGTGTACTCTATCAGTAGCGTACAGCTGTATACAGTGTTGGGGTAATTTTAAATCTCCTTATATATTTCAGGAGTAACACACACGGTTACAGGCCCAGTCTGGATAACACCAGAACATGAAAATCAAAAAAAGTGTACTCTATCAGTAGCATACAGCTGTATACAGTGTTGAGGTCATTTTAAATCTCCGTATATATT
Organism: Oophaga sylvatica; assembly: GCA_033576555.1. Classification (NCBI taxonomy): domain Eukaryota; kingdom Metazoa; phylum Chordata; class Amphibia; order Anura; family Dendrobatidae; genus Oophaga; species Oophaga sylvatica. The sequence continues at coordinate 163,805,211 of JARQOD010000007.1, read as the reverse complement.
TCAGGAGTAACAGACACGGTCACAGGCCCAGTATGGATAACACCAGAATATGAAAATCAGAAAAAATTGTACTCTATCAGTAGCGTACAGCTGTATACAGTGTTGGAGAAATTTTAAATTTCCGTATATATTTCAGGAGTAACACACACGTTCACAGGCCAGCCTGGATAACACCAGAATATGAAAATCAGAAAAAGTGTACTCTATCAGTAGCATACAGCTGTATACAGTGTTAGGATAATTTTAAATCTCCGTATATGTTTCAGGAGTAACACACACGGTCACAGGCCCAGTCTGGATAACACCAGAATATGAAAAGCAGAAAAAAGTGTACTCTATCAGTAGCGTACAGCTGTATACAGTGTTTGGGTAATTTTAAATCTCCGTATATATTTCAGGAGTAAACACACACGGTCACAGGCCCAGTATGGATAACACCAAATATGAAAAGCAGAAAAAGTGTACTCTATCAGTAGCGTACAGCTGTATAGAGTAATGGTAGAATAATTAATAAATCTCCGTATATATTTCAGGAGTAACACACTCGGTCACAGTCCCAGTCTGGATAACACCAAAATATGAAAATCAGAAAGTGTACTCTATCATTAGCGTACAGCTGTATACAGTGTTGGGTTAATTTAATTCTCCGTATATATTTCAGGAGTAACACACACGGTCACAGGCCCAGTATGGATAACACCAGAATATGAAAAGCAGAAAAAGTGTACTCTATCAGTAGCGTACAGCTGTATAGAGTAATGGTAGAATAATAAATCTCCGTATATATTTCAGGAGTAACACACTCGGTCACAGTCCCAGTCTGGATAACACCAGAATATGAAAAGCAGAAAAAAGTGTACTCTATCAGTAGCGTACAGCTGTATAAAGTGTTAGGATAATTTTAAATCTCCGTATATGTTTCAGGAGTAACACACACGGTCACAGGCCCAGTCTGGATAACACCAGAATATGAAAAGCAGAAAAAAGTGTACTCTATCAGTAGCGTACAGCTATATACAGTGATAGGGTAATTTTAAATCTCCGTATATGTTTCAGGAGTAACACACACGGTCACAGGCCCAGTCTGGATAACACCAGAATATGAAAAATCAGAAAAAGTGTACTCTATCAGTAGTGTACAGCTGTATACAGTGTTGGAGTAATTTTAAATCTCCGTATATATTTCAGGAGTAACAGACACGGTCACAGGCCCAGTATGGATAACACAGAATATGAAAAGCAGAAAAAAGTGTACTCTATCAGTAGCGTACAGCTATATACAGTGTTAGTGTAATTTTAAATCTCCGTATATGTTTCAGGAGTAACACACACGGTCACAGGCCCAGTCTGGATAACACCAGAATATGAAAAGCAGAAAAAGTGTACTCTATCAGTAGCGTACAGCTGTATACAGTGTTTGGGTAATTTTAAAATCTCCGTATATATTTCAGGAGTAACACACATGGTCACAGGCCCAGTATGGATAACACCAGAATATGAAAAGTAGAAAAAGTGTACTCTATCAGTAGCGTACAGCTGTATAGAGTAATGGTAGAATAATAAATCTCCGTATATATTTCAGGAGTAACACACTCGGTCACAGTCCCAGTCTGGATAACGCCAAAATATGAAAATCAGAAAGTGTACTCTATCATTAGCGTACAGCTGTATACAGTGTTGGGGTAATTTTAAATCTCCTTATATATTTCAGGAGTAACACACACGGTTACAGGCCCAGTCTGGATAACACCAGAGCATGAAAATCAGAAAAAGTGTACTCTATCAGTAGCATACAGCTGTATACAGTGTTGAGGTCATTTTAAATCTCCGTATATATTTCAGGAGTAACACACACGGTCACAGGCCCAGTATGGATAACACCAGAATATGAAAAGCAGAAAAAGTGTACTCTATCAGTAGCGTACAGCTGTATACAGTGTTGGGGTCATTTTAAATCTCCGTATATATTTCAGGAGTAACAGACACGGTCACAGGCCCAGTATGGATAACACCAGAATATGAAAATCAGAAAAAATTGTACTGTATCAGTAGCGTACAGCTGTATACAGTGTTGGAGTAATTTTAAATCTCCGTATATATTTCATGAGTAACACACACGGTTACAGGCCCAGTCTGGATAACACCAGAACATGAAAATCAGAAAAAGTGTACTCTATCAGTAGCATACAGCTGTATACAGTGTTGAGGTCATTTTAATTCTCCGTATATATTTCAGGAGTAACACACACGGTCACAGGCCCAGTATGGATAACACCAGAATATGAAAAGCAGAAAAAGTGTACCCTATCAGTAGCGTACAGCTGTATACAGTGTTGGGGTCATTTTAATTCTCCGTATATATTTCAGGAGTAACACACACGGTCACAGGCCCAGTATGGATAACACCAGAATATGAAAATCAGAAAAAATTGTACTCTATCAGTAGCGTACAGCTGTATACAGTGTTGGAGAAATTTTAAATTTCCGTATATATTTCAGGAGTAACACACACGTTCACAAGGCCCAGCCTGGATAACACCAGAATATGAAAAGCAGAAAAAAGTGTACTCTATCAGTAGCGTACAGCTGTATACAGTGTTAGAATAATTTTAAATCTCCGTATATGTTTCAGGAGTAACACACACGGTCACAGGCCCAGTCTGGATAACACCAGAATATGAAAAGCAGAAAAAAGTGTACTCTATCAGTAGCGTACAGCTGTATACAGTGTTTGGGTAATTTTAAATCTCCGTATATATTTCAGGAGTAACACACACGGTCACAGGCCCAGTATGGATAACACCAGAATATGAAAAGCAGAAAAAGTGTACTCTATCAGTAGCGTACAGCTGTATAGAGTAATGGTAGAATAATAAATCTCCGTATATATTTCAGGAGTAACACACTCGGTCACAGTCCCAGTCTGGATAACACCAGAATATGAAAAGCAGAAAAAAGTGTACTCTATCAGTAGCGTACAGCTGTATACAGTGTTAGGATAATTTTAAATCTCCGTATATGTTTCAGGAGTAACACACACGGTCACAGGCCCAGTCTGGATAACACCAGAATATGAAAAGCAGAAAAAAGTGTACTCTATCAGTAGCGTACAGCTATATACAGTGTTAGGGTAATTTTAAATCTCCGTATATGTTTCAGGAGTAACACACACGGTCACAGGCCCAGTCTGGATAACACCAGAATATGAAAATCAGAAAAAAGTGTACTCTATCAGTAGTGTACAGCTGTATACAGTGTTGGAGTAATTTTAAATCTCCGTATATATTTCAGGAGTAACAGACACGGTCACAGGCCCAGTATGGATAACACCAGAATATGAAAAGCAGAAAAAAGTGTACTCTATCAGTAGCGTACAGCTATATACAGTGTTAGGGTAATTTTAAATCTCCGTATATGTTTCAGGAGTAACACACACGGTCACAGGCCCAGTCTGGATAACACCAGAATATGAAAAGCAGAAAAAAGTGTACTCTATCAGTAGCGTACAGCTGTATACAGTGTTTGGGTAATTTTAAATCTCCGTATATATTTCAGGAGTAACACACATGGTCACAGGCCCAGTATGGATAACACCAGAATATGAAAAGCAGAAAAAGTGTACTCTATCAGTAGCGTACAGCTGTATAGAGTAATGGTAGAATAATAAATCTCCGTATATATTTCAGGAATAACACACTCGGTCACAGTCCCAGTCTGGATAACACCAAAATATGAAAATCAGAAAGTGTACTCTATCATTAGCGTACAGCTGTATACAGTGTTGGGGTAATTTTAAATCTCCTTATATATTTCAGGAGTAACACACACGGTTACAGGCCCAGTCCTGGATAACACCAGAGCATGAAAATCAGAAAAAGTGTACTCTATCAGTAGCATACAGCTGTATACAGTGTTGAGGTCATTTTAAATCTCCGTATATATTTCAGGAGTAACACACACGGTCACAGGCCCAGTATGGATAACACCAGAATATGAAAAGCAGAAAAAGTGTACTCTATCAGTAGCGTACAGCTGTATACAGTGTTGGGGTCATTTTAAATCTCCGTATATATTTCAGGAGTAACAGACACGGTCACAGGCCCAGTATGGATAACACCAGAATATGAAAATCAGAAAAAATTGTACTGTATCAGTAGCGTACAGCTGTATACAGTGTTGGAGAAATTTTAAATTTCCGTATATATTTCAGGAGTAACACACACGTACACAGGCCCAGCCTGGATAACACCAGAATATGAAAATCAGAAAAAGTGTACTCTATCAGTAGCGTACAGCTGTATACAGTGTTGGAGTAATTTTAAATCTCCGTATATATTTCATGAGTAACACACACACGGTTACAGGCCCAGTCTGGATAACACCAGAACATGAAAATCAGAAAAAGTGTACTCTATCAGTAGCATACAGCTGTATACAGTGTTGAGGTCATTTTAAATCTCCGTATATATTTCAGGAGTAAACACACACGGTCACAGGCCCAGTATGGATAACACCAGAATATGAAAAGCAGAAAAAGTGTACTCTATCAGTAGCGTACAGCTGTATACAGTGTTGGGGTCATTTTAAATCTCCGTATATATTTCAGGAGTAACACACACGGTCACAGGCCCAGTATGGATAACACCAGAATATGAAAATCAGAAAAAATTGTACTCTATCAGTAGCGTACAGCTGTATACAGTGTTGGAGAAATTTTAAATTTCTGTATATATTTCAGGAGTAACACACACGTTCACAGGCCCAGCCTGGATAACACCAGAATATGAAAATCAGAAAAAGTGTACTCTATCAGTAGCGTACAGCTGTATACATTGTTCGAGTAATTTTAAATCTCCGTATATATTTCAGGAGTAACAGACACGGTCACAGGCCCAGTCTGGATAACACCAGAATATGAAAAGCAGAAAAAGTGTACTCTATCAGTAGCATACAGCTGTATACAGTGTTGAGGTCATTTTAAAAATCTCCGTATATATTTCAGGAGTAACACACACGGTCACAGGCCCAGTATGGATAACACCAGAATATGAAAAGCAGAAAAAGTGTACTCTATCAGTAGCGTACAGCTGTATACAGTGTTGGGGTCATTTTAAATCTCCGTATATATTTCAGGAGTAACACACACGGTCACAGGCCCAGTATGGATAACACCAGAATATGAAAATCAGAAAAAATTGTACTCTATCAGTAGCGTACAGCTGTATACAGTGTTGGAGAAATTTTAAATTTCTGTATATATTTCAGGAGTAACACACACGTTCACAGGCCCAGCCTGGATAACACCAGAATATGAAAATCAGAAAAAGTGTACTCTATCAGTAGCGTACAGCTGTATACATTGTTCGAGTAATTTTAAATCTCCGTATATATTTCAGGAGTAACAGACACGGTCACAGGCCCAGTCTGGATAACACCAGAATATGAAAAGCAGAAAAAAGTGTACTCTATCAGTAGCGTACAGCTGTATACAGTGTTAGGATAATTTTAAATCTCCGTATATGTTTCAGGAGTAACACACACGGTCACAGGCCCAGTCTGGATAACACCAGAATATGAAAAGCATAAAAAAGTGTACTCTATCAGTAGCGTACAGCTGTATACAGTGTTTGAGTAATTTTAAATCTCCGTATATATTTCAGGAGTAACACACACGGTCACAGGCCCAGTATGGATAACACCAGAATATGAAAAGCAGAAAAAGTGTACTCTATCAGTAGCGTACAGCTGTATAGAGTAATGGTAGAATAATAAATCTCCGTATATATTTCAGGAGTAACACACTCGGTCACAGTCCCAGTCTGGATAACACCAAAATATGAAAATCAGAAAGTGTACTCTATCATTAGAGTACAGCTGTATACAGTGTTGGGGTAATTTTAATTCTCCGTATATATTTCAGGAGTAACACACAAGGTCACAGGCCCAGTCTGGATAACACCAGAATATGAAAATCAGAAAAAGTGTACTCTATCAGTAGCGTACAGCTGTATACAGTGTTGGAGTAATTTTAAATCTCCGTATATATTTCAGGAGTAACAGACACGGTCACAGGCCCAGTATGGATAACACCAGAATACGAAAAGCAGAAAAAAGTGTACTCTATCAGTAGCGTACAGCTATATACAGTGTTAGGGTAATTTTAAATTTCCGTATATGTTTCAGGAGTAACACACACGGTCACAGGCCCAGTCTGGATAACACCAGAATATGAAAAGCAGAAAAAAGTGTACTCTATCAGTAGCGTACAGCTGTATACAGTGTTTGGGTAATTTTAAATCTCCGTATATATTTCAGGAGTAACACACATGGTCACAGGCCCAGTATGGATAACACCAGAATATGAAAAGCAGAAAAAGTGTACTCTATCAGTAGCGTACAGCTGTATAGAGTAATGGTAGAATAATAAATCTCCGTATATATTTCAGGAGTAACACACTCGGTCACAGTCCCAGTCTGGATAACACCAAAATATGAAAATCAGAAAGTGTACTCTATCATTAGCGTACAGCTGTATACAGTGTTGGGGTAATTTTAAATCTCTGTTTATATTTCAGGAGTAACACACACAGGCTCTCTCAGTATGGATTTGACCGTAATACATAAGCCAGAAAAACCGGTACTGTATCAGAAGATACCAGCTGTATACGGTTTTGGGGAAAATTGAAATCTGCGTATATATTTCGGGAGTCACACACAGATAGTCAGCATGTATTTGTCCGTGATACCGGCCGGTCCACGTTAGTGTGAGGAGCGTACAACTCTATGCAGTGTGGGAAAAAATTAACACTCTGTAACTGTGCAGAAAAAATTCAAGTATTTTTGCTGTGAAAACATACCAAGGACTCAAAATATACTTAATAGACATCATATATCGTTTGAGACGCTCTCCAATCCATACATGAACCATAAGAAACAAAAGGGAGCTTAAATCTCCAATGTATAACCAAAATATGAAAACAAGTACAAAACGTGAAACGGCGTCGGGGCCTCGGTGCGACTATCAGCTTTCCACGATGGGTGAGTGGGATCACATGGTTCAGCATGTTTGAACACTTTTGGTTCTTTACCATCTTACATTATGAGTTTATCGGCGATGTATAGTGCATAGTGATCACAGTAGGTCCTTAGTGGGATTTATTACTGGCCATACTTATTAGGCATTTGCCTTTATCCCGTTGAGACACTTGATTTTCCTATCACTCCCTTATTGGGTATTACAACGACTGCCGATTCCCTCTATACATGTTATCCTCTCACTAATGTGGAGTGCTATTATGTACTGATATTCTCTGCTATTATCGCATCATGGTCTAATCATCTTTTCCACTGGTTCTTTTAAAATTTATTATTATATGTATGTGGTTCTGTAGTATTGTTATTTGATTACTTAATACAATTTGTTATATTTTTTGCTACTTTTTGTACTTGTTTTCATATTTTGGTTATACATTGGAGATTTAAGCTCCCTTTTGTTTCTTATGGTTCAAGTATTATTGCTGTGTAGGTGCTGTGTTAAAAAGCAGTCAGCACATCAGGGTACACACAGCAATAGATAGCAGGCAGCCTAATAATCAGCTCTGCTGCTGCACACAAGAAATTCCTCCCCTGTCACTGGCAGGCAGCCTAATAATCAGCTCTGCTGCTCCACTCAAAAAATTCCTTCCCTCTCACTGGCAGGCAGCCTAATAATCAGCACTGCTGCTCCACACAAGCAATTACTCCCCTGTCACTGGCAGGCAGCCTAAGAACCAGCGCTGCTGCACACAAGAAATTCCTCCACTGTCACTGCACACTAAGTGTACAGCTAATCGCTATGAGCACAAGCACAGAATTAGTGTTGTTTGCCTGCCCAATGCTCTCCCTGCTGAGAACCAGCGTCAGCAACCTCTCCCTACACTAAGATCAGCAGAAGTAAAATGGCGGTCGGCGGTGAGGGCTTTTATAGGCACTGTGACGCCACACAAAGCAAGTCAATCACTGCAATGCCCTTCTCTAAGATGGTGCTGGCCGCTGCCCATGTCATCGCGTTGCCCACAGTCTGCGTCCTTGCTCATTGGCTGAGAAAATACCCTGGAAGCATTATGGGAAAACCGACTTTGGCGCTCAGGTCGCCGAATGCATGGCCGACCTCACGCTATAGTCGGGTTTCGCTCGGCACGAGGAGGGGTGAGTATGATGGAGGAGAGGACAAGGAGCACGGAGCTGGACTGGGGATAGAACGGTGATGGGGGAAGCATAGAGGAGGACGGGGGGAGAACGGAGGACGGGGGAAGCATGGAGCAGGACGGGGGGAGAGAACGGTGGACGGGGGAAGCATGGAGGAGGACGGGGAAGCATGGAGCAGGACGGGGGGAGGACGGGGGAAGCATGGAGGAGGACGGGGGAAGCATGGAGCAGGACGGGGGGAGGACGGGAAGCATGGAGGAGGACGGGGGGGAGAACGGAGGATGGGGGAAGCATGGAGGAGGACAATGAGCATGGAGCAGGATGGGGGGAGGATGGAGGGCACAGAGCAGCATGGAGCAAGACGGGGGGAGAGTATGGAGGGCACAGAGGAGCACGGAGCAGGACGGGGGGGGCACAGGAGGACAGAGAAGTAATGGAGGAGCACAGCGGGATGGAGCAGGATGGGGGAGTACAGAGGAGAATGGGGGAGCACAGAGCTGGATGGGGGAGCAAGGAGCAGGACGAGGGCAGCACAGAGCAGGAGGGCAGTTTATACACCCGGCTTATACACAAGTCAATAAGTTTTCCCAGTTTTTTGTGGCAAAATTAGGGGGGTCGGCTTATACACGGGTCGGCTTATACACGAGTATATACGGTATGTGTCCCAGTACGTCACCTTCTTTCGCAGTCATGAAACTGTCTAGGTCTGTCCAGGTGCACTTATATGTCCGTTGTATTGTCTACATTTGTCTGTTAAATGGGAAAGGTTGATTTTCAGGTTCAGGCAACTATTTCAACATAGCTAGCTGGTCAGAGGGACTCCAGGTATAATAGTCCTGTGACTGGTTAACTTTTGTCACCCTTCTCGGGCCTGATGTGGCTGATTGTGTGGTAGTGGAGGTCAGGGTCAGATTGGAGCACCGAGACACCGGACAATTCTCCAGTGGGCATGGGTCCTCAGCAGGCCCCAAAGCAGGATATAGAGGGGGCCCACAGATTTCAACTGAATGTGCATCCGAGGATGCACATTCAGTTGAAATGTATTGCGGTACAGAAAGTCTGTACTGCAATAGTTGATAGAAAATGAACTCGGCACTCAACTTTAGTATAGTGAGAATAAAGATTTTTATTCACAGTAGTAACACGAAACGTTTCGGTCCTATATCATGGACCTTCATCAGTCACAGATACTACTGGGAAGGGGGTTGATCCACATAGGGAAGAAAGAAAGGGCTGGATATAGCCTGTGTTGGTGGGGTGAGATGAGGAAGAGGACAATGCCTCTATTGCACTAGTAACCTGTTGTGAAGGAGTCCGGTAGTGAGGATAGGTCTCTGCATTGGACGCGGTGGCACTCAGACTAGCGGTGGACACCGCGTCCAATGCAGAGACCTATCCTCACTACCGGACTCCTTCACAACAGGTTACTAGTGCAATAGAGGCATTGTCCTCTTCCTCATCTCACCCCACCAACACAGGCTATATCCAGCCCTTTCTTTCTTCCCTATGTGGATCAACCCCCTTCCCAGTAGTATCTGTGACTGATGAAGGTCCATGATATAGGACCGAAACGTTTCGTGTTACTACTGTGAATAAAAATCTTTATTCTCACTATACTAAAGTTGAGTGCCGAGTTCATTTTCTATTAGATACGGTTTGGGAACCTACTCTGGCACCTTCTTGGTTGTGCACACGGTTATTTTTTCATATGTACTGCAATAGTTAACATGGCCACCGGCTGATGTCAGTGTGCCTGTCACTGGCGGCACATGAAAGTGACCTGTATGGGAGCACTGACATCAGTCGCCGGCCTCTGATAGGCTAGCGGCCATTTTAACTTGACCGCGCCGGATCTGACAGGAGAGGATGCCGGGAGGTAAGAAGAATATTTTCTTCTTCTTCTGTGGATGTGGCATGATGTGGGGCCAGGACCAGGGACATGGGGGACAGGGACACGGGGAACATGGGACCAAGGACATGAGGCGAGTGACATGGGGGCCACGGACCAGAGACATGGGGGACAGAGAAATGTGGGCCAGGGACATGAGGGGCAAGGGACCAGGGACATGGGACCAGAAACATGGGGGTGAGGGATATGGGGACCTGGGACATGATGGGCTAGGGACATGAGGTGCTAGGGACATGAGGAGCTTGGGACATGGGGACCTGGGACATGGGGAATGGCAACCATATAACAATAAAAACGGAGGCAGCACACCACTTGAGCCGAAACGTCACCACTTTAGGCTATTAAATAACCCTCATTTTTCACTTTAACTGGTGTGCTGCCTCCTTTTTTTATTGTGATATTAATTAGGAAAAGATTCTTTATTTCCATTAGTGATTAAATACTTGGAACAAGATGCACTTACAGGGATCTCCAGAGAAAACAAATCATCACCTCTCCACAGGATAAGTGATGACATATTTATTGATGTGGGTCTGACTGCTGGGACTCCCACCGATCTGCAGAATGTGGAGCTTTTATCCCCAATATACTGAAGTGGAATGTGTGACCATTGATCCATTCATTCCTTACGTGGCTGTGAGCACCACTCTTGTTGTTTTCTGGAAGCCCCAAAGAGAATGAATGGAGCTGCGTTCAGACATCGCACTTGTCACTGCATTTTAAAATGGAGATAAAAGTGTTCTATCAGGGATAAAACTTCCTATCTCTTCTGATTGGTGCGATTTCCAATGGTGGGACCCAAATGATCATTTAGTTATCACCTATAATGTGTAGCCCATGGATCGGTGTGTTTTAACCATGGAACCCCTTTAATACAAACTACCGTAATTGTACATCCCAGTTATAGTATGTGAACAGTGGATGTGCAGGAGCCGCCTGTGTTTTACAGTAGATGCTTCACTATAACAGGGATAATGGTTAACAGGTATTTGCATATAGCTGTAGGGTGGGCCCCTAGAGTCTATTCCTACTGTGGACCTTAGACACCCTAGTCTGACATTGGTGTAGGTGACAGGATATTGCGTACTTCCCTACCTCTTAAGGTTACTGTCAGGTTCCTTCCCAAAAGTCTATGTTTCCACTACTGTGTCAGCATCTTCTGTCACTATATGTGATCTTGTCTGAACAGGATTCAGTATGACCAGCTTATGACGCTGGTATTGTTGACTCTCTGGTGGTCCTAAATATCCACCTTTGCTCTTTATAGAATGCTCCCACTCTTACCAGCCAAACAAATTTATCCACATTAAAGACAGACGTATAGGTTTGGATAATATTGGACACAGCGGCTTTTATTATAAACATTAAAAACATTTATAGACCATTTGAAAAGAATGATAAGGTCCTTGAAGCTACAAGATCTGGTGACCCCAAAACAACCATAAGAAAAACTATAATTACTCCCAGCCACAACTCACAGGTTCAGGTGCTCCAAAAAGCCAAAAGGTTCATTAAGGGATAACCATTAACTAGGTACTCTTTTGTCATAAGCCCCACCAATCACCAGACAACCAACTTATAACAGAGTGATTCATATCCTTATAAATCCCCCATACCAATTTAAAATCAACTTCAAAGACCCCGAGACAATTCACTACGAGAGTATTTGACCCCTCAAATGCTCGAGACCCCCCTTACCATCAGGTATATTGCTCACTCGATGCCTTCTTCTAAGCCCAAAGCCCATAAATCAATACCTATGGTTTTTAGTTGCACCTGGTCTGCTAACCAAAACATAAAAAAAAGAAAAATAGGAACAGCATCCAATCCAGGTAGAAGTATGAAAAAACTTTATTCAGCCACCATAAAACACGACGTTTCGGCCATTATTAGGCCTTTATCAAGTATACAAAATAGGGCAAAATGGTGTCCTTAAATGGTGTGGAGAAGCCAATCACCATCCAGGAACCGCCCACAGTGCAAATAGATATATATAACATTTAATACAGCAATATACAATTTAAAACAGTGATCAAAGCAGAGGTAGTGACATCACAAAGAAAATACTGCAAAGTACAAAAAACAGCATATAATATTCAAGAGATTACTCCATGTAAACAGTATCACAATATCTGTCTGCCAATAGATGATCTGTTCTTATACACACCCATCATAATGCTGTACCAATCATGTGCTCACTAACTGCATCGTCCTCCATGTCCAATCAGTATCTGCTCATCAGCACTTACTCAGAGCTCTCTTCCAATCGCCCACAGGAACACAGTTCAGAAGACACACTTAGCACACCCCCCTTTTGTGGTAAACAAAAGCACATGTTCAGAGGTCGTCACAGCAGAACGCTGAGTGGATCATGTGACCACCAGTGTCAGCAGACATCCGACCATGTGACCGCCAGCATCATCAAAGGTCCCGTCGCATGATGACCACATCATAGACCTCCATTTAAAGAAGTCACGGCCAAAAAGCAAAATATCACGTGATCACAGGCATCATCCGACACCCGTTCACATGATTTGATATGGGCAAAAAAAAAAAAAAAAAAACGCGCATGCGCAATGGGTTGTACCAGGGCTTCAGCTGGTCACATGACCATCAATGTCACAAAACCAACGGAACTATAATCAGAGCTGGCTAAAAGTGTATACCACACACAAACCACAGCAGAAGAGTGCTCAATACTCTAAAGGCGAGGAGACATTGAGAACTCCCAGCAAAATACAGCCAACTACAGTGTGCAGCTTACTAGTTTATACAGAAAAGGGGAGATTAACTAAATGTACAAAAAACATAAGTGATGTCATCATCAGGGATTATTAGGTCACCATATGCTCCGATCATTCCAGATTATATTCCTAAAAAAACAACAAACACAAATAAAATATATATCTAAAAACAAACACAGAATTCAGATGCAAGAATTACCTAGCACAAATATGTAAATTATATTCTATATTCAACCCCTTTGGTTGTAATGTCCCCAAAACGGAAATCCAACGGAGTTCCTTCTGTTTGAGCAACTTAGTCCTGTCACCACCTCTCCTGAGGGGTGGAACCCCATCGATAACCCTAAATCTCAGCTGACTAACCAGGTGCCCACATTCTACAAAATGCTTAGATACTGGCAGCTCCATCATTTTCGTCCTGATAGTACTCTTGTGTTTGCTTATCCTGGCCTTGACTTCCATCGTCGTCTCACCTATGTACATGAGTCCACACGGGCACACAAGCATATAGATTACATAGCTGGATGTACAGGAATACCGTTCCTGGATCCGAAAGCGTTGACCAGTATAAGAGTGCCCGAAACTATCTCCCTTAATCATATTGCCACAACAAGCACAGTTCAAACATGGAAAATTTCCATTCCTCGGAGGGCCCAAAGTTAACTGTCTAAATATTTTTGAAGATCCAATATCAGATTTGACTAGCCTATCTTTCAAATTACGTCCTCGCCTATATGAAAGCAATGGCTTGTGCGCAAATTCAGTTACTTCCGGTAAACCTCTATGCAATAGGCCCCAATGCTTGTTCAAGATATTCCCTATTTTACCACTAATAGGGCAATAGGTAGAGACAAAAGGGACTCTTTTAGGAGAACCCTAGTACGTTTTGTTCTCACATCTTCCAATGTTGTCTTCAAGGCCTTCTCCTTGAATTTTCTAAGGTCCCTCTCAGGATAACCCCTTCTAATAAATTTCTCACACATCTGTTCAAGCCTTCTATCCAAAACAGCCTCATCCTTAACTATCCTACGTACTCTCAGCATCTGGCTCCAAGGCAGAGACTCTATCATTTTTCTTGGATGATTACTATCGAAAACCAGAAGACTGTTCCGTCTGGTCCCTTTTGAACAAAACATGCATAAATTTTCCTTTTTTTTACACTAAATTTTCAAAAAATTAATCTGGTCAAAGGGAAAGTGTCATGGAAATTAGTCAGGAAAAATCATATTCAGATAATATGGAAAAATACCAACATTCATGTTCCCTTCCCAAACAAAAAAAAACGTCAATTTAGGCCACCGGCTCTACATGGCGCCAGTGGATGGAATGTACCATGCGGCCCCGAGTACCGCCAGTAGAGTTTGCATAAGTGGGCGCCAATTGGACCCCATGGGGTACACGCCACTGCGGATGTAGTATCCCCAAAAAAGAAAAAAATTCTTTCTGAGGACAAATCCACAGTCCCGGGCCCAGCTTGCCCCCAGGGGGGCCTTAACCCGCCAGCCCCACACCAAACCTCCAAACCTCGTCTTTTTTTAAAAGGAGGTTCTGAAAAAACTCAAATAAAATGAAAATTTGTACTTCCTGATGTCAAGGCCCCAATTTACTCAGAAAATGGTTAGTATCCATAATAGGATTTGGCCCTCCATAGCAAATGCCCAAACCTTTCTAGAAAGATAGTTTAATACTCATAAAAAACCCCCCGAAAACTATGGGGCGCCCGGGGGGATCCAAAGTTTTTAGGGTTTTTAGCAGGGGGGAAAAAAAAGGGAGTAGGAAATTCCCCCAAAAAAGAAAATCAAAAATTTTTTGGTTATCAAATTAAAAACCTCATCGATAAACTTCTTAACCCCAAAACAAGGTGTGGGATTTTAGGCAACTTAGCATAAACTTCCGTTCCAATAGGACTAAAAATCTCCCCCCGGATTTATGGGTATCCTCCCCACCAGGGCCCCCCCTTTGTGGGCTGCCCTGAGGGTAGGCTTATTCCCCGAGTTGTCCAACCCCCGCCTTCACGTATGTTAAAATTCCCTCTTCTGAATGGACCCACCCAAATTTCGCTCAATTAGCATGCCTTTTTAACCAATGGATGTATTTCCACAAAATTTTTTTAAAGGTTGAAAATATTTTTTAAAAGGCCAAAAACCTGTAAAACAAAAACCCCTAAGCATCATTTTTTGAAGCAGTAGGATACCCAAAATTCTATAAAATAAATGCTAATCTTAGCCTCTAAAAAGGCAAAAAGACACATTCAATTTGAAACCAAACTGATAGTGGAAGGGGAAAATGAAATCCTTTGGGAAAACTTTACAGTCCTATCAAATTTTAAAAGTTAAATATTTACCCCCAAGCTTTCTTTTTATGTGGCTCTTTCTCCCTTCGTTCCCTTTCCATAGATGGATTGCGAGAGGTACTCGCCTGAGTGTTTAAATTTCTGCCCTCGGGTTTTTTTACCCCCCTTCCTTGGCCCCTTTTGCCCATGTCCCCCTTTCCTTCCCCCCAAAAAAGAGAAGAAGAGGTACACAAAAATTGGGGTATATAGAGTCGACTCTGGGCCCGGGGGGAAAACCAAAACTCTTCTGTTCCCCTTTTTCTGTTGTCTCCTTCTTCTGCAGGTGTGCAAAGGAATCCCGTTTTTTTAGGGGGTTTACGTGTTCACCCCGCCAAAAAAAAAGTGCCCCGTCCCGTCTTCACACACGAAACCCTTTAGTTTTTTTCGTTTTTTCAAGTCACCACGAAATTTAAATTTTCATCCCAAATTTTCTTTAAAAGTGTCCCATTCTTGGCTGTCAACT
>JARQOD010000007.1:163675380-163789476 GCA_033576555.1 Oophaga sylvatica | reverse complement strand
AAAGGGGTAATCCTTTTTTAGAAAATAAATTTCCCGTTTATTTCGGAAAACCCCACCCCGGTCCCCGCCCTTCTTTTTTAACCCCCAAAATTTAAAATTTTCAAAAGCTTTTCATTTCGTAAAAGGTATACTTTTTGGGGGTTTTTTTTTAAAATCCCTTATTTATTTCGGGAGAAACACACAGGGTTTACAGGCCCTTCGGGAAACACAAAAAAAAAATTTAAAAGGGATCAAATCATGCTTTCACTTATACGTTTGGGGTCTTTTTAAAATCTCCTTATATTTCAGTTTAACACACCTCACGGGCCCATTTTGGGAAACCCCAAAAATGAAAAGCAGAAAAATGTCCCTTCTATCGGGACGTACACTGATAAAAAAAGGGAAAATTTAAAAAAAATCCCCGGATTATTTCGGGAGAAACACACCCGATTCACAGTCCCAGTCTGGATAAAAACCAAATAGAAAAGCAGAAAAAATTAACTCTATCAAAGCGTCCCGTTTAATACAGTTTTAGGTTAATTTTAAATCTCCGTTTTATGGTTTCAGGAGTAACCACAGGGGTCACAGGCCCAGTCGGGATAACCCCCAAAAAAGAAAAGCAAAAAAGGGTACTCTATCAGTAGCGTACAGCTGTTAAATAGGTAAAATAATAAATCTCTGTATAATTTGGGGAGTACCACTCGGGCACACCCGGTATGGAAAAAACCAAAATTAAAAAAAGCAAAAAAGTGTACTTATCAGTAGCGAAACACTGTTTTACAGTTTTGGGGAAATTTTAAATCTCCTTTTTTTTTCGGGATAACACAAAAACCCGGGGTTTACGGGCCCATTTTAAAACCAAAACAAAAAATAAAAAAAAAGTGAAACTCTATCGGGAGCATACACGGGAAACAGTGTTGGGGTCTTTTTTAAAATCTCCGTATATATTTCAGGATAACAGAACGGCCACGGGCCCCCCAGAAATGGATAAACAACCAGAAATAAAAATCAAAAAAAATTGTACTCTATAAAGGTTTACAGCTGTTTTCCCCATTTTTGGGAAAAATTTTTTAAATTTTTTATATTTTTCGGGGAGTAACACCACTTTTCACAGCCCCCCCTGGAAACCCCAAATTTAAAATCAAAAAAAGTGTATTTCAAACCCGGCTTCCACTTATACGTTTTGGAAATTTTAAAACTCCTAATGTTTCGGAAGTAACACACACGGTCACGCCCAAGTCGGGAACCCAGAATATAAAAAACAAAAAAAAAGGGTACCTATCATGGTAAAATGTATACAGTTTTTGGGGTTAATTTTGAAAATCTCCGTATATATTTCGGGAAAAAACAAAACACGGCACGGGCCCCATAGGGATAACACCAAATATAAAACAGAAAAAGTGTACCTATCAGTAGCTTAAGCTGTATAATAATGGTAGAAAAATAAACTCCTTTATTTTTTCGGGAAAGTAACACACTCGGTAAACATCCCAGTCTGGATAACCCCCAAAATTTAAAATAAAGGAAAGTGAAACTCTATCATTAGCGTAAAAGCTGTATACATTTGGGGGGGGTTTTTTTTTAAATTTCTCCGTATTTTTCGGGGAGTAACAGACAGGTTTCCACAGGCCCGGGCCCGGTTAACCAGAATTAAAGCAAAAAAAAGGTGTACTCAAACAAAAGCGTCAGTTAATACGGGTTGGGAAAATTTTTAAAACCCTGAAATATTTTCAGGAGAAACACACCGGTCACGGGCCCAGTTGGATAACCCCAAAAAAAAAAAGCAAAAAAAAGTGTACTCTTTTTAATACGTAAAATGTATACGTTTTTGGGAAATTTTTTAAATCTCCTTATTTATTTTCGGGATAAACACACCGGTAAACACCCATAGGGATAACCCCCTTGGGAAAAAAAAAAGTGTACTCTATCAGTGGCTACGGGCTGAATAGAGAAATGGTAGAATAATAAATCTCCGTATATTTTTCAGGAGAAACACACTCGGTACAGTCCCAGTTTGGATAACACCAGAATATGAAACAAAAAAAAGGAATCATCGTAGGACAGCTTTCCAGTTTTAGGATAATTTTAAATCTCCGTATATGTTTTCGGGAGTAACACCTCGGCCCAAAGCCCCCATTGGGAAAACACCAAAATATAAAATTTCAGAAAAAGTTACTCATCAGTAGGGGAAACAGCTTTTCAGTTTTTGGAGAAATTTTAAATCTCCGTGTATTTTCAGGATAACAACCGGTCACAGGCCCATTGGGAAATAACCCCCGAATTTTTGAAAAGCAAAAAAAAAGTGACTCTTTTAAGGGGACAGCAAAAATCCCGGTTTATAATTTTAAAATTCTCCAATGTTTAAAGGAGAAACACCCCAGGTCCGGGCCCCACCCGGGAAAAACCCCCCAAATAAAAAAAGCGAAAAAGTGATTTACAGAGCGTACAGTTGTATACAGTGTTTGGGGAAATTTTTAAAATTCCGTATATTTTTCGGAAAAACACACAGGGTCCAGGCCCAGTGGAAACACCAAATATGAAAACAAAAAAGTGTACTTATCATACGTACACTTTAAAGTAATGGAAAATAAAATCCCAAATTATTTAAATAACACCTGGGCCCCAACCCCGTCTGAAACCCCAAAAATTTAAAAAAATCGAAATTTACTCTTTCTTAGGGAAAGCTGTATACATTTTTGGGTAATTTTAAATCTCCTTAAATTTTGGGATAACACACACTTACGGGCCAGTCGGATAACACCGGCATGAAAATCAAAAAAGTGTCCTATCTAGCATACAGCTTATACAGGTTAGGCATTTTTCCCCGATTAATTTAGGATAACCACAGGGGAAAGGGCCCAGTTGGAAACACAAATAAAAAGCAAAAAAGTGTACTTTTCAGACTACATTTTTTAAAATTGGGGGGGTTTTTTAAATCTTTATATTCGGGGAAAACAACCTCACGGGCCCCAGTATAACCCCCAGAAATAAAAAACAAAAAAAATTGTATTTCGAGCTACGCGTATACAGTTTTAGAAATTTTTAAAATTTCCCGTATATTTTCAGGAGTAACACACAGTTCACACCCCCATTTGGGAAACCCCAAAATATAAAAACAAAAAAAGTGTACTCTATCAGGGTACAGCTTTACAGTTTGGGTAATTTTAAACCCCGGTAAAATTTTCAGGAGTAACAGACACCACGGGGCCCCATAGGATAACACCAATTAAAAAAAGAGAAAAAAGTGAATCTATCAGTAGCTACAGCTTATAATTTAGGAAATTAAATCCCGTTATATTTCGGGATAACACCCTCAAGCCCAGTCGGATAACCCAAAAAATTGAAAAGCAGAAAAAAGTGTACTTAAAGTAGCGTACAGGTATCTTTTTTTTGGTAATTTTAAATCCCCGTATATTTTTCAGGAAAACAACACGGTCACGGGCCCATTGGATAACACCAAAATGAAAAGCAAAAAATGTACTCTATCATAGCTACAGGTTAAGAAATGGTAAATAATAAATCTCCTTTTAATATTTCAGAGAAACACATCGGCACCCCCCTTTGGATAAAACCAAATAGAAAAAAAAAAAGGGTACTTTTTAAAAGGGGAAAAAGCTTTACAGGTTGGGGTAATTTTTAAATCCCTTTTTAATTTCAGGAGTAACACCCTTTTACGGGCCCCCAGTCGGGAAAACCCAAACAAAAATCAAAAAAATGTACCTATAAAGGCTACACGGGTATCATGTTGAGGCTTTTTAAAATCTCCGTTATTTTCAGGAGTAACAACACGGCACGGCCCATTGGATAACACCAAATAAAAAAAAAAAAAATTGTACTCTATCATACGTACCTGTAACTGTTGGGAAAATTTTAAAATTTCCGAAATTTTTTGGGAGTAACACACACGTTCACAGCCCCCTGAAAAAACACCAAATAGGAAAAGCAAAAAAAGGGGGACTCTATCAGTACAAACACGGGATCCCAGTGTTGGGAAAATTTTTTAAACCCTTTTTATTTTTCAGGTTTAACACACACCCCACGGGCCCACCCGGGATAAACCCCCAGAAAAAGAAAAGCAAAAAAAATGTACCCTTTTCAGAAACGTACACGGTATACGGGGTTTTTGGTTTTTTTTAAATCCCGGGATATATTTCGGGATTAACAACACGGCCCACGGGCCCAGTAGGATAACACCAAATATAAAAGCAAAAAAAGGGGCCCTTTCTTTCAGTACGTACAGCTTTAATAGAAAGGTAGAAAATAAATCTCCGTAAAATTTAAAGGAAAAACCCACTCGGTCACATTTCCCCAGCTGGATAACCCCAAAAATTTGGGAAAATAAAGAAATGTACTCTACTTTTCGACCTAAAACATGGGGGTTTAAATTTTAATTCTCCGTATTATTTCAGGAGTAACGGGACACGTCACAGGCCCATCGGAAAACACCAAAAAATAAAACAAAAAAAGTGTACTCTTCTACGTACAGCTGAATACAGGGGGTTATAATTTTAAATCTCCCCGAAAAAGTTTCAGATTTAACCACACTAAAAGGGCCCATCGGATAAACCAAATATAAAAAGCAAAAAAAGGTTTTCCTATCATACGTACAGCTTTACTTTTGGGGGTAATTTAAATTTTCCATAAATATTTCGGGATAACACACACCACGGGCCCCAATGGAAAACACCAGAAAGGAAAAGCAAAAAAATGCCCTTTTACAGTACCTTTACACTGTAAAAAGGGGGGAAAAAAAATAAATCCCCGTAATATTTTCGGAAAACACACCCGGCCCCACAGTCCCTTTTTTGGATAACACCAAAAATGAAAACAAAAAAGGAAACTCAAATTCTTACCGTAAGCTGTAAAAACATGTTAGGAAAAAATTTTTAAATCCCCATATGTTTCGGGATAACACACCCCGTCCCCCCATCCCACCCTGGAAAACACCAAATATGAAAATCAAAAAATTTTAACTCTATCATAGTGTACAGCGGTAAAAATTTGGGGGGAATTTTTAAATCCCGTTATATTTCAAATAAAAACCCACTCACGGGCCCATTTATGGAAAACACCAGAATTAAAAAGCAAAAAAAGGTCCCTTTTTCCAAAACCCGACAGCTATATACAGTGTTAGGGAAATTTTTAAAAAATCCCCGATATTTTTCAAGCCACACACGTCAAAGCCCATCCGGGTTTAACACCAGAATATAAAACCCAGAAAAAAGGGTTATTTTTATCATAGCGACAATTTTATACAGTTTGGGGAAATTTTTAAAATCCCGTAATATTTCAGGATACACACAGGGCACGGGCCCAGTATGGTTTAACACCAAATATAAAAAGAAAAAAGTGTATTTCTACATACGTCAGCTGTAAAGAGAAATTGGTGGGAATAATAAATCTCCGTATATATTTAAAGGTAACACACTCGGTCACATCCCCATCGGGAAAAACCCCCAAAATATGAAAATCAAAAGTTTACCTCCTTTAAAGCGTACAGCTTATACGTTTTGGGGTAATTTTTAATTCTCCTTATAAATTTCAGGAGTAAAAAAACACCCCGGTTACGGGCCCCATCGGGGATAACACCAAGCAGGGAAATCAAAAAAAGGGTGTACTCAAATCATACAAAACAACGGTATACAGTTTGGGGTCATTTTAAACCCGTATTTATTTTCAGGAGTAACACACCGGTCACAGGCCCAGTATGGATAACACCAAAATTAAAAGCAAAAAATGAACCCCTATCAAGCATACGGGGGGGAAAACATTTTTGGGGTCTTTTTAAAATCTCCGTAAATTTTTCAAGAAACAAACCGTCAAAAAGGCCCCATTTGATAAAAACCAGAAATAAAATCAAAAAAATTGTACTGAAACAGTAGCTACAGCGGGATCCCGGGTTGGAAAAATTTTAAAATTTCCGTAATATTTCAGGAGAAACCACACTTTCAGGGGCCCAATTGGATAACACCAAATTAAAACAAAAAAGTGTACCTATCAACGTACACTGATACAGTTTGGGGTTTTTTTAAATCTCCGTAATTTTAAATAAAAACCCCCGGGGACGGCCCTTGGAAAAACCAAAAAGAAAATCAAAAAATTGTTCTATCAACACGCTGTTACATTTTTGGGAAATTTTAAATCCCGAAATTTTTTTCAGGAACACAAAAGTTTCACGGCCCAGGGGGAAACACCAAAATAAAAACAAAAAAGTTACCAAGGAAACAGCTGTATACATTTTGGGGTATTTTAAACTCCGATATTTTAAATACAACAGGTCCGGGCCCATTGGATAACACCAAATTGAAAACAAAAAAATGTACTCTACGCTACACTTTAAAATTTTTTGGGGAAATTTTTCCCGTATATATTTCAGGAAACAACACCCAGGGCCCAAATTGGTAACCCCAAAATAAAACAAAAAAGTGTACCACATACCGCTGTATAAGAAAGGTAAATTTTAAATCCCCCGTAATTTTCGGATAACCCCCGGCCCCAAAGCCCGGGGGATAACCAAAAAAAAAACAAAAGTGTACCTTCATTACACACTTTAAAAGTTTGGGTTTTAATTTTAAATTCCCGTATTTTTCGGGGAAAACAACATCCAAGGCCCCCGTTGGATAACCCCCCAGAATATAAAAGCAAAAAAAATTACTCTATCAGTACGCGGGAAAGGGGGAAAAAAAATCCCTTAAAATTTTCAGGATAAACACAGGGTAAAAAGCCCGCGGAAACACCAAAATGAAAAAAAAAAAATTTACTCATCTGGGGGACACTTAACAGGGGTAATTTTAAATCTCCGTATATATTTCAGGAGTAACACACACGGTCACAGGCCCAGTATGGATAACACCAGAATATGAAAAGCAGAAAAAGTGTACTCTATCAGTAGCGTACAGCTGTATAGAGTAATGGTATAATAATAAATCTCCGTATATATTTCAGGACTAACACACTCGGTCACAGTCCCAGTCTGGATAACACCAAAATATGAAAATCAGAAAGTGTACTCTATCATTAGCGTACAGCTGTATACAGTGTTGGGGTAATTTTAATTCTCCGTATATATTTCAGGAGTAACACACAAGGTCACAGGCCCAGTCTGGATAACACCAGAATATGAAAATCAGAAAAAGTGTACTCTATCAGTAGCGTACAGCTGTATACAGTGTTGGAGTAATTTTAAATCTCCGTATATATTTCAGGAGTAACAGACACGGTCACAGGCCCAGTATGGATAACACCAGAATATGAAAAGCAGAAAAAAGTGTACTCTATCAGTAGCGTACAGCTATATACAGTGTTAGGGTAATTTTAAATTTCCGTATATGTTTCAGGAGTAACACACACGGTCACAGGCCCAGTCTGGATAACACCAGAATATGAAAAGCAGAAAAAGTGTACTCTATCAGTAGCGTACAGCTGTATACAGTGTTTGGGTAATTTTAAATCTCCGTATATATTTCGGGAGTAACACACATGGTCACAGGCCCAGTATGGATAACACCAGAATATGAAAAGCAGAAAAAGTGTACTCTGTCAGTAGCGTACAGCTGTATAGAGTAATGGTAGAATAATAAATCTCCGTATATATTTCAGGAGTAACACACTCTGTCACAGTCCCAGTCTGGATAACACCAAAATATGAAAATCAGAAAGTGTACTCTATCATTAGCGTACAGCTGTATACAGTGTTGGGGTAATTTTAATTCTCCGTATATATTTCAGGAGTAACACACAAGGTCACAGGCCCAGTCTGGATAACACCAGAATATGAAAATCAGAAAAAGTGTACTCTATCAGTAGCGTACAGCTGTATACAGTGTTGGAGTAATTTTAAATCTCCGTATATATTTCAGGAGTAACAGACACGGTCACAGGCCCAGTATGGATAACACCAGAATATGAAAAGCAGAAAAAAGTGTACTCTATCAGTAGCGTACAGCTATATACAGTGTTAGGGTAATTTTAAATTTCCGTATATGTTTCAGGAGTAACACACACGGTCACAGGCCCAGTCTGGATAACACCAGAATATGAAAAGCAGAAAAAAGTGTACTCTATCAGTAGCGTACAGCTGTATACAGTGTTTGGGTAATTTTAAATCTCCGTATATATTTCGGGAGTAACACACATGGTCACAGGCCCAGTATGGATAACACCAGAATATGAAAAGCAGAAAAAGTGTACTCTGTCAGTAGCGTACAGCTGTATAGAGTAATGGTAGAATAATAAATCTCAGTATATATTTCAGGAGTAACACACTCTGTCACAGTCCCAGTCTGGATAACACCAAAATATGAAAATCAGAAAGTGTACTCTATCATTAGCGTACAGCTGTATACAGTGTTGGGGTAATTTTAAATCTCTGTTTATATTTCAGGAGTAACACACACACGCTCTCTCAGTATGGATTTGACCGTAATACATAAGCCAGAAAAACCGGTACTGTATCAGAAGATACCAGCTGTATACGGTTTTGGGGAAAATTGAAATCTGCGTATATATTTCGGGAGTCACACACAGATAGTCAGCATGTATTTGTCCGTGATACCGGCCGGTCCACGTTAGTGTGAGGAGCGTACAACTCTATGCAGTGTGGGAAAAAATTAACGCTCTGTAACTGTGCAGAAAAAAATTCAAGTATTATTGCTGTGAAAACATACCAAGGACTCAAATATACTTAATAGACATCATATATCGTTTGAGACGCTCTCCAATCCATACATGAACCATAAGAAACAAAAGGAGCTTAAATCTCCAATGTATAACCAAAATATGAAAACAAGTACAAAAACGCGAAACGGCGTCGGGGCCTCGGTGCGACTATCAGCTTTCCACGATGGGTGAGTGGGATCACATGGTTCAGCATGTTTGAACACTTTTGGTTCTTTACCATCTTACATTATGAGTTTATCGGCGGTGTATAGTGCATAGTGATCACAGTAGGTCCTTAGTGGGATTTATTACTGGCCATACTTATTAGGCATTTGCCTTTATCCCGTTGAGACACTTGATTTTCCTATCACTCCCTTATTGGGTATTACAACGACTGCCGATTCCCTCTATACATGTTATCCTCTCACTAATGTGGAGTGCTATTATGTACTGATATTCTCTGCTATTATCGCATCATGGTCTAATCATCTTTTCCACTGGTTCTTTTAAAATTTATTATTATATGTATGTGGTTCTGTAGTATTGTTATTTGATTACTTAATACAATTTGTTATATTTTTTTGCTACTTTTTGTACTTGTTTTCATATTTTGGTTATACATTGGAGATTTAAGCTCCCTTTTGTTTCTTATGGTTCAAGTATTATTGCTGTGTAGGTGCTGTGTTAAAAAGCAGTCAGCACATCAGGGTACACACAGCAATAGATAGCAGGCAGCCTAATAATCAGCTCTGCTGCTGCACACAAGAAATTCCTCCCCTGTCACTAGCAGGCAGCCTAATAATCAGCTCTGCTGCTCCACTCAAAAAATTCCTTCCCTCTCACTGGCAGGCAGCCTAATAATCAGCACTGCTGCTCCACACAAGCAATTACTCCCCTGTCACTGGCAGGCAGCCTAAGAACCAGCGCTGCTGCACACAAGAAATTCCTCCACTGTCACTGCACACTAAGTGTACAGCTAATCGCTATGAGCACAAGCACAGAATTAGTGTTGTTTGCCTGCCCAATGCTCTCCCTGCTGAGAACCAGCGTCAGCAACCTCTCCCTACACTAAGATCAGCAGAAGTAAAATGGCGGTCGGCGGTGAGGGCTTTTATAGGCACTGTGACGCCACACAAAGCAAGTCAATCACTGCAATGCCCTTCTCTAAGATGGTGCTGGCCGCTGCCCATGTCATCGCGTTGCCCACAGTCTGCGTCCTTGCTCATTGGCTGAGAAAATACCCTGGAAGCATTATGGGAAAACCGACTTTGGCGCTCAGGTCGCCGAATGCATGGCCGACCTCACGCTATAGTCGGGTTTCGCTCGGCACGAGGAGGGGTGAGTATGATGGAGGAGAGGACAAGGAGCACGGAGCTGGACTGGGGATAGAACGGTGGATGGGGGAAGCATAGAGGAGGACGGGGGAGAACGGAGGACGGGGAAGCATGGAGCAGGACGGGGGGAGAGAACGGTGGACGGGGAAGCATGGAGGAGGACGGGGGAAGCATGGAGCAGGACGGGGGGAGGACGGGGGAAGCATGGAGGAGGACGGGGGAAGCATGGAGCAGGACGGGGGGAGGACGGGGAAGCATGGAGGAGGACGGGGGGGAGAACGGAGGATGGGGAAGCATGGAGGAGGACAATGAGCATGGAGCAGGATGGGGGGGAGGATGGAGGGCACAGAGGAGCATGGAGCAGGACGGGGGGAGAGTATGGAGGGCACAGAGGAGCACGGAGCAGGACGGGGGGGCACAGGAGGACAGAGAAGTAATGGAGGAGCACAGCGGAGGATGGAGCAGGATGGGGGGAGTACAGAGGAGAATGGGGAGCACAGAGCTGGATGGGGAGCAAGGAGCAGGACGGGGGCAGCACAGAGCAGGAGGGCAGTTTATACACCCGGCTTATACACAAGTCAATAAGTTTTCCCAGTTTTTTGTGGCAAAATTAGGGGGGTCGGCTTATACACGGGTCGGCTTATACACGAGTATATACGGTATGTGTCCCAGTACGTCACCTTCTTTCGCAGTCACGAAACTGTCTAGGTCTGTCCAGGTGCACTTATATGTCCGTTGTATTGTCTACATTTGTCTGTTAAATGGGAAAGGTTGATTTTCAGGTTCAGGCAACTATTTCAACATAGCTAGCTGGTCAGAGGGACTCCAGGTATAATAGTCCTGTGACTGGTTAACTTTTGTCACCCTTCTCGGCCTGATGTGGCTGATTGTGTGGTAGTGGAGGTCAGGGTCAGATTGGAGCACCGAGACACCGGACAATTCTCCAGTGGGCATGGGTCCTCAGCAGGCCCCAAAGCAGGATATAGAGGGGGCACACAGATTTCAACTGAATGTGCATCCGAGGATGCACATTCAGTTGAAATGTATTGCGGTACAGAAAGTCTGTACTGCAATAGTTAACATGGCCACCGGCTGATGTCAGTGTGCCTGTCACTGGCGGCACATGAAAGTGACCTGTACGGGAGCACTGACATCAGTCGCCGGCCTCTGATAGGCCAGCGGCCATTTTAACTTGACCGCGCCGGATCTGACAGGAGAGGATGCCGGGAGGTAAGAAGAATATTTTCTTCTTCTTCTGTGGATGTGGCATGATGTGGGGCCAGGACCAGGGACATGGGGGACAGGGACACGGGGAACATGGGACCAAGGACATGAGGCCAGTGACATGGGGGCCACGGACCAGAGACATGGGGGACAGAGAAATGGGGGCCAGGGACATGAGGGGCAAGGGACCAGGGACATGGGACCAGAAACATGGGGGTGAGGGATATGGGGACCTGGGACATGATGGGCTAGGGACATGAGGTGCTAGGGACATGAGGAGCTTGGGACATGGGGACCTGGGACATGGGGAATGGCAACCATATAACAATAAAAAACGGAGGCAGCACACCACTTGAGCCGAAACGTCACCACTTTAGGCTATTAAATAACCCTCATTTTTCACTTTAACTGGTGTGCTGCCTCCTTTTTTTATTGTGATATTAATTAGGAAAAGATTCTTTATTTCCATTAGTGATTAAATACTTGGAACAAGATGCACTTACAGGGGATCTCCAGAGAAAACAAATCATCACCTCTCCACAGGATAAGTGATGACATATTGATTGATGTGGGTCTGACTGCTGGGACTCCCACCGATCTGCAGAATGTGGAGCTTTTATCCCCAATATACTGAAGTGGAATGTGTGACCATTGATCCATTCA
The DNA here is from genome assembly GCA_033576555.1 of Oophaga sylvatica. Taxonomy (NCBI): domain Eukaryota; kingdom Metazoa; phylum Chordata; class Amphibia; order Anura; family Dendrobatidae; genus Oophaga; species Oophaga sylvatica. The sequence continues at coordinate 163,777,618 of JARQOD010000007.1, read as the reverse complement.
TTCCTTACGTGGCTGTGAGCACCACTCTTGTTGTTTTCTGGAAGCCCCAAAGAGAATGAATGGAGCTGCGTTCAGACATCGCACTTGTCACTGCATTTTAAAATGGAGATAAAAGTGTTCTATCAGGGATAAAACTTCCTATCTCTTCTGATTGGTGCGATTTCCAATGGTGGGACCCAAATGATCATTTAGTTATCACCTATAATGTGTAGCCCATGGATCGGTGTGTTTTAACCATGGAACCCCTTTAATACAAACTACCGTAATTGTACATCCCAGTTATAGTATGTGAACAGTGGATGTGCAGGAGCCGCCTGTGTTTTACAGTAGATGCTTCACTATAACAGGGATAATGGTTAACAGGTATTTGCATATAGCTGTAGGGTGGGCCCCTAGAGTCTATTCCTACTGTGGACCTTAGACACCCTAGTCTGACATTGGTGTAGGTGACAGGATATTGCGTACTTCCCTACCTCTTAAGGTTACTGTCAGGTTCCTTCCCAAAAGTCTATGTTTCCACTACTGCGTCAGCATCTTCTGTCACTATATGTGATCTTGTCTGAACAGGATTCAGTATGACCAGCTTATGACGCTGGTATTGTTGACTCTCTGGTGGTCCTAAATATCCACCTTTGCTCTTTATAGAATGCTCCCACCCTTACCAGCCAAACAAATTTATCCACATTAAAGACAGACGTATAGGTTTGGATAATATTGGACACAGCGGCTTTTATTATAAACATTAAAAACATTTATAGACCATTTGAAAAGAATGATAAGGTCCTTGAAGCTACAAGATCTGGTGACCCCAAAACAACCATAAGAAAAACTATAATTACTCCCAGCCACAACTCACAGGTTCAGGTGCTCCAAAAAGCCAAAAGGTTCATTAAGGGATAACCATTAACTAGGTACTCTTTTGTCATAAGCCCCACCAATCACCAGACAACCAACTTATAACAGAGTGATTCATATCCTTATAAATCCCCCATACCAATTTAAAATCAACTTCAAAGACCCCGAGACAATTCACTACGAGAGTATTTGACCCCTCAAATGCTCGAGACCCCCCTTACCATCAGGTATATTGCTCACTCGATGCCTTCTTCTAAGCCCAAAGACCATAAATCATTACCTATGGTTTTTAGTTGCACCTGGTCTGCTAACCAAAACATGTCGTCAAAACATTCTAAATCAGAATGTCGCACAGCCATACCCCTTTTGTGAGAAACAAAATTTGAAATTGCCCTGTTCACCTTTATTCAAGCCTTATTTAACTTCCGCCACCTCATCCTGGAACTATCTAGCACCAAACTGTAATGATTCCAGAAAAAGATGTCCAAAGCCGTATAAAAAATCATGCATCATGTCTCTGACAAACTTCCGGCAAGGGCAAAGCCCCAAATCATTACCCACCATGTACAAAACCAGATTATATGGAGGGCGATTCAACAAAAAAAAACAATGAAATTCTTTTAAAACCTCGTTCCGCCCCATCTCTCTGAAACCTTAGCATCTGATACTCGCCTTCTCTCTCAGAAACAGAGCTGCCTCCCGTCTCTTCTCACGCCTGCCCGGGCAGCGTTCCAATAGATCTATGAGGGCACCGCTCCAGCGGAGATGATATCGCCGACACCCTCACTCCACCACCAACGATTCTTGACACCTGTTTATCCAGCCAGCCCAGAGGGTGAACACTGGCCGCCATCCTCAGGGTGTCCAGAAGCTGATCAACGGATGCTACACAAAGGTGAGGTGACAGAGTGACATGCTCTGTGACCCAGGGAACGGAAAAGTGGAAAACTCATCCCCTAACCCCCTTTATAAATGTACGTTCACCAAAATCCTCCAAAATTAACTCTTGCCCCATCTCCTCCAAACTCTTGTCATGCCGACCTCCACCCATTGTTCAGACCCAGGGCTCTGGCATCTCCTGGCCGGGTGGAACCACGTCACACAGGTATCTCTCCAGTCTGAGGTTTGCTGACCACAATTTTTACAAGTTCATCAGTCTAGTCTGGGATTCTGGTAATAGGGAGGTGAACCTATAGCAGTCATTGTCTTAGCTTTTGGTGCATCAAAACATTCATAATACCCCTTACATTACGTTGTGGTCTCCTTACATGTGTACTGCTACACATCCTCAGCCACATGACACCATTTATTCACCTCTTTTAAATTTGTCCTTTATCCAAAACTACTTCTTTTCCTTGAAACTGTACCATTTTTGCACATCCAAACAACCGCACTCTGGCATGTTTGCCTTTTTACCTTTTCACTGCTTCCTTTCCTTCTTTGTCTTTTACTATCATCATTTTCCCTATTACAATACACAATGTAAATTCCCTATTTTTACATTTTTGGTGGTGGGAGGAAGCCAGAATACCTGGAGGAAACCCAGGGAGAACATACAAAGTCATACACAGTTTCTCTTCTCACGGATACATACTGTAGCTAGATAACCCATCGTTATATAGGAAAGTTGCTTACAGTACATTGGATTAATCAAAATTAGCTCTGACCAGTAACAGAACTTGAGCACTTTTTATGTGCAATTGCTTTTTTTTTCTTTTAGATAGAATTATTCTGACAGATCTCTTTAATGACTATCCATTTTAGCACGTACCAGTAGTTCAGCCTTTTAACTTCTACAACTTTCTAATACAAATGTGGTTATAAAACATTTACTTTATAATTTCATAACAGTTCATAATTACACCTGTCATGCATTCACACAGCAAAAAATATGTGTAGATGCTAAATAATGCTATTCATTAAAAGGGAATCTGTCACAAGGTTTTATACCCTCTGAGAGCTTCATGATGTAGGGATAGAGATACTGATTCCACCGATGTATCACTTACTGGTCTGCATGCTTGTTTTATCTGGTGCAGATCTATCAGTTCTCTCAGTGCTAAGCTCTATATAACCCTGCCCAAACCAGTGACTGGCAGTTTTCTGTGTGCACTATGCATAGGCAGAAAGCTGCAAATCAGCGGTGGGGGCAAAGTTATATGGAGAAGGACTACATGGCAAGAGACAAATAACACTAGGCAACAAAATTTCAAAAGTTGTCTGGTTCAGAAATCAAATTAGCCATTTCTTAATGATTTTGATGTGCTGAATTCCAATATGACAAAGAAAACTGTTATTTGGCTCTAGTTTCCATGAAATCGAAAAGTTTGCGTTTTACTGTTACGTAAATTAATAAATAATTATAACATGTAGTTATTACTTCTACAAATGTAAAACTGCACATGTATTATCAAACAAATTTTATTAGATGTATTCAGAGGAAGCTCAAGTGTATTTAAATCTACTATATAATTAATTAATTCACATGTCTAAGGACTTTGAACAATTTTAATTTTAACTATTAACCCCGTACTGCCAGTTGACGGAATAGTACGTCAGCTGGCAGTATCCCACGCTTTGATGAGGACTCCAGCGGTGAGCCCACCTCAAAGCCGGGACATGTCAGCTGTTTTGAACACACATCAAAAAAACTGACCGGCACATCCAAACATAGATCCAATGTGAACAGGTGCTAAAACCTAGAGTCACCAACTCATACATATTTAAGAAAAAAAGGTAGCACACTGTAGCGCTATAGCTTGCGGACGCAAAATATGAAAAATGAATTGCATCACTGCCTTAGAAATATGAAAAATTGAGAAGTCTTAGCGCATAAAAAGGCCAATTTATGTGTACCTGGGAGCCACGTTAAGGCTCTTCTCGTATACCAGGTCCTAACTATGCCAACCTCACTTAGAAAAGTCTGTCTGTATGGGAACATATGAATCCTCTCTTCAAACTAAAATCTACATCTCTGTGGAGGTTGGCATAGTTAGGACCTGGGATACAAGAAGAGCCTTAACGTGGCTCCCAGGTACACATAAATTGGCCTTTTTATGTACTAAGACTTCTCAATTTTTCATATTTCTAAGGCAGTGATGCAATTCATTTTTCATATTTTCATATTTTGTGTCCGCAAGCTATAGCGCTACAGTGTGCTACCTTTTTTTCTTAAAGCTGTTTTGAACAGCTGACATGAGCCCGCAATAGGCGCGAGCAGGATCGTGACCCGCCCGCACCTATTAACTAGTTACATGCCGCTGTCAAACATTGACAGCAGCATATAACAAGAGCTTCTGGCCGTGCGGCCGGATATGCACATACGGCTGACCCCCCATCGGGGGTCATCAATGTATCGGCATAACAACCAGAGGTCTCCTTGAGACCTCTATGGTTGTTGATGCCAGATTGCAATGAGCACCACCCTGTGGTCAGCGCTCATAGCAATGCTGTCATTCTGCTACATAGAGGTGATCTGAGCATCACCTCTATGTAGTAGAGGCGATGGAGTTATGGCAGCTTCTAGCAGCTTCTAAAAAAATAAGAAAACATAAAAGTTCAAATTCCCCCTTTCAAAATAAAACAATAAAAAAAATCAAACATACACATATTTGGCATCGCCGTGTTCAGAATCGCCTGATCTATCAATAAAAAAAGAATTAACCTGATCGCTAAACAGCGTAGCGAGAAAAAAATCAAAATGCCAGAATTACGTTTTTTTGGTCGCCGCGACATTGAATTAAAATGCAATAACGGGCGATCAAAAGAATTTATCTGCACAAAAGTGGTGTCATTAAAAGTGTCAGCTCGGCGTGCAAAAAATAAGCCATCACATAACCCGAGATCACGAAAAGTGGAGACGCTACGGGTCTCGGAAAATGAAGCAAGTTGTTTTTTTTTAGCAAACTTTGGATTTTTTGTTCAACACTTACATAAAAAAAACCTAGACATGTTTGGTGTCTATGAACTCGTAATGACCTGGAGAATCATAATGGCAGGTCAGTATTAGCATTTAGTGAATCTAGCAAAAAAGACAAACAAAAAAACAAGTGTGGATTACACCTTTTTTGCAATTTCACCACAGTTGGAATTTTTTTCCCGTTTTTGAGTACACAACATGGTAAAACCAATGGTGTCGTTCAAGAGTACAACTCGTCCCGCAAAAAATAAGCCCTCACATGGCCATATTGACGGAAAGATAATAAAGGTATGACTCTGGAAAGAAGGGGAGCGAAAAACGAAAATGCAAAACCAAAAAAAGCTCCGGTCATTAAGGGGTTAATATACGTTATTGCACAGTACAAAATATGTCCGTAGTCACTAGATACTCTGCTCCTTTTTACTTGTTTACGAAGTTCTTCATGAGACCCAACTTGATATGCAATGGAGGTAGCAGAATTTTCTGTGCTTTGACAAGTGCTGGATGTATAGTATAGTCCACTTATTTTTCTTAGAAATTCCTTTCCCAATTGGAGGCACCATGAAGAAGTAACAATTGGTAGTATGGTCAGTTGACTCTCTCCATACCATTGGCACTGAAAAAGGCATTGATTGTTTTTTTCCCATTCAACCACTGTGTGAGGTGTGATGAACATCGATTACAGCATGTATGTGGAGCCCAACTCATGTCCTGATCTCCTATTTTGTAGTCAATATACAGGTTGTAGGCTTTCCTAACCATATGAGTCAAGTTTCGCTTTTGTGACTCAAAAGTCCCCTCACCACAGATATAGCAGAAATTATCTGCTTTATTAATGCAAGTCTGTGTCACAAAAACTAGAGTCAATTTCAAAATTTAAGCATCATTTTCATTTTCAGCACCCCAAAATTAGTTAGGTTGAACTGTTTTCATGTCTGAACCAATTTTGCTGTTGACTAGTGCAATCTACTAGTGATAATCTACTGCTGATAAAACACTGATTTTATTGAAACAACACTAAGCAGCCCAGCAAGTGACACATCGCTGGAATCATGGAATCATTGTCTATGCACCTACAATATGGCTCTTAGATTAAATAGCAGAAATCTGCTTACAGATTCCCTTTAAACCTGTCTGATTTATGCTTACCCCTACAATAGCCCTGTGACGAACACGCACAATTGTTCACATATGATGTTCAACATTTCTAGAGTTACAATATTTGGTTTTAAAGCAATGTTACACCTAGAAAATGAATATATTTGCCAATATCTTAGAAGTCTCCTGTACTGCTAACAGATCATAACTTATTATAACTAGAGAAAATGTTAATATGTTGAATTAATGTGCATTACATCTCCTTATTTTAACTACATCACATGGTGAAAAGCAATAATTAATGATCACCTCTCATGCTAAGTGACATAATTTGCTCTTTTGCATTTGTATAAAATGCATGCACTCTACAATAAGGTGCACCGTGTCTGCCAGGCTACTATTAGGCAGACAAGGTCACTCATTTGGGTCTATGGCTTTAATATTATATGTATGTTCTATAATGACTCATAATAAGTGAACATTGCAGGGTGGTAATTATCTGTACAGTTTTCCTTAGTTGTCATGGATAATGGATCTGTAAAGTATCTGACCATTGCTCTCATGTGTACAGTAGACATTTGACATATTTCATTGAGCTTTTCATTTTTTTTTAATTATACACATAAAATTCTTTTTGGTCAATTCACTGTGGAACACAATTTTTGTTGAGTCTGACACTTGTTTTTGACTAACTTATTGCTTCTGAATCCAAAAGTGTCAATGTCAAAAATTAGGTGCTTAAAACAGTCTTCTTCAGCTGGCAAAACTTCAGCAAATTGCTTCTTGAGATCCAGTTTCATGTGCATAGGTGGGAATATATACTTGTCTTGATACTGTCGCTGGATTTTCTGGGACAATTGGCTCCTTCCCTATCCCTCAAGCTAGAAAGACTCTAGGCTATCCCTGTATCCAAGATTACCCCTGAAGGTGGAGATGCTGGGGTCTTGCACCTTTCTATGTTCCTACATCAATGCAAGTTTCATCCCCATCCAGAGAGGTATAGTACAGAAGTGTGTGACACCCGCTAGGGCCGTGTGGTACTCGGACTGGGTCGAACAACTCTTAAAGGGATGGTCATGGCTGCAGTGACCCGGTCCATGGCCCTGGGCATGCAATGGAAATGGTGAGGAGTAGTTTAAGGGAAAGCTGACGCTGCAGTTCAGATCCTCTGGGACCGATGGCAGTGCAGCAAGGGTGTTTTCATTCCCCACGGGTAGTACGGGGCCCCAGGGCAGATATGGCAGGCTGTGAGGAAAAGAGGATGTTAGGGTGCAGGACTGAGGATTTGAGGAAGGTCGCTCCTGTCTGGCGGCTCTGGCTCCCACGTGCTGCTGTGTCATCGAGTATCAGTTGGGGCCAGGGGACCTGCAGTCCCCTGCCCTCTGGATTCTGCTGCAGGGGCTTTAGTGCCCACACAGCCTCGGGCTCCGGTGCCTGGTCACTGGTGCTCAGGCCTGGGTGAGCTCAGCTACAGCTCTGCTCCCAGGTCCTGTCCACATGTCCTCTCTCAACCTCGCTCAGACTCTAACTAACTAACTAACCCCAGAACTTACAAGGTAGCTCTCCTGAAACCAGGTGACAGAGCTCCCGCTTCTGGTCCAGAGTTATTAATAATAATAATAACCTAAGTGTTGTGTGCTGGATCTACCTGGTAAGGGGCATGACATTGCTCCCCCCTGGAGGGAGGCAATGCCATTATGGCAACCGAACTCCGGAGATGCCACAAGTGTATAGGATAACACAAACCTGACAGACAGTGAAAATAGGCAGGGATAAAATAAACTACAATCATACAAATACAATTACCAAAAAAACAAGTGGAAATCAAGGGAACAGTAGGAGGGGTAAACCAAATGGGAGAAGATTAGGATAAACACACAATGCCAAGTGCATGCAGATATCTCCTGTAAACAAAACCAACTGACTGCCACTAATTCAGAACTCTCCTTCACCACCAAACCAGGATGTTGTAATTATCATCAGCAATTCCCAAGTGCAAGAGGTAAGTATATACACCTGAGAGCAGTGGCCAAGACAGAACAGCTGAGACAATTCAGGACGGACAGCTTTAAGAGATAGACAGAATTAATTTAACCCTTGCAATAACAGAGCAAGGAAAACCTGCACAGGTAATAGGAAGGTGAGGCAGATCTAATATATGCAAATGCCACGATTTTCTGGCCTCTCTCTGTTGTGGTATCCCCATGACAATAATGTCCTTTCTGTCAATAAGTGGCTCATGTAAAATGTTTGGATCACTAGGTTTGAAGTCAGATGTTGGAGGCCAATTCTTCTTCACCCATTGCTTCTCGCAAGCTGTGCTGTTCCATATATACAGAAAACAAGAATACTTGATATATCCTCATTGCTGGCCAAGAAGTCACCTATGCACATGAAACTGGATCTCATGAAGCAATTTGCTGAAGTTTTGCCAGCTGAAGAAGACTGTTTTAAGCACCTAATTTTTGACATTGACACTTGACACTTTTGGATTCAGAAGCAATAAGTTAGTCAAAAACAAGTGTCAGATATGACTCAACAAAAATAATAATTTAAGGTCAACACAGATGATCCAATTGTGTTTGTAATATTGCAACAACTCAAAGACTCTCTTTATGTTTACATATTCTTCACAAAGAGAAACTGAATAGCCAATTGGAACTTCACCAAATAAATTGCCATTGTGGAAAAGGACACAGTCTAACCTCCTCTTTGAGCTACTGATGAACAGTCTCCATTCATTGAATTAAAGACTGGAATTCCCAATTCCTCAATAAAACCATGTATGTTATGGCAATACACAAAGCTGCTGTCACTTGTAAAGTATTGCAGAAATGCACTTTCTCTGAATCAAAAAAGGATACCTTTCCTCCTTTTTCAAACAAGTTTTTCTCATGTAGTTTTGATGCTAGGACTTCTGAAGCCTATTTTGATAGTCTCAAATCTTGTGCCAAATCGTTCAACTCATGTTGGTAAAATCCCTTAAGATCTGAGACGTCTTCAGTTTCAAAATCTTCATCATTGCTGTCACTTTGTTCTTCAGCATAATGCTGTTCTTAAAAAGAGGACAGTTCAAGGAAAACTCTCTGGGATTTCAGCTGAATGAGGCACTGGACGTATAGCTGAAGGTAGACTAGGATACTCTATTTTATATTCATTTTTCTTGTTATTTCCTGAAGTTTTCACTTTACAAAAGTATATTATGTTTTAGGTATACTAAATGGCATCTTATCACGTGTTCCCTTCATTCACATGCGTAAACCCCTGACACACTGCACACCTTATGAGGGGCCACCAAACGGCCATCTTGATCATCAAGTTTTACTTTGAAATATGCAAAATTGGCTTGCTTAAAAATTGTGCTGAGGTTCGTCCTTTGACTGGGAATGGTGAAACTGCCATAGATATAACAAAAGACGTCAGGGCTGTTTAGGCACATATGAAGAGAAATAGGAGAGACAGACATGATCTGAAATAAAGGAAATATGTGTATCAATAACTTCTGCTAACCCCTTGCATACAGACTGTTGGAATATGTTTCATTATATTGTGCAGCAAACAACCTCTTGCCACACTGTCTCACGTGTAACAGAATAGCCTACAGTCAAATGACCTGTTGCCAGTTGCCAAGTTTGTCCTCCAACCCACCCATTTGAGGGCAGGTCAGTTAGCTCTTGGCCAAAAGGAGAGCACTAGTGCTATCTTCGATCTAGCCTATTCACATTAAAATAAACTGTAGAGAATAAAACTGACACGAGGAAGAAAACTAACCCCAGTTTTGAAACCAGCATGCCTATTTAGTCTAACGTAGCAGAAAAATTAAATTCAACAAATATGATGTTCAAAATTCATCCCAGTGTTACATATTCTGTGTCTGATTCCTAATGATATGATGTGGCATGTATTCATATATGAAATGAGGTCTGGTGCCTGCACCTGACTTTCATCCCAAATGATTTGGATCATGTCATGAGGCCTCATGCCTACAACACAGTATGAGCAGAGAAGATTTATATTATGAAATGTCAGATGGTGCCTGCACCAGAGCATTAGGAGAAAATGATTTTGATTATGAAATGATGCTCTGGTGCCTGCACCTCAATATTAACCCAAATGATTTTGGTTCAAAACGGTGACCTCCTAAGTCCTGACTGCAAGATATTATTAGCCCTAACGATTTAGATTAGTAAATGTGACTTTCTGAGTCCTGACTGCAACACTGTACTAGCCCAAACAATATGGATTAGGAAATGTGGACTACTGCCTGCACAACACTATTAAAGATAGGAAAAACGTGGATATTACCCATGCTGCTGTAACAATAATGATCCAGGCGTGTAGATGATAAAGGATGGTATTTTATTCTCGGAGAGAATAAAATACCATCCTTTATCGTCAACACGCCTGGATCGTTATTGTTACAGCAGCGCGGGTAATATCCACGTTTTTCCTGTCTTTGATACTATGAATCAGTCCTTGACTTGACCTGTGGATCTGCGGTGGTTGTCGACTCTGATGAGTCCTGTATGCCTTAATATTGTGAAATATCACGTGAGTGCAAACTAAATATTAATTTGAAATCACCATCTGATAAGACCCTATTGGCGCTTTCTCTCCTATTGTGGTTTTGTGCACAACACTATTAGTACAAACTATTTAGATGCTGGAAAGTCGATTTTACACAGGACAGGATCCTAACTATATGGCAACTTGCAGAAGAGACCTCTCTGCTCTGATACACTGAGAAAATGGCACCAGCAAAACAACATGTCCGCTTTTTATGTGGAGAGGGACATGTGACTTTGGCAGCCATAGAATCATAGAATCATAGAATCGTAGAGTTGGAAGGGACCTCCAGGGCCATCTGGTCCAACCCCCTGCTCAAAGCAGGATTCACTAAATCATCCCAGACAGATGTCTGTCCAGCCTCTGTTTGAAGACTTCTATTGAAGGAGAACTCACCACCTCTCGTGGCAGTCTGTTCCACTCATTGATCACCCTAACTGTCAAAAAGTTTTTTCTAATATCTAATCTGTGTCTCCTCCCATTCAGTTTCATCCCATTGCTTCTAGTCTTTCCTTGTACAAATGAGAATAAAGATGATCCTTCTACAATGTGACAGCCCTTGAGATATTTGTAGACAGCTAATGTCTCCTCTCAGTCTTCTCATTTGCAAGCTAAACATTCCCAAATCCTGCAACTGTTCCTCATAAGACATGGTTTGATGACTGGTCACCATTCTGGTCGCTCTTTTCTGAACTTGCTCCAGTTTATTGATGTCTTTTTTAAAATGTGGCGCCCAAAACTTGACACAGTATTCCAGATGAGGTCTGACCAAAGAGGAGTAGAGGGCAATAATGACTTCACGTGATCTAGACTGTATGCTTCTGTTAATACATCCTAGAATTGCATTTGCCTTATTTGCTGCTGCATCACACTGTTGACTCATATTCAGTCTGTGATCTATTAGTATACCCAAGTCTTTTTCACGTGTGCTGTTGCTTAGCCCTATTCCTGCCATTCTGTATATGCTTTATTCATTTTTATTGCCCAGGTGTAGTACTTCGCATTTTTCCCTTTTAAAAACAATTCTGTTAGTTACTGCCCACTGCTCTAGTTTATTTATATCTTTTTGAATCCTCTCTCTCTCTTCTCTAGTATTAGCTACCCCTCCTAGCTTTGAGTCATCAGCAAATTTGATCAGTTTACCCTCAATTACTTCATCTAAATCATTGATAAAGATGTTGAACAATAAAGGGCCCAGGACAGAGCCCTGTGGTACCCCACTTGAGACATTCTTCCAACTGGATGTGCAGCCATTTACGACCACTCTTTGGGTCCGATCACTAAGCCAGTTATGAATCCACCTAACAGTTGCCTTGTCCGTTCCATACTTAGTGATTTTTTCAATAAGGATTGTGTGAGATACTTTGTCAAATACTTTGCGGAAGTCAAGATATACTATATCTACAGCATTTCCCTGATCCACCCAGTCAGTGATTCTGTCATAGAAGGAAATTAAGTTAGTCTGACATGACTTATTAGTTACAAACCCATCCTGACTTTGTTTAATTACTTCATTCTTATCCAGGTACTTACATACATGTTGTTTAATAATTTGTTCAAAGATCTTTCTTGGTATAGAAGTCAGACTCACCGGCCTATAGTTGCCTGGATCTACCTTCTTCCCCTTTTTGAAGATAGGAACAACATTTGCTCTTCTCCAGTCTTCTGTGACTTCTCCTGTTCTCCAAGAATTTTCAAAGATTATGGAGAGTGGTTCACAAATTTCTTCTGCTGTCTCCTTCAGTACTCTGGGGTGTAATTCATCTGGACCAGGAGACTTAAATTCATTTAGGTTAGCTAAGTGTTTCCCCACTATCTTTCTGTTTATAGATATCTTGGATTCTTCTGTTCCCTTAATAGGACAAAGAAGAACAGTTGATGTTACATTTCCTTTCTGAGAGAAAACAGATGCAAAATAGGAATTTAAAAGTTCGGCCTTCTCAACATCATGTCTTACCATTTCATCATTTTCATCCTGTAAAAATCCTATAGCATCTTTGACTTTTCTTTTACTTTTGACATATCCCCAAAATCCTTTTTTATTGCTTTTGACGTCTCTTGCAAGCCTCAATTCATTGTCAGCTTTAGATAATCTGATTTATGCCCTGCAGGTTCTGCAGACAGCATTATATTCTTCTTTAGATATGCCTCCTTCTTTCCATTTGATAAACATTTCTTTCTTCCTTTTTAGCATGTGCTTAAGTTCTGTGTTCATCCACCCTGGTTTCCTTAAATGCTTCCTATTCTTCCCTCTTTTTGGATTTGTTAATGATTGAGCTTTGAGAATTTCATTTTTCAAGATTTCCCATCCTTCCTGGACATTTTTGTCCTTAAGGATATCCAGCCATTGGATCCCTCCAATTCTCTTTCTGAATCCCTTGAAATCTGCCTTTCTGAAATCTAACCTTGACATCTGAGTCTTCACTGGTCTTCCTCCTCTAGTTATCCAAAATTCTAAAATAGCATGGTTGCTACTCTAGGCCAGCCACTTTACTCTCCACATTCTCCTTGGTTTAAGGGATTAGACCATGGTGCAGATCCCTTGTTTTCTCCACTTGGAAGATATAAGTTGTCGCAAGAGAGGATAAAATTCGGACTGGTTAGATGTTGCCTGAGGAGATTCAATAAATGTTGGATAGTTAAAAGTCCATGACACTATGTATTTTGGAGAACTTGCCATTGATGCAAAGAGTTCATCCTTACTTAGCTGACAGGGGCTGTAGAAAGCAAAATGGTGTCCTTCATTGTTCGCTCCTTGTTTACCAGTTCCACAAATCCAGTCTTGAAGTTCAATCTCTGTGTAGATAGCTTCTAACTACAATGCAATCTCCTCGTTATCAGTCTGTTCTTGCAAAAAGTTGTATCCTTCTAGCTTGTATCCAATCATGTGTATGCCCACCAAGTTCAGTGATTCAATGACATATATTCTTTCCTAGGTTAGTAGTTCCAATTACCTTGTTGTGCATGCTTTCATTCGTATAGAAACATTAGTTTGTGATTGGGTTTTCTTTCTCCAATATTTTATTTAGATTTTTGTCTTGTTCCCATTAATTGCAAATTCTCAATAGTATTTGTCAGGTGTATGGCTTTTTCGGCCTTTGTTCCCTTCCACATTTTCTAGTTAAGTTCTCTGATAGTGTAAAGGCACTTCCAAAATACTGTTTCCAGTTTCGAAGGTCACCATCTTGCAAGAGTCCATTTAGTAATTACTCGTGAAACAGAAATCCAAATCCTTGCTGAGCACATCGATTAGCCAGTTGTTCACTGCAGAATTTATTCCACTCCTTATCCATGGCATCCATGGAGGATGGAAGAGAAGACCGCTGGCTCCAGTTTTTCACTTCTACCTAAATTTTCAAAGTTACTGCAGATGGTATCAAGGTCGTTTTGCTGTGTCATTTCTCCACATGTATAGCAGAATGGGTAGTCATCTGTAGTCAAGAAGTCTGATACGCAGTACAATCTTTAATTTTGCACTGGAAGACGGCACATTTACTCTTGAGGTATATCGGTCTGCAGATAGCGCTCTGTTCCATCTCAACAGGGAATCCCCATGACCACCACTCTCGTTTCTTCTTCACAAACATTTTTCTTTCTCATCAGGAGACTCTGAGGCGTACAAGTTGTGGGTTTGTGGCAAGTCTTACCTGATGTATTTGCTAATAGTTCTCTGCGCAGAGCGGGTACTGTTCCTGAGCAGTAGAGCTGACGCCGTCTCTGCTTCTCTTCAAATGTTCCATTCCTCTGTTTCTTCAGGTGCATTCGAATTTCTTGGTTTTTCTGTAATATGAATAATAATTCTGCTCTGTCTAATGATCTTCACTTCTTAATGATCTTCAATGTAGAAACTCTTCAAGATTTTGCAACTTTTCCATAAGGAACAAGCTTACATTGCGATGTGATTTGCTTTTCATGGAAGTCTGTGAACATGAGCAAGAATGCATCCAATGGCTCTGTCCTCTTCCATATTTTATGTATCGATTTCAAACGTGAAAATGGCCAAAATGATATGCAATCCCGATTCTCCTTCAGCTGCACGCCAAACCAGTGATCTAGAGCTGCGGAGACTCTTCACTTACCTAGAAGCACTGGGAATATGCAAATGATCTCTCAGGACTCTTCCTGGTTTACAATTTCCTCCTTTCACCCGACGGTTACAAAACAGTGATCTTAGAGCTCGCGGAGCCTCATACAGAAGCCCTTGGTCTGGAATGTGGTGTTTCTGACCACTATTAGACAAAGTCCTAAAAACGTTATGGAATGTGTCATTACCACTGACAGTATCTGCGACTTGAGGAAAAGCTCGGGAATCCGAATTTTGCAACATGTGGCCAATTTGAGACATTCGAACATTTGCTCATCTCTACCAGTATACAGTGCATTGCTTAATTGGTGCCTCCACATTGAGTATTCTGCAAACCTTAGATAAATGTCTCCATGAGGAAAAAAAATATTTAGAATTGAATCCTCAGTGGTTGAATTGTATGGCTAATGAAAAGATGTAACAAATTAAAGCTTTCGAGACTACCAGTCTCTCATCAGGCTAGACTAGTATTCGAAGCTGCAATTTGTTACCATCTTTTCAGTTAGCCATTAAAAGGTATCAACCACTGAGGTCTCTCAATTCTAAATATTTTTCTATCTACTGGCTAACACGGTACAAAGATACACATCTTTACTATTCCATGAGAGAGGCACTATATCGTCTGTCGAGAAATATGTTCACAATATGAGATGCAGGAAATGAATTGTCCCCATTTCTTGTTTGTTTCCTTTATTAATTGTATATCCATGGCTGGTTTCATAATGTAATAACTTGAGCACAAATAGAAAAGAAACAAATAAAATTTATTTGATGTATTTAGTAATATGCATTTACCAAGATTTATCGACTGTTGAGATTTTTTAATAGGCAACAAAGCTCGGAGATAACATACTGTGTATATTATTTAGGAGACTGAGGTTCTGAAGGTTTCATTTTACTGAACAACGGTGCTTGCTTCTGCAGTCTATCGCCACTAAGAACAATCTGCTTATATTTAGCTTTTACAGCATTAATTCTGAAGCCAAAACAAACAAAAAACTTGGGCTGCACTCAGTATACACTGGCCACAGGATATATCATAGGTTTCACGGTATGCCATGCTGTATATAGGCCTGTGTTAGCACATGGACAATTTATACGTGGACTTTAAAATGTATGCCCATTAGTGATGAGCGAGTATACTCGTTACTCAGGTTTTCCCGAGCACACTTGGGTGATCTCCGAGTATTTGGAAGTGCTCGGAGATTTAGTTTCTGTTGCTGTAGCCGCATGATTTGCGGCTTTTTGACAGCCTGAATACATGTGGGAATTCCCTAACAATTCAGGCTCTCAAGTAGCCTCAAATCATGGAGCTGCGGCAACAGAAACGAAATCTCCGAGCACTTCCAAAGACTCGGAGATCACCCGAGCGTGCTCGGGAAAACATGAGCAACAAGTATACGCGCTCATCACTAATGCCCATCTAATGAACATTATTCTAAAAGAGGTTACAATAGGTAAAAAGTAATGAAAGAAAGGACATTCACCCTTAGGGCTCATAGACACTACTGTATTTCCAATCCGAATGCTGTCCCTGGAAAAAAGGACCAATGTTATTAAATGGGGCTGTGCAGATGAATGATTTTTTTCACAGACTGAATCTGTGTGTGAAAAAAATCATAGCCCACACTAGTTTCTTCTGTAAATCATATGTGATTTGCACATTCGTGTATATGGATGTGCAAAAAAAATAGGATGCCATATTGAGCCACAGTGTAGCATCAATTTTTATGGATACATTTCAATTCTGTAATATAGGAAACTATAAATGATAGCTGCTGGAGTAAAAATAGGCATTGTATACAGAATGCACAGGGATGACAAAAAAATTGTTCAATTTTTCTGATTGAAACTCTGACTGATTTTTTTAATATGCTCATGTGAACCTACCCTTACCAATCCCTGTAGCTTCTAAATCTTACCTGATCCCTACCACTCTCTTCTTCCAAGTCCCATCTTGACACACAAATTGCTCGCTCAGCCACTCATTACCTTAAGCGGGTCACTAAAAAAGCTGCTGTTGATACCTTTTAATGGCTAACTGAAAAGATAGTAACAAATTGCAAGCTTTCGAGACTACTCAGGTCTCTTCATCAGGCAAAGACTAATACAAAATCTGAAGAATCACATATGTATACACAACACAGCACAGAAACAATGCAATAGGTAAGACAAGTGACGGGAAGCAAAACTTGAAGCAGACCCCACACTGCTGAATATTTTTCTATCTACTGGCTAACACGGTACAAAGACATACATCTTTCCTGTTCAGTTAAATAATTTTTTGCCTAGCAGCATTAGATCAGCGTATGATTTTTGGAGGGGCGGTTCATGCTCTTTTTTTTTTGGTGTAATTCATGGACATCCATGGTTTGATCATCTACATGGTGTGTGTAGATTGGATGGGATCTGGTGAGAATTTCATGTCAATAGCATATTTAGAAATACATTTATTTAGAAAATTGGTGACATTTTCAAAACTTATTTCCTACCTATTCATACATCAAGTGCTGAATTTGTGAAGTAACTATAACTACATAAAATCTTTAAAAAGACTGCAATAAAATAGTCAATGTGTGAATTATATTAGAAGCATTTGAGTCGCACAATACCAGGGTTATGGGGTACTCGGCACCGAGCCCGTTGAAGTCTATGGGGAATGTCACAAGTAGCACAGCTCGGTCCGTTGCCCTGGGCGCTCATACAAAGGGGGATATTTACAGGGGATTGTAGTAATAGTTCGTGACGCCACCTGTGGTTTCTGATCAGGGTGACCAGCGCTGCAGGGTGAATCCTCAGAGGGGTTATTACTGGGCAGCAAGATGTTAAGTCTTCCACAGGTAAGACTAGTCCCTCTAGGTATATGGCGGAGCAGGGTGCAGGTAATAAGGCAGTCACACACAAATCAGTCTCTTTCCATACCTTTACTGGTGAAGGTTGCAGGTATGTCCCGGGAAGCTGCTCAGGGTGGAGGATGCACATCCAGTAGTCACTGAGTAGGTTTGAGGCCTCCTTACTTCCAATGTGTGTGTGAGTCCTAACTTGCATGAAGCGAAGTTTAACTCCAAATAGAACAGCTACGCCCGGCCGACATTGTGGTGGAGCCTTCTTGTGGACAGAACTAAGTCTATATCTGCAGTGCACTGCCAGACTCCTGTTCTCCTGACCCCGGTTACGTATCAGCACCGAAGGGCTACCCTCTGCGACCTGAAGTCCAGCAGGGATTCCGGTGTTTCTCACTAGCCGTGAAGGAACTAGCAAACTTCGGACCCGGCGTCTGGTTGGGCAGTGTGGAGGTCAGCTATCGTTGCTATATCACCTCAGACACTCTTTCGTCTTCTTTACCACTTGCCTGTCGCCCTACTCACACCCTTAACATAAGCACATGTAGCAGTAGGCGTAGTCGTCAGCTTCCTTCCTTCCACAGCTCACTGACTGCTTCTCAGTTGGCTCGTTGTTATAAGAACTGTAGTCCCCTTCCTTCTTTTCCTTCATAGACTCTGTCCAGAGCAGCTCTCAGGATCTTCCGTCAGACTGAATACACGCTCGCTCCGAGAGTCACTTTCCACGCCCGTAGGGAACTAACAGTCATCCTGTTCTGAGGTAACAGCTTACAATCTTTCTCCGTCTGTCTCTGACTGGAATGACTCACTCCTGAATCACCCAAGACTTGTCTCTCTCTCTGACAGGAACTGAACTACTGCTACGTCTCTCACTACCTTATATATTCCAAGGCTCCCTCTAGTGACACTATAGGGAAATGTGAGTGTGAATGAATATCAGGTTTCTGTGACCTACCTTCTGTGCATCCACCAGGGAACATGTGTACCAAGCGCAGCTGGGCCACACATCCCCCCCTAGTTATCATCAGCACTCCCGGGCTGAAATAGAAAAAACAATTTTTTTTTTTTATAATAACATCAACATAACTCATCCCTTGCGGGAGGTAAGGACACTTTAACGTTACATTGTGTACAAATGGCAATAGAAAAATATCAAAATACTTTTCACATTAATAAATACAAGACAAGATTCTTGTGGAGGACCCGCACCAAAAACCTCCCACGTGGGTCCTGGGTGGGCTGCAGGACTTCATTGCTGCAGACCTCACTCAAGGCCACACCATACAGGTTTTTCTTCTGAGGTAGTATGGCTTTATGTAAAACCAAGATGGGGCACCAAAGTGCGAACTATTTACAACTAAAGTTTTTGGGCTGGCAAAGTCCTCAGCCATGCAGTCCTTCGCATAAGAACATTTCACATTATACACAATATTTCACATTACCCAACTGGGGTATACTACTTCAAATTATGCAAACATCATCACATATTATCACATTCACAATAAAGTGCAATTCTTCTTTAACTTTGTACAGATGCAGTAAACCCTGTCTGGGTCCTACTGTTCTTCTTTGCAAATAGCGATGACTTCTTCCATACCTGGGGCTGGAAGTACGCGGTGCGATCTGGAACGCATCACTAACATATCATGTCCTGCTACCTGTGTCTGGGTAGCCACAGTCCTTGTTTCACTTTTGCGATTGGCTTTGCGACTTGCAGGAGGCCTTACAGGTGCCTCTTCTAAGTATAGGCTTTGCTCAGTAGGGGTCGCTGTTGCAGTATAAGATGCTGGACAGGAAGCAGGTGCACGCAGTGGCTCAATTGGAAACGCACAAGGCTTTTGCGATGCAGAGTAGGATGCAGTATACGATCCAGGGCACGATGCAGGTGCGCGGCCTGGCGCTGATGGGGTTGTGACTTGAGACACTGAGACTCGGGGTACATTACCGGCGTCAGGGACGGGGTCCCTGACACAGGAGACATTCAAGGCATACCACCCCTTAAGACCCCAGTGTCGCGTGTAGGTGACTATATCCCCTATCAAGAGATCCCTTCCCGGGTGTCCCTCTGGCAGGTGAGACTCCACATCCCTGCGGTTGACAAATACCTCCTGGTACAGGCCTGACTCATGGATGAACCCCCAGCCTCCCGGAGTTTAAAGTCTCTAATGGCCCCCTGGCGCCGCGGTTCCCGGAGCGTACCTTTATCTCTCCTGACGTTTTCTTTATCAGCGAGATCCTTTTCCCGGTACCTCTGGCGAAGCTGCTGCGCCTCTCTCTGCTCCTGCTGCTGCCGCTGCTCCTGTTCACGGCGTCGCCATTCGTTCTCCAGCTGGGCGGCGTATTCTACATCGTCCAGGTACTCCATCTCCTCCCAGTCGACCTCCATCACGGACGGCTGGGTCTCCTCCGGCGTCCCTACCGGGGGATTGCATTCCGCTGTGGCCTCCAGGCCTGGCTGGCACTACGGTGCGGGCAGGGCCTCCCCAGCCTCTTTCCCTCCCGCCGCGTCCACGGCGGAGTCAGGATCAGCTCTTTCGGGGCCGGCCTCCGGTTCTTCATCAGCCGCTGGCAGTGGTGGCACAGGTAACGGTTGCGCTTCTGGAGGGGAGAGCGTTGCGTCCCACAGCAGCCGCTGTTTCAGGGCACGCCAGCTTTTCTCCATCGCCTCCATTTCTTCACGGTGTCGGGCCATGTCCCTCAGCACCGCATCCACCTCCTCCACTTTCTGCATTTTCTGGTCGGTCTCCCGACCTGGGGACGGCTCAGGCACAGGCAGTAGCTCTTCAGGGGAACGGGGTCTGCGCACCTCCGCTCCTCCACACAGCGTCTCCTGTCCTTCCGCCATCTCACTCCAGGCCAGACTGTATTTTCTATCAGGAACAATCTGGTCTCTTCCGTGGAGGCGGGACTTTCGCTTTCTCTTCCTGGCATAGAGGATGAAGAGAAGGCGGATCTCTCTTGCAGTGGGGCAGGCTCTCACATTATAATAGCATTTAGACAGGGCGCACATAGCTTTCGCGCCACGGGGGGTACGCCCACGAAGGCACGCCCACCTTCTTCACCAGCGCCTCAGGGCGCGAATATGGCGGCAAAATGGCGGAAAATGGCACCAAAAATCACAAGTACTGCACACAGTCTTTTTGCTCAAAACAGTCCAATTCTAGGCACACAGGACTCACATTTAGTAAACTTCGTATCCTGTTCGTGACGCCAAAGATTGAGTCGCACAACACCAGGGTTATGGGGTACTCGGCACCGAGCCCGTTGAAGTCTATGGGAATGTCACAAGTAGCACAGCTCGGTCCGTTGCCCTGGGCGCTCATACAAAGGGGGATATTTACAGGGGATTGTAGGAATAGTTAGTGACGCCACCTGTGGTTTCTGATCAGGGTGACCAGCGCTGCAGGGTGAATCCTCAGAGGGGTTATTACTGGGCAGCAAGATGTTAAGTCTTCCACAGGTAAGACTAGTCCCTCTAGGTATATGGCGGAGCAGGGTGCAGGTAATAAGGCAGTCACACACAAATCAGTCTCTTTCCATACCTTTACTGGTGAAGGTTGCGAGTATGTCCCGGGAAGCTGCTCAGGGTGGAGGATGCACATCCAGTAGTCACTGAGTAGGTTTGAGGCCTCCTTACTCCAATGTGTGTGTGAGTCCTAACTTGCATGAAGCGAAGTTTAACTCCAAATAGAACAGCTACGCCCGGCCGACATTGTGGTGGAGCCTTCTTGTGGACAGAACTAAGTCTATATCTGCAGTGCACTGCCAGACTCCTGTTCTCCTGACCCCGGTTACGTATCAGCACCGAAGGGCTACCCTCTGCGACCTGAAGTCCAGCAGGGATTCCGGTGTTTCTCACTAGCCGTGAAGAAACTAGCAAACTTCGGACCCGGCGTCCGGTTGGGCAGTGTGGAGGTCAGCTATCGTTGCTATATCACCTCAGACACTCTTTCGTCTTCTTTACCACTCGACTGTCGCCCTACTCACACCCTTAACATAAGCACATGTAGCAGTAGGCGTAGTTGTCAGCTTCCTTCCTTCCACAGTTCACTGACTGCTTCTCAGTTGGCTCGTTGTTATAAGAACTGTAGTGTAATGTATGTAGTACAGTTCATATAGCGTCTTGTGCTTGGGTGCGATGAAAATACATGAGACACAGGTTTGATATAGAAAGTCTTGTATTACTTCATACAAGTTGGCAAAAATAGTCACACAGTTTGCAGACACAGAAGCAGGAGACACAGCAGGCCAGAGTAATCTAAGCTCAGCAATCACTCTCCACAACAGGTTCAGGATCTTCTTCTCTGTTACCGTAAGTCCATGCAAACGTGGGTCTTTCAAAGAGCAGGGTTCAGAGTCCACAAGTGCTTCAAAGTTCCTCAGTAGGAATAGCTGGAGTACAAGGTCCAAGGCTTTAGGAGTCAGGTCACAGGTTCACTGCAGGCTAGATTCTGAAGCACTGATTGCTCAGCTGTGGCTGCTTAAGAAGCAAAAGGAGAGAATCAGGGCGGGAACATGCAAGCTGGAAACTCCATTTTGACTGAGGGCAAGATAGCTGCAGCAAGACAGAAAGTAAAATGGCTGACGAACAAACTGAGTTTCAGGAACATGTACACAGAACCTTACATTACTCCCCCCTTAGGGACAACCTCCGGATGACCTCAGGCCAGGCTTGTGTGGGTACCTCTGATGAAACTGACGGAGCAAGCGAGGAGCATTAACGTTATTGACTGGTTCCCATGAGTTGTCCTCCACTGGGTAGCCCTGCCATTTAATCAGATATTGTAACTGATTTCTATACAACCTGGAATCTAAAATCCTTTCCACCACAAATTCTTCCCGACCATCGACTAGCACTGGGTCAGGGCAAGGAGAAGAACGTCCAGGAAACGTATTGGGTGTCGCAGCCTTTAGTAGGGATACATGAAAGACAGGGTGAATTCTCATAGTTCTGGGCAGTTGAAGACGACAAGCAACGGCACTTATAATTTTACTGATTTTATAGGGTCCAATGTACTTATGTCCCAACTTAGACGATGGAATCCTTAACTTAAGATTTCTGGTTGACAGCCAGACCAAGTCTCCTACCTTGAAAGCTGGTGCAGGTTTACGAAATTTATCTGCTGCTTTCTTGTACCTTTCCTGAGCCGATTCCAGATTCTCCTTTAGAAGATCCATATTCTTCTGTAAAGACGTGATTCTTTCAGCCACTGCTGGTAAAGGCGTTTCTATGGGAAATCGTGGTAGAATGTTAGGATGATAACCTAGATTAGAGTAAAAAGGAGACTGCTTAGTGGAGGCACTCTGAGAGTTGTTATACGAGAACTCAGCTAATGGAAGTAGATCCACCCAATCATCCTGTAAGTGGCAGATAAAGCAGCGGAGATACTGCTCCAGGGTTTGATTGGTTCGTTCGGTCTGTCCATTAGTCTGGGGATGAAAAGCAGAAGAAAGGTTTACTTTAATGTCCAATGCTGCACAGAAATTTTGCCAAAACCTAGAAGTGAATTGCACCCCTCGATCCGAAATAACCTCATCCGGTACTCCATGTAAGCGAAACACATCTTTAATCATCAAATCTGATGTCTGTTTTGCAGTGGGTAAGCTGACACAAGGGATAAAATGAGCTGCCTTTGTTAGACGGTCAACCACCACTAGAATGGTGTTCTTCCCTTGAGAGGTTGGTAACTCCACAATGAAGTCCATAGAAATGGATCCCCACGGGCGGGACGGGATGGGAAGAGGCTGTAACAGACCAGTTGGTGAGGAGCGAGGTGTTTTGCATCTTGCACAGACTTCACATGAAGTGACATAGTTTAAAACATCCTTCCTGCAAGTGGGCCACCAAAAGAAACGAGAGAGAAATTCCTGTGTCTTTAGAATTCCTCTATGCCCAGCTATCTTGGAATCGTGAATGAGTTGCAATACTCTCAATCTGACTGTTTCAGGAATATACAGGCGTTGTCCCTGAATCCACACACCATTCTTAAAGACAAGACTTACGTCCCTTGGGGGTTGTGCCAAAAAGGAATCCGCATGGTATGCTTCCTTGATGTCCTTAAGTAGGTCTTGATTATGAATTACTCCTAGGAATCTAGAGTCAGGAAGAATAGTCTTAGGAGGAGTAATTGGACGTGTCTCTGCTGAGTAAATCCTAGAGAGTGCATCAGCCTTTCCATTGCGCGATCCTGGTCTATAAGAAATGATAAAATTAAATTGGTTTAAGAAAAGATTCCAGCGAGCCTGGCGAGGAGTCAGGCACTTAGCCGACCTGATAAACTCAAGGTTACGATGATCTGTCAGGACGACTATTTGCTGTGCAGCTCCCTGAAGAAGGTGTCTCCATTCTTTGAAGGCGGCAATAATGGCCAACAACTCTCTATTGCCCACATCGTAGTTCCTCTCAGCCGAAGACAACTGCTGGGAAAAGAAGGCACAGGGATGCAAGACATTCTTCTCACCTGTTCTCTGAGAGAGTATAGCTCCAACGGCACAGTCTGAAGCATCCACCTCTATTATGAAGGCAAGCTCGGGGTTGGGATGTACTAGGATAGGTGCAGTGGTAAATTTATCTTTTAGACGGGAAAATGCTTCCTGGGCTTGGGGAGTCCAGGAGAACCTAGACTCTTTCCGGGTAAGTTGGGTGATAGGTGACACTACCTCAGAGAAATTTCTAATGAAACGTCTATAGAAGTTGGCAAACCCGATGAAGCGCTGTACCTCCTTCACATTTCTAGGACTTGGCCAATCCTTGATGGCTTGGGTTTTGCTTCCATCCATACTAATTCCTTGTGTAGACAGTACATACCCCAGAAATTGAATTTCGGTCCTATGGAATTCACACTTTTCAAGTTTGATGTAAAGATGATTTTGTCTTAGACGTTCCAAGACCATTCTCACATGTCCATGATGTTCCTCTGTGGAGTTAGAAAAAATTAGAATATCATCCAAATAAATTACCACGAATGTATCTAGGAGATCCCTGAAGATGTCATTCACCAAGTGTTGGAAAGTGGCTGGGGCGGTACTCAGACCAAAAGGCATAACTAGATATTCAAAGTGTCCATAGCGTGACCTGAATGCAGTCTTCCATTCATCCCCAGGTCTAATACGGACTAAGTTATAGGCCCCACGAAGATCTAGTTTAGAGAAAATTTTGGCATGTCGCACTCTCTCCAATAACTCAGGGATTAAAGGCAATGGATAACGGTTTCTAATAGTAACCTTATTGAGTTCCCTATAGTCTACGCATGGTCTCAGAGATCCATCTTTCTTCTTTACAAAGAAGATGGGTGCACCTGCAGGAGATGAAGAGGGGCGTATGAAGCCCTTGGCTAGATTTTCGTCTATGTAATCCTTTAAAGCCTTTAGCTCGGGCCCCGCCAGGGGGTAGATCTTACCAAAAGGTATCTCTGCTCCAGGCAATAATTCAATTGGACAATCATATGGACGGTGAGGAGGAAGCTGGTCAGCGTTCTTCTTGTCACATAAATCCACATAGTCCTGGTATACAGCTGGTAGTTCAGGGACTGACATGGTTCCTTTAGGAACAGAGCAAGCTGAAACTTTTGGACTCATCTGTTTCTCTGGAAAGTGTAATTCCTTGGTCTCCCAGTTAATGGTAGGATTCTGAGCCTGCAGCCATGGTAGCCCTAGAATAATGGGAAAGTGGGGAGAAGAGATAAGCATAAAGGACAGTTTCTCTTGATGATCTTTACCCATAAGAACCCTCAAAGGCTCTGTTTCCTGATCCACTGGTCCAGAGGTCAGCAGGGAGCCATCCACAGTTTCCATCTGTACTGGAGTAGCCTTCTTCACTGAACGTATCCCCTGTTTCAGAGCAAAGGAGACATCCATAAAATTTCCACTTGCCCCTGAGTCGATCATAGCAGAGCTAGACACCCAAGCTAAGTCAACCCAGAGTTTGATGGAAAGAAAGCAATGAGAATTGTTTTTCTTACAACTCAGCTGGGACACCGCTGAGGAAACTTGAAAAATGGCAGCGTTTACACAGTCAACGTCCTCAGAGGTAACGGAGTTTAAGTCCGAGAAATCAAGATCTGTTGCTGCAGATCTCTCTGGAGCCTGAGGCTCGGACCTGACAGATCCCCTCTCGCAACACTCACAATGAATGAGTGCTGCAGTAGTCTTACGAGAACGGCTGGGGCAGTTTATAATGAAGTGCCCTGACTTACCACAATAGAAACATAGATTTTCCTTAAAACGATGTTCCTTGCGTGCATCACTAACCCGTCGTTGTAAAGAGTCTACCTGCATGGGTTCAGGTTCAGGTTCCCGTGTAATCCTACTCAAAGGTTCCTTAGCTGGAGAGGAAGGTAGGAAAAGGTTAGTGCGATTGCTTTCGAACCATCTCTCTTGCCTGCGTTCAGTCAGACGAGTATCAATACGGATGCAGTAGTTAATAAAGTCACCTAACGCAGTGGGAGGGTCGGCACGAGCAAGTTCATCCTTAATCAGTGGAGATAACCCTTTTAGAAAAATAGATTTTTTGGCGGAACTGTCCCAGGTGGTATCAAGGGCCCATCTCCTGAAATCCAAGGCATATTCAGCTACCGAGTGCTTACCTTGGCGCAAAGCTAACATGGCTGCTTCAGCTGTTGCACCTCGATTGGGGTCATCAATCACCTGCCCCATGGCTGAAATAAAAGCATCAAGGTGATTCAAACAATCATCCTCAGTCTCAATCAGAGGGTTTGCCCACATCAAAGCCTTGTTGGTAAGCAACATAATTATAGTAAGCACCTTAGATCGTTCAGTGGGAAATTGTGAAGCATGTGCAGAAAAAAAAAAGATTGCATTGATTAATAAATCCCCTGAATTTCTCACGTTCACCGCCAAAACGAAAAGGGGCAACTTGGGAATCCCAGAACTCGGGGCTACGGCAGGAGCCTGGACTCGCTCTTCTAGAACCTCAATCCTGGCTCGCAAATCCTGGGCAGTCTGTCCAAACACTTGCAAATTGTGATTAGTGAGGTCCTGTAGGCTTGAAAAACGGGTCTTTATATTCTGCAAATCTGCAAGGATATTATCAGTCACTCCGCAAAGTTCCTTTATGCGGGCCTCCATTTTCCAGATCTTTTAAGACAGGAGTACTGGAAGAAGAGGAGAGGAGAAAAAAAAAAAAAAACAATAGTGTTTACCTGTGGTAACACTGCAGAGAGAAAAAAAATTAAGGGAACTGCTCACCTGGAATGGTTGTGAGAAGTCACAACCACTATCATCACAGAAAGTTCACCCGGACATCTGATATCCACAGTTACAGCAGACAAAAAAGAGAAAAGAGAAAAAAGAAAACAATAGTGTTTACCTGTGGTAACACTGCAGAAAAAAAAACATTAAGGGAATTGCTCACCTGGAATGGTTGTGAGAAGTCACAACCACTGTCATCACAGAAAGTACAACCGGACATCCGATATCCACAGTTACAGCAGACACAGCCTTTCCAGACCCAGCAGACACTAACGTTTTGGCTTCAGAATCTTGTAATGTATGTAGTACAGTTCATATAGCGTCTTGTGCTTGGGTGCGATGAAAATACATGAGACACAGGTTTGATATAGAAAGTCTTGTATTACTTCATACAAGTTGGCAAAAATAGTCACACAGTTTGCAGACACAGAAGCAGGAGACACAGCAGGCCAGAGTAATCTAAGCTCAGCAATCACTCTCCACAACAGGTTCAGGATCTTCTTCTCTGTTACCGTAAGTCCATGCAAACGTGGGTCTTTCAAAGAGCAGGGTTCAGAGTCCACAAGTGCTTCAGAGTTCCTCAGTAGGAATAGCTGGAGTACAAGGTCCAAGGCTTTAGGAGTCAGGTCACAGGTTCACTGCAGGCTAGATTCTGAAGCACTGATTGCTCAGCTGTGGCTGCTTAAGAAGCAAAAGGAGAGAATCAGGGCGGGAACATGCAAGCTGGAAACTCCATTTTGACTGAGGGCAAGATAGCTGCAGCAAGACAGAAAGTAAAATGGCTGACGAACAAACTGAGTTTCAGGAACATGTACACAGAACCTTACATGTAGTCCCCTTCCTTCTTTTCCTTCATAGACTCTGTCCAGAGCAGCTCTCAGGACCTTCCGTCAGACTGAATACACGCTCGCTCCGAGAGTCACTTTCCACGCCCGTAGGGAACTAACAGTCAGCCTGTTCTGAGGTAACAGCTTACAATCTTTCTCCGTCTGTCTCTGACTGGAATGACTCACTCCTGAATCACCCAAGACTTGTCTCTCTCTCTGACAGGAACTGAACTACTGCTATGTCTCTCACTACCTTATATATTCCAAGGCTCCCTCTAGTGGCACTATAGGGAAATGTGAGTGTGAATGAATATCAGGTTTCTGTGACCTACCTTCTGTGCATCCACCAGGGAACATGTGTACCAAGCGCAGCTGGGCCACACACATTATAAATAAATATTGTTTATGGTGCATGTTAGCATTAAATATTATATTTTACAAGCATACGTACTGAATTAATTCTACATCACAGAAGCAATCACCTGTGCTGAATTAAATAATTGATGTTAAAGGTGCTTACTTAACATTAATTATTTATTTCAACTCAGGTTATTGCATTTGGGAAATCAGCAGAAAAGATGGAAGCAGATTGTTTCCTTACTGTAAAAATGGGTCATGTTGGAAGGTGTGTAATTAATGGATTGCTAAGCTGTCATTTTCTCCTTGCCCTTTTTTGGAAAACCTGAAGAGTGATAAAGAATACAAAATTCCATCTACAATACCTTCAGATTTCCATTTTTCTTACAGTGAGAGTAGAAGTCTAAAAACATAAAGAAATAAATATGCTGAATAAAAAATATATTTTTAATTAATAAACTGGGTAAATTAACTTTATCCAAACTCAGGCACACAGCATAAATAACATACCTTATATACTTATGTATAAGCCGAGTTTTTCAGCCCCATTTTTTGCCTGAAAAAGACCCCCCTTGACTTATACACGAGTCATGGTCCCTGTGATAAAATAAAAAAAATTACATACTCACCTCTCGCCGCTGGAGGCCAGGGCCCGGTGTCCAGAGCAGGCGGGGACACCAGCGCGCTATGGGGGCCAGGTGCCGGTGTTGCCGCTGGCTCAGGCCCCTGCACTTGTGATATTGACCTGTCCTCATTCCACCGCCGCGTGCTGCTGTGTCTTGCGGCTCTTTGCAGTGATGTTCAGGTCAGAGGGAGCGATGACGTGCTCAGTGCTCGCCCTCTGCCTGTACAGACAATGCATAGAGCCGGAAGACAGAGCAGCGTGCGGCGGTGGAATGGGGGCAGGTGAATATCGCAGGTGTCAGGGGCCTGAGCCAGCGGCGACAGCAGCACCTGGTCCCCATATCGCGCAGGTGTCCCCGCCTGCTCAGGACACTACCACCTGGCCCCCAGCAACGAGAGGTGAGCATGTCATTTATTATATGGGGGCATATTTTAATATGGAGCATCTTATGGGGCCATCATCAACCTTTATGGAGCATTATATGGGGCATATTTTATTATGAAACATCTTATGGGGCCATCATTAACCTTTATGGAGCATTATATGGGGCATATTTTAATATGGAGCATCTTATGGGGCCATCATCAACCTTTATGGAGCATTATATGGGGCATATTGTAATATGGAGCATCTTATGGGGCCATCATCAACCTTTATGGAGCATTATATGGGGCATATTGTAATATGGAGCATCCTATGGAGCCATCATGAACTTTATGGAGCATTATATGGGGCATATTTTGTATGGCGCATCTTATGGGGCCCATCATGAACTGTATGGAACATTATATGGTGTTCTTGATTCAATATGGATATTCAAAAACATTTAACCTACTGAAGTCTCAATTAATCTTACTTTTATTGGTATCTATTTTTATTTCTTAAATTTACTAGTAGCTGCTGCATTTTCCACCCTAGGCTTATGCTCGAGTCAATAAGTTTTCCCAGTTTTTTTGTGGCAAAATTAGGTGCCTCAGCTTATACTCAGGTCGGCTTATACTCGAGTGTATACGGTATATAAAAAAAATGTAATTATAATTAAAACCAACATTTTTATTTTTTGTTTTGTTTTAATTATGACTACACATTATTGATGTTATTTTATTGTATGTTCAGGTTTTGATATTCACCAGGGGGTGGGCCATGTAATTTATTCGTATCACGGCATGTTTTAAAACTGTGTGGTATATATATTATTTGTATGATATTTAAACAAATGTTGTAAAGGACAAAGAGGTACAACGCATCTACAGTATACAGTGCCTACAAGTAGTATTCAACCCCCTGCAGATTTAGCTGGTTGACACATGCGGAATTAACTTGGCATTGTGACATTTGTACTGTAGATCAGCCTGGAAGTGGGAAATGCACTGCAGCAAAAATTTTTGTTTTCATTTTTTTTTTTTTTTTAAAAACGTTAAAAGTTAATTCAGAGTGTCATTTATTATTCAACCCCTGAAACCACAAGAATTCTGTTTGGTCCCCCTAAAGTATTAAGAAGTAGTTCAGGCACCAAGAATAATGAGCTTCACATGTGTGGATTAATGATCTCTTTTGCCAGCCTTTTCTGACTATTTAAGACCCTCCCCAAACTTGTGAACAGCACTCACACATGGTCAACATGGGAAAGACAAAGGAGCATTCCAAGGCCATCAGAGACAAGATCGTGGAGGGTCACAAGGCTGGCAAGGGGTACAAAACCCTTTCCAAGGAGTTGGCCCTACCTGTCTCCACTGTTGGGAGCATCATCCGTAAGTGGAAGGCTTATGGAACTACTGTTAGCCTTCCATGGCCTGGACAGACTTTGAAAGTTTCCTCCCGTGCCGAGGCCAGGCTTGTCCGAAGAGTCAAGGCTAACCCAAGGACAACAAGGAAGGAGCTCCGGGAAGATCTCATGGCAGTGGGGACATTGGTTTCAGTCAATACCATAAGTAACGTACTCCACCGCAATGGTCTCCGTTCCAGACGAGCCCGTAAGGTACCTTTACTTTCAAAGCGTCATGTCAAGGCTCGTCTACAGTTTGCTCATGATCACTTGGAGGACTCTGAGACAGACTGGTTCAAGGTTCTATGGTCTGATGAGACCAAGATCGAGATCTTTGGTGCCAACCACACACGTGACGTTTGGAGACTGGATGGCACTGCATACGACCCCAAGAATACCATCCCTACAGTCAAGCATGGTGGTGGCAGCATCATGCTGTGGGGCTGTTTCTCAGCCAAGGGGCCTGGCCATCTGGTCCGCATCCATGGGAGGATGGATAGCACGGCCTACCTGGAGATTTTGGCCAAGAACCTCCGCTCCTCCATCAAGGATCTTAAGATGGGTCGTAATTTCATCTTCTAACAAGACAACGACCCAAAGCACACAGCCAAGAAAACCAAGGCCTGGTTCAAGAGGGAAAAAGTCAAGGTGTTGGAGTGGCCTATTCAGTCTCCTGACCTTAACCCAATTGAAAACTTGTGGAAGGAGCTCAAGATTAAAGTCCACATGAGACACCCAAAGAACCTAGATAACTTGGAGAAGATCTGCATGGAGGAGTGGGCCAAGATAACTCCACAGACCTGTGCCGGCCTGATCAGGTCTTATAAAAGACGATTATTAGCTGTAATTGCAAACAAGGGTTATTCCACGAAATATTAAACATAGGGGTTGTATAATAATTGACCCACACTTTTATGTTTAAAATTTATTAAAATTCAACTGAGCAACATAACTTTTTGTTTTGTAAGATTTATGCTTCTGTTAATAAATCCTACTCTCGTTTGCAGTTTGAAGGCTCTAACTTATTTGCATCTTATCAAACCAGCTAAATCTGCAGGGGGTTGAATACTACTTGTAGGCACTGTATGTGTTCAACAATGTAGCCTCATCATAAATAGACCAAACTAATAAAGAAGAAACCCGAAAAGTAGTCAACGGTGTGTAATTATAAAAAACCTTTATTCATAGCATTAGGGTACATGGTTGCCACAAGAAGAGAGAGCACACACAAATAATGTAATAAAATGACATAGTCTCAAAGAGGGAAGTAGCAAAGGGGGATAAAATTGTAGCAGAGAAACACCGGAACCACCTGCTCTAGAGCATGAATGATATTCACAGTATGGCAGTAGATACAAAAGTTGGATACATAGGTAATGATATAATCAATCATCCTTTTTAAATGCTTAGTAAGCCTTTGCAGGTGTTTTTTGTTAATTATTCTAATTTACTGAGATAATGACTTTTGGGTTTTCATTGGCTGTAAGCCATAATCACCAACATTAACAGAAATAAACACTTGAAATAGATCACTCTGTCTGTAATGATTCTATCTAATATACAGTACAGACCAAAAGTTTGGACACACATTCTCATTCAAAGATTTTTCTGTATTTTCATGACTATGAAAATTGTACATTCACACTGAAGGCATCAAAACTATGAATTAACACATGTGGAATTATATACTTAACAAAAAAGTGTGAAACAACTGAAAATATGTCTTATATTGTAGGTTCTTCAAAGTAGCCACCTTTTGCTTTGATTACTGCTTTGCACACTCTTGGCATTCTCTTGATGAGCGTCAAGGTAGTCACCGGAAATGGTCTTCCAACAGTCTTGAAGGAGTTCCCAGAGATGCTTAGCACTTGTTGGCCCTTCACTCTGCGGTCCAGCTCACCCCAAACCATCTCGATTAGGTTCAGGTCTGGTGACTGTGGAGGCCAGGTCATCTGGCGTAGCACCCATTCACTCTCCTTCTTGGTCAAATAGCCCTTACACAGCCTGGAGGTGTGTTTGGGGTCATTGTCCTGTTGAAAAAAAAATGATGGTCCAACTAAACGCAAACCGAATGGAATAGCATGCCGCTGCAAGATGCTGTGGTAGCCATGCTGGTTCAGTATGCCTTCAATTTTGAATAAATCCCCCACAGTGTCACCAGCAAAGCACCCCCACACCATCACACCTCCATGCTTCACGGTGGGAACCAGGCATGTTGCGTCCATCCGTTCACCTTTTCTGCGTCGCACAAAGACACGGTGGTTGGAACCAAAGATCTCAAATTTGGACTCATCAGACCAAAGCACAGATTTCCACTGGTCTAATGTCCATTACTTGTGTTCTTTAGCCCAAACAAGTCTCTTCTGCTTGTTGCCTGTCCTTAGCAGTGGTTTACTAGCAGCTATTTTACCATGAAGGCCTGCTGCACAAAGTCTCCTCTGAACAGTTGTTGTAGAGATGTGTCTGCTGCTAGAACTCTGTGTGGCATTGACCTGGTCTCTAATCTGAGCTGCTGTTAACCTGTGATTTCTGAGGCTGGTGACTCGGATAAACTTAACCTCAGAAGCAGAGGTGACTCTTGGTGTTCATTTCCTGGGGCGGTCCTCATGTGAGCCAGTTTCTTTGTAGCACTTGATGGTTTTTGCAACTGCACTTGGGGACACTTTCAAATTTTTCCCAATTTTTCGGACTGACTGACCTTCATTTCTTAAAGTAATAATGGCCATCTGTTTTTCTTTACTTAGCTGCTTTTTTCTTGCCATAATACACATTCTAACAGTCTATTCAGTAGGACTATCAGCTGTGTATTCACCAGGCTTCTGCGCAACACAACTGATGGTCCCAACCCCATTTATAAGGCAAGAAATCACACTTATTAAACATGACAGGGCACACCTGTGTAGTGAAAACCATTCCCCGTGACTACCTCTTGAAGCTCATCAAGAGAATGCCAAGAGTGTGCAGAGCAGTAATCAAAGCAAAAGGTGGCTACTTTGAAGAACCAAGAATATAAGACATATTTTCAGTTGTTTCACACTTTTTTGTTAAGTATATAATTCCACATGTGTTAATTCATAGTTTTGATGCCTTCAGTGTGAGTGTACAATTTTCATAGTCATGAAAATACAGAAAAATCTTTAAATGAGAAGGTATGTCTAAACTTTTGGTCTGTACTGTATGAGTTTCACTTTTTGTATTGAAGAAATGAAATAAATTAACTTTTTGATGATATTCTAATTTTGTGAGAGGCACCTGTATATATGATATTCATTATGTTAACTAAGAGGCAGGTCAGTGAGGGACCAGTAACCTGTTATCAGTATTCATTATGAATGGCTAATCAGAGCACCACATGAAGACCCCCGACAGGCCGCCCGGAGCACGAGCATATCATTAACTCAAAACTGAAAATAAAGATTAAACAACAATCACAAGATGGATTTCATCACCCAAGGTATCATTTTAATCAGTATAATGGCGCCAACCTGACACTGTCTGTAGTTTCTGTACACAATCCTACTGACAGGTTACCTTTAAATGAACTGTTGGTTATTACCTGGTTTTTACTATCCATTTCATTGGTGAGGTCACTGTGACGTTACTAATGCTGCATTTGTGGTAAAGAGCCTAAAGGTATGAAAGAGCATATCTATCTATGCTCCTAGAAGACATCAAAATGTTAGACAGTCTTTTCAGGATCTTTAGAGGCTTTGCAGTATTTTGGTTTGCGGCGAATAAATCTATTGCCAGTCATATTTTGGGGAAAAACTAGTCAAACTTGGAGAATTTGTATTTCTAGAGATTTGATCATCTCATCTCGAAAAATTAGTCTTTTCAATTGCAGAACTGAAAAAAAAGCTTGTATTAAATGTGATGACCATTAAAGAATGTGTTAAACGTCCATCACAAATCTAATCAATAAATGACTCATCACCTATCAAGGTCAGGTGGCGTTATAGTTAAAAAATGTAGGTGGCCTTGGCAAGTGGCTTTGATATGTGGCAAATGAGGAACAAAAGAAAATTATCATTAAGATGTGTTCTTTGCGTTCCAAAATCTAGGTGACCCTGACAATTCAAAACAATAATTGAAATGGCATATATCAATGTTAATTATTAGTGTTATTCATAGGTCCAGAATGTACCCAAAAGTTATGCTTGATTATTACATCTGAATATTAGAAAAGTCTCACTATTTTGATCTTTTGAATAGAAACATCTAGAAAGCTCTCACTTGTAATTCTTACAACCACATATAATATCGCTGCTTAGTTTAGTGTGCATTCAGTACATCACATTTCTGTGCCTCTCTGCTTGCAGTGCTAGCGATGACTGAAAATACTATTTAAATGGATGATTGTCTACAAGGAATCCTACAGGTGTGCTATTCATTAGCTCAGTGCTGTACGCTGACTGTGGCATTATCTCTATGCAATCACTCCAAGATGATTACTCATTCCAACTCTTGTGGACTAATAGTAATCATGCAGCTTATGTTTCTTTGAATTTTATTGTAAAGCAGTGATTACATATTTTCTAGTATTCAATTAAAGAATTGGTTAAATGTACTCAAGCTAACCTTAGACTAAGGTAAAATTACAAGATTAAAAATTCTTTTTATTGAAATTAGACATGAGAAAAACCATCATAAAATTGCAGCAGCTTTATGTTAATTTAACAATTTTAAATGTTTATCGGAGCAGAAACTTTGGGTATTATTTTTTATATTTCCTTAAACACTCACATGTAGTAAAGGGGTTTTCGCAAGAACAAAGTTAATTTTAATTAATAGATCATTGAATAATAATAATTTCCACAATTGGATGTGTTAAAAAATGTTCCTGTGCTGAGATAATCTTATAAATGTGCCCCTGCTGTGTACTGTGTAATGGCTGTGTCTGACCGTGCAGGAACATGGTCGGATCATACCACAGCTCGTGGGCAGGGGAGAACGCAGAAGTGAGCATACAGACAGGACAGTAGGGGATCACAGCTAATTCTTTTTTGAAGCAATACATTTCACTGCCTGTTTAAAAGCAATATTTTATGTCAAAGAAAGAATCAGTTGTGATCCCGTGCTGTCCTGTCTGTATACTCTTTTGCGTTATCCTCTGCCCAGGAGCTGTGGTATGATCAGACCATGTTCCTATGCGGTCAGACACAGTCATTACACAGTACACAGCAGGGGCACAATTATAAGATTATCTCAGCACAAGAAGATTTTTTTTAAAACATCCAACTGAAGAACTTATTATTCAACGATCTAATGATTAAAATGTTGCTTAAAATTAACTTTGTGTCAAAACCCCTCTAAGTAGTTGACCCTGCATGAATAGAGTCACTACAGAGGTATCTGAAAAAGGAGACGTGACCATTTAATGAATATACTGTAGAGAACTCTAGTGCATATATTGACAGAGATAAAAAACATAGGAAGAGTATACTGTTGTTCTCAAAAGTTTACATACCCAGGCAGAATTTTTGCTTTCTTGGCTTTTTTCACAGAATATGAACGATAACACCAAAACTTTTTCTCCACTCATGGTTAGTGGTTGGGTGAAGCCATTTACTGTCAAACTACTGTGTTTTCTCTTTTAAATCATAATGACAACCCAAAACATCCAAATGACCTTGATCAAAAGTTCACATACCCTGGTGTTTTTGGTCTGATAACATGCACATATGTTGACACAAATGGGTTTGAATGGCTACTAAGGTAACATCCTCACTTGTGACCTGTTTGCTTGTAATCAGTGTGTGTGCATAAAAGCTGAGTGAGTTTCTGGGATCCAGACAGACTCTTGCATTTTTCATCCAGCTACTGACGTCTCTGGATTGTGAGTCATGGGAAAAGCAAAAGAATTGTCAACGGAAAGGTAGTTGAACTGTGTAAAACAGGAAAGGGATACAAATAGATATCCATGGAATTGATAATGCCAGTCAGCAGCGTTCAAACTGTGATTAACAAATGGAAAATCAGGGGCTCTGTAAAAACAAAACCACGGTCAGGTAGACCAACAAAAATTTTGTCCACAATTGCCAAGAAAATTGTTCGGGGTGCAAAAAAAACACCCACAAATAACATCAGCTGAAATGCTGGACTCTCTGAAAACTAGTGGTGTGGCTGTTTCAAGATGTACAATAAGGAGGCACTTGAAGAAAAATGGGCTGCATGGTCGAGTCGCCAGAAGAAAGCCATTACTGCGCAAATGCCACAAAGTATCTGGCCTACAATACGCAAAACAGCACAGAGACAAGCCTCAAAACTTCTGGAACAAGGTAATATGGAGTGATGAGACCAAAATTTAACTTTTTGGCCACAACCATAAACGTTACATTTGAATAGAGGTCAACAAGGCCTATGATGAAAGGAACACCATTCCTACTGTAAAGCACAGAGGTGGATCGCTGATGTTTTGGGGATGGTGTGAGCTACAAAGGCACAGGAAACTTGGTCAAAGTTGAAGGAAAGATGAATGCAGCACGTTATCAGCAAATACTGGAGGCAAATTTGCATTCATCAGCCCGGAAGCTGCTCATGGGATGTCCACAAGGCCAAGTTGACCTGTCATTGGCTAAAGTAGAACAAAGTGAAGGTTCTGGAGTGGTCATCTCAGTCTCCTGACCTCAATATCATTAAAGGGAATCTGTCACCCCAAAATTGCCATATCAGATAAAGATATGGCTGAATAGTGCATCCCATAACAAAGCTAACGGTGGGTATCATATATCCTGATACCCCCGTTTTCATATCAAAATACCTTTGTAAAGTTGGTTATTTTCTGTGTCAATCACGGTGGTCAGGTCAGAAGGGCGGCATTTTCTTTCCTCTCCCCCACTATCCTCGTCATCAGTTGCGTATCGCCGCCTGTGAATCCCACAGACGGCATTCAGCTTCCCGCAATTGCACAATTCAAAATCCTGCCCAGCGCATGCGCAGTGTGCTTTGCCCAACAGTGGGCAAAGCATAAAATCAGTACAGCGCATGCGCTACTCTTTTCTTGCCCCGGAAGTCGTCCAAGGCAAGCAGTCATTTCCGGGGCAAGGAAGAGTAGCGCATGCGCTGTACTGATTTTATGCTTTGCCCACTGTTGGGCAAAGCACACTGCGCATGCGCCGGGCTGGATTTTGAATTGCGCAATTGCGGGAAGCCGAACGCCGTCTGTGGGATTCACAGACGGCGATACACAACTGATGACGAGGAGCGGGGGGAGGACATGAAAACCGCCGCCCTCCTGACCTGACCGCCCTGATTGACACTGAAAATAACCAACTTTACAAAGGTATTTTGATATGAAAACAGGGGTATCAGGATATATGATACCTACCGTTAGCTTTGTTATGGGATGCACTATTCAGCCATATCTTTATCTGATATGGCAATTTTGGGGTGACAGATTCCCTTTAAGCTATTCTGGGGAGATCTGAAGCGCACAGTTCATGCTAAACAGCCCAGGAATTTACAGGAACTGGAGGCTTTTTGACAAGAAGAGTGGGCAGCTTTACCATCTGAGAAAATAAAGAACCTCATTCAAAACTACCACAAAAGACTTCAAGCCCTCATTGATGTTAGAGGGGGCAATACACAGTATTAAGAAATGGGGTATGTGAACTTTTTATTAGGGTCATTTGGATGTTTTGAGTTGTAATCATGCTCTAAATAGAGAAGACACAGAAGTTTAACAATAAATGACTTCACCCAATCACTAACCATGAGTGGAGAAAAAGTTTTGATGTTATCATTCATATTCTCTGAAAAAAGGCCAAGAAAACAAAAATTCTGCCCTGGTATGTAAACTTTTGAGAACAACTGTATGTTTATTTTCCTGCATGCTAGATGCTCAGTGTTACACACCATATATAAATCTCTTACAAATCCCAAAAATGTTTGCTCTGTATCCATAATAAAACAATAGATGTTTCACAAATACTTTAATGGAAACCTGTCTTATTGAAAATTATTTGCAGGCAGGATGTTATAACCAGGAAGAGCTGATCAGATTGATATACAATTTTGTTGGGAAGATTTCAGCAAACCTTACATTATATTCTTGTAATTGTATGCATATGAGTACAGTGAGCAGTCACTTTAAGACTGTGCATGCAGGGATAACTGTCAATGATTGAGTTAGGACCACCCACTAGACTCATGTATGCAAACACTTCAATAAATAAATTACATATGATACTGAACACTTTTCCAAAGACCTATATATTGTTCTGTTTTAGATTCTCATTCCCTGTACCATGATGATCAGACTACCTGTACCAAGTGGCAGGTTCCCTTCAAAGCTATAGGAGTTTCTGCAGAATATTTTCTCTATAATTGATATGATTCTACAAGGTACAATAATTTGAAAAGTATTAAAAAAATTTTTTTTTCTAAAAATCACTTCATCGCGATTTAATATCTCCGAGTAAAAATGGTTGTTCTCATCAAAAAAGTTGCATATCCATATCAAACCAGAGAACAGTTCTTGGTCACAGCATAGCAAAAGGAATGAACTAGGTGTTCATCCTTCCCAAAATGTGAATATTAGTTGTATCATCAATTAGTATTAGAAATGAGCATATCAATCAGTGGAAGATCGAGTTTGAGTCAAATTTTCTGAATACGAGGATTCAGGTTAACTTGATTATTTTGAGATTCTATTCACGGTTTTCAGAAAAAAAACTTGTCTGTCTCTATTTTCCCACACTGTTCAAGCATCAGCAAGTGGGCTAATGCCTTTTTGCGTGATCATGTGGGCCTTCCCATAATGCACTCCATATATGATATGTAGCAGATTCTTATACCTTGAACAGTGATGGTCAGTACCTGGGCCATCTGAGATCAGCAGTTGCCAGTGGAGCACAGCTTGTACGGCAGAGTCATTTTCTAACTCCAAAGTTACTGGATAAGTCTCATGCTTAAGAAGAGTGTAAGGTTTTATGGTAAGCAGGGCACTCTCTCTCTTTTCTGTAGATTGTAAGCTCTCATGTTCAGTGTGTCCCTATCAGTCTTTCTTTCCTTCCTGCAAAGTGTAAGCTCTTATGATCAGCAGGGTCCTCTATGTCCCTCTATTGTAGAATGTAAGCTCTTATGGTCAACAGAGGCCTCTCTCTCTCTCTCTCTCCTGTCAGCAGGGTACTCACTCCCATTCTCTCTTGCCTGTAGAGTGGAAGCTTTAATTGTCAGCAGAGTCTTCTGTGTCTCTTTCTCTCTAGCCTGTTGTTTCATTTGTGTCAGAGGCTGCAGACGATTGCACTGCATCTGTCACAGCAGTTTGCTTTGCAAACTTCCGTCTGGTACTTCTGACACTAGGACCCAGTGGCCACCTCCCCCGGCTCTAATGGTCACACCTGGATCTGGGTGTTTATAACTCCCAACTTGCTGTTGGGAGTTGCGGGTGATATTTTCTGTTTGCACTTCCCTGTTGAGGCTTGGAGGTGCAGCAGTCAGCTAGCATCCTCTTTGGAGTTTGAAAGATCACGGTGTTTCTCACTCATTCTACTCAAGCTAAGTTTCCCCTTGTTTTGTGTATCCTAGCTGTCTGTAGTGATAGTGGGATTTGACCAGCATTCACCCCTTCCTACCCTAAGCAGGGTTTACTGCTGGGGTCTGACAGGGACTAGGCATCCTGCTAGGCGATAGGTGCGGAACCTATTTAGGGTCTCTTAGGGCAGACAGGGTGATGTTAGATCTGACTAGACGTCTCAACTCCCCGCTTCCCTAGTGTTGGGCCCCCCTTCCCCTTAATCCTTTGTGTTTCACTTAGTCTATCCCACACTGTGCTTGTGTAAACTCTTATAGTCAGCAAGATCCTCAATCTTCTGTTGAGTGTAAGCTCTTAAGGTCAGTGGAGTTCTCTCTCTTTTTTTTCACAATTGCATTTTCTGAACAATTACAAACTTTCCAGTATTGAGATTCCTTAATATGTATTCACAACAGCTAAACTAATTTTGTGGGAAAATTTGGTGAACTCGCTGAATTTGAAAGTCAAATATCCACTCATATCTATTTGGTAGGTGTCCCTATCTAGAAAGTCATGACATAATTAACATGTACATTTTGGAGAGGTATTAACACCTAGCCCTCTCCATTACTAAGGTATATGCTTATTGTATATTAGCTATGGATTGAAACTCATAATGAGCTTTCTGGATGTGCATATCCAGCTTTTAACTCAGTTATGAAACAAATACCAAAGGACAATTAATCCGCATCCAATTACGGTAATCAAATTGCTGTGACTAAAATAATGCAACAATACATTTATAATGCTCCAGTGTATAATGGGCCCCGTAGATGCTGCTCCAGTGTCTGATGTCCCCCATTTAGAATGCTCCAGTATATGAGGGGCCCCCATGGATGATGCTCCAGTGTTTGATGGGCCAATATAATGCTCCATATATAATGGGCCCCATTTATAGTGCTCCAGTGTATAATGGGCCCCATAGATGCTGCTCCAGTGTCTGATGTCCCCCATTTAGAATGCTCCAGTATATGATGGGCCCTGTAGATGCTGCTCCAGTGTCTGATGTCCCCATTTAGAATGCTCCAGTATATGATGGGCCCCATGGATGATGCTCCAGTGTATGATGAGCCAATATAATGCTCCATATATAATGGGCCCCATTTATAATTCTCCAGTGTATAATGGGTCCCGTAGATGCTGCTCCAGTGTCTGATGTCCCCCATTTAGAATGCTTCAGTGTATGATGGGCCCCGTGGATGATGCTCCAGTGTGTGATGCACCCCATGGATGATGCTCAAGTGTATGATGGGCTCAATATATCATTCTCCAGTGTATAATGCTCCCCATATATTGCTCCAAACATTAAAAAAAATGAAATACCTCTCCTAGCTGGGCACTGCTCTACTCTGGACTCCTCAGCTTCGCCATCCTCCAGCTCTCTGCATTTGGACTGTTTAGGCAGAGGGCGTACAGACGGGATGTCATCGCTCTCTCTGACCTGAATGTCACTGTCAGGAAATGTGGAAGACGTCACAGTGGTGGAGCAGGTAGAGGTAAGTATTGCAAGTGCTGTGGCCCTGAGCAAGCAGGGGGGGCCCACTCGTGGGCGACGGCACTGGCACAGGGCCCCTTTTAGTACGCCGGTGTGTCTGACGGGGAGTGGGCCCCCCCACCGTCAGAGACACT
This sequence comes from Oophaga sylvatica, assembly GCA_033576555.1. Lineage (NCBI taxonomy): Eukaryota > Metazoa > Chordata > Amphibia > Anura > Dendrobatidae > Oophaga > Oophaga sylvatica. Next base: position 163,736,326 of record JARQOD010000007.1, on the reverse strand, counting down.
TTTGCGTACTCTGAGGGGCCGTGTGCCAGTGCCGTCGCCCACGAGTCGGCCCTCCCACCTGATCAGGGAACCGGCACTTACTCGGGTGCACCACGTGCTGACGACGACCCTGGGGGAGACAGCCCAGTTAGGGAGGTGGAAAAACTGGCATATGTTGAGGTGTAGGCTGGACGTTCAGCATATGCAAATGGAGGAATTGGAGAAGTCGGAGGAAGAGGAGGACAAAGCGAGCCATTTTGCTGGCAACCTATGTGTCATCAGGGGAAGGTGGTACAAAATCCTTTGAAACCCAGGCATGGTTCATTTTAATGAAGGTGAGATCACCTACAATTTGGGTCGACAGCCGGTCCTTCTTTCTGTCAGGATTGATCCAGTAGCACTGAAAACTGTTATTGTGCCAATTCAGGCCAGGCGTCCAGTTTACAGGCCCAGTAGTCAAAGGGGAATGAACTGTGAAGGAGAACATCAATAGGGGAGGAGATGTAATTTTGAACCATAGTTGACAACTGCAGTCTCCTGTCTGTTGCAATCGATTCAGTATTAACAGTCGTGTGAGCTGTACACGAGAAATCAATCAACAACATGGTCATGAAACCCCTGTCTCCAATGCCACTTTGGCTACGTGCACCACGAACACCTTTTCCATTTGGCCCAGTACAGCTCGTGGTAGAATCTGCACTGCTGCTGTGTGCTGGGAATGCCTCTAACAAACGGTTTACCAGAGTTGCTTGTTTGTTCACCAATATTAGCTCTAGGTTCTACTGTGGCATGATGTTCAGTAATTTGTCTTTACAGCGTGGATCGAGGATGCTGGCCAACCAGTAGTCATCATCCTTCATCATTTGGGCAATGTGGGGGTCCCTTTTTAGGTTCTGCAATATATAATCACTAGTGTTGAGCATTCCGATACCGCAAGTATCGGGTATCGGCCGATATTCGCGTTATCGGAATTCCGATACTTAGTTCCGATATTTTTCCTATATCGTATACCGGAATCGGAAGTTCCCATAATTCTTTGAGAGGCAATGTGATTTTAGTCAGCCAATGAGGAATCCTACGAAGTGTGGGCACATCCTGTAATGCTGCGGTCATCTTAACTAATGGCATGGCTGTGATTGGCTGCTGAAATGATGTCAGAATGCACTATAAAAGGCGCCGCCGCCATTTTAGCGTCACTGTGCTGTGAATTCAGATAGGGACAGAACGCTGCTGTGCTGACTCTGAGGGACAGTTAGAGATTGCGATTTAGTGTACTGTGCTGTAGGCAGGCATCACCAACCGCTGTGTAAAGCTTCCTTTTGCCTGCAGTGTTGTTTTAACAGCTCTGCAAGGTGTGTGTGAGTGCAGGTGACGCTGCAGTTTGCTCTGCATCCAACGCTGTCTGTAGGCATCTGCACGTGTCACTCACAGACTCTTTTTTTTTTTCTTTAGTGTAATTCTAGCTGCTCCATTCAATAGAAATTATAGTTGATGCGCTTCCATCCGTAAACAATACATTGGTTGCAAACACTATAGAAGTAGACAAAGGAGTAGCCTTTCCCAGATTGTGGACAGTTGTGTTTCAGTGTTCACTTCAGTCTGTGTTTTTTATTTTTTGAGTGCATATCACGCTCCAGTTACTTGTTCAAGCACTGCTGCTTGTACTCTGCTGAGCGTGTCTCAGTGGCTCATCCTTTTCATTTATCTCCAATTGGTTCTGCTACATTCCATTTAAAATAAATCTAATCTATTAGTGTGACGCGCTTCCATCCGTATACAATACATTGGTTGCAAACACTATAGAAGTAGACAAAGGAGTAGCCTTTCACAGATTGTGAATAGTTGTGTTTCAGTGTTCACTGCAGTCTGTGAGTTTTTTTTTTTTTTTTTTTAAATGCAGATCACGCTCCATTTACTTCTTCAACCACCGCTGCGTGTACTCTGCTGAGTGTCTGTCACTGGCTCATCCTTGTCATTTTTCTAAAATTGGTGCTGCTTTATTCTATTTAAAATAATTCAAATCTATTACAGTGACGTGCTTCCATCCGTATACAATACATTGGTTGCAAACAATATAGAAGTACACAAACGGGCCTTTCACAGCTACTGAACATGGGTTTTTAATTTTTAACTAAAATAGGTATTTTTTCAAATGACACAAATATATGTAATGTTGAAGAGGAATAGTCCTACATCCATTGTTTGCACAATATTACAGGTGTACATCATGTCCCTTAATCAACAATGTATTATTATATTTACTTGTATGCTTTTATTTAAAAGCCAAGAACACAGAAGGATAACCTTCGCACTGCAGCTGTTGTCAAAGTTCAACCCACATTATGCACTTCCAACATTGCAGCATTTGAGGCATGATGTGAGTTGGATTTGTCAAAGTTATGGAGTGAGAAGGTTCACCATCAGTACCCTATAGCATAAGTATGCTTTTGTGTTAGCATTTGTGTTAGACATGTGGATATCTGCCATAATATGTCACAATTATTTAGTTACAGATTTGTTACCAACACTAATCATTGAATGGTTTTAAATTTGACGTTTCACTTGTTTACAGCTTAGAAATAAGGGTGTAGCCTGATATCTATGTGTAGCACTAGCCACTTTAACATGTCATGTTTTTTTCAACATGTGTAGCTAGGTAGCAGTAATTTTTGCCGGACACACAGCAGGGGAACAGCAGGCGTTACTGAACCCCACAAACACATCATCGATTGTTTTGATCTGTGCATCCAACACTTCTGAGCCCAGGGTCAAGAAGGGTGTAGCCTGAGGCCTAGTATGAGATGTTTGAACTTTAATTTGAACTTTAATTTGGAGTTAGCAGCATTAATTTTTGTCAGACACGCAGCAGGGGAACAGCAGGCGTTACTGAACCCCACTATCACTATAGCTTGTGTATTGGTCTGTGGACACGACACTTCTGAGCAGCAACTGGCAGTGTTGTAGCCCAGGGAGTATAGCTCAGGTGGTAGAAAGATGAACATAACAGGAGACATGGAAAACGTTGCCAACCAGTTAGTTAATCTGAAACCGGACAGGCAAATTCAGGCGAGATCCATGCCTAGTTCATTTTCAGAAAAGTAAGCCGTTCTACATTATCGGAGGATAGTCGCATGCAACGGTCTGTTAGTACACCACCTGCAGCAGTAAAGACGCGCTCCGATAATACACTGGCAGCAGGGCAAGCCAGCACCTCCAATGCATACTGGCTAAGCTCTGGCCATGTATCCAGCTTAGAGACCCAAAACTTGAATGGGGAAGAGCCATCTGGGAGTACACTGAGAGGGCAAGACATGTAGTCTGTCACCATCTTACGGAAATGTTGCCTCCTGCTGACTGGAGCCGTCTCGGATGGTGTAGACATTGGTGGCGCTGCCACAAAACTTCGACACATTTGGAACATACTGTTCTTGCCCTGTGCAGAGGCGCTGCTTGTGCTCCCTCTTGTTGCAGAGCTGTCTCCACTGCCTCGACGCACAGAGCTGCTTTGTAAAGCAGTAGCAGCAGCGCTCTCGGCTGGTATGGAGAACATTATGGATTGCACCAGTGTGTCTTGGTACTTCCGCATTTTACGCTCCCGGTTCAACGGTGTGATGAGGCTTTGTAAGTTGTCCCGGTAGCGAGGGTCTAGGAGGGTGTACACCCAATAATCAGACGTGGTGTGAATGTGTTCGATGCGGCGGTCGTTTCTCAGCCACTGCAGCATGAAATCAACCATGTGCTGCAGACTCCCAACTGGCCAAGAAACGTTGTCCCCTGCAAGAGGCGTCATCTCTGCCTGCTGTGCATCACCCCACCCTTGGTCTACATACTGACTAGAGCATTGTCTACCTCCCTCTGGAGCGATGTCTTCCTCCTCCATTGACTCCTCCTCATCCTCCTCACAAAGTCCTTCAAATACATATAAATTTACAAAATTTAAAACTCAAAATTTAAAAACTTTGTATCATAATTCTGTAACATCAGTTTATGGAAACACAATAGCATTACAAAAGGATAGACAAAAAATGTACATTATGTGCTTTGTAAATACATTAAAAGTTTGTAATGGTTATGAAAATATAGACAGCGACTCTGGAGGTTCAATTGTTGATACAGCATGGTACTTTGAAAGTCCTCCAGCCCTTTGTGAGGAACCACGTTGCGCTGACTGTCCAGAAGGTGATGGAATTTGTGACTCCTCATCCTCCACCTCTTCCAAAACCTCATGCCTTAGTGCTTGCAGTGTTTTTTGAAGCAGGCAGATAAGGGGGACAGTCAGGCTGACTAGTGCATCATCTGCACTCGCCATCCGCGTTGACTCATCAAACGCACGCAAAACGTGGCAGATATCCTTCATAGAGTTATTCGCCACTCATTACACTAGCAGTGGCTGCCCATTCATTATAGGATCCAATTCTAATTACTGGTTCTCACCAACAAAGCTCTCCACAGCGCAGCACCCCCTACATCTCCTCCCTTATTTATATTTATCGGCCTAACCGACTGCTGCACTCTGCAAACGACCTTCGACTAACCTCTGCACTAATCCGTACCTCCCACTCCCAACTCCAAGACTTCTCCCGCGCTGCGCCAATCCTCTGGAATGCTCTACCCCAAGAAATTAGGACTATCCGCAATTTCGATGGTTTCAGGCGCTCCCTCAAAACACATTTGTTCACAGTGGCCTATTACATTCACTAATCAAAGTCATTCTATGTGTAATTCTGTGTGTGTAGCCCATTCACTATCTCCATGCATCCCTCACTCCCTTAAAATGGCTGGACCATCATTGTAAAAACACCATTGTATATAAACACCTGTACTTTAAAAAAAAAATATTTATGCTATTCCATTTGATTGGGTTAAACATCTATGCCTTTAATATCTCCTCAACCTTCCCCAATACATTCTACATTACTCTTTCTTGTTTTCCTTCATGTACAATTAACCAACAAGGCAAGAATGGGGTTTTTTTAGTTTCGATATTTTGTTCCCATAGACTTACATGGGACTTCCGGTATCGGTATCGGGTATCGCCGATATTTTTTGTGTATCGGCGATACCATTCCGATTCCGATACTTTTGGATATCGGAAAGTATCGCTCAACTCTAATAATCACACATGTGGGCCAATGTTCCAGGTGTCAATAATGCACTGCCAGTGGTGGGTGGAGGAGCACTTTCTGCCAAATTCACATCCCTCCAGTCACGCACAAACCCTGTACCTGACCTAGGCAAGCCAACATTTTCTCTTGCCCAGTGAGAAGCATCCTCCTCCCCAAAATAATCATATCCCTCCTCCTCCTCCTCTTCCTCTTCTTCCTCCACCCCATCCAGGACTGTTCCCTGAGCAGACAATGACTGTCTGTCATCAAGGCTTGCCTCCTCCTCCTCCTCCTCTGCTGCAGACGCCAGATCCTTCATGTGCGTCAAAGTTTGCATGAGCAGACGCATAAGTGGGATGCTCATGCTTATGATGATGTCGTCTGCGCTTACCAGCCGTGTGCATTCCTCAAAACACTGAAGGACTTTACAGAGGTCTTTCAGCTTTGACCACTGCACACCCAACAACTCGATGTCTGCCCTCAAACTGCCTGCCCGTGTATCCTCCCACAAATGCATTACAGCCTGCCTCTGTTCGCACAGCCTCTTAACCATGTGCATGGTGGAGTTCCACCTTGTTGCAACGTCTATGATTAGGCGGTGCTTGGGGAGGTGGAGCGATCGCTGCAGCCTCTGCATACGACTGGAGTCTACAGGCAAGCAAAGGATGTCCGAGCACAGTCTTCGCACCTTATGGAGCAGGGCTGTTAACTCCGGATAATTATTTAGGAAGCACTGCACCACCAGGTTCAAGGTGTGAGCCAGGCAAGGTATGTGTCTGAGTTCTGCCAGGGCTATGGCCGCCACAAAATTACGGTCGTTATCACTGACTACCTTGCCTGGCTCAAGATGTAGAGTGCCCAGCCATGACTCAGTTTCTCACTGCAAGTAGTTGGCCAGTACCTCCGTGGTGTGTCTGTTGTTGCCCAAAGACATCATCCTTAAAATAGCCTGCTGACGCTTACCACTAGCTGTTCGATAGTGGGACACCTCGTGTGCAGCACTGGCCGCTGCGGATGAAGTGCTCGTGCCACTGCGCTCTTTCGACATGCTTTTGTTTCTGGAGGAGGAGGGTCGATTGCCTACAGCCAACTGTTGCCCATACCGTGGGCTAGGCAGCATTGTCCAACCACCGCTGTCACCTGTGGATCTTGCATCCACCACATTAACCCAGTGCGCAGTGATGGACACATAATGGCCCTGGCCATACCTACTGGTCCATGCATCTGTTGTGAGGTGCACCTTTCCACTCACTGATTGTTTGAGTGCATGGACAATGCGGTCTTTCACATGCAGGTGGAGGGCAGGGAAGGCTTTTCTAGAAAAGAAGTGCAGACTGGGTAGGTCATAGCGTGGGACAGCTAGGCCATGAGCTCTCAGAACGCTGCGCTTTCAACCAAACGGAAGGGCATCATCTCTAATGAGATCAGTTTGGCAATGTAGGCTTTCAAAGCCAGTGTACGCGGATGAGAGGATGAGTACTTTCTTGTCCTACTCAGAGTGTCTGCTAGGGAGAGCTGGACTTGAGAGCTGCAAATGGGGGAACTAGCGATGGACATGATGGACTGAGAGGAGGTTGGTGATGGTGGTGGTGGTGGTGATGGCCTAGACTCAGTTTTTCATTGCAAAAACATTGTGATTCCCTGACTGCTCTGGACTTGAGACGACACCTCAACATTTCATTCTGGTGGTGTGCTAACCAGTGGGCTTACAGTGGGGGAAGCGATGTAGCGTTGCTGGCTACCTTTAGTCGGAACAGGTGCACATGTGCTACCTGAGGTATTGTAGTCCGTCCACGCTTGCAAGTGCATGGTGTTTAAATGTCTAAGCATGCAACTGGTTTTAACATTTCTGAGATTTTTCCCTCGGCTAAAGGTCCTTCCGCACTTCTTACAGATAACCTTTGCCTCATCAATAGGATTTTGGTCAAAAAAGTGCCACACTGCACTCTTCCTACTATGGTACAACTTTTCAGGGCTTGCATGCTGTGGTAATTTGACCCTCTGGCCAAGCTGTCCTGCAACTCTTTTTGTTGTTTTAACACGTTTTTGGACTGCTACAGGCCTGCCAGATAACCGCAGCTGCGATGTCGATGCCTGCTGGGGATCCTCCTGCTGGTCTGAGCTATTGCCAGCGGCACCCTCTTCCCCAATGGATGCCAGTCCGGGTCAACAACTGGGTCATCCATCACCTCCTCCTCAATTTCATGTGCACCTTCCTCTGTGTCACCGTGTAAGGTGGTAGAGTATGCGGGAAGGGGCACCTGAGTTTCATCAGGGTCAGATTCTGGCTCAGTAGACTGCGATGGCAATGTAGTGCTGTGGGTGAATGTACCAGCAGAATCATCTAGCAGTGGCTGTGCATCAGTGCACTCCATGTCAGATTCATCTTGGACTGGGGAATTCAGGATTTGACTTGATAACCCAGGCATGGTATGTGAAAAGAGCTCCATGGAGTAATCAGAAGTGTGGCCTGCCGCATCCTTCACTTTTGGTGGGGGTGAAGGACACAAGGAAAGTTGTTGTTCCTGACCAGGAGCCTGTACTGATGACTCAGTGCCTGCATTTTTTTAAACTTCAGAAGAGGAGGCGATAGAGCTGGAGGCTGTTTCGGCAATGTAAGACAAAACCTGTTCCTGATGCTCCGGCTTTAAAATCGGTTTACCTGCTCCCAGAAAAGGGAGCCTTTTAGGCCTTCTTGAGACAGACGATGACGCCGGCTCAACACCTCCTGCCTTAGGTGCTATTGTGCTTTTGGCACTTCCAGCAGATGCATCACCACCACCATCAGTACCAGCTGGCCCCCCACACCCACGTCCGCGGCCTCTTCCACCATCCTTTCTCATTTTTGGGAAAATGTACCCAAAATACCTGCAGATATATGGTGCTTTATCAGAAACGTACAGCTGTATACAGTCTAGGGATAATTGTAAATCTACGTATATATTTCAGGAGTCAGACACAGATTCTCTCAGGCTCAGTATGGATTAGACAAGAATATAAAAAGCTGAAAAAGCGTACTGTACCACCAGATACCAGGTATATATAGTATAGTGAAAATATTGTAAATCTCCGTATATATTTCAGGAGTCAGACACAGACGCTCTCAGGCTCAGTATGGATTAGACAAGAATATAAAAAGCTGAAAAAGGGTAATGTATCAGAAGCGTACAGCTGTATACAGTGTTGGGGTAATTGTAAATCTCCGTATATATTTCAGGAGTCAGACACAGACGCTCTCAGGCTCATCATGGATTAGACAAGAATATAAAAAGCTGAAAAAGGGTACTGTATCACCAGATACTAGGTATATATAGTACAGTGAAATAATTGTAAATCTCCGTATATATTTCAGGAGTCAGACACAGACACTCTCAGGCTCAGTATGGATTAGACAAGAATATAAAAAGCTGAAAAAGGGTAATGTATCAGAAGCGTACAGCTGTATACAGTGTTGGGGTAATTGTAAATCTCGGTATATATTTCCAGAGTCAGACTCAGACTCTCACAGGCTCAGTATGGATCACACCAGAATATAAAAAGTAGAAAAGGGAAATGTATTTGAAGCGTACAGCTGTATACAGTGTTGGGGTAATTGTAAATCTCGGTATATATTTCCAGAGTCAGATAGAGACTCTCACAGGCTCAGTATGGATCACACCATAATATAAAAAGTAGAAAAAGGGTAATGTATCAGAAGCATACAGTTGTATACAGTGTTGGGGTAATTGTAAATCTCGGTATATATTTCCAGAGTCAGACTCAGACGCTCACAGGCTCAGTATGGATCACACCAGAATATAAAAAGCTGAAAAAGGGTAATGTATTTGAAGCATACAGCTGTATACAGTGTTGGGGTAATTGTAAATCTCCGTATATATTTCCAGAGTCAGATAGAGACTCTCACAGGCTCAGTATGGATCACACCATAATATAAAAAGTAGATAAAGGGTAATGTATCAGAAGCGTACAGCTGTATACAGTGTTGGGGTAATTGTAAATCTCGATATAAATTTCCAGAGTCAGACTCAGACTCTCACAGGCTCAGTATGGATCACACCAGAATATAAAAAGTAGAAAAGGGTAATGTATTTGAAGCGTACAGCTGTATACAGTGTTGGGGTAATTGTAAATCTCGGTGTATATTTCCAGAGTCAGATAGAGACTGTCACAGGCTCAGTATGGATCACACCATAATATAAAAAGTAGAAAAAGGGTAATGTATCAGAAGCGTACAGCTGTATACAGTGTTGGGGTAATTGTAAATCTCGGTATATATTTCCAGAGTCAGACTCAGACTCTCACAGGCTCAGTATGGATCACACCAGAATATAAAAAGCTGAAAAAGGGTAATGTATTTGAAGCATACAGCTGTATACAGTGTTGGGGTAATTGTAAATCTCCGTATATATTTCCAGAGTCAGATAGAGACTCTCACAGGCTCAGTATGGATCACACCATAATATAAAAAATAGATAAAGGGTAATGTATCAGAAGCGTACAGCTGTATACAGTGCTGGGGTAATTGTAAATCTCCGTATATATTTCCAGAGTCAGTCTCAGACTCTCACAGGCTCAGTATGGATCACACCAGAATATAAAAAGCTGAAAAAGTGTAATGTATTTGAAGCATACAGCTGTATACAGTGTTGGGGTAATTGTAAATCTCCGTATATATTTCCAGAGTCAGATAGAGACTCTCACAGGCTCAGTATGGATCACACCATAATATAAAAAGTAGAAAAGGGTAATATATCAGAAGCGTACAGCTGTATACAGTGTTGGGGTAATTGTAAATCTCTGTATATATTTCCAGAGTCAGACTCAGACTCTCACAGGCTCAGTATGGATTACACCAGAATATAAAAAGTAGAAAAAGGGTAATATATTGGAAGCGTACAGCTGTATACAGTGTTGGGGTAATTTTAAATCTCCGTATATATTTCCAGAGTCAGACACAGACTCTCACAGGCTCAGTATGGATCACACCAGAATATAAAAAGTAGAACAAGGGTAATGTATCATAAGCTTACAGCTGTATACAGTGTTGGGGTAATTTTAAATCTCCATATATATTTCTGGAGTAACACACAGACGCTCACAGGCTCAGTATGGAGTAGACCAGAATATGAAAAGCAAAAAAAGCTAATGTATCCGAAGATACCAGGCGTATACAGTGTAGGGGTAATTGTAAATCTCCGTATATATTTCTAGAGTCACACACAGACGCTCTCTTAGTATGGATTTGACCATAATACAGAAGGCAGAAAAACGGTACTGTATCAGAAGATACCAGCTGTATACAGTTTTGGGGAAAATTGAAATCTCTGTATATATTTCCGGAGTCACACACAGATAGTCAGCATGTATTTGTCCGTGACACCAGCCGGTACATGGTAGAGTGTAAGGAGCGTACAGCTCTATACGGTGTGGGAAAAAATGAACGCTCGGTAACTGTGCAGAAAAACAGAATAAAAGTATTTGTGCTGTGTAAAAAGCAGTCTGCACAGCAGTGTACACACAGCAATACAGCTAGCAGGCAACCTATTAACCAGCTCTGCTGCTGCACAAAAGAAATTCCTCCCCTGTCACTGGCAGGCAGCCTAATAACCAGCGCTGCTTCACACAACAAAATCCTCCCCTGTCACTGCACACTAATTGTAAAGCACAATCGCTATCAGCACAAGCACAGAATAACTTTTTTTTTCCTGCCTAACTCTCTCTCTACTGAGAAACAGCAGCAGCAACCTCTCCCTAGCTAAGATCGGCAGAAGTAAAATGGCGTTCGGCGCTCAGGGCTTTTATAGCCACTGTGACGTCACAGAAAGCAAGCCAATCACTGCAATGCCCTTCTCTAAGATGGTGGTGGCCACTGCCCATGTCATCGCGTTGCCCACAGTGTGCGTCCTTGCTCATTGGCTGAGAAAAGGCGCCTGCAAGCATTCTGGGAAAACCGACTTTGGCGCTCGGATCGACGACCGCATGGCCGACCTCACGCTATGGCCGGGTCTCGCTCGGCAAACCCGACTTTGGCGAAAGTCGGTGTTTATTGAATCTGACCGACCTGTTTCTCTCAACTCTAATCAGCAGCAGTAGCAACAGCAGCCACAGAAGCCACGACAAAGCTGTGACAGACTGCAATAACATGAGATCAATGCAGCGCACTAATAGCAACATCATTGCCTGGTCTGCCCAGTCTGTGACTGGGGTGCAAAAGGCATTGGAGATCATGACTTCTTCATCTTGATGAAAGTTAGGTGGCTTACACTTTCAGGGGACAGTCGGATGCGCTTATCCATCAGGACACCACCAGCAGCGCTGAAAACAAGTTCTGAAAGAACATTGGCTGCCGGGCATGATAAAACCTCCAAGGAGTGACAGGCGATCTCAGGCCACTCTTCCATTTTTGAAGACCAAAATGTATAAGGGTCCAAACCCCACTGATGGAATTGATATTGAGCTTGAGATACTCCTGCACCATCTTCTCAAGTCATTCACTACGCGTCAGACTTGTACTCTGTTCTGCTGGTTCACAGGCTGGTCTAAAAAATGTGTGAAATGACTCACAGAAATTGCTTTTCTTTAATTGTATTTATTTTACTTACTTATATAGTGCTATTAATTACACAGCACTTCACACACAGTTTTGGCACTGTCCCCATTGGGGCTCACTGTCTAAATTTCCTATCAGTATGGCTTTGGAGTGTAGAAGGAAACTGGAGTACCTAGAGGAAACCCACACAAACACGAGGAGAACACACAAACTCCGTGCAGATGTTGTCATTTGTTGTACCTCATGCATGGCCCATGACTTACTGCTGCTGTGCCATTATTAAATTTCTACTGTGGGAGAATTGATGCCACTTTTCACGTTTTGGCCGCTTTTTGGCCCACCTGAAGGTGTTGTCTTTGTGTTTGGTTTTGCCTCCCATTGAATTCAATGGAGTTCAAATATGTTCGACTAACTGTTTGACGTACTGTTCAGCAAACACAGGACATTCACAGAATCCAAACCTTGAAAGGTCTACTCATCTCTAGTTATGGCCACCCTGTTAGCGGGTCACAGCTGATATCTAAGGGGGCCTCTAACATATTCGGCTGGGTAGGTCATCCAAATTGCATACAAGTTTCTGTTCATCATGACATTATTGTTTACCAAACATGTTACCTTAGTGGCATCGCCAAATGTCGCAACATTGCTAGGTTCCACACTGTCACATATCACAGTAACATCATCAGATATTTATCCAGTAGTGTAGATTTTGGCGCAGGTTATACAGAAACATATTACCTTATCAACATTATGCATTTCGTCAGAGTTGGGTGGGTTGTCAATAATATCCTGAGAAACCAACCATCCCAGATCAGCAAATAATAAGATATTGGTGAGAATGTTCTCAGATATACCCACGCCCATTAACCCCTTCCCTGAGCCCCAGTCAAAGTAAACTAACGCCATACGCAGGGCACTGTTGATTTTCACAATTCCGCTGACAGTCGTCATCTTTTCATGGATAATATTCTTAGACTACACAAGTTTCAGATGGAACTGTGTCATCTCAGAGCTGGTGTCTTACAGCAAGTATTGCCAACAGTAATGGATCGTAAATTATCACTTTGTTCCCCTTTTATCCAACCAAAAAAAATAAAACAACTGAAGAGGAGAGAGGTGAATTGGACGAGGGGGCAATCTTCCTTTTGTCAGAGCAAATAGTGCACTGCTGACAGAGCCTACTTGGTTGCACCCAAAGCATATGCAGCAATAAAATTCAGATCCTGGTGGTGGTAGATGGATCAGCACCTCCAGGGAGTTGGTTGGCAGAGATAAGTGTATTGTTTTACACCCTTTCCACCTGGTGAATGCAGGCTTTTTCGCCTTGGTTGTATAATTGTCAGTATAAACATCTGTAATCTGCAATAATAAAGAATGCTGATGAACAACAGCAACATGACACAACATATGCGTGACATGTACCCTGTCAGTAAAGTAGCTATTTAATACCGCTGCAGATGGACAAAAATGTGGACCGATCGCTAATCAACAAACATGGGACTGGAGGTATGGAAACCAAATACATGACCAAAGGTCCATTATATATTAAAAATATAAATCTTTATTGAAACAACTTTAATAGGCAAATAACAAAGACAATTGACAAGTATTGCAACCACAAGCGCAGGCGCGCAGCTGTAGGAAAAGACTCACTGACCCAGGAAACCTGTATATCACATATAGATACAACAAAATCCCAACACACATTAGTTTAAAGGAAAAAGACTGAAGGGAAATGCCAAGATTATAAATATATATAAAAAAATGTGCATCAAGTAAATCAACCAAAATTAATACGTGAAAAATCATGGCACCTTCTATCTAGGTAATAACCCTCTCATAGAGCCAAGGCAGAGTCTCCATGCTGAACCTGTCATGCTCACACCCTGGCTGATGGGCGTGAGCCAAGGGGGGTTGTGGCCCCACTGTGCCACAAACCAGACTACCCTGGAAGGGGCTTGACTAGGACAGCTGCTTCGGTCTTCACTGGAGCCTCTGTTGGTGAGGTCAGGCTTGTGCGGCAGGCAGCTGCCAGGTGACACTCCAGGGTGGTGTCTGGCTGTGGCTGCTGATCCCACTTGGGGAGACGGTGGCATGGTTGAGACTGGCAGGCGGGCACGGATGAGACACAGGACTGGCAGGCACTGATGAGACACAGGACTGGCAGGCACTGATGAGACACAGGACTGGCAGGCACGGATGAGACACAGGACTGGCAGGCACAGATGAGACACAGGGCAGGCTGGCACGGACGAGACACAGGGCAGGCTGGCACGGATGAGACACAGGGCAGGCTGGCACGGACGAGACACAGGGCAGGATGGCATGGACAAGACACAGGGCAGGCTGGCACGGATGAGACACGCAGCAACTGTAGATACTGGGACTGACTGGAAGGAATGGTGTATGGAGAAACAGGTAGAGACCTGTTCACACAGCAACAGTAGATACAGGGACTGACTAGAAGGAATGGTATATGGAGGGACAGGTAGAGACCTGTTCACACAGCAGGTACTGGTACTGGTACAGACAGAAAGGACTGGAGTATGGAGGAACAGGCAGAGACCTGTTCACACAGGGGGAGAACCGCAAGGCTGTGGAGAAGGGCTGTAGAGCCGCAAAAGATACTGCAGAGGCAGGAGCATAGCAGAGCGAAACCGCAAGATATGCGGAGAGGAGCGGCAGCAAGAGATTGCTGGAGCTTCAGTAGTGAAGCAGAGCGGAAACACAGGAGTGCGGACAAGAGGCAGAAAGAGATACAGAGAGACCAGAAGGCAAGACACAGCAGGGAAGAAACCACAGACAAGGATACCAAGATACAAAGGTAGGACAGAGTTCAGACAAGGTAAGGACATGAGACAAGGTACAGAGACAAAGACACAGGGTCCAGGAAATTCTTCCTCCTGGAGGGCGGCAAATAGGTGCAAGACAAGGTCAGGAACAATAGAACAGAGACAAGGATATTCTGCTTCCTGGAGAGCAAACAGGTACAAAGCAAAGTCAGGAACAATAGCACAGAGACCAGGATATGCTGCCTCCTGGAGGGCGGACAAACAGGTACAAGGCAAAGCTAGGAGTGAAGCCTCCAAGATGGAGGAACACAGAACAAGACATGAGACCTGGCAGCTCAGTAGCAAGATACTAACTAAGTTAACACATTGCACAGGCCAGATCCACAGGGTGGAGCTGCCTTAAATACTAAAGGGCTAATGGTAATTGGTCAGTCAGGTGCACCCTGACTCCATAAGAACCAGAGAGTTCTGGCGCTGCCCCCCTATGGACACAGCCATGAGACATGCAGAGAGCAGACAGAAAGCAAGAGGCACAGAGCCTGGGGCTGGCAGCAGACAGAAACCACAGCATGACCTGGAGCAGTGAGCAAGTAAGTGTGTGAGGGATGGGAGGCCATGCCATGATGCCAACAGGGTTGTTACAGAAACTAAGACAAATAGGTGTCATATATTCAATGCATCATAAAATAAGGTGCCAAAGTACATATAATTATCTCATATGAGTGGCACGGGTTAGGCTACCAGGGTCAGCGTGTCTACCTCGACGCGCATTTCGGATGCTCGTCCTTCGTCAGGGAGGGTGCTGCATCCTAGGGCTTCTGGTCAATAACAAACTCTTGTACTGCAGGCAAATGTGCAAAAACTGAACCTTAATTATCAGGTCCTTCAGGTCCTCAAAAGTAGAAATTGATAATCCTTTGATCCATTAAACAATGTTGATTTTCAGGCTGCTTATCAAATCAGAGTTAGTGTCGCTAGATGCGCATTGGATTGTCTAGAATAGTTTGTGGTATAGTTTCGGAGTGAGAATCTCCATTCTTGTCTACTGGAAGTGTGGAAAACACTTCCAGGGTTTTGCCTCTTCAGTTCCTTCACGCCATGGCCCTATTCCATTTGTTTGTATTTTACTCTCCTTTTTCAAGTGCCATAACTTTTTTATTTTTCTGTCAAAATAGCCATGTGAGGGCTTATTTTCTGTGGAACAAGTTGTACTTTTGAGTGACAGCATTGATTTTACCATATAGTGGAAATAATGAAAACAAATTCCAAGTGCGGTGAAATTTAAAAAAAGTGCAATTTTGTAAGGAGGAAGTCTGGGCTGTGGGTACCTGCACAATTCTAGGTCCGGAACTGTCGAGGCTGCGTCCAATGTTGCCAGGGGAAAAGAAAGGGGAACAGGACAGGACTAGAGTTGAGCGATACTTTCCGATACCCAAAAGTATCGAAATCGGAATGGTATCTCCCGATACCATTAAAATATCGGCGATACCCGATACCGATACCGGAAATCCAATGTAAGTCTATGGGAACAAAATATCGTAACTAAAAAAACCTCTTTCTTTCCTTGTAAACACTAAATATACACACATAGAATACATATATATATATATATATATACATGTCATTGTGACATATATATATATACATATATTTATAGTTTATACACTTCTACATAGTAAAATAGCCTCTGATTCAATTGCCGGGTAAAGCCGGCTTTTGTGAAAAGACAGAAGCACCCGACATGAAATGACACTTGGTTTACATAGAGTTAACCATGTCTTTTCATGTAGTTTGATATCTGATTTGCACAAACAATTACATGAGTGTAAGTGTGCAAAATTTCACACCTGTAGGGGTTAATTAAAGGTGTAATGTTGTGAATGGGTTTGAGATGAGTTCTGAGCAGAGGCTCCCTCTGGTGGTTACAAGCGGTACTAGTGAAGATTGTGAGGACTGGGAATCAGGTGTTACTGACTGGTCTTATATAAGGGAGTCATTTTCCCATCAGGGTTGCCGGTGATCAATTGTTCTGGTCTGAATCCTTCATTCCAGTTTCCCTTGTAGCCTGCTGTGTCGTGTCTGCATCTCCTGCTACCAGATAAGAATTTTTCTTCTTTTGTGTTGTTGCTATATTTTTGCATTTTGTCCTACACTTCTTTGGGGGCCTTCTGGGTCCCCTCCGGGGGCTTCTGCCTTCTCAGTTTAGTTCAGCCACTGAGTTTTGTTCTTTTGCTTTTTCCAGTTTTTTCTGTGGCTGCTGTTTTGATTTTGTTACACCAGAGAGCTAATTTAGGTGGTAGAGGTCGTGTGATCTCAGGTGATTTTGAAATTAGTAGAGTTGGTGTTTTTCAGGGTTTTCTGGGATTGCAGTAAGTACCCTTCCTGTCCTTTTCTATTTAGATAGTTTGGGCCCCAGCGTTTGCTCATTCTATTTTCTTTCTGTGTCGGTATTTCCTCTTGTCTAACCGCCATTACATGTTTGGGGGCTTTCTATTATCTTTGGGGTTCTGCTCCGGGGCAGATAGCTTTCCTATTTCTATCTTTAGGTGTAGTTAGTTTCTCAGGCTGTGACGAGGCGTCTAGGACCAACGTAGGAACGCTCCACGGCTGCCTCTAGTTGTGGTGGTTAGTCAGGGTACTGCAATCCCATAGATTCCAACTGCTCTGGTGTATTGCCTTTTTTACCTGCACTCCTCAGCTACCGAAACATAACAGTCAGGGTACTGCAATCCCATAGATTCCAACTGCTCTGGTGTATTGCCTTTTTTACCTGCACTCCTCAGCTACCGAAACATAACAGTATCACCGGCCTAAAAATTGAAAATTGTATGGTACTCACAGAAGGGAAAAAATATTGTGATAGAAAAAAGGTTGTCAGAGTTGTCAGAGATATTTTTCTGTTTGTTGCATTTTTTTTTTTTTCCCTCTGTATCTCTGGGTGCTGGGGAGGATCTTTTCTCCCAATGGAGTTTGCACAGTTGTCTGGCCGTGTGGATCAGCTTGCCACTGAGGTTCGGAGTATTGCTATCTATCTTGCTGGGTTGCCTGTTGTGGAACCTAGGATCCCCATGCCAGATTTGTTTTTAGGGGATCGAGCTAAGTTTCAGAATTTCAAAAATAATTGTAAATTGTTTTTTGCCTTAAAATCTAAGTCCTCAGGAAACGCAGCGCAGCAGGTTCAAATTAACATCTCTCTCCTGCGCGGCGATCCTCAGGATTGGGCTTTTTCCCTGATACCTGGGGATCCTGTTTTGAGTGATGTTGATGCGTTTTTTCAGGCTTTGGGGTTATTGTACGATGAGCCTAATGTCACTGATCAAGCTGAAAAAGCCTTGTTGGCATTAAATCAGGGGCTTGATGACGCTGAGTTATACTGTCAGAGATTCCGTAGGTGGGCAGTCCTGACCAAATGGAATGACGACGCTTTGGCGGCCCTTTTCCGGAAGGGTCTGTCGGATAATGTAAAGGATGTTATGGTGGGATTCCCTGTCCCCTCTGGTCTCAATGATTCTATGTCATTAGCGATTCAAATTGACAGACGTTTGCGTGAGCGGAGAAGTATGCGTGGAGTGGTGTTGCCTTGTGAGCCAGCTTCTGAGCCCATGCAGTGTGATGGAGTGGTGTCTGGGGCACAGCGTCATGAGTTTCGAAAGCGCAATAGGTTATGTTTCTACTGTGGTGATGCCTCTCATGCTATTTCAGTCTGCCCTAAGCGGGGAAGACGTTTTGCACGCTCAGTTGTCTTGGGTAGTGTTCAGACTAAGTTTTTATTAACTGTCACTCTGATATGCTCTCTGTCCTCATTTTCTGCTCAGGCTTTCGTTGATTCTGGAGCAGCTATTAACCTGATGGATTATGATTTTGCTAAACGTTGTGGGTTTCCCTTGATACCCCTACAGAAGTCTATTCCCCTACTGGGGATCGATTCTACCCCTTTGGCTGAGAATAAACCCCAGTTTTCTACTCAGGTGATAATGAGGGTTGAACCTGATCACCAGGAGTGCTGCAAATTTTTGGTTCTATATAATCTGCATGACATTATCGTGCTGGGTTTCCCTTGGTTACAGTCTCATAATCCTGTTTTGGATTGGAAATCTGTGTCTGTAACCAGTTGGGGCTGCCAATGTGTTAATACCAACACTCCTGTTTTTTCTGCCTCCCCCAAGCTCAGGATGTTCCTGACTTTTTGTTTGATTTTTCTGATGTGTTTAGCGAAAGTAAATCTGCATCCTTACCTCCCCATAGGAGCTATGACTGCGCTATTGAATTAGTGCCGGGTAGTAAATTCCCTAAAGGTCGCCTTTTTAACTTGTCTGTACCTGAACATGACGCTATGCGGTCTTATATCAAGGAATCATTGGAGAAGGGTCATATCAGACCATCCTCTTCACCCTTAGGTGCCGGTTTTTTCTTTGTGGCCAAAAAAGATGGTTCATTAAGGCCGTGTATTGATTATCGTCTCTTGAACAATATTACTGTGAAATATCAATACCCGTTACCCTTGATTTCTGACCTGTTTTCCAGGGTGAAAAACGCTACTTGGTTTACCAAGCTTGACCTCAGGGGGGCGTATAACCTTATTCGCATTAAGCACGGGGATGAATGGAAGACGGCATTCAATACCCCTGAAGGGCATTTTGAGTACCTAGTGATGCCCTTTGGGCTCACTAATGCCCCTTCCGTCTTCCAGTCCTTCATGAATGACATTTTCAGGGATTTTGTGGACAAATTTCTGATTGTTTATTTGGATGATATCTTGATTTTTTCTAATGACTGGGACTCTCATGTGAAACATGTTCGGACTGTGTTCCAGATTTTGAGGGATAATGCTCTGTATGTGAAGGGATCAAAGTGTCTTTTTGGCGTACAGAAGATCTCATTTCTGGGATTCATTTTGTCCCCATCTGTTATTGAAATGGACCCGGTCAAGATTCAGGCCATCTGTGATTGGGTCCAACCTACTTCATTAAAGGCTCTTCAGAGATTTTTGGGTTTTGCCAATTTTTATCGTAAATTTATTGGTAATTTCTCGGTTATTGTTAAACCATTAACTGATTTGACCAGAAAGGGTTCTGATGTGGTGAATTGGCCTCCTGAGGCAGTCTCTGCATTTCAGGAACTTAAGCAGAGATTCACTTCTGCTCCTGTTCTACGGCAGCCTGATGTTTCTCTGCCATTTCAGGTGGAGGTTGATGCCTCTGAAATTGGGGCAGGTGCCGTTTTGTCCCAAAAAGATCCAGAGACCTCTAAAAGTAACCCTTGTGCCTTTTTCTCTCGAAAATTTTCTCCTACTGAGCGTAATTATGACGTGGGTAATCGGGAGTTATTGGCCATGAAGTGGGCTTTTGAAGAGTGGAGACATTGGCTGGAGGGAGCCAAACATCAGGTGGTGGTCCTTACGGACCATAAGAATCTGGTCTATCTGGAATCTGCCAAGCGACTCAATCCTAGACAGGCCAGGTGGGCCTTGTTTTTCACACGTTTTAATTTTGTGGTTTCCTTTCTTCCTGGCACTAAGAATGTTAAGGCGGATGCCCTCTCGAGGAGTTTCCTTGCGGACTCTCCTGAGTTATCTGATCCTTCTGTTATTTTGAAAGAGGGTGTAGTTCTTTCCGCCATCTCGCCCAATTTGAGACTTGCTCTGGAGGGGTGTCAGGAGGATAGGCCCGAGCGCTGCCCTGTTGGAAAATTGTTTGTCCCGGACCAATGGAAAAAGAGTGTGATGTCTGAGATTCATTGTTCCGCATTGGCTGGGCATCCCGGAATTTTTGGTACCAGAGACTTGGTTAGTCGGTCCTTTTGGTGGCCTACCTTGTCTCGCGATGTCAGGGAATTTGTGCAGTCCTGCGGGACTTGCTCTCGCTCCAAGCCTTGCTCTCGCTCTAGTGGTTTGTTGATGCCATTGCCTGTGCCCAAGAGACCATGGACCCATATCTCTATGGATTTCATTTCCGATCTTCCTGTTTCTCAGAGAATGACCACCATCTGGGTAATTTGTGATAGGTTTTCCAAAATGATACATCTTGTGCCATTACCTAAGTTGCCTTCCTCCTCTGAATTGGTGCCGTTGTTTCTTCAGCACGTGGTTCGTTTACACGGCATTCCTGAGAACATTGTGTCTGACAGAGGAGTCCAGTTTGTTTCCAGATTTTGGAGGACTTTTTGTTCTAAACTGGGTGTTCAATTGTCTTTCTCCTCGGCATTTCATCCTCAGACAATGGTCAAACTGAGAGAACAAACCAGACATTAGAGACTTATCTAAGATGCTTTGTGTCTGCTGATCAGGATGACTGGGTCTCTTTTTTGCCTTTGGCTGAGTTTGCTCTTAATAATAGGGCTAGCTCTGCCACTTTGATGTCTCCGTTTTTCTGTAATTCTGGTTTTCACCCTCGATTTTCTTCAGGACAGACGGAAGCTTCTGTCTGTCCAGGTGTTGACTCTGTTGTTGAGCGTATTCAACAGATTTGGGACCAGGTAGTGGAGAGGTTGTCCCTCTCTCAGGAGAAGGCCCAGCGGTTTGCTAACCGGCATAGGACTGATGGTCCTCGGTTTAAAGTGGGGGACTTGGTCTGGTTGTCCTCAAAGAATATTCCTATGAGAGTAGCATCTCCTAAATTTAAGCCTAGGTTCATTGGACCTTATAAGATCATGGAGATTATTAATCCTGTTTCTTTTCGTTTGCTTCTTCCAGGGACATTTAAGATCCATAACGTGTTCCACAAGTCCTTGTTGAAGAGGTTTGTTGAGCCAGTGGTTCCTGCTACTGTGCCTCCTGACCCTGTTTTGGTTAAGGGCAATCTGGAGTATGTGGTTGAGAAAATATTGGATTCTCATTTTTCTAGACGAAGACTCCAGTATTTGGTTAAATGGAGAGGTTATGGTCAGGAAGACAATTCTTGGGTGTTTGCTTCGGACATCCATGCTAGGAGACTTATCCGTGCGTATCATAGAACTCATCCTGACCGACCTGGTTGCTCAAATGAGGGTTCGGTGACCCCTCCTCAAGGGGGGGGTACTGTTGTGAATGGGTTTGAGATGAGTTCTGAGCAGAGGCTCCCTCTGGTGGTTACAAGCGGTACTAGTGAAGATTGTGAGGACTGGGAATCAGGTGTTACTGACTGGTCTTATATAAGGGAGTCATTTTCCCATCAGGGTTGCCGGTGATCAATTGTTCTGGTCTGAATCCTTCATTCCAGTTTCCCTTGTAGCCTGCTGTGTCGTGTCTGCATCTCCTGCTACCAGATAAGAATTTTTCTTCTTTTGTGTTGTTGCTATATTTTTGCATTTTGTCCTGCACTTCTTTGGGGGCCTTCTGGGTCCCCTCCGGGGGCTTCTGCCTTCTCAGTTTAGTTCAGCCACTGAGTTTTGTTCTTTTGCTTTTTCCAGTTTTTTCTGTGGCTGCTGTTTTGATTTTGTTACACCAGAGAGCTAATTTAGGTGGTAGAGGTCGTGTGATCTCAGGTGATTTTGAAATTAGTAGAGTTGGTGTTTTTCAGGGTTTTCTGGGATTGCAGTAAGTACCCTTCCTGTCTTTTCTATTTAGATAGTTTGGGCCCCAGCGTTTGCTCATTCTATTTTCTTTCTGTGTCGGTATTTCCTCTTGTCTAACCGCCATTACATGTTTGGGGGCTTTCTATTATCTTTGGGGTTCTGCTCCGGGGCAGATAGCTTTCCTATTTCTATCTTTAGGTGTAGTTAGTTTCTCAGGCTGTGACGAGGCGTCTAGGACCAACGTAGGAACGCTCCACGGCTGCCTCTAGTTGTGGTGGTTAGTCAGGGTACTGCAATCCCATAGATTCCAACTGCTCTGGTGTATTGCCTTTTTTACCTGCACTCCTCAGCTACCGAAACATAACAGTCAGGGTACTGCAATCCCATAGATTCCAACTGCTCTGGTGTATTGCCTTTTTTACCTGCACTCCTCAGCTACCGAAACATAACAGTGTAAATTCGTTGTAAAAAAAACAGACTTTTTTGCTACGAATTTACACCTTTAATTAACCCCTACAGGTGTGAAATTTTGCACACTTACACTCATGTAATTGTTTGTGCAAGTCAGATATCAAACTACATGAAAAGACATGGTTAACTCTATGTAAACCAAGTGTCATTTCATGTCGGGTTCTGCATTTTCACAAAAGCCGGCAATTGAATTAGCGGCTATTATACTATGTAGAAGTGTATGAACTATAAATATAAATATATATATATATATATATATATATATATATATATATATATATGTGTCACAAATTCAATGACATGTATATATATATATATATGAGGTGTAAAATTGCTAAAAAAAAAATGTGTGGGCTCCCGCCCTATTTTCGCAACCAGACAGACAAAGCCAGTGAGTGGGGGCAGATAATAATAGCTGTTATGTTTCGGTAGCTGAGGAGTGCAGATAAAAAAGGCAATACACCAGAGCAGTTGGAATCTATGAGATTGCAGTACCCTGACTAACCACCGCAACTAGAGGCAGCCGTGGAGCGTTCCTACGTTGGTCCTAGACGCCTCGTCACAGCCTGAGAAACTAACTACACCTAAAGATAGAAATAGGAAAGCTATCTGCCCCGGAGCAGAACCCCAAAGATAATAGAAAGCCCCCAAACATGTAATGGCGGTTAGACAAGAAGAAATACTGACACAGACAGAAAATAGTATGAGCAAACGCTGGGGCCCAAACTATCTAAATAGAAAAGGATAGGAAGGGTACTTACTGCAATCCCAGAAAACCCTGAAAAGCACCAACTCTACTAATTTCAAAATCACCTGAGATCACACGACCTCTACCACCTAAATTAGTTCTCTGGTGTAACAAAATCAAAACAGCAGCCACTGAAAAAACTGGAAAAAGCAAAAGTACAAAACTCAGTGGCTGAACCAAACTGAGAGGGCAAAAGTCCCCGGAGGGGACCCTGAAGGCCCCACAGAAGTGCAGGACAAAATGCAAAAATATAGCACAAACACAAAAGAAGAAAATGTCTTATCTGATAGCAGGAGATGCAGACACGACACAGCAGGCTACAAGGGAAACTGGAAAGAAGGATTCAGACCAGAACAATTGATCACCGGCAACCTGATGGGAAAATGACTCCCTTATATAAGACCAGTCAGTCACACCTGATTCCCAGTCCTCACAATCTTCACTAGCACCGCTTGTAACCACCAGAGGGAGCCTCTGCTCAGAACTCATCTCAAACCCATTCACAACAGTACCCCCCCCTTGAGGAGGGGTCACCGAACCCTCATTTGAGCAACCAGGTCGGTCAGGATGAGTTCTATGATACGCACGGATAAGTCTGCTAGCATGGATGTCCGAAGCAAACACCCAAGAATTGTCTTCCTGACCATAACCTCTCCATTTAACCAAATACTGGAGTTTCCGTCTAGAAAAACGAGAATCCAATATTTTCTCAACCACATACTCCAGATTGCCCTCAACCAAAACAGGGTCAGGAGGCACAGCAGCAGGAACCACTGGCTCAACAAACCTCTTCAACAAGGACTTGTGGAACACGTTATGGATCTTAAATGTCCCTGGAAGAAGCAAACGAAAAGAAACAGGATTAATAATCTCCATGATCTTATAAGGTCCAATGAACCTAGGCTTAAATTTAGGAGATGCTACTCTCATAGGAATATTATTTGAGGACAACCAGACCAAGTCCCCCACTTTAAACCGAGGACCATCAGTCCTATGCCGGTTAGCAAACCGCTGGGCCTTCTCCTGAGAGAGGGACAACCTCTCCACTACCTGGTCCCAAATCTGTTGCATACGCTCCACAACAGAGTCAACACCTGGACAGACAGAAGCCTCCGTCTGTCCTGAAGAAAATCGAGGGTGAAACCCAGAATTACAGAAAAACGGAGACATCAAAGTGGCAGAGCTAGCCCTATTATTAAGAGCAAACTCAGCCAAAGGCAAAAAAGAGACCCAGTCATCCTGATCAGCAGACACAAAGCATCTTAGATAAGTCTCCAATGTCTGGTTTGTTCTCTCAGTTTGACCATTGGTCTGAGGATGAAATGCCGAGGAGAAAGACAATTGAACACCCAGTTTAGAACAAAAAGTCCTCCAAAATCTGGAAACAAACTGGACTCCTCTGTCAGACACAATGTTCTCAGGAATGCCGTGTAAACGAACCACGTGCTGAAGGAACAACGGCACCAATTCAGAGGAGGAAGGCAACTTAGGTAATGGCACAAGATGTATCATTTTGGAAAACCTATCACAAATTACCCAGATGGTGGTCATTCTCTGAGAAACAGGAAGATCGGAAATGAAATCCATAGAGATATGGGTCCATGGTCTCTTGGGCACAGGCAATGGCATCAACAAACCACTAGAGCGAGAGCAAGGCTTGGAGCGAGAGCAAGTCCCGCAGGACTGCACAAATTCCCTGACATCGCGAGACAAGGTAGACCACCAAAAGGACCGACTAACCAAGTCTCTGGTACCAAAAATTCCGGGATGCCCAGCCAATGGGAACAATGAATCTCAGACATCACACTCTTTTTCCATTGGTCCGGAACAAACAATTTCCAACAGGGCAGCGCTCGGGCCTATCCTCCTGACACCCCTCCAGAGCAAGTCTCAAATTGGGCGAGATGGCGGAAAGAACTACACCCTCCTTCAAAATAACAGAGGATCAGATAGCTCAGGAGAGTCCGCAAGGAAACTCCTCGAGAGGGCATCCGCCTTAACATTCTTAGTGCCAGGAAGAAAGGAAACCACAAAATTAAAACGTGTGAAAAACAAGGCCCACCTGGCCTGTCTAGGATTGAGTCGCTTGGCAGATTCCAGATAGACCAGATTCTTATGGTCCGTAAGGACCACCACCTGATGTTTGGCTCCCTCCAGCCAATGTCTCCACTCTTCAAAAGCCCACTTCATGGCCAATAACTCCCGATTACCCACGTCATAATTACGTTCAGTAGGAGAAAATTTTCGAGAGAAAAAGGCACAAGGGTTACTTTTAGAGGTCTCTGGATCTTTTTGGGACAAAACGGCACCTGCCCCAATTTCAGAGGCATCAACCTCCACCTGAAATGGCAGAGAAACATCAGGCTGCCGTAGAACAGGAGCAGAAGTGAATCTCTGCTTAAGTTCCTGAAATGCAGAGACTGCCTCAGGAGGCCAATTCACAAACATCAGAACCCTTTCTGGTCAAATCAGTTAATGGTTTAACAATAACCGAGAAATTACCAATAAATTTACGATAAAAATTGGCAAAACCCAAAAATCTCTGAAGAGCCTTTAATGAAGTAGGTTGGACCCAATCACAATGGCCTGAACCTTGACCGGGTCCATTTCAATAACAGATGGGGACAAAATGAATCCCAGAAATGAGATCCTCTGTACGCCAAAAAGACACTTTGATCCCTTCACATACAGACATTCTCTCTCAAAATCTGGAATACAGTTCGAACATGTTTCACATGAGAGTCCCAGTCATTAGAAAAAATCAAGATATCATCCAAATAAACAATCAGAAATTTGTCCACAAAATCCCTGAAAATGTCATTCATGAAGGACTGGAAGACGGAAGGAGCATTAGTGAGCCCAAAGGGCATCACTAGGTACTCAAAATGCCCTTCAGGGGTATTGAATGCCGTCTTCCATTCATCCCCGTGCTTAATGCGAATAAGGTTATACGCCCCCCTGAGGTCAAGCTTGGTAAACCAAGTAGCGTTTTTCACCCTGGAAAACAGGTCAGAAATCAAGGGTAACGGGTATTGATATTTCACAGTAATATTGTTCAAGAGACGATAATACACGGCCTTAATGAACCATCTTTTTTGGCCACAAAGAAAAAACCGGCACCTAAGGGTGAAGAGGATGGTCTGATATGACCCTTCTCCAATGATTCCTTGATATAAGACCGCATAGCGTCATGTTCAGGTACAGACAAGTTAAAAAGGCGACCTTTAGGGAATTTACTACCCGGCACTAATTCAATAGCGCAGTCATAGCTCCTATGGGGAGGCAAGGATGCAGATTTACTTTCGCTAAACACATCAGAAAAATCAATCAAAAAGTCAGGAACATCCTGAGCCTGGGGGAGGCAGAAAAAACAGGAGTGTTGGTATTAACACATTGGCAGCCCCAACTGGTTACAGACACAGATTTCCAATCCAAAACAGGATTATGAGACTGTAACCAAGGGAAACCCAGCACGATAATGTCATGCAGATTATATAGAACCAAAAATTTGCAGCACTCCTGGTGATCAGGTTCAACCCTCATTATCACCTGAGTAGAAAACTGGGGTTTATTCTCAGCCAAAGGGGTAGAATCGATCCCCAGTAGGGAATAGACTTCTGTAGGGGTATCAAGGGAAACCCACAACGTTTAGCAAAATCATAATCCATCAGGTTAATAGCTGCTCCAGAATCAACGAAAGCCTGAGCAGAAAATGAGGACAGAGAGCATATCAGAGTGACAGTTAATAAAAACTTAGTCTGAACACTACCCAAGACAACTGAGCGTGCAAAACGTCTTCCCCGCTTAGGTCAGACTGAAATAGCATGAGAGGCATCACCACAGTAGAAACATAACCCATTGCGCTTTCGAAACTCATGACGCTGTGCCCCAGACACAACTCTATCACACTGCATGGGTTCAGAAGCTGGTTCAAAAGGCAACACCATTCCACGCATACTTCTCCGCTCACGCAAACGTCTGTCAATTTGAATCGCTAATGACATAGAATCATTGAGACCAGAGGGGACAGGGAATCCCACCATAACATCCTTTACATTATCTGACAGACCCTTCCGGAAAAGGGCCGCCAAAGCGTCGTCATTCCATTTGGTCAGGACTGCCCACCTACGGAATCTCTGACAGTATAACTCAGCGTCATCAAGCCCCTGATTTAATGCCAACAAGGCTTTTTCAGCTTGATCAGTGACATTAGGCTCATCGTACAATAACCCCAAAGCCTGAAAAAATGCATCAACATCACTCAAAACAGGATCCCCAGGTATCAGGGAAAAAGCCCAATCCTGAGGATCGCCGCGCAGGAGAGAGATGATAATTTGAACCTGCTGCGCTGCGTTTCCTGAGGACTTAGATTTTAAGGCAAAAAACATTTACAATTATTTTTGAAATTCTGAAACTTAGCTCGATCCCCTAAAAACAAATCTGGCATGGGGATCCTAGGTTCCACAACAGGCAACCTAGCAAGATATGCAGCAATACTCTGAACCTCAGTGGCAAGCTGATCCACACGGCCAGACAACTGTGCAAACTCCATTGGGAGAAAAGATCCTCCCCAGCACCCAGAGATACAGAGGGAAAAAAATGTGACAAACAGAAAAATATCTCTGACAACTCTGACAACCTTTTTTCTTTCACAATATTTTTTCCCTTCTGTGAGTACCATACAATTTTCAATTTTTAGGCCGGTGATACTGTTATGTTTCGGTAGCTGAGGAGTGCAGATAAAAAAGGCAATACACCAGAGCAGTTGGAATCTATGAGATTGCAGTACCCTGACTAACCACCGCAACTAGAGGCAGCCGTGGAGCGTTCCTACGTTGGTCCTAGACGCCTCGTCACAGCCTGAGAAACTAACTACACCTAAAGATAGAAATAGGAAAGCTATCTGCCCCGGAGCAGAACCCCAAAGATAATAGAAAGCCCCCAAACATGTAATGGCGGTTAGACAAGAAGAAATACTGACACAGACAGAAAATAGTATGAGCAAACGCTGGGGCCCAAACTATCTAAATAGAAAAGGATAGGAAGGGTACTTACTGCAATCCCAGAAAACCCTGAAAAGCACCAACTCTACTAATTTCAAAATCACCTGAGATCACACGACCTCTACCACCTAAATTAGTTCTCTGGTGTAACAAAATCAAAACAGCAGCCACTGAAAAAACTGGAAAAAGCAAAAGTACAAAACTCAGTGGCTGAACCAAACTGAGAGGGCAAAAGCCCCCGGAGGGGACCCTGAAGGCCCCCACAGAAGTGCAGGACAAAATGCAAAAATATAGCACAAACACAAAAGAAGAAAATGTCTTATCTGATAGCAGGAGATGCAGACACGACACAGCAGGCTACAAGGGAAACTGGAAAGAAGGATTCAGACCAGAACAATTGATCACCGGCAACCCTGATGGGAAAATGACTCCCTTATATAAGACCAGTCAGTCACACCTGATTCCCAGTCCTCACAATCTTCACTAGCACCGCTTGTAACCACCAGAGGGAGCCTCTGCTCAGAACTCATCTCAAACCCATTCACAACAAATAGCCCAGAGAGGGACCATTATTTTTGGCCCCCCCCTGGCTACTAACATCTGCCCCCAGACACCCCAGAAAAGACAAATCTATAATTAGATTCGCCCTTTCTGGCACTTTGCCCGTCTATTCCCATTGCCCTGTAGCGGTGGCGAATGGGTTAATATGGGGTTAAAGCCACCTTCCTATTGAAAGGTGACCTTAAGCCAGGTTCATAATTGAGAGCTGTCAATTAGACAACTATCAATTATTAATCCTATTGCATGAAATAAAAATAAAACACACACACTTTAATTAAAAATCATTTTAATGAAATAAAGACACGTTTTTGACCATCTTTTATTTTACTGCAAAAACCATTTCCTGTAATAAAAATAAAATAAAAAAGCAAAATTATTCTTACCTATCCCATGCACAGTCAGGTCCCACGGTGTAATCCTTCAGAAAGGGTTAATGTTTACTGCAGGGACCACAGCTAATGCTGCAGCCTCACAGTAAACCCCCAAATGAATGAGTTCCTCTCCTGGCTCACAGGAGAGGAAGTGGAAAGCTTAATTGATTGCTTTCCACTTTCACTTCAGGTCAGCCAGGGACACAATCAGTGACGTCAGAGGGAACTGATTAACAAAAATAGGGGTTCCCTTCGAAAAAAAAATGGCGTGGGGTCCCCCCTATTTTTGTTAACCAGCCTGATGAAGCAGACTGCTGAGGCATGGTATTTAAGGCTGTTAGGGAGCCAATATCCATGGACCTTGCCAGCAGCGTCGGACTGGAGTACCTTGGGCCCACCAGAGAAAAATTATTCTTGGGGCCCACCATCATACTTCCCAACCTTTGAAGAAGGGAAAGAGGGACAAAGGCTGTGGCATGCTGTGCCTGCTGCAGCAAATTTTAGGCCATGCCACGTTGCACCACAGACTGTCCAGGAGTTGGTGGATGCTTTAGTCCAGGTGTGGGAGGAGATCCCTCAGGAGACCATCCGTCGTGCTCATCAGGAGCATGCCCAGAAGTTGTAGGGAGGTCATACAGCATACCTCCCAAATTTTGAAGACAGGAAAGAGGGTTAAAGGCTGCGGCGCACTACGCGCGCCGCTGCAAATTTTAGGCCACGCCCCGACCACACCCATTTCACAGCTAATCACACTCATATCATCGCCCCAAGCGTACCCATTTAGCACTGCTGATCAAACTGACTGGTAATGAGGGCACAGTGGCTGGTACTGAGGAAAAGAAGAAAGAGCAGCGAGAGAGAAAGAACAAGCAGAGAAAGAAAGAGAGGAAAGAAAGAAAAGAGAGAGAAAGAAAGAACAGAGAGAAAAAAGAACAGAGAGCGAGAAGGAAAGAACAGAGAGCGAGAAAGACTAGAGAGAGAAAGAAAGACTAGAGAGAGAGCCAGAGGCGTAGCTAGGGTTTTGGTTTAGTGGGAGCGAAACTTCTGAGTGGGCCCCTAATCAGAGAACCTCAACAAATGACCGCGCTGTTGCCAAAAATAATCTATATATAAAAAAAACAATATTGATATTACCGCCATATGGTCTGTGGTAAATAATACCAGTCCTACAGAACATATAATAGATTACAGCACAGGTACAGATAATGACTTACCGCTGATGTTCTTTCTAATGGAATTGTTCACTTTTCATGTCTTTTCCATCTGGCCCAGACCGACATGACGACTTCTCCAGCCAGGACTCGACTGCAGAGATTACAACAAAGACACATTTCACTTCTCATATTTTTAGCACTGTCACGGTCACCAATTGGACTATTCTCAACCTGCACAAACTCCTCATCCTGCTGATACCCCAATACTGAGCCGCTGCTGCCATATGTGTCCCTATTTCTGCACCTGATAACCCAATACTGAGCCGCTGCTGCCGTATGTGTCCCTATTACTGCACCTGATACCCCAATACTGAGCCGCTGCTGCCATATGTGTCCCTATTTCTGCACCTGATACCCCAATACTGAGCCACTGCTGCCGTATGTGTCCCTATTACTGCACCTGATACCCAATACTGAGCTGCTGCTGCCGTATGTGTCCCTATTACTGCACCTGCTGTGTGGTTCTGTGTGACCTCTAAATTTTAAAGCACCCCTCTAGAATATAGTAATGCCGGGTGCAAGTGCCCTAGAAAACAGTGCCCACATTTTGTCCCCTAGACTGTAATAATGCCCTGTGTGCCCCTTTGACAGTCACAGTAACCCGAGTTCCCCTATAACAATAAGTGTCCACTTTACATTTAATAATGTCCCAAGTCTCCCCTGTACATCTCCCCTATACACAGAATAATGCCCCTCACTGGATATATACTGACCCCTTAATGTCCCCAAACTATTTAATGGGTCCAACACTGTATGATGGCCCCTAGATAGCATCCATACAGCATAATACACCAGATAGTCCTCAATATAGTATAATGCACCCCCATAGGCAACCTCTATATTATAATAAACCCCCATAGGCAGAGTCTATAATATAATGCACCACCATAGGCAGCCGCTATATTATAATGCACCCCCATAGGCAGCCTCTGTAGTATAATGCATCCCCATAGGGAGTCTCTGTAGTATAATGCACCCCAATATGGAGCCTCTGTAGTATAATGCACCCCCATATACAGCCTCTGTAGTATAATGCACCCCCATATACAGCCTCTGTAGTATAATGCACCCCCATTAAAAAAAAAAAAAAACAATACTCACCTCCCGGCTCCTGTGCTGCTCACTGTTCTCCCTCTCTGCGTCTGACAGCGGGCGCCGGCAGGTGATGTCATCGCGCCCGCTGTCAGACGCTGAGAGGGGGATTATGGGAGAGAAGGAGCGCTCGCTCCTTCTCTCTCTATGCGGTCAGCTGTATCGGCTGGATGCCGATACAGCTGACCCTCCGATGACGGGTGGGGGGCCCACTGCTGGCACCGGGCCCCCCCACCGCCTGTTCAGGCCCCTTAGCTTCCGGGCGGCAGAGCAGGGAGAGCGATTCTCCCTGCTCTGCCGCAGAATGTAACTGTATCGGCGTGCTGTGCACGCCGATACAGTTACTGTAGCGTAGCTCGGGTGGGCCCCCTCAGAGCGCGGGGCCACCGCCCCCTCTGCCCCGCGACCTATCCTTTCAAATCAGGGCCCACCACGCAGGAGCTGGGGCCCACCGGAGATTTCTCCGGTGTCCCGGTGGCTCAGTCCGACCCTGCTTGCCAGCCTGATAATACCAGGCCACAGCAGTCTGCTTATCTTTGCTGGTTAACAAAAATAGGGGATCCCCTCGAAAAAAAATTGGCGTGGGGTCCCCCCTATTTTTGTTAACCAGCCAGATGAAGCAGACCGCTGAGGCCTGGATTTTCAGGCTGTTAAGGAGCCAAGATCCATGGACCTTGCCAGCCTGATAATACCAGGCCACAGCAGTCTGCATATCTTGGCTGATTAACAAAAATAGGGGATCCCCTCGAAAAAAATTGGCATGGGGTCCCCCCTATTTTTGTTAACCAGCCAGATGAAACAGACCGCTGAGGCCTTGATTTTCAGGCTGTTAAGGAGCCAAGATCCATGGACCTTGCCAGCCTGATAATACCAGGCCACAGCAGTCTGCATATCTTGGCTGATTAACAAAAATAGGGGATCCCCTCGAAAAAAATTGGCGTGGGGTCCCCCCTATTTTTGTTAACCAGCCAAGTAAAATGCAGACTGCTGCGGCCTGGTATTAAAAGACTGTCAAGGCCCATGGATTTTGGCCCTCAACAGCCTGATAATACCAGGCTACAGCAGCCCCACATTTGGCGCATCAAAAGATGTGCCAATTGTGGCACTTTACCCGGCTCTTCCCACTTGCCCTGTAGCGGTGGCAAGCGGGGTAATAAGGGGTTAATGTCACCGTTGATTGCACGGTGACAATAAGCCCGGTTAATAATGGAGAGGCGTCAATAAGACACCGATCCATTATTAATCCCAAAGTTTTTAAATGTTTAAAAAAAAGACACAGCAAGAAAAAAGTATTTTAATGAAATAAAAGAGACAACACAGTTTTCATTTCTTTTATTACTCTCTCATTCCTGTGACGCCATCGATCTCCTGTAAAAAAATAAAAAAAACAAACCAACAGTATACCACCTGTCCGACGCAGTCCATAGTAACGAGGGTCCCACGACGATCCAGCTCTGCTACATCGGAATGCCAGGCAGAGCCTGACATCCCGGCGCAGCACAGCTGATTACCTGCTTCTCCGGCGGTGACGTCATCGGACTGCTTTACGGCCGCGATTACCAGCAGTCACTGCAGTTATCGCGAGAAACTGCATGTGACCGCCAGGGAGAAGAGGATGGCAGCCATCAAGCAGTCCAGGATGTGACCGCCGGAGATCTTCTTCCAGGTAAGTGCCGCTGACTCCTGACAGACCCGACCGACGGACACTGACAGTGACAGTGACATTCCGATTCCGGTATCCGATATGATGAAAATATCGGTACTCGGAATCGGAATTCCGATACAGCCAATATCGGCCGATACCCGATATTTGCAGTATCGGAATGCTCAACCCTAGACAGGACCCATGACCAGGTGAGAGGAGGCATGGTAAAACCAGTCAGGGAGCAGGGAGCGCGGAAAAAAATCAGAAGGTTCCCACCAGCATAGAGAGAGGAAGCAGGGGTGTAACGCGCTCCACAGCGAGAGAGAGAGAGCGAAGCCATGCCCCAGCAGAGCTTACGTGAGTGCCCCCGAAAATCAGTGAGCACGCAGAACGTCGGTTACTCAGCCAAGCAGTATGCGGTGCTCGCGCTGGGAAGCGGGTGCTAGGTGCAGGGTCGCAAGGTGTGTTCCCCATCTTTCACAGGCGTGCAGCAGAGCATGCATTGTAAAGAGACTTCTGCAGCACTCCCCATTTCTGCTGCACAGATTGATGGATTAGGGGCTCAGCGGGCGGAATCGGTGATCGCCCGTTGCCGCCAGAAGCTGGACCGTGATTTGGTGGGTCACATTTGAAGACGCCGTTCTGGCCATTGACAATATTTCAGCTCTCATCAGACTACATGTGGACAAGGAACAGAGAAGTTACGATAAGTGAAGTTCAAATATCAGACTGTTGTGTTAAGGTACTGCCACACTAAACAATCCCGCTAGCGATCACGATAACGACGCATACTAATGCGATCGCTAGCAGGATTGTTTCTATATCGCTAAGTGCGGCCACATTTAGCGATATAGTTAACGACGCTATCGCCGTTAGCGATCTTCTTAACGACTTTAGCGGTACAAAAGTACCGCTAAATCGCTAAGAAAAGGTGCCACACTAGCGATATATACTTACCCAGCGGGAGCGCCGACGAGAAAATAGGGTCCGGAACGATTCCAGCGACGAGCGAGATCACAGCAGGAAGCTCGTCGCTGGCAGATGCCGCACTGAACAACATCGCTAACGGGATCGCTAAATAGTGACGTTTTTTAGCGATCCCGTTAGCGATATTGTTCAGTGTGGCATACCCTTTACACTTTAATTTTCACTGTTATTGTCTATTACCTGCCTGCAAGGAGATCATTCTCACTATCTTTGTTATAAATTAAATTACATTGTTGTTTAGCATTGTTCTGCAATCCCTGCGTTTAAGCATCCTCGTACCTGCTTACAATTTCACAATCTTTTTTTTGCTTTTTTATAGTTAACATGTTTACAGTATGGTAAAACTCACCTGCCAAATGATTCCTCAGGTCAGTGTGAGTATGCGGATACCAAACATGAATAATTTACTTTTTATTTAAGTGATGAAAACAAATTTGTATGAAAAAAGCTTTTTTTGCGTTTGTTGCCATTTTCTGAGACCTGTAGTGTCTTCATTTTTAGGGATCTGGGGCTGTGTGAAGGCTTATTTTTTGGGCCCTGAACTGACATTTTTATTGATTCCCTTTAGAGGTAGATATGTTTTATCGCCTCTTATTGCATTTTATTGAAGATTGTGGCTGCTGAAAAAACATAATTCTGGTGTTTCTATTTTTTTTCTCAAAACGCCATTTACCGATAGGAATATATATATATATTTTTTTGGTTGAATGAACTTTTACGAATGCAGCAATACTAAAATATATATATATATTTTTAAAAAATAATCTTACATACAGATAAATGATAGATAGATAGATAGATAGATAGATAGATAGATAGATAGATAGATAGATAGATAGATAGATAGATAGATAGATAGATAAAAATAAGAGAAATGTCAGTGAGATATATAATTAGTGCAGTGCATGTATAGCTTACTATACATGTATTTAGCTAATAAATAAAGAAATAAAAGAAAAAATGGAGTGAAGTCCACCTTATTTTTCATACCCACCTGAGGGAAAGCAGACAGGGGCTGGTGTTATTATTCTGGGAAGTGACCAATATCCACGAAGCTTCCCTGCCTAATAGCAGATCACTGCTGTCTACTTAGCCTTTACTGGGTATTAAAATCCCCCCCCAAAAAAAGACATGTGGTCCTCTATATTTTAATAACCAGCAAAAGCAAAGTAGGTAGCTGCAGACTAATATAAATAGACTGAGAATGAACGTGAATTTGGCCTCCTGTCAGACAAATAATAACAGCCCTCAGCAGCTCCAGAAATGGAGCACCCGTTGGATGGACCAATTCTGGCACTTAGCTGCTGATCCTCCCGATTGTCCTGGTGCAATGGCAATCAGGTTAATAGTTTTGAGGTTGATGTCAGAATTCAAATAAATGATATGTACAATTAGATATAAGTTCCGGCTCATGAGAAAAAAATCTAATTTTTAAAAAATACTTTACTGAAAATTATTAAAAAATACCACACGAACAAACAAGAAAATGATACACTAACAGTCACTTAGTGTATCATTTTCTTGTTTGTTCGTGTGGTATTTTTTAATAATTTTCAATAAAGTATTTTTTAAAAATTAGATTTTTTCTCATGAGCTTGAGGTTGATGTCAGCTGTATAATCTCTGCTGATATCAAGCCCAAGGGTTAGTAATGGAGAGGTGTCTATCAAACACCACCATTACTAACCCCAAACGCAAAAGCAATATGCACTCACACACAGAAAAAGTTCTTTCTTTTTAATCAGATCATTTTTATTAAGAAAATTACCTAATAACATTTTTACAAAAAGAGATCAGTAAAACAAAGAGATTTTCAGCATTACATGGCATCAATATACATATATTATTGTTATACATAAAATACAATAAAGTTAACATATTTTGGGGTCAGCTTGGATTCGCATATCAAATACCCTTTTTATTAAAGATAATGTGTTTTTCCAGTAGGAGCCCAATCTACTGCATGCCCAGTACATGTGTAACAATTGTGCCTCTCCAGTTTTACTTCTTGGACAATCTGCTTTTGGATGTACTCCAATTCATAAAAGAAAGCTCAGTATTCTATATACTGTATGAATAAAGTATATCTGCGAGAGCCTCTGAGATTCACATGGGGATAATCTAGGAGTGAGTTCCAATACCTCATTCCACTGTTCTTCCGTAATCAGCAACACGTCTGCTTCCCATTTTAATTTAGTTGTCAGGGTATTTTCTCCCATGAGAGACTGTAAGAGCTGCTGATAGATTTTTTAAATTAAACCAGTTGTGCATTTTGCAGCTGCTATTGAGGATAGTAAATAATTTTTCCATATATTTGGTGCCGCAGCGTTAAGCTGATTCAGATATGCATGCCTAAGTTTTAGGTATTGAAAGAAGAGACCGTGAGTAGTGTTGAGCGATAGTGCTCGATATCTAAAAATATCGTATCGAAATTGTATCGCCGATAGCACTAAATATCGTCGATATCCGATTTCGATACCGGAAGTCCAATGTAAGTCTATGGGAACAAAATATCGCAACTAAAAAAAACCTTTATTTCCTTGTAAACACTAAATATACACACATAGAATACATATATATATATATATATACATGTCATTGTGACATATATATATACATATATGTATAGTTTATACACTTCTACATAGTAAAATATCCTCTGATTCAATTGCCGGGTAAAGCCGGCTTCTGTGAAAAGACAGAAGCACCCGACATGAAATGACACTTGGTGTACATAGGGTTAACCATGTCTTTTCATGTCGTTTGCAATCTGATTTGCACAAACAATTACATCAGTCTATGTGTGCAAAATTTCACACCTGTAGGGGTTAATTAAAGGTGTAAATTCGTTGTAAAAAAAACGGACTTTTTTGCTACGAATTTACACCTTTAATTAACCCCTACAGGTGTGAAATTTTGCACACTTACACTCATGTAATTGTTTGTGCAAATCAGATATCAAACTACATGAAAAGACATGGTTAACTCTATGTAAACCAAGTGTCATTTCATGTCGGGTTCTGCATTTTCACAAAAGCCGGCAATTGAATTAGCGGCTATTATACTATGTAGAAGTGTATGAACTATAAATATAAATATATATATATATGTGTCACAAATTCAATGACATGTATATATATATATGAGGTGTAAAATTGCTGAAAAAAAATGCGTGGGCTCCCGCCCTATTTTCGCAACCAGACAGACAAAGCCAGTGAGTGGGGGCAGATAATAATAGCCCAGAGAGGGACCAATTTTTTTTGGCCCCCCCGGCTACTAACATCTGCCCCCAGACACCCCAGAAATGGCAAATCTCTAATTAGATTTGCCCTTTCTGGCACTTTGCCCGTCTATTCCCATTGCCCTGTAGCGGTGGCGAATGGGTTAATAAGGGGTTAAAATGACCTTGCAATTGAAAGGTCACTTTAAGCCAGGTTAATAATTGAGAGCTGTCAATTAGACAACTATCAATTATTAATCCTATTGTATGAAAGAAAAATCAAACACACACACTTTAATAAAAAAGAAGTTTAATGAAATAATCACACAGTTTTTGACCATATTTTATTTACCTGCTAAAACCATTTCCTGTAATAAAAATAAAATAATAAAGCAAACTTATTCTTACCAATCCGATGTACAGTCAGGTCCCACGGTGTAATCCATCAGAAAGGGTTAATGTTTACTGCAGGGACCGCAGCTAATGCTGCAGCCTCACAGTAAACCCCCAAATGAATGAGTTCCTCTCCTGGCTGACAGGAGAGGAAGTGGAAAGCTTAATTGATTGCTTTCCACTTTCACTTCAGGTCAGCCAGGGACACAATCAGTGACGTCAGAGGGAACTGGTTAACAAAAATAGGGGATCCCTCGAAAAAAAATGGCGTGGGGTCCCCCCTATTTTTGTTAACCAGCCAGATGAAGCAGACCGCTGAGGCCTGGATTTTCAGGCTGCTAAGGAGCCAAGATCCATGGACCTTGCCAGCCAGATAATACCAGGCCACAGCAGTCTGCATATCTTGGCTGATTAACAAAAATAGGGGATCCCCTCGAAAAAAATTGGCGTGGGGTCCCCCCTATTTTTGTTAACCAGCCAGATGAAGCAGACCGCTGAGGCCTGGTTTTTCAGGCTGGTAAGGATCCAATATCCATGGACCTTGCAAGCCTGATAATACCAGGCCACAGCAGTCTGCTTAGCTTGGCTGATTAACAAAATTAGGGGATCCCCTCGAAAAAAAAAACGGCGTAGGGGTCCCCCTATTTTTGTTAACCAGCCAAGTAAAATGCAGACTGCTGCGGCCTGGTATTAAAAGACTGTCAAGGCCCATGGATTTTGGCCCTCAACAGCCTGATAATACCAGGCTACAGCAGCCCCACATTTGGCGCATCAAAAGATGTGCCAATTGTGGCACTTTACCCGGCTCTTCCCACTTGCCCTGTAGCGGTGGCAAGCGGGGTAATAAGGGGTTAATGTCACTGTTGATTGCACGGTGACAATAAGCCCGGTTAATAATGGAGAGGCGTCAATAAGACACCGATCCATTATTAATCCCAAAGTTATTAAATGCATAAAAAAAGACAAAGCAAGAAAAAAGTCTTTTAATGAAATAAAAGAGACAACACAGTTTTCATTTCTTTTATTGTACTCTCATTCCTGCGACGCCATCGATCTCCTGTAAAAAAAGAAAAAAAAAAAACCAACAGTATACCACCTGTCCGACGCAGTCCATAACGACAGTCCCACGACGATCCAGCTCTGCTACATCGCAATGACAGGCAGAGCCTGTCATCGCGACGCAGCACAGCTGATTACCTGCTTCCCCGGCGGTGACGTCATCGGACTGACTGCTTTACGGCCGGGATTACCCAGCAGTCACTGCAGTTATCGCGAGAAACTGCATGTGACCGCCGGGGAGAAGAGGATGGCGGCCATGAAGCAGTCCAGGACGTGACCGCCGGAGATCTTCTGCCAGGTAAGTGCCGCTGACTCCTGACAGACCCGACCGACGGACACTGACAGTGACAGACCCGACCGACGGACACAGACAGTGACAGTGACAAATCCGATTCCGGTATTCGATAAGACGAAAATATCGAAACAAATTATCGAAAGGCCGATAGAGCTAATATCGGCCGATAGCCGATATTTACATTATCGTATCGCTCAACACTAACCGTGAGACAATCCAAACTCTTGTTGTAGTTTGTTAAAGATTTTAAGTGTTCCATTTTCTATTTACTGATCTAAAGTCTGAATTCCCTTGATTCCCAACCTCCGAAACCAGTCAATTTGTCAAACTCCACCAGTTGCTAAAATGGGGTAAAATTAGAATATTCCTTTATTCCCAACAGTCTTTTCCCCTGTCCCACATGTTGGCCACCAGCTGTCTGCTTTTCCTCAGCTGGTTATTAAAAATAAGGGTTAACCAAACGCTATTTTTTTTTTTCATTTTGTTTTATTATCTAAATACATGCACATTAAACTACACATGCACTGCACTAATTATATATCTCACAGACAGCTTTCTATTTTGACGATTCACACTTTGAATTTACTGTACTTGGCGGATGAAATGTCGAGTTTCTTATGAGATGGGTACTTAAAAATTGGATGTCACGCTCATGGTTGATGTGTCATGTGATTTTTTTTCTTGCACCCTTTGACTTGCATTGGTGAGTCTCGGCTGTTTTACGCAGTCATACACAGCATGCTGCAATGTTTTCCTCACCCCAATTCCAGGTGAGGAAGAACTCGCAGATAAACATCTGATTTAATAACATTCGTGAGAGTGCAATGCATTTTTTTTTCTCACATTGTGCTCGCAATTTTTTACGAAGATGTGAGCGAGCCCTTATACTGTACGTTTGTTGAGCTCTCAGCATCTGGTAATCACTCTGTACTGAGAGCAGAACATACTACTCCTGTGTGAGATGTAATAAGTCTAATGACAGCTTATTTTTCTCTCACCGCAGAGCGAATATAAGTTGTTATGAGCATAAGAGACAAAAGTGGGATTACTGACACCAACGGTGTGGGGTGTGGGGAAGTACAGCAGAGGAGACAGTGGTATGATGGGAGAACTTATAGAAGAGTTTGTAATGTGATATATTAACGCAGCTAAACTCAGCTACCCGACCGCTCCCTCCCAGTCTTTCTTGACATTATCTGAAATATGTTAGTGTTCTGTATGATACTCCCAGCACTCTCTAATCATATACAAGGCTAGACCAGGAGATCAGGGTTTTCTGTCATATATCTCTCACATGGAGAAACTGTTCTAAGCTACTGAGGGTCTTGTTCTTCTTTCAGAGTGTTGCTGCCTGCTAATGATTGGACAGTGTCATACAAGGAGAAAAAGTACATACCCCAGTGAAAACTTACTGATAATACACACTTGGACTTAAGCACTCACATCAAAGTTTTTGTCCTCTTAATATATTGCAATCATCATATTATATAGCACTGTGTACTTACAATTGCTTATTTTGCCTGTCTACCCAGTTAATTATTTTCTTTATCGTTAGGTCTATGACATCACATGATTAAAAAAAGACTACCTGAATCTTTATTAGCTCTATGTAGAAACAGGAAGTCTCTTTTACCTGCAGAAGTCATCTTTAGAATTACAATTCTACCTCACTGCAAAGTCCCGGCAGAGGGAGGAGCAGTTGGGTCAGGAGTTGAAGAGGGGATGACTCATGCAAAGAAAAGAGACTTCCTGTTTCTGTATAGAGATTAGATGGATTTAGCCAGTCTGTGTTTAATCATGTGATATGATTTAACTAATGGAAAAGAGAACAATTGGCTGGGAAGAAGAGAAATATGAGCAATTGTATGTACACAAAGCTATATAATATTAATAATATTATAACTTATTATTATAAATGTATACAACATGATGAATCGTTTGATGAATCCTATTTTGGGGGGAATTCTACTGATGCCAAAGTAAAAATATGTGTGCAGTCTCAGGCACATCATTATCATACAATTGAAAGGTTTTTCATGGTCTATTTTTTATTCTTGTCCCTGAAGAGTGTTAGTTTGAAGAAATGTCTGTTAGGGGTCGAGTTCCCGCTTCTGCACAGGGGGAATCTCGAGCCATTCCGGCTGCGGTCTCCCATTCGTCTCCGGCCGCAGTGGACTCTGCTCAGCTTAGACATCAGTCCCAGCATCTCTCCCAGTCTGGCAGTTTGCAGAGGATTACTGCTGTTCCTCCATGCTCTGCTATTGTGGCCAGTACTGGTTAGCGGCGAGCAGATGTCTTTAGGACAAAGTCCTTGTTTTTCCCTTCTGAGCATGCCCAGGGTGAGATCTCTCATTGGAGATCAGGGGTCACATGCTCAGGTACTTCAGCAGCTCCTATTGGTCTGCCAGGAAGGTCCTGTGACTACTGGTGTTCTGGAACAGTTTCATTGGTCCTTGTTTCTGGCAGGTCCTGTAGCTGTTACTATAAAAGGGTAGCATGGCTGAGCCGCCATGCGCTAGTATCAACCATTATATGCTTTGCGCCAGTGTGGTCATGCGTGTGTGTGGTTAGGGCCTGGCTGAAATAAGCCCCTAGAATACCGACTTAATCGGTGAGGAGTTTGGTGTGCTAGTTGGTCAGGGTCGGTGTCCTAGATGCCCTAGATTACTGGCATAACCAGTGAGGAGTTTGATTGCCGTATTCAGGGCCTGGCGTTCAGACGCCATAGATTGCGGGTGACTCCCGCGAGGACATTAGCGCATGATCACGTTCTATGTTCGCTTAGCACTTACTGTGTACCTGGGTGCCTGACAGGACACAGAACTTTTTCTCAGCGGCTCTGTGACGTAACAGGGTTCGCTTTCAACGCTAGACAGCGCCCTAGCGTGTTTATTTTGCGACTCAGTTGTGTTTAGTGAGTTCGCACACATCGCCATATAGCGCTGCGGCACTCCTTCTAGCGGCTCTGTGAAATAACAGAGTTTGCACATATTGCCACAGCGCATTGCGGTGTTTATTTTGTCGACTCTGCGGGATAACAGAGTTCGCTTCTTGCGCCATTTTACTAGCAGCAGGTTCCACTTGCACGGTGGACCCCGGGCTGCGAACGCACCTCCCTACCTCATATATTTGGTGCATTCCGCAAACCCTAACAATGTCATTCTGTCATTGGCTATTTGTATGGTCAAAATTAAACATATAAAAAAACACACAAAAAAAAACATGCAAGTGTGAACCTGGCACCAATTTATTTAAATCCCTTTCAGCATTCTTTGAGGATTCCTGCTATACTGCATTGAGGATGGCCTGATCTGCTGACTCATAGAGCCAAAAGATGCAAGATGGTATCATTCTAAAACTGCAGAAATCTTTAAAATTTTCACCTTTACTGATAGTCCCATTATATGTGATTCATGATCACCCTCTAACAGATACGTAAAGCCAGAAATATAGAATGTGAATTTTGACCATCTAGTGACATAAGAAGGTCCTCGAGCTTTCTCTCTTCAACTGTGATGTTAATTAAAAACTTCAGATCAAATGTATTGTATAGGAATCCTATAGGTCAATTGATTCTATTGATTTATTAATGACAGCTTTTAGTGTTCCATGTATTTCAATCTGTATGTTGTAAGGACTAATTGGCTATAAATAGTGAAAAGGAATTTCTTGCTCCTTGGAAAGTCAATACGGATAGATTTGTAGAAAGAATGCAAAGTGAAACAGGCCATACAAATGAGTAAAATGTGGCTGATTTAAACTGATGAACCATCTCGATATGTTTGGTGGAATTGTATAAGTACTATCAAACAAACCTACACGTCATCCATCTGTTGATGACTTCACATCCAATGGCCATCTCAAAATTATCATCCAAGCAGTACTGTCTAGAAAAAAATAGACAGACAGAAGATATCTTGAGATTTGTTTGGAAATATGATGCAATGGAAACCTCTCAATCCAGAAGATCTTTTTGCTCCATCCCTTTTTAGAGTACACGCATATAGAAAAGTGCAAACCCTCTTGTTCTTTTCTTCTTCAAGCTAAAAAGTTTATTCTCTGTATATATGGGAAATAGAGCTTCTAGCTTTGAGAATAAGAATGGTGACCACTGCAGGTGGGTCTACTTGAAGGACAATACTCGTATTTTTAGCTAAAGAGGTAATACATACTATTCCAGAGAAGATACATTTCATTAGTTTGACTTTGTTTATTAGTAGACCAAATAAAACTACATTTTATATCATGATCATTACCTTATCACCTACATGTACCACAGGCATTAATGGCTTGTTCACTACTGTGTTTCTTCTGTCAGGACAAAATATCAATGCTGCAGATGATTGACTGCAGCTTTCACATGACAGTCCCATTGGATTTGGATCCTGTCAAACTGTCGGGTATAGCAGCAGAATACGAAAAAGAGTCTTATGTCCAAAAGGTTTTTTTTTCACATCCCTGGAATCATTAATAAGATATTGTACAGTAGTGGGAAACCACTTCAAGGTAATTCATAGATCTTCAATAAAGGAGGTACAAGGATTGTCAGAATGTGACTGTCACAGTATATCACCTTGGAGGCAACTGCAGGTAAAATGCACTTAGTAAACATGAGCAGATCAGAGAAAGCAAGGGAAATACAGTACAGACCAAAAGTTTGAACACACCTTCTCATTCAAAGATTTTTCTGTATTTTCATGACTATGAAAATTGTAGAATCACACTGAAGGCATCAAAACTATGAATTAACACATGTGGAATTATACATTACACTTTACAAAAAAGTGCGAAACATCTGAAAATATGTCTTATATTCTAGGTTATTCAAAGTAGCCACCTTTTGCTTTGATTACTGCTTTGCACGCAGAAAAGGTGAACGGCTGGACTCTACATGCCTGGTTCCACCGTGAAGCATGGAGGAGGTGGTGTGATGGTGTGGGGGTGCTTTGCTGGTGACACTGTTGGGGATTTATTGAAAATTGAAGCGGTGAGTGGTCCAGCTTATCCCAAACCATCTCGATTGGGTTCAGGTCTGGTGACTGTAGAGGCCAGGTCAAATGGCGAAGCACCCCAACACTCTCCTTCTTGGTCAAATAGCCCTTACACAGCCTGGAGGTGTGTTTGGGGTCATTGTCCTGTTGAAAAATAAATGATGGTTCAACTAAATGCAAACTGGATGGAATAGCATGCCGCTGCAAGATGCTGTGGTAGCCATGCTGGTTCAGTATGCCGTCAATTTTGAATAAATCCCCAACAGTGTCACCAGCAAAGCACCCCCACACCATCACACCTCCTCCTCCATGCTTCACGGTGGGAACCAGGCATGTAGAGTCCATCCGTTCACCTTTTCTGCGTGCAAAGCAGTAATCAAAGCAAAAGGTGGCTACTTTGAAGAACCTAGAATATAAGATATATTTTCAGTTGTTTCGCACTTTTTTGTAAAGTGTAATGTATAATTCCACATGTGTTAATTCATAGTTTTGATGCCTTCAGTGTGATTCTACAATTTTCATAATCATGAAAATACAGAAATATCTTTGAATGAGAAGGTGTGTCCAAACTTTTGGTCTGTACTGTATGACAGACAGACATAAGAATTACTTTCAAGACACAAAAAAGCAGAGAGTATACTTGTAAGTAGTGTTGAGCATTCCGATACCGCAAGTATCGGGTATCGGCCGATATTCGCGTTATCGGAATTCCGATACTTAATTCCGATACTTTTTCCATATCGTATACCGGAATCGGAAGTTCCCATAATTCTTTGAGAGGCAATGTGATTTTAGTCAGCCAATGAGGAATCCTACGAAGTGTGGGCA
Organism: Oophaga sylvatica; assembly: GCA_033576555.1. Taxonomy (NCBI): domain Eukaryota; kingdom Metazoa; phylum Chordata; class Amphibia; order Anura; family Dendrobatidae; genus Oophaga; species Oophaga sylvatica. The sequence goes on along the minus strand of JARQOD010000007.1, from coordinate 163,691,532 downwards.
CATCCTGTAATGCTGCGGTCATCTTAACTAATGGCATGGCTGTGATTGGCTGCTGAAATGATGTCAGAATGCACTATAAAAGGCGCCGCCGCCATTTTAGCGTCACTGTGCTGTGAACTCAGTAAGGGACAGAACGCTACTCTGCTCACTCTGAGGGACAGTTAGATATTGCGATTTTGTGTACTACCGTGCTTGAGGCAGGCTAGTTTACCAACCGCTGTGTAAAGCTTCATTTTGCCAGTGTTGTTTTAACAGCTCTGTGCAAGGTGTGTGTGTGTGACAGTGCAGGTGACGCTGCAGTTTGCTCTGCATCCACCGCTGTTTGTAGGCATCTGCACGTGTCACTGACTCTTTTTTTTTTTTTTTTTTTTTTATTTTGTGGAATTGGTGCAGCTCCATTATATTAGAAAAAAAAATCAAATCTATTAGTGTGACGTGCTTCCATCCGTATACAATACATTGGTTGCAAACACTATAGAAGTACAGAAAGGAGCTTTTCACAGATTGTGGACAGTTGTGTTTCAGTGTTCACTTCAGTCTGTGTTTTTTACTTTTTTTAGTGCAGATCACGCTCCAGTTACATGTTCAAGCACTGCTGCTTGTACTCTGCTGAGCGTGTCTCAGTGGCTCATCCTTTTCATTTATCTCCAATTGGTTCTGCTACATTCCATTTAAAATAAATCTAATCTATTAGACTAATAGATTAGATTTATTTTAAATGGAATGTAGCAGAACCAATTGGAGATAAATGAAAAGGATGAGCCACTGAGACACGCTCAGCAGAGTACAAGCAGCAGTGCTTGAACAAGTAACTGGAGCGTGATCTGCACTCAAAAAAGTAAAAAACACAGACTGAAGTGAACACTGAAACACAACTGTCCACAATCTGTGAAAAGCTCCTTTCTGTACTTCTATAGTGTTTGCAACCAATGTATTGTATACGGATGGAAGCGCGTCACACTAATAGTATTAGTGTGACGCGCTTCCATCCGTATACAATACATTGGTTGCAAACACTATAGAAGTACAGAAAGGAGCTTTTCACAGATTGTGGACAGTTGTGTTTCAGTGTTCACTTCAGTCTGTGTTTTTTACTTTTTTGAGTGCAGATCACGCTCCAGTTACATGTTCAAGCACTGCTGCTTGTACTCTGCTGAGCGTGTCTCAGTGGCTCATCCTTTTCATTTATCTCCAATTGGTTCTGCTACATTCCATTTAAAATAAATCTAATCTATTAGTGTGACGCGCTTCCATCCGTATACAATACATTGGTTGCAAACACTATAGAAGTACAGAAAGGAGCTTTTCACAGATTGTGGACAGTTGTGTTTCAGTGTTCACTTCAGTCTGTGTTTTTTACTTTTTTGAGTGCAGATCACGCTCCAGTTACATGTTCAAGCACTGCTGCTTGTACTCTGCTGAGCGTGTCTCAGTGGCTCATCCTTTTCATTTATCTCCAATTGGTTCTGCTACATTCCATTTAAAATAAATCTAATCTATTAGTGTGACGCGCTTCCATCCGTATACAATACATTGGTTGCAAACACTATAGAAGTACAGAAAGGAGCTTTTCACAGATTGTGGACAGTTGTGTTTCAGTGTTCACTTCAGTCTGTGTTTTTTACTTTTTTGAGTGCAGATCACGCTCCAGTTACATGTTCAAGCACTGCTGCTTGTACTCTGCTGAGCGTGTCTCAGTGGCTCATCCTTTTCATTTATCTCCAATTGGTTCTGCTACATTCCATTTAAAATAAATCTAATCTATTAGTGTGACGCGCTTCCATCCGTATACAATACATTGGTTGCAAACACTATAGAAGTACAGAAAGGAGCTTTTCACAGATTGTGGACAGTTGTGTTTCAGTGTTCACTTCAGTCTGTGTTTTTACTTTTTTGAGTGCAGATCACGCTCCAGTTACATGTTCAAGCACTGCTGCTTGTACTCTGCTGAGCGTGTCTCAGTGGCTCATCCTTTTCATTTATCTCCAATTGGTTCTGCTACATTCCATTTAAAATAAATTAATCTATTAGTGTGACGCGCTTCCATCCGTATACAATACATTGTTTGCAAACAATATAGAAGTACACAAACGGGCCTTTCACAGCTACTGAACATGGGTTTTTAATTTTTAACTAAAATATGTATTTTTTCAAATGCACAAATATAAGTAATGTTGAAGAGGAATAGTCCTACATCCATTGTTTGCACAATATTACAGGTGTACATCATGTCCCTTAATCAACAATGTATTATTATATTTACTTGTATGCTTTTATTTAAAAGCCAAGAACACAGAAGGATAACCTTCGCACTGCAGCTGTTGTCAAAGTTCAACCCACATTATGCACTTCCAACATTGCAGCATTTGAGGCATGATGTGAGTTGGATTGGTCAAAGTTATGGAGTGAGAAGGTTCACCATCAGTACCCTATAGCATAAGTATGCTTTTGTGTTAGCATTTGTGTTAGACATGTGGATATCTGCCATAATATGTCACAATTATTTAGTTACAGATTTGTTACCAACACTAATCATTGAATGGTTTTAAATTTGACGTTTCACTTGTTTACAGCTTAGAAATAAGGGTGTAGCCTGATATCTATGTGTAGCACTAGCCACTTTAACATGTCATGTTTTTTTAAACATGTGTAGCTAGGTAGCAGTAATTTTTGCCGGACACACAGCAGGGGAACAGCAGGCGTTACTGAACCCCACTATTACTATAGCTTGTGTATTGGTCTGTGGACACGACACTTCTGAGCAGCACTGGCAGTGTTGTAGCCCAGGGAGTATAGCTCAGGTGGTAGAAAGATGAACATAACAGGAGACATGGAAAACGTTGTCAACCAGTTAGTTAATCTGAAACCGGACAGGCAAATTCATGCGAGATCCATGCCTAGTTCATTTTCAGAAAAGTAAGCCGTTGTACATTATCGTAGGATAGTGCATGCAACGGTCTGTTAGTACACCACCTGCAGCAGTAAAGACGCGCTCCGATAATACACTGGCAGCAGATCAAGCCAGCACCTCCAATGCATACTGGCTAAGCTCTGGCCATGTATCCAGCTTAGAGACACAAAACTTGAAGGGGGAAGAGCCATCTGAGAGTACACTGAGAGGGCAAGACATGTAGTCTGTAACCATCTTACGGAAATGTTGCCTCCTGCTGACTGGAGCCGTCTCGGATGGTGTAGACATTGGTGGCGCTGCCACAAAACTTCGACACATTTGGAACATACTGGTCTTGCCCTGTGCAGAGGCGCTGCTTGTGCTCCCTCTTGTTGCAGAGCTGTCTCCACTGCCTCGACGCACAGAGCTGCTTTGTAAATCAGTAGCAGCAGCAGTGCTCTCGGCTGGAATGGAGAACATTATGGATTGCACCATGTGTGTCTTGGTACTTCCGCATTTTACGCTCCCGGTTCAACGGGGTGGGTGAGGCTTTGTAAGTTGTCCCGGTAGCGAGGGTCTAGGAGGGTGTACACCCAATAATCAGACGTGGTGTGAATGTGTTCGATGCGGGCGGTCGTTTCTCAGCCACTGCAGCATGAAATCAACCATGTGCTGCAGACTCCCAACTGGCCAAGAAACGTTGTCCCTGCAAGAGGCGTCATCTCCGCCTGCTGTGCATCACCCCACCTTGGTCTACATACTGACTAGAGCATTGTCTACCTCCCTCTGGAGCGATGTCTTCCTCCTCCATTGACTCCTCCTCACAAAGTCCTTCAAAATACATATAAATTTACAAAATTTAAAACTCAAAATTTAAAAACTTTGTATCATAATTCTGTAACATCAGTTTATGGAAACACAATAGCATTACAAAAGGATAGACAAAAAATGTACATTATGTGCTTGTAAATACATTAAAAAGTTTGTAATGGTTATGAAATTAGACAGCGACTCTGGAGGTTCAATTGTTGATACAGCATGGTACTTTGAAAGTCCTCCAGCCCTTTGTGAAGAACCACGTTGCGCTGACTGTCCAGAAGGTGATGGAATTTGTGACTCCTCATCCTCCTCACAAAGTCCTTCAAATACATATAAATTTACAAAATTTAAAAACTCAAAATTTAAAAACTTTGTATCATAATTCTGTAACATCAGTTTATGGAAACACAATAGCATTACAAAAGGATAGACAAAAATGTACATTATGTGCTTTGTAATACATTAAAAGTTTGTAATGGTTATGAAAATATAGACAGCGACTCTGGAGGTTCAATTGTTGATACAGCATGGTACTTTGAAAGTCCTCCAGCCCTTTGTGAAGAACCACGTTGCGCTGACTGTCCAGAAGGTGATGGAATTTGTGACTCCTCATCCTCCTCACAAAGTCCTTCAAATACATATAAATTTACAAAATTTAAAACTCAAAATTTAAAAACTTTGTATCATAATTCTGTAACATCAGTTTATGGAAACACAATAGCATTACAAAAGGATAGACAAAAAATGTACATTATGTGCTTTGTAAATACATTAAAAGTTTGTAATGGGGTTATGAAATATTTAGACAGCGACTCTGGAGGTTCAATTGTTGATACAGCATGGTACTTTTGAAAGTCCTCCAGCCCTTTGTGAAGAACCACGTTGCGCTGACTGTCCAGAAGGTGATGGAATTTGTGACTCCTCATCTCCTCACAAGTCCTTCAAATACATATAAATTTACAAAATTTTAAAACTCAAAATTTAAAAACTTTGTATCATAATTCTGTAACATCAGTTTATGGAAACACAATAGCATTACAAAAGGATAGACAAAAAATGTACATTATGTGCTTTGTAAATACATTAAAAGTTTGTAATGGTTATGAAAATTAGACAGCGACTCTGGAGGTTCAATTGTTGATACAGCATGGTACTTTGAAAGTCCTCCAGCCCTTTGTGAGGAAACCACGTTGCGCTGACTGTCCAGAAGGTGATGGAATTTGTGACTCCTATCTCCACCTCTTCCAAAAACCTCATGCCTTAGTGCTTGCAGTGTTTTTGAAGCAGGCAGATAAGGGGGACAGTCAGGCTGACTAGTGCATTCATCTGCACTCGCCATCCGCGTTGACTCATCAAACGCACGCAAAACGTGGCAGATATCCTTCATAGAGTTATTCGCCACTCATTACACTGGCAGTGGCTGCCATTCATTATAGGATCCAATTCTAATTACTGGTTCTCACCAACATAGCTCTCCACAGCGCAGCACCCCCCTACATCTCCTCCCTTATTTATATTTATCGGCCTATACCGACTGCTGCACTCTGCAAACGACTTCGACTAACCTCTGCACTAATCCGTACCTCCCACTCCCAACTCCAAGACTTCACCCGCGCTGCGCCAATCCTCTGGAATGCTCTACCCCAAGAAATTAGGACTATCCGCAATTTGGATGGTTTCAGGCGCTCCCTCAAAACACATTTGTTCACAGTGGCCTATCCATTCACTAATCAAAGTCATTCTATGTGTAATTCTGTGTGTGTAGCCCATTCACTATCTCCATGCATCCCTCACTTCCTTAAAATGGCTGGACCATCATTGTAAAAACACCATTGTATATAAACACCTGTACTTTGTATCTCCCACACCTCATTGTAGATTGTAAGCTTTCACCAGCAGGGGCGGCTGATTTTGCTTTAATTATTGTATTGTTAACGTTGTTACTTATGACTCGTGTTTTGAAATGTTTAACTGTAAAGCACTGCGGAATATTATGGCGCTATATAAATAAATAATATTATTTTTCTTATTATAGAGGCCCACTCAGTAGTGGTGAAGTGTGAACGCCGCAAATTGCGAGTTGATGCGCCTGATGCAGCTGATACTCCATTACTGTTGGCTGCTGCTCCACAAACGCTCCAACATATGTAACGAGGAATTCCACTGGTGGGTACGTCACATATAATGCGATGTTCATGAAGGTGAAATCTGCGTTGCAGAGCTGCAATCAGCGATCTGGCCATGCTGGAACGTCGCAAGTGAGCGCACTCTAGGCGGACCTTGTGCAGCAGTGCATCAAGATCCAGATAGTCCCTCAAAAAACTCTGCACGACCAGTTGAGCACATATGACAGAATGGTATGTGAGTGAGGTTGCCAAGGCCAGAGTGACACCAGATTCGGCCATTGTCACACACTACCAAGCCTGCCCGTAGATTCTCTTCCAAAAACCACACGTCGCTCTCCTGCTTTTATGGCATTACAGAGCTCCTGCGCTGTGTGGCTAAGATTCCCCATGGAAATTAATTTAGGATGGCCTGTTGACATTTGGACAGGCTGTGCTCATATCGGTCGCAACAGGTAAACGTTCACGGGTCCATGTGGAGGTAGACCGTGACGGCTCCTGCAGCGATGATTCTGAGGAACTGGAATAGGAGGAGGAATCAATGTGTACAGACTTGATTCCTGCAATCCTTGGAGTTGGCAGAACACGTACAGCGCCACTCGCAAGATCAGTACCCGGCTGCACAACATTGACCCAATGGGCAGTGAGGGAAAGGTATTGTCCCTGGCCATGGGTGTTAGAACCCTTTGTTAGGTTTTGTTTCAGTTTGCTGGTCACATGACCTTTTTTTCTATTTAGTCTGGCTCCGCCCTTCTGGCTTTGCTTGACTTCATTTGTATTATCTACTGTTAAGCTAGCCGGGGTGCTTAGGTGCCTTAATTTTGTGAGTTTTGCTTGATGTTAGGATCACAAAGTATTTATTTTTCTGTTTAATTATCCTTGCTACAATTTATGTTAGGACTAGGAGGTGGGCCACCTTTTCTCCCAGTCCTAGATCTTGTAGGGATTACTCCCTCGCAACTATAGGTCTCGTTCACACTAGATGAGGACTTTAGCGGGTCTGGTCGCAGGATCAGGTTCCCCGTTACATCGTAGGGATTCAGCTTAGTTGTATTGTAGGGGGCAGAATTCCCTTCTTTCCTTACTGGTTGTAGCAGATCATAACAATGGGTACTGGTCCACGCATCGGTGGTCAGGTGGACCTTGCTACTGAGGGCTTTTAGTAGCGCATGTTTAATTTTTCCCTCAACATGCTTTTGGCAGGACCAGGGACGGCTTTGCCTGCTGAAATGAAATCGGCTTGGCACATTGTATTGTGGGTTGACAATGATATTCAGTTACGGAAACTGTCTGTCTCCACCAGCCTGAAATCACAGCATTTCAAGGGACAGGAGTTTTGCAATGCAGCATTTCAGAGCCTGTGCTCGTGCATGGTTTGCGGAGTATGGCCGTCTTTTATCCCATGCTGTGCTACCGCTGGCTGTTTTGTGGCCTGGGAGTGTGAGGATGACAGGGAATTGCTGCTGTGTGTGGAATAACAGTTTGTCTCTGGAAACAGTGGCCGAGGTTCTTCCATGGCGTCCTGTGAGGAAGCATAACCAGCTGTGTGGGGAGCTCGATGAAGAGGCTTCAACACAACCTGAAGATGTAGGTGCTGCTGTAGGTTGGCTACATCTCCAGTGTGTCTTTGTAACTCAACTACGTGCTTTGCCCCGCACATGTTTACACATATTTCTGGTATTGAGGTGACTGACACTTTTAGCTATTTTTAATTTTTGATTACACAGCTTGCATTTCACATAGCAAATATCATGTGCAAGTGTGTGAAAAAAGGACCACGCAGTGCAAGTCCTGGGAGCGCACGTTTTGACTTTTGGAACACAACTGCTCGAACAGGTGCCAAATGGAGGCTACAGGCAACCGAGTCTGCAGCCTAACTCTCCCTCCTGTTTGTCCGTTGGGCAATGTTTTCCCTCTATCTTCCCTTCTATCACAAAACCATTTCTCTAGGCCTCTCCCACTTTCAACCAAAGTACTGGTTCTCACCCACAAAGCTCTCCACAGTGCAGCACCCTCCTACATCTCCTCCCTCATTTCTATCTATCGGCCTAACCAAACTGCTGCGCTCTGCAAACGATTTCGATAACCTCTGCCCTAATACGTACCTCCCACTCCCGACTCCAAGACTTTCCTGCTCTACGCCAATCCTCTGGAATGCTGTCCCCCAAGAAATTAGGACTATCCACATTTGCATGGTTTCAGGCGCTCCTCAAAAACATTTGTCAGAGCGGCCTATCACATTCACTAATCAAAGTCATTCTATGTATTCTGTGTAAGTGTGTGTGTGTCTCTGGGCCCATTCACTATCTCCATCCCTCAGTCCCTTAAGATGGCTGGAACATCATTGTAAATGCACCATTGTATATAAACACCTATACTTTGTATCCCCCATCTCATTGTACTTGTAAGCTGTCACGAGCAGGGGCGACTTATTTAGCTTAAATTATTGTATTGTTAACGTTGTTACTTATGACTTGTGTTCTGAAACTGCTAAACTGTAAAGCGCTGCGGAATATGATGGCGCTATATAAATAAATATTTTTTTAAATTCCTCTGAGCTGCTCCCACCACCTTCCTGTTCTTCATGCCATGTTGGGTTATTGGACCTCATCATCTCCACTACCCTCTTCCAACATCTGCTGTTGGGTGGTCTGGCCAGCACCATGCTCAAACAGAAACTGGCACCTGGGTCTCATCATCATCATCAGATGCGTTCTGCGGTTGTGCTGACCATCGGCACTATCTCACCGCCCCTCTTCAGATTCAGAGAGACACAGCTGTTGCGCATCACTGCTTTACTCCCTCTTCTTCACATTACAGAATGCTGCTTGGCTGGGCCCTGTTTGCAAGCCAATAGATTCTGAGAACAGAAGCAGACACTCAGCTGGCTCCTGTACAGAACTCTCTGACTGCCTGGGCAATTTGCCAGGCGGTGAAGAGACAGATGGTTGCCCAAAGTGCTGTGGTCCTGAGAGGAGGTGGAAGCAATTGAAGTCGATGCATTGGCTGAGATCCAAACAACAACGGCTTCAATTTGTTCTTCCCGCAGCAGGGGGGTACTCCGAGCTCCTACAAAAGTGCGCATAAAGGAACGCTCACGGCCGGGGAAAACTGGTGGATGCTGTGTATGGGGGCCGCAGCAGCCACAGAATCCCCTCGTCCTCTCCCTGAAGAAAAATCCACGACCACGTGCCTTACTCCCTGCCTTCTTTTATCTTGGTAGATTGATAAAGAAAGTCTGAAAGTTATAAGGCCTAAGTGTGGTTATTCCGCAGAGACTGCAGTGAACACTGCACACAACTGTTCAGTAGGTGTGAAAGGCCCCTTTGTGTACTTCTATAGTGTTTGCAACCAATGTATTGTATACGGATGGAAGCGCGTCACACTAATAGATTTTATTTATTTTGTAATAGAGTGGAGCAGCAACAATTAGAGAAAAATTTCAAGGATGTGCCAGTGACCACGCTCAGCAGACTACAACCAGCAGTGGTTGAAGAACTAACTGGAGCGTGATCTGCACTCCAAAAAGGAAAACTCAGACTTACAGTGAAACCTGCACACAACTGTTCATACCCAACGCGTCTCGCAGGAAGGCAGTCTGTGCGTCAAACAAAGGCGCAAGCATACATCCACGTACCCTGTTTATAAAGCTATATAAAAAAAATTATGTAGTAGTGACGCACACTTTATTGAGGTACAGTATTACAACGCCATTCACCATCTGTGGCTATGCAGTTCATCTATATATTACCTTATCTATCCGTTTCATGCTTGCAAGTCGACAGTCAGGCATAAATAGCAATTTTTCACTATGCACTTTTGCACTTTTTAAAGGTTATGTTTTCTTAATAAATGATTATTGCCACATATTAGAGTATTACATGATGGAAATTGTATAATTTTGTATAAAAAATGTTTAGTGACATTATTCAGCAAATGTAACATTTTAGTAATGTCACAGATAACTTGTAATGTGATGATGTTTTGAAGTCAGACATTCATTGTCTATACAATAAAAATGGTTGTACTACTGTTACTTATCCATCATTAATGGATTCAGATATGTACTTGTATGCTTTTATGTACAACCGTTATAGCAGATTCCTTAACTAATTTATTTTTGTGGTTTGCATTGCTTGTTCAACATGTTAATGTATGTGTTTATGTTTGTCAATTCTTTATTTATCTAGATATTAGTTTAAATGAAATCATCATCTTATGGTAGTAAAGGTTATCTTTGTCTTGTTTGAAGTATAGACATTTAAAATTGACAGGTAACAAGGAAATTACTTTATCTAGTATTTAAACATCCTCCTTGACCCGGGGCTCCAACACCGCCAGTTGTTGCTCGGAAGTGCTGTTAGCACAGTCAACACTTGCTCCTGTGTTACTGGGGTTCAGTAACGTCAGCTGGTCCTCGGTTGTGCCATTGGCTCTTTTCCTTCTGCTGCCCTCCGGGTTCCCAGTACCGTCAGCTGGTTCTCCGCAGTGCTTTGGCCTAGGTGCCTCATCTTGGTATCCGAGTTCCAGCAACGTCTGCTGGTCCTTGGTAGTGTTTGGAGCACGGTACCCTGCTTAGTAACCGTGTCCCAGTAACGTCAGCTGGTCCTCGGTTGTGCCATTGGCTCTTTTCCTTCTGCTGCCCTCCGGGTTCAGTAACGTCAGCTGGTCCTCGGTTGTGCCATTGGCTCTTTTCCTTCTGCTGCCCTCGGGTTCCAGTACCGTCAGCTGGTTCTCCGCAGTTGCCTTTGGCCTAGTGCCTCCATCTTGGTATCCGAGTTCCAGCAACGTCTGCTGGTCCTTGGTAGTGCTTTGGAGCACAGGTACCTCCTGCTTAGTAACCGTGTCCCAGTAACGTCAGCTGGTCCTCGGTTGTGCCATTGGCTCTTTTCCTTTGCTGCCCCTCCGGGTTCAGTAACGTCAGCTGGTCCTCGGTTGTGCCATTGGCTCTTTTCCTTCTGCTGCCCCTCCGGGTTCCAGTACCGTCAGCTGGTTCTCCGCAGTGCCTTTGGCCTAGGTGCCTCCATCTTGGTATCCGAGTTCCGCAACGTCTGCTGGCCCTTTGGTAGTGCTTTGGAGCACAGGTACCTCCTGCTTAGTAACCGTGTCCCAGTAACGTCAGCTGGTCCTCGGTTGTGCCATTGGCTCTTTTCCTTCTGCTGCCCCTCCGGGTTCAGTAACGTCAGCTGGTCCTCGGTTGTGCCATTGGCTCTTTTCCTTCTGCTGCCCCTCCGGTTCCAGTACCGTCAGCTGGTTCTCCGCAGTGCCTTTGGCCTAGGTGCCTCCATCTTGGTATCCGAGTTCCAGCAACGTCTGCTGGTCCTTGGTAGTGCTTTGGAGCACAGGTACCTCCTGCTTAGTAACCGTTGTCCCAGTAACATCAGCTGGTACAAGATTGTGCTACAAATACAAGATACGGAACAAGAGACACAAGAAAATAAGCAGAAGATCTAAAAGCAGAAGAACATGAAGTATAAGACCAAAATGAAGAGCAAAATATAGCTCTAAATTCTAAGCAGAAGAAAGACTAAGCAGTGTATGGGGTGAGTCCGTTCCTCCTCGTGGTGCCCCTGGAAAATGCCTGCTGCTGCAGGCTAAACTGAACACGGACAAATACTGTTGTAATTTAAATCTTTTGTGACAGCAAGAACGGAAGGATGAAAAATTCATACTTTGACAGATTACAAGTACAGGATTCTCTGTCACAAATAAGAATATGATGAAAGAATGAAGCAGAATATGAATAAGAATAATAGTTTAATAAGAAGAATATGAGTAATGTTAACAAAGATGAATAGCAAGAAGTTTAAAGAAGAGATAAAGAAGGTGAAGATGAAGAATAATTTGATGAAAAAGATGATGCTGCAGAAGATTATGAAGGAGAAATGTGTGTGAAAAGTTAAAAAGGTGAAGATGAAGAGATGGAAGTTGTGTAATATACATATTTGCCAAAATATAAAAAACGTTAACATTGTCAATTTCTTCGTCAATCCGAACATCTTTAAAAAAAAAAATATTTATGCTATTCCATTTGATTGGGTTAAACATCTATGCCTTTAATGTCTCCTCAACCTTCCACAATACATTCTACATTACTCTTTCTTGTTTCCTTCATGTACAATTAACCAACAAGGCAAGAATGTTTTTTTTTTAATTTCGATATTTTGTTCCCATAGACTTACATGGGACTTCCGGTATCGATATCGGGTATCGCCGATATTTTAGTGATATCGGCGATACCTTCCCATTCCGATACTTTAGGATATCGGAAAGTATCGCTCAACTCTACTTGTAAGTTAAGTTTAAGGAAAAAAAGGTCCAGCTTCCATATCCAATCGGAGATAAAATCATGATCTTATTGTTAATCCATTAAAAAAGATATAAACATTGAAAAAATAAAATAAATGAAGGGGGAGACCTCAGTGAAACCAAACGTTCTTAATCCTTGCACTAGGATAAAAACGTTTGGTGCTCAAAACCGATAAGTTTTACAGGGCTTTCCCCCTTGATTTATTTTATCTTCAAAATGTGTTAATCTTTTTAATGAACTAACAATGAAATCATAATTTTATGGCTCTGGAAGTTGGAACATTTTTCCCTTAAACTTGCATCTAGAAATGTGGCCTGTGGCATAGCCTCATGCTATCTCATTACTGGGAACAGAAAGGGTGAGCAGGGTTTTTTCTTTATATTTTGATAGTTAAGAGTTGTAGTAGAAGAAAATAATTTAAGTACAAGAGAAAAAGAGTTTTTGTTTCTCACCATTCCATATGGTTATGAGCCTTTCCATATAGTTTATGTGCAAGGAACCTACCAGCCAAGAGGAAACTGAACATAGAATTCTTTAGATCAACATGATCATGCAATTGAAGTATATATTTTTATAAATGTCATAAAATACATATCTGAAAAAAACAGTAGTGATAGACCAATGCATTCTTAATCATGGTCTAAACCTTTCTTTCAATGCTACTGTTCACCATAATTTAAAACATAGACACATCTGTGAAAGCAACACCATTATTAACTCTTTCATGCAATATAGATGTTCAAAATGACAATTATGCAACAAGACAATAAATTGATTGGAGAAATGTGAACTAGACAAGAATATGATGAAATCAAATATATTATGACCACTTATATTAATTCTCTAAAAAATATACAGAAGATAGTTTTTGTAATTCATACCAAGCAGGTTGCTTGATGTAGGCTTTACTGAGAACATACCTAGTCATTTACCCCCTCTCAAATGATCTTTTGCTTTTTCTATCCCAACAAGTTTTGATGCACCATATCCATTAATAGGCTTACACCACTTAATAAATTCAGCACATCTTCTCAGTGGGCATGTACCTCTGTGCATCTCACCAAAAATGCTTCTATAGTCATGAACTGGAGTTGCATTTTTGGTGTAAGAAATGCTGGCACTTTTGCTGAATTTGAGAGAGGGCATAGCACTCCCTTTTCCCACACTGGAATCTCCCCATGTTCGCCCATCTTTGCGGAGCTGTTTAAAACTAACAGAAAACACTAATATCTGCTCTGTACAAAAATGTTGTGACTTTTCCAAGTGTTTTCTACAATTTTCTGATGAAAACACTTTAACTACTTAACTACCGCTGATACGCATTATAACGGCTGTCACTAAGAGGCCTAATTCCCTCATCGCCATTTTAAAATGACAATCGGGAAAAAGGGTGTAGTGCCTCCCATATTTGTAAGCTGAAACCCTGGAGAACATGATCAGGCAGGTTTTTATGGTTAGGGTTAAGCTTGTTAGGGCTAGGCATTGGCTTACAGTTTTTTGAAAAGTAAAACAAAGTACTAGTGTTAGATTACGTTTAGGTCTAGTGGTGTTAGATTAGGTTTAGGTCTAGTAGTGCTAGATTAGGTTTAGGTCTAGTAGTGCTAGATTAGGTTTAGGTCTAGTAGTGCTAGATTAGGTTCAGGTCTAGTAGTGCTAGATTAGGTTTAGGTCTAGTAGTGCTAGATTAGGTTTAGTCTAGTAGTGCTAGATTAGGTTTAGGTCAGTAGTGCTAGATTAGGTTCAGGTCTAGTAGTGCTAGATTAGGTTTAGGTCTAGTAGTGCTAGATTAGGTTTAGGTCTAGTAGTGCTAGATTAGGTTCAGGTCTAGTAGTGCTAGATTAGGTTTAGGTCTAGTAGTGCTAGATTAGGTTAGGTCTAGTAGTGCTAGATTAGGTTTAGGTCTAGTAGTGTTAGATTAGGTTTAGGTCTAGTAGTGCTAGATTAGGTTCAGGTCTAAGAGTGCTAGATTAGGTTCAGGTCTAGTAGTGCTAGATTAGGTTTAGGTTAGTAGTGCTAGATTAGGTTCAGGTCTAGTAGCGCTAGATTAGGTTTAGGTCTAGTAGTGTTAGATTAGGTTTAGGTCTAGTAGTGCTAGATTAGGTTCAGGTCTAAGAGTGCTAGATTAGGTTTAGGTCTAGTAGTGCTAGATTAGATTCAGGTCTAGTGGTGTTAGATTAGGTTTTAGGTCTAGTAGTGTTAGATTAGGTTTGGGTCTATTAGTGCTAGATTAGGTTTTGGTTTTTTGTTAGACAGGCATATACAATATAATAATGTCCTGCAGAAATTTAACTGCGGAGCAGGCATTCACCCTGTTTTGTCCGGCAGCTCCAGAAGTGATACAGATTCTGCCTCTGAAGCAGGGTAGTTTTCAGCCAGTGCCGACGACATATCCTCCATGGTATCCGACAGCCTGATGATAGTGGAGTCGGTCATCACTTCTGAAGCTTCAGAGGCTGGACCAAGTTCCTTTTCCCCCAAATTTTCCCATTTTTTACCGCCCTGGAATATAAGTGGATGTATCTAATTTTACTCCCCTTGATTTTTCCAGATTTTCATTACCCCAGAAGTCCTACAATTGATCTCCATCAAATAAATTTATATGCCGTCAATACATTTCCCAAAAAAACGCATCCTTTCATTCCGTTCTGGATCCTCACAAATGTCCCTAAAATAAAAACGTTTTTAGGCATTACCCTCAACACGGAAATGGTAAATAAAAAACAACACACTCAGCTCCTACTGGGCAACAAAATCTGTGCACATCACCCCTGTCTTTGCAGCTGTCATGTCCCAAAGCCCGCTATGAAACCCTAATGAGACTTCTTCACTGTAGTGATAATTCCCAACCCATATCCAAGAACTGATACCCAACTACGATCTGTTGCGCCGAACTGTGGTACATGTGGAATTTTGAACCCACTGTGTCACAGGACCGGGCTTAACCAGGAAGAGGCATAGCTAAGTGACTACTTGGTGTTCACTTGTGCTCCTGATGGTGGAGACAGACTGAGCTGCAGGTAGCCACCAGGTACCACTTCCATGTAGAGCCTGGTACTGCAGCTGCTGACCATTGAGGTCTGGTAGATTGACACTAATTTAGGGCTAGTTCAGACATGCCGGCCACACCAGGACCAGGGGACAATGTTAAGGCACTAGCTGCTCACGGACCAGGGGATGAGGTTCAGGAACTGGCCATTCCGGGACTCGGGGACAGGGTTTTGGCACTGGCTGCTCTGGGACCAGGGACAAGGTAAATGCACTGGCCATTCCAGGACCAGGAGACAGGGTTCGGGCACTGGCCGCTATGAGACCAGGGGACAAGGTTAATGCACTGGCCATTCCAGGACCAGGGGACAAGGTTCAGGCACTGGCCACTCCAGCACAAGGACACTACAGATACAGGACTGGCCACACCGGGACAAGGAGACTACGGATACAGGAATGGCCACACCGTGACCAGAGATAGAGGTTCAGGACGATGGCTTCACCAGGACCATGGGACCTCAAAACTCACTAGTAGTACACTTTACTGACTAAGGACTCTAGATGTTACTTGGTGACTTTCCATGGGAGAGGAAGTCTTTTATACGGATGACTCCAGCAATTGGCTGTCAGCCATCCTACAGGTGTATAATTATCTAATGCCTTTCAGCTGCCTGCTGAGAGCATTTAGTACATGCACAGGCTGCTCTTTTAAGAATGGGGGAACACACGCATGTGCGTTGTAGGCGCGCCACTGGACTGCAGTGCACATACAAAAGTGACAGGAAGCATAACATCCGGGGACCATGCCGCGGGCCGGGGTAGTAAGTAAGCTGGCATCTCTGAATGGAGGGTGAAGGGGACACCATGCAGGGGCAATGGCAGCAGCGCTATAGTACCCCCTCCTTCCGACACCTCTTAATAGACTCCCAGGTAGTGTTGAGCGATACTTTCCATACCAAAAATATCGGATCGGAATGGTATCGCCGATATCACTAAAATATCGGCGATACCCGATACGATACCGG
>JARQOD010000007.1:163642910-163675280 GCA_033576555.1 Oophaga sylvatica | reverse complement strand
ACTATGACTTTTCTACGCGGGTTTTATCGTGACGAAACCCTCCCATTAACGGAAAAAATGGGGGGGGGCACCCACAGTCAACAAAAACACAAAATCTTTATAGCTGCTTTTACCACGCATATCCCGGGTTTGGGCTCTTTTTTTGTGGACGGCTGCAGGAGAGGTCCTTTTTCACGACACAGTTCAGTTTTTTGTGAAAGGGGAAAGGTGAGTGGCAGCCGCCTCTAGGCTTTTCCCTGGGGGAATTGACGAGTGAATCCCCGAGGGACAACATCACAGAGTTTGTTTCTGGGGGGCCAAAACTTGGGTACAAGTAAACAAGGGAAGACTGTTTTAAAAGTAAAGGGGGAATAACGCTAAAGTTGGAACTCGCAATTATCAATTTTAGCAGTCTGAAAGATCTAGTTCTGGACTACCCCCGTAATTCGACCTGAAAATCAAAACGCATCGGTACAGCAACAGGGCATTGGAAGATAAAAAAATATTGGAATATTGAATCCGTGTCCTACAAAAACCCAGAAGTGGTTACCAAGCCCGTATTAGACGAATTCCCACACTGCCGTTACGGTATTGACAGTTTGTGTGGACCGAGGCACAACACCCGCCCGTGTTTTCTAGCGGGGGTCTATTCTGGAAAGATTATTTTGTAAAAACATTGCTGTATAATATTGAAAGTAGTTTTCTCACAAGCCTGATAATATTGTTTGGTTTTATTCTGCTGGAAAGAAATTATGTGAAATTCTTCCTTTTCCCAACACCAGATTTTGTGGAGGGCTGCGAATACATTCGTAGAGATAAAATATTCCCCCGGGCAAGGTGAATTTGGCGTTGTTGAGACTCTGGATAGCGCTAGCGAAATTGTGAGTAGAAAAAGCTTTTACCAAGTATGTCCCCACAGAAATCTCAGTATTTTTACCTGGTACAAAAAATTTTTTGTCGGGTAAGAAAAGCCGACCTAAATTTAAACACAAAGTCATGGTTTTTTTTAACAATCCACGAGTAAATTACAAATTTTAAACTATCGTAGATTTTCCCCTGGAAAAACCGTTTTTTCCTTGAAGCTTTGGGATGCTACGGGGGCCTTATGGGTATTTGGGTCGATTTGAGAGTAATAATGAGGATCACGCTTACGGCGGGATTGTTTCCGCCGACGTTCCAGCTGTTTGTGAGAAGAAAAAACGCTTCTAAAAAGTGAATTTTTTTGCGGGCTGCCATTCCACCTGTTGTTTGTGCGTAAAGATGTCCGAGAGACTCCGGGTAACTGGGCTCTCTTAAAAACCTGGGAAGCACCCCATCTGTCCGGAAATCTTTTTGCGCAATGCGAGGTGGATTTAATCACCGCAAGGTGAGATTGCTTTAAAAACTTAAAAGGCAGAATCCGTGAAAGAGCCCCAAAAAAAGGCTAGAAGAAAGTGGGGGTAAAGTTAAGAACCAGAGCGATAGACGCAGTCATAAAAAAAAGAAACGTGTACTGAATCGCCCCGGGGCTTTTTTGGTCCTCTTTTTAGGCTTTGCTACCCATAATAACGAGTCTGCCGGGGAAATAATGGAGATGCTGGAAAAGTATCTAGTCCCCAAACAGGAGGCTAACAACTAAGTACCAATCACCGAGAGCATACGCGAAACTGTATTCGAGCCTCGATGAGAAATTAACACTGTTTTACAGCGACGGAAAACCCCACGATGTAAAATTAAAAAGTATAGCAAGTGTGGGGGCCCCAACTTGGTACTACGAAACGCGCTCGAAAAATTAAAACTTTAAACTCGTTAGCCCTCAGGGTCCTGAGCTCAACAACCGCCAATACGGACACCGATAAAAAAAATCACGAGATGCTGAATTTGTAGGTCTTATTAACCAAAAGATATAAAAAGAATGCTGAAATTTTTTAAACAGGTTACTCAGAATAAGGTTTGACAGACTGGAAGATAAAGCCGAATTTATTTTAAAAACTTTAAAAATCGGGTCTAACTTAGGGATTTAGTAGTGTACAAGCAAGTCACGCTTGACCGTGGGGAAATTTTCCTAGGGGTTGGGAACGTTTTGCAGCTTTGGCCGACTGAATATACCCTCTACTGTTGTGGGTTTTAAACCACTCGACAACATTTAGACGAATTAAAAATGGCCCCAGCGCTGGGTGTATTACCCGATGGGGTAGATCCGCGCCCCTACAATTCTTCTCTGCACCGCCGTCATTAGCAACCACAAGGGGAACTTATTACCTAAAAAAAGGTCTCTACCGACGCAGCCATGTGGCTACGATTAACTATGTACTTGTTAATTATTATTTTATCGTGTGTGTTCAATATTTGTTAATTGTGCATGTGACATTTTTATACATTCTGTAGTACTTTTTAAATTTTAAATGTCTTTGAGCTGTATTTATTTCAATAAAAAATCTTGTAACCTTGTTTTTACAATCCGTTCATTGCTTTTTAAAATGCGAATAAACCATTCTGTAATATTGTAACACGGCATATACATAATAGCCCGCAATGGGAAAGGGGTTATAAGTCTCGTCAGTTTTAAACATGCCCCAACATGCCTGGGGCTTACACAAACCAACACAAGCCTTAGTACAATCCATTGGTAACAAGTTAACATCTCTAACAAGATTAGAAATCACCTTTACATCTTTACTGATGGATTTAATACAGACATTTACTGACTCCTTAAAATTTCGGGGACATTTATACAAGTCTGCTAGAAATTGAGCTTTAAAACTTTAATGATGGATTCTAATCGACATTTATGGGTGCTTTAATACAAACCCTTTAAATTTCAGTCAGGGCATTCACTGCAGAAAATAGCTTTCATTACGGATGGAGTTAAAATACCCTTTAATACACTAAAAACTCCAAGACTTCAAGACATGAATAAAAATCCAGAGACCAGATTTCACAGCCTGAGCAAAGTTCAAATCTCCCAGCCTGAGCAAAGTTCGCCAGAGGGCGGACGACCGGATCAAGCTGCGGGAACGGATTAAATGATAGGGGGCGTGTGCCCGTCAAAATGAGTTTGCGAATAGGGGTCCCTATACTACTCTTTATTTATAAACCCCCATAGGCAGGTCTATAATATAATGCCCACCATAGGCCGGCATATTATTAAAGCCCCCCATAGGCAGCCTCTGTAGATAATGCATTCCCATAGGGAGTTTTGTAGTTATAAGCACCCCAATAGGAGCCTCGAGATAATGCACCCCCTATAAGCCTTGTAGTATAATGCCCCCCAATACGCCTCTGTAGTATAATGCACCCCCATTAAAAAAAAAAAAAAAAACAATACTACCTCCCGGCCCTTGCGCCACGTTTCCCTTCTGCGTCTGACAGCGGGCGGGCGGTGATGTCTCGCCCCGCTGTAAACCTGAGAGGGGGATTATGGGAGAGAAGGAGCGCTCGCTCTTTCTTCCCTTTTGCGGTAGTTATCGGCTGGATGCCAACAGCACCCCATGAGGGTGGGGGGCCCAAGTGGACACCGGGCCCCCCCCCGCCTGTTCGGCCCCTTAGCTTCCGGGGGAAAGGAGGGGAGCGATTCTCCTGCTCTCCGCAGAATTAACGTATCGGCGTGCTTGCACGCCGTACAGTTCTGTAGGTGCTCCGGGTGGGCCCCTCAGAGCGCGGGGCCACCCCGCCCCCTCTGCCCCGCGATTATCCTTTAAAATAGGGCCCACCACGCAGGAGTGGGGCCCCCGGAGGTTCTTCCGGTGTCCCGGGGCTCAGTCCCCCTGCTTGCCCCTGAAATACCAGGCCACAAGCATCTGCTTATCTTTGCTGGTTAACAAAAATAGGGGATCCCCTCGAAAAAAAATTGGCGTGGGGCCCCCCTATTTTTGTTAACCACCAGATGAAAGACGCTGAGGCCTGGATTTCAGGCTGTTAAGGAGCCAAGATCCATGGACCTTGCCAGCCTGATAATACCAGGCCACAGCAGTCGCATATCTTGGCTGATTAACAAAAATAGGGGATCCCTCGAAAAAATTGGAATGGGGTCCCCCCTATTTTTGTTAACCAGCCAGATGAAACAACCGCTGAGCTTGTTTCAGGCTGTAAGGGCCAAGATCCAGGTACCTTGCCAGCCTGATAATACCGGCCCAAGCAGTCTGCATATCTTGGCTGATTAACAAAAATAGGGGATCCCCTCGAAAAAAATTGGCGTGGGGTCCCCCTATTTTTGTTAACCACCAAGTAAATGCAGACTGCTGCGGCCTGGTATTAAAAGACTGTCAAGGCCATGGATTTTGGCCCTCAACAGCTGATAAACCAGGCTACAGCAGCCCCACATTTGGCGCATCAAAGATGTGCCAATTGTGGCACTTTACCCCGGCTCTTCCCATTGCCCTGATGCGGTGCAAGCGGGGTAATAAGGGGTTAATGTCACGTTGATTGCACGGTGACAATAACCCCGGTTAATAATGGAGAGGCGTCAATAAGACACGTCCATTATTAATCCCAAAGTTTTTAAATGTTTAAAAAAAAGACACAGCAAGAAAAAAGTATTTTAATGAAATAAAAGAGACAACACAGTTTTCATTTCTTTTATTACTCTCTCATTCCTGTGACGCCATCGATCCCTGTAAAAAATAAAAAAAAACAAACCAACATATACCACCTGTCCGACGCACGTCCATAGTACGGGGTCCCACGACATCCAGCTCTGCTACATCGGAATGCCAGGCAGAGCCTGACATCCCGGCGCAGCACAGCTGATTACCTGCTTTCCGGCGGGTGACTCATCGGACTGCTTTACGGCCGCGATTACCAGCAGTCACTGCAGTTATCGCGAGAAAACTGCATGTGACCGCCAGGGAGAAGGAGGATGGCAGCCATCAAGCAGTCCAGGATGTGACCGCCGGAGATCTTCTTCCAGGTAAGTGCCGCGACTCCTGACAGACCCGACGAGACACTGACAGTGACAGTGACATTCCGATTCCGGTATCCGATATGATGAAAATATCGGTAACTCGAATCGGAATTCCGATACAGCCAATATCGGCCGATACCCATATTTGCAGTAATCGGAATGCTCAAACCCTAGACAGGACCCATGACAGTGAGAGGAGGGCATGGTAAAACCAGTCAGGGAGCAGGGAGCGCGGAAAAAAAATCAGAAGGTTCCCACAGCATAGAGAGAGAACGGGGTTGAAACGCGCTCCACAGCGAGAGAGAGAAGCGAAGCCATGCCCCAGCAGAGCTTACGTGAGTGCCCCCGAAAATCAGTGAGCACGCAGAACGTCGTTACTCAGCCAAAGCAGTATGCGGTGCTCGCGCTGGGAAGCGGGTTCTAGGTGCAGGGTCGCAAGGTGTTCCCCATCTTTTCACAGGGCGTGCAGCAGAGCAGCATTGTAAAGAGACTTCTGCACACTCCCCATTTCTGCTGCACAGATGATGGATTAGGGGCTCGCGGGCGGAATCGGTGATCGCCCGTTGCCGCCAGAGCGGACCGTGATTTGGTGGGTCACATTTGAAGACCCGTTCTGGCCATTGACAATTTTCAGCTCTCATCAGACTACATGTGGACAAGAACAGAAAGTTACATAGTAGTTCAAATATCGAACTGTTGTGTTAAGTACTGCCACAACTAAACAACCCGCAGCGATCACGATAACAGACGCATACTTAATGCGATCGCTAGCAGGATTGTTTCTATATCGCTAAGTGCGGCCCATTTAGCGATATAGTTAACGACGCTATCGCCCGTTAGCGATTTCTTAACGACTTTAGCGGTACCAAAAGTACCGCTAAAAGCTAAGAAGGTGCCAACTAGCGATATATACTTACCCACTGGAGCGCCGACGAGAAAATAGGGTCCAACGATTTCCAGCGACGAGCAGATCACAGCAGGAACTCGTCGCTGGCAGATGCCCACTGAACAACATCGCTAACGGGATCGCTAAATAGGACGTTTTTTTAGCGATCCGTTAGCGATTTATTGTTCAGTGTGGCATACCCTTTACACTTTAATTTTCACTGTTATGTCTATTACCTGCTGCAAGGAGATCATTCTCACTATCTTTGTTATAAATTAAATTACATTGTTGTTTGCATTGTTCTGCAATCCCTGCGTTTAAGCATCCTCGTACCTGCTTACAATTTCACAATCTTTTTTTTGCTTTTTTAATTTAAACTTTTTACAGTATGGTAAAACTCACCTGCCAAATGATTCCTCAGGTCAGTGTGAGTATGCGGATACCCAAACATGAATAATTTACTTTTTATTAAGTGATGAAAACAAAATTTGTATGAAAAAAGCTTTTTTTGCGTTTGTTGCCATTTTCTGAGACCTGTAGTGTCTTCAATTTTTAGGGATTGGGGCTGTGTGAAGGCTTATTTTTTGGGCCCTGAACTGACATTTTTATTGATTCCCTTTAGAGGTAGATATTTTTTATCGCCTCTCATTGCATTTTTATTGAAGATTGGGGCTGCTGAAAAACATAATTTGGTGTTTCTATTTTTTTTCTTCAAAACGCCATTTACCGATAGGAATATATTTATATTTTTTTTTGGTTGAATGAACTTTTACGAATGCAGCAATACTAATAATATATATATTTTTAAAAAATAATCTTACATACAGATAAATGATAGATAGATAGCTAGATAGATAGATAGAAGATAGATAGATAGATAAAAATAAAGAGAAATGTCAGTGGGGATATATAATTAGTGCAGTGCATGTATAGCTTACTATACATGTATTTTAGCTAATAAATAAAGAAATAAAAGAAAAAATGGAGTGAACCCAAACTTATTTTTCATTACCCACCTGGGGGGAAAGCAGACAGGGGCTGGTGTTATTTTCTGGGAAGTGACCAATATCCACGAAGCTTCCTGCTAATAGCAGATCACTGCTGTCTACTTAGCCTTTACTGGGTATTAAATCCCCCCCAAAAAAAGACATGTGGTCCTCTATATTTTAATAACAGCAAAAGCAAAGTAGGTAGCTGCAGACTAATATAAAATAGACTGAGAATGAACGTGAATATTGGCCTCCGTCAGACAAATAATAACAGCCTCAACAGCTCCAGAAATGGAGCACCCGTTGGATGGACCTATTCTGGCACTTAGCTGCTGATCCTCCCGATTGTCTGGTGCAATGGCAATCAGGTTAATAGTTTTGAGGTTGATGTCAGAATTCAAATAAATTATATGTACAATTAGATATTAAGTTCGGCTCATGAGAAAAAAATCTAATTTTTAAAAAATACTTTACTGAAAATTATTAAAAAATACCACACAACAAACAAGAAAATGATACACTAACAGTCACTTAGTGTATCATTTTCTTGTTTGTTTCGTGTGGTATTTTTTATAATTTTCAATAAAGTATTTTTTAAAAATTAGATTTTTTCTCATGAGCTTGAGGTTGATGTCAGCTGTATAATCTCTGCTGATATCAAGCCCAAGGGTTAGTAATGGAGGGTGTCTATCAAACACCACCATTACTAACCCCAAACGCAAAAGCAATATGCACTCACACACAGAAAAAGTTCTTTCTTTTTAATCAGATCATTTTTATTAAGAAAATTACCTAATAACATTTTTACAAAAGAGATCAGTAAAACAAAGAGATTTTCAGCATTACATGGCATCAATATACATATATTATTGTTATACATAAAATACAATAAAGTTAACATTTTTGGGGTCAGCTTGGATTCGCATATCAAATACCCTTTTATTAAAGATAATGTGTTTTTTCCCAGTAGGAGCCCAATCTACTGCATGCCCAGTACATGTGTAACAATTGTGCCTCTCCAGTTTTACTTCTTGGACAATCTGCTTTTGGATGTACTCCAATTCATAAAAGAAAGCTCAGTATTCTATATACTGTAGAATAAAGTATATCTGCGAGAGCCTCTGAGATTCACATGGGGATAATCTAGGAGTGAGTTCCAATACCTCATTCCACTGTTCTTCCGTAATCAGCAACACGTCTGCTTCCCATTTTAATTTAGTTTCAGGGTTTTTTCTCCCATGAGAGACTGTAAGAGCTGCTGATTAGATTTTTTAAATTAAACCGGTTGTGCATTTTGCAGTGCTATTGAGGATAGTAAATAATTTTTCCATATATTTGGTGCCGCAGCGTTAAGCTGATTCAGATATGCATGCCTAAGTTTTAGGTATGGAAAGAAGAGACCGTGAGTAGTGTTGAGCGATAGTGCTCGATATCTAAAAATATCGTATCGAAATTGTATCGCCGATAGCACTAAATATCGTCGATATCCGATTTCGATACCGGAAGTCCAATGTAAGTCTATGGGAACAAAATATCGCAACTAAAAAAAACCTTTTTTTCCTTGTAAACACTAAATATACACCATAGAATACATATATATATATATTATATATATATTAATATACATGTCATTGTGACATATATATATACTATATGTATAGTTTATACACTTCTACATAGTAAAATATCCTCTGATTCAATTGCCGGTAAAGCCGGCTTCTGTGAAAAGACAGAAGCACCCGACATGAAATGACACTTGGTGTACATTGGGTTAACATGTCTTTTCATGTCCTTTGCTATCTGATTTTGCACAAACAATTACATCAGTCTATGTGTGCAAAATTTCACACCTGTAGGGGTTAATTAAAGGTGTAAATTCGTTGTAAAAAAAACGGACTTTTTTGCTACGAATTTACACCTTTAATTAACCCCTACAGGTGTGAAATTTTGCACACTTACACTCATGTAATTGTTTGTGCAAATCAGATATCAAACTACATGAAAGACATGGTTAACTCTATGTAAACCAAGTGTCATTTCATGTCGGGTTCTGCATTTTTCACAAAAGCCGGCAATTGAATTAGCGGCTATATACTATGTAGAAGTGTATGAACTATAAATTATAAATATATATATATGTGTCACAAATTCAATGACATGTATATATATATATGAGGTGTAAAATTGCTGAAAAAAAATGCGTGGGCTCCCGCCCTATTTTCCAACCAGACAGACAAAGCCAGTGAGTGGGGGCAGATAATAATAGCCCAGAGAGGGACCAATTTTTTTTGGCCCCCCCCGGCTACTAACATCTGCCCCCAGACACCCCAGAAATGGCAAATCTCTAATTAGATTTGCCCTTTCTGGCACTTTGCCCGTCTATTCCCATTGCCCTGTAGCGGTGGCGAATGGGTTAATAAGGGGTTAAAATGACCTTGCAATTGAAAGGTCACTTTAAGCCAGGTTAATAATTGAGAGCTGTCAATTAGACAACTATCAATTATTAATCCTATTGTATGAAAGAAAAATCAAACACACACACTTTAATAAAAAAGAAGTTTAATGAAATAATCACACAGTTTTTGACCATATTTTATTTACCTGCTAAAACCATTTCCTGTAATAAAATAAAATAATAAAGCAAAATTATTCTTACCAATCCGATGTACAGTCAGGTCCCACGGTGTAATCCATCAGAAAGGGTTAATGTTTACTGCAGGGACCGCAGCTAATGCTGCAGCCTCACAGTAAACCCCCAAATGAATGAGCTCCTCTGCTGGTGACACTGTTTGGGGATTTATTGAAAAATTGAAGCGGTGAGTGGTCCAGCTCACCCCAAACCATCTCGATTGGGTTCAGGTCTGGTGACTGTAGAGGCCAGGTCAAATGGCGAAGCACCCCATCACTCTCCTTCTTGGTCAAATAGCCCTTATGCAGCCTGGAGGTGTTTGGGGTCATTGTCCTGTTGAAAAATAAATTGATGGTTCAACTAAAATGCAAACTGGATGGAATAGCATGCCGCTGCAAGATGCTGTGGTAGCCATGCTGGTTCACTATGCCTTCAATTTTGAATAAATCCCAACATTGTCACCAGCAAAGCACCCCCACACCATCACACCACCTCCTCCATGCTTCACGGTGGGAACCAGCATGTAGAGTCCATCCGTTCACCTTTTCTGCGTGCAAAGCAGTAATCAAAGCAAAAGGGGCTACTTTGAAGAAACTAGAATATAAGATATATTTTCAGTTGTTTCGCACTTTTTTGTAAAGGTAATGTATAATTCCACATGTGTTAATTCATAGTTTTGATGCCTTCAGTGTGATTCTACAATTTTCATAATCATGAAATACAGAAATATCTTTGAATGAGAAGGTGTGTCCAAACTTTGGTCTGTACTGTATGACAGACAGACATAAGAATTACTTTCAAGACACAAAAAAGCAGAGAGTATACTTGTAAGTTAAGTTTAAGGAAAAAAAGGTCCAGCTTCCATATCCAATCGGAGATAAAATCATGATCTTATTGTTAATCCATTAAAAAGATATAAACATTGAAAAAATAAAATAAATGAAGGGGGAGACCTCAGTGAAACCAAACGTTCTTAATCCTTGCATTAGGACTAAGAACGTTTGGTGCTCAAAACCGATAAGTTTCACAGGGGCTTTCCCCTTGATTTATTTTATTTTCAAATGTGTTAATCTTTTTAATGAACTAACAATGAAATCATAAATTTATGGCTCTGGAAGTTGGACCATTTTTTCCCTTAAACTTGCATCTAGAAAGCTGCCTGTGGCATAGCCTCATGCTATCTCATTACTGGGAACAGAAAGGGTGAGCAGGTGTTTTTTCTTTATATTTTGATAGTTAAGAGTTGTAGTAGAAGAAAAATAATTTAAGTACAAGAGAAAAAGAGTTTTTGTTTCTCACCATTCCATATGGTTATGAGCCTTTCCCATATAGTTTATGTGCAAGGAACCTACCAGCCAAGAGGAAACTGAACATAGAATTCTTTAGATCAACATGATCATGCAATTGAAGTTATATATTTTTATAAATGTCATAAAAATACATATCTGAAAAAAACAGTAGTGACTAGACCAATGCATTCTTAAATCATGGTCTAAACCTTTCTTTCAATGCTACTGTTCACCATAATTTTTAAAACATAGACACATCTGTGAAAGCAAACACCATTATTAACTCTTTGATGCAATATAGATGTTCAAAATGACAATTAATGCAACAAGACAATAAATTGATTGGAGAAATGTGAACTAGACAAGAATATGATGAAATCAAATATATTATGACCACTTATATTAATTCTCTAAAAAATATAACAGAAGATAGTTTTTGTAATTCATACCAAGCAGGTTGCTTGATGTAGGCTTTACTGAGAACATACCTAGTCCATTTACCCCTCTCAAATGATCTTTTGCTTTTTCTATCCCAACAAGCTGATGCAACCATATCCATTAATAGGCTTACACCACTTAATAAATTCAGCACATCTTCTCAGTGGCATGTACCTCTGTGCATTCACCAAAAATGCTTCTATAGTCATGAACTGGAGTTGCATTTTTGGTGTAAGAAATGCTGGCACTTTTGCTGAATTTGATGAGAGGGCATAGCACTCCCTGTTCCACACTGGAATCTCCCCATGTTCGCCCATCTTTGCGGAGCTGTTTAAAAACTAACAGAAAACACTAATATCTGCTCTGTACAAAAATGTTGTGACTTTTCCAAGTGTTTTCTACAATTTTCTGATGAAAAAACTTTAACTACTTAACTACCGCTGATACGCATTATAACGGCTGTCACTAAGAGGCCTAATTGCTCATCGCCATTTTAAATGACAATCGGGAAAAGGGTGTAGTGCCTCCCATATTTGTAAGCTGAAACCCTGGAGAACATGATCAGGGCAGGTTTTTATGGTTAGGGTTAAGCTTGTTAGGGCTAGGCATTGGCTTACAGTTTTTTTGAAAAGTAAAAACAAAGTACTAGTGTTAGATTACGTTTAGGTCTAGTGGTGTTAGATTAGGTTTAGGTCTATAGTGCTAGATTAGTTTAGGTCTAGTAGTGCTAGATTAGGTTTAGGTCTAGTAGTTGCTAGATTAGGTTCAGGTCTAGTATGCTAATTAGGTTTAGGTCTAGTAGTGCTAGATTAGGTTTAGGTCTAGTAGTGCTAGATTAGGTTTAGGTCTGTAGTGCTAGATTAGGTTCAGGTCTAGTAGTGCTAGATTAGGTTTAGGTCTAGTAGTGCTAGATTAGTTTAGGTCTAGTAGTGCTAGATTAGGTTTAGTCTAGTAGTGCTAGATTAGGTTCAGGTCTAGTAGTGCTAGATTAGGTTTAGGTCTAGTAGTGCTAGATTAGGTCGGTCTAGTAGTGCTAGATTAGGTTTAGGTCTAGTAGTGCTAGATTAGGTTTAGGTCTAGTAGTGCTAGATTAGGTTCAGGTCTAGTAGTGCTAGATTAGGTTTAGGTCTAGTAGTGCTAGATTAGGTTCAGGTCTAGTAGTGCTAGATTAGGTTTAGGTCTAGTAGTGCTAGATTAGGTTTAGGTCTAGTAGTGTTAGATTAGGTTTAGGTCTAGTAGTGCTAGATTAGGTTCAGGTCTAAGAGTGCTAGATTAGGTTCAGGTCTAGTAGTGCTAGATTAGGTTTAGGTCTAGTAGTGCTAGATTAGGTTCAGGTCTAGTAGTGCTAGATTAGGTTTAGGTCTAGTAGTGTTAGATTAGGTTTAGGTCTAGTAGTGCTAGATTAGGTTCAGGTCTAAGAGTGCTAGATTAGGTTTAGGTCTAGTAGTGCTAGATTAGATTCAGGTCTAGTGGGTTAGATTAGGTTTAGGTCTAGTAGTGTTAGATTAGGTTTGGGTCTATTAGTGCTAGATTAGGTTTAGGTTTTTTGTTAGACAGGCATATACAATATAATAATGTCCTGCAGAAATTTAACTGCGGAGCAGGCATTCACCCTGTTTTGCTCCGGCAGCTCCAGAAGTGATTACAGATTCTGCCTCTGAAGCAGGGTAAGTTTTCAGCCAGTGCCGACGACATTTCCTCCATGGTATCCGACAGCCTGATGATAGTGGAGTCGGTCATCACTTCTGAAGCTTCAGAGCTGGACCAAGTTCCTTTTCCCCCAAATTTCCCATTTTTTACCAGCCCCTGGAATAAAAGTGGATGTATCTAATTTTACTCCCTTGATTTTTTCCAGATTTTCATTACCCCAGAAGTCCTACAATTGATCTCCCATCAAATAAATTTATATGCCCGTCAATACATTTCCCAAAAAAACGCATCCTTTCATTCCCGTTCCTGGATCCTCACAAATGTCCCCAAACTAAAAACGTTTTTAGGCATTACCCTCAACACGGAAATGGTAAATAAAAAACAACACACTCAGCTCCTACTGGGCAACAAAATCTGTGCACATCACCCCTGTCTTTGCAGCTGTCATGTCCCAAAGCCCCCTATGAAACCCTAATGAGACTTCTTCACTGTAGTGATAATTCCCAACCCATATCCAAGAACTGATCCCAACTACGATCTGTTGCGCCGAACTGTGGTACATGTGGAATTTTGAACCCACTGTGTCACAGGACCGGCTTAACCAGGAAGAGGCATAGCTAAGTGACTACTTGGTGTTCACTTGTGCTCCTGATGGTGGAGACAGACTGAGCTGCAGGTAGCCACCAGGTACCACTTCCATGTAGAGCCTGGTACTGCAGCTGCTGACCATTGAGGTCTGTAGATTGACACTAATTTAGGGCTAGTTCAGACATGCCGGCCACACCAGGACCAGGGGACAATGTTAAAGGCACTAGCTGCTCACGGACCAGGGGATGAGGTTCAGGAAACTGGCCATTCCGGGACCCGGGGACAGGGTTTTGGCACTGGCTGCTCTGGGACCAGGGGACAAGGTAAATGCACTGGCCATTCCAGGACCAGGAGACAGGGGTCGGGCACTGGCCGCTATGAGACCAGGGGACAAGGTTAATGCACTGGCCATTCCAGGACCAGGGGACAAGGTTCAGGCACTGGCCACTCCAGCACAAGGACACTACAGATACAGGACTGGCCACACCGGGACAAGGAGACTACGGATACAGGAATGGCCACACCGTGACCAGAGATAGAGGTTCAGGACGATGGCTTCACCAGGACCATGGGACCTCACAACTCACTAGTAGTACACTTTACTGACTAAGGACTCTAGATGTTGCTTGGTGACTTTCCATGGGAGAGGAAAGTCTTTTATAACGGATGACTCCCAGCAATTGGCTGTCAGCATCCTACAGGTGTACTAATTATCTAAATGCCTTTCAGCTGCCTGCTGAGAGCATTTAGTACATGCACAGGCTGCTCTTTTAAGAATGGGGGAACACACGCATGTGCGTTGTAGGCGCGCCACTGGGACTGCAGTGCACATACAAAAAGTGACAGGAAGCATAAACATCCCGGGGACCATGCCGCGGGCCGGGGTAGTAAGTAAGCTGGCATCTCTGAATGGAGGGTGAAGGGGACACCATGCAGGGGCAATGGCAGCAGCGCTATAGTACCCACTCCTTCCGACACCTCTTAATAGACTCCCAGGTAGTGTTGAGCGATACTTCCAATACCCAAAATATCGGATCGGAATGGTATCGCCGATATCACTAAAATATCGGCGATACCCATACCGATACCGGAAGTCCCATGTAAGTCTATGGGAACAAAATATCGCAACTAAAAAAACCTTTCTTTCGTTGTAAACCAAAATATACACACATAGAATACATATATATATATATATATATACATGTCATTGTGACATATATTTTATACATATGTATAGTTTATACACTTCTACAATGGTAAAATAGCCTCTGATTCAATTGCCGGTAAAGCCGGCTTTGTGAAAAGACAGAAGCACCCTCATGAAATGACAATTGGTGTACATAGGGTTAACCATTCTTTTCATGTCGTTTGCTATCTGATTTGCACAAAAAATTACATCAGTCTATGTGTGAAAAATTTCACACCTGTAGGGGTTAATTAAGTTGTAAATTCGTTGTAAAAAAAACGGACTTTTTGCTACGAATTTACACCTTTAATTAACCCCTACAGGTGTGAAATTTTGCACACATTTGACTGATGTAATTGTTTGTGCAAATCAGATAGCAAAGGACAAAGGTTAACCCTATGTACACCAAGTGTCATTTTAGTCAGGTTCTGCATTTTCACAAAAGCCGCAATTGAATTAGCGGCTATTTTACTATGTAGAAGTGTATGAACTATAAATATAAATATATATATGTGTCACAAATTCAATGACATGTATATATATATTTATATATATATGAGGTGTAAAATTGTTTAAAAAAAATGCGTGGGCTCCCGCCCTTTTTCGCAACCAGACAGACAAAGCCAGCGAATGGGGGCAGATAATAATAGCCCAGAGAGGGACCATTATTTTTGCCCCCCCCTGGCTACTAACATCTGCCCCCAGACACCCAGAAAAGACAAATTTATAATTAGATTCGCCCTTTCTGGCACTTTGCCGTCTATTCCCATTGCCTGTAGCGGTGGCGAATGGGTTAATATGGGGTTAAAGCCACCTTGCAATTGAAAGGTGACCTTAAGCCAGGTTAATAATTGAGAGCTGTCATTAGACAACTATCAATTATTAATCCTATTGCATGAAATAAAAATAAAACACACCACTTTAATTAAAATCATTTTTAATGAAATAAAGATACATGTTTTTGACCATCTTTTATTTGACTGCAAAAACCTTTTCTGTAAATAAAAATAAAATAAAAAGCAAAATTATTCTTACCTATCCCATGCACAGTCAGGTCCCACGGTGTAATCCTTCAGAAAGGGTTAATGTTTACTGCAGGGCCGCAGCTAATGCTGCAGCCTCACAGTAAACCCCAAATGAATGAGTTCCTCTCCTGGCTGACAGGAGAGGAAGTGGAAAGCTTAATTGATTGCTTTCCACTTTCACTTCAGGTCAGCCAGGGACATAATCAGTGACGTCAGAGGGAACATGATTAACAAAAATAGGGGTTCCCTTCGAAAAAAAAAATGGCGTCGGGTCCCCCTATTTTTGTTAACCAGCCTGATGAAGCAAGACTGCTGAGCAGTGGTGTACCGTAAAATGAAGCAGACCAGCAGTGCTATGGGGCCCGGACAGGTGAGGGGCCCTCGACGGTCGGGTAGCTGTGCTGACACAGTATACCAGGGGGTCGGCGGGGGAGGGGGAGCGCAGCTCTTCTATATACTCACCCTCCTGGTGCGGTCTCTGCAGCCCTGCTCTTCTCCCACGGTCTCCGACGCCTGTGTTCAGCGTCAGGTGGTACCGCTCATTACAGTCATGAAACGCACATATTCATGACTTTAATGAGCTGTCCCGCGTGACCGCTGAACACTGGCGGCGGAGACCGTGGGAGAAGAGCAGGGGCTGCACAGACCGCGTGGCGGAAGGGTGGTATAGGGATATTTACCTGTCCCGTTCCACCGTTGCTCGCGTCCTCTGTGCTGCAATGTTCAGGTCAGAGGGCGCGATGACATCGTTAGTGCGCGCCGCGCCCTCTGCCTGATCATTCACTGCTGGAGGACCCCGAAGACAGCGGGCACTCAGCAGTGGAGAGAGGACAGGTAAATATACTCAGGGGCCGGGGCCCTGAGCGAGCGGTGACATCGGCACCTGGTGCACCCCCTGTCAGGACAACCGGCACCTGGCCCCCAGCGACGAAAGGTGAGTATGTCTTTTTTTTTTTTTTGGTTGCAGACAGCTGCGGCAGATAAGGGCCTATACTATGGAGCATCTATGGGGGCACAATCTATGGGGGCATAATACATTTTTTTTTTTTTAAATGTGTCCCTCACTGTGCTGGCACTTTACATTTACAATGGCTCTGGGTTTTTTTTTTTGGGGGGGCCCATTCAGACTTTTTGCTATGGGGCCCCATGATTTCTATGTACGCCCCTGCTGCTGAGGCATGGTATTTAAGGCTGTTAAGGAGCCAATATCCATGGACCTTGCCAGCAGCGTCGGACTGGAGTACCTTGGGCCCACCAGAGAAAAAATATTCTTGGGCCACCTCATACTTCCAACCTTTGAAGAAGGGGAAAAGAGGGACAAAGGCTGTGGCACCTGTGCTGCTGCAGCAAATTTTAGGCCATGCCATGTTTGCACCACGACTGTCCAGGAGTTGGTTGGATGCTTTAGTCCAGGTGTGGGAGGAGATCCCTCAGGAGACCATCGTCGGGTTCATCAGGAGCATGGCCAGAAGTTGTAGTGAGGTCATACAGCATAGCTCCCAAATTTTGAAGACAGGAAAGAGGGTTAAAGGCTGCGGCGCGCGTAGGCGTCGCTGCAAATTTTAGGCCACGCCCCGACCACAACCATTTAACAGCTTAACACACCATATCCTGGCCCCAAGCGTTACCACATTAGCACTGCTGATCACACTGACTGGTAATGAGGGCACAGTGGCTGGTACTGAGGAAAAGAAAGAAAGGCAGCGAGAGAGAAAGAACAAACAGAGAAAGAAAGAGAGGAAAGAAAGAAAAGAGAGAGAGAAAGAAAGAACAGAGAGAAAAAAGAACAGAGAGCGAGAAAGAAAGAACAGAGAGCGAGAAAGACTAGAGAGAGAAAGAAAGAATAGAGAGAGAGCCAGAGGCGTAGCTAGGGTTTGGTTTAGAGGGGGCGAAACTTCTGAGTGGGCCCCTAATCAGAGAACCTCAGCAAAATGACCGCGCTGTTGCCAAAAATAATCTATATATAAAAAGACCAATATTGATATTACCGCCATATGGTCTGTGGTAAATAATACCAGTCTACGAAACATATAATAGATTACGCACAGGTACAGATAATGACTTACGCTTGATGTTCTTTCTAATGGAATTGTTCACTTTTCATTTCTTTTCCATCTGGCCCAGACCGACATGACGACTTCTCCAGCCAGGACTCGACTGCAGAGATTACAACAAGACACATTTCACTTCTCATATTTTTAGCACTTCTTGGTCACCATTGGACTATTCTCAACCTGCACAAACTCCTCATCCTCTGATACCCAATACTGAGCCGCTGCTGCCATATGTGTCCCTTTTCTGCACCTGATACCCCAATACTGAGCCGCTGCTGCCATATGTGTCCCTATTACTGCACCTGATACCCCAATCTGAGCCGCTGCTGCCGTATGTTCCCTATTACTGCACGTGAAACCCCAATACTGAGCTGCTGCTGCTGCTGCCGTATGTGTCCCTATTACTGCACCTGCTGTGTGGGTCTGTGTGACCTCTAAATTTTAAAGCACCCCTCTAGAATATAGTAATGCCGGGTTGCAAGTGCCCTAGAAAACAGTGACCACATTTTTCCCCTAGACTGTAATAATGCCCTGTGTGCCCCTTTGAAGTCACAGTAACCAAGTTCCCCTATAACAATAAGTGTCCACTTTACATTTAATAATGTCCCAAGTCTCCCCTGTACATCTCCCCTATACACAGAATAATGCCCCTCACTGGATATATACTGACCCCTTAATGTCCCCAAACTATTTAATGGGTCCAACACTGGTATGATGGCCCCTAGATAGCATCCATACAGCATAATACACCAGATAGTCCTCAAATATAGTATAATGCCACCCCTAGGCAGCTCTATATTATAATAAACCCCCCTAGGCAGAGTCTATAATATAATTGCACCACCATAGGCAGCCGCTATATTATAATGCACCCCCATAGGCAGCCTCTGTAGTATAAGCATCCCCATAGGGAGTCTCTGTAGTATAATGCACCCCAATATGGAGCCTTGTAGTATAATGCAGCCCCCATATACAGCCTCTGTAGTATAATGCACCCCCATATACAGCCTCTGTAGTATATTGCACCCCCATTAAAAAAAAAAAAAAAACAATATACCTCCCGGTCCTGTGTACTCACTGTTCTCCCTCTCAGTGTCTGACAGCGGGCGCCGGCAGGTGATGTAATCGCGCCCGCTGTCAGACGCTGAGAGGGGGATTATAGGAGAGAAGGAGCGCTCGCTCCTCTCTCTCTATGCGGTCAGCTGTATCGGCTGGATGCGATACAGCTGAACCCTCCGATGACGGGTGGGGGGCCCCACTGCTGGCACCGGGCCCCCCCAACGCCTGTTCAGGCCCAATAGCTTCTGGGCGGCAGGCAGGAAGATCGATTTCCCCCTGCTCTGCCGCAGAATGAAAACAGTATCGCGTGCTGTGCACGCCGATACAGTTACTGTAGCGTAGCTCCGGGTGGGCCCCCTCAGAGCGCGGGGCCCGGGGCCACCGCCCCCTCTGCCCCGCGACCTATCCTTTCAAATCAGGGCCCACCACGTAGGAGTGGGGCCCACCGGAGGGTTTCTCGGTGGCTCAGTCCGACCCTGTTGCCAGCCTGATAATACCAGGCCACAGCAGTTGCTTATCTTTGTGGTTAACAAAAATAGGGGATCCCGTCGAAAAAATTTGGCGTGGGGTCCCCCCTATTTTTGTTAACCAGCCAGATGAAGCAGGACTGCTGAGGCCTGGTTTTTCAGGCTGGTAAGGAGCCAAGATCCATGGACCTTGGCAGCCTGATAATACCAGGCCACAGCAGTCTGCATATCTTGGCTGGTTAACAAAAATAGGGGATCCCCTCGAAAAAAATTGGCGTGGGGTCCCCCTATTTTTGTTAACCAGCCAGATGAAGCAGACTGCTGAGGCCTGGTTTTTCAGGCTGGTAAGGAGCCAAGATCCATGGACCTTGCCAGCCTGATATTACCAGGCCACAGCAGTCTGCATATCTTGGCTGGTTAACAAAATAGGGGATCCCCCCGAAAAAAAATTGGGTGGGGTCCCCCCTATTTTTGTTAATCAGCCAGATGAATCAGACTGCTGAGGCCTGGTTTTTCAGGCTGGTAAGGAGCCAAGATCCATGGACCTTGCCAGCCTGATAATATCAAGCCACAGCAGTCTGCATATCTTGGCTGGTTAACAAAATAGGGGATCCCCTCGAAAAAAATTGGCGTGGGGTCCCCCCCTATTTTTGTTAACCAGCCAGATTTAAGCAGACTGCTGAGGCCTGGTTTTTCAGGCTGGTAAGGATCCAATATCCATGGACCTTGCCAGCCTGATAATACCAGGCCACAGCAGTTGCTTAGCTTGGCTGGTTAAAAAATAGGGGATCCCCTCGAAAAAAAAACGGCGTAGGGGTTCCCTATTTTTGTTAACAGCAAGTAAAATGCGACTGCTGCGGCCTGGTATTAAAAGACTGTCAAGGCCCATGGATTTTGGCCCTCAACAGCTGAAATACCAGGCTACAGCAGCCCACATTTGGCGCATCAAAAGATGTGCCAATTGTGGCACTTTACCCGGCTCTTCCATGCCCTGTAGCGGTGGCAAGTGGGGTAATAAGGGGTTAATGTCACCGTTTGATTGCACGGTGCATAAGCCGGTTAATAATGGTAGGCGTCAATAAGACACCAATCCATTATTAATCCCAAAGTTTTTAAAGTATAAAAAAAAAGACAAAGCAAGAAAAAAGTCTTTTAATGAAAATAAAGAGACAACACAGTTTCATTTCTTTTATTTATACTCTCATTCCTGCGCGCCATCATCTCCTGTAAAAAAGGAAAAAAAACAAACCAACAGTATACCACCTGTCCGACGCAGTCCATAGTAACGACTGTCCCACTACGATCCAGCTTGCTACATCGCAATGACAGGCAGAGCCTGTCATCCCGGCGCAGCACAGCTGTTACTGTCTTTACCCCGGCGGTGACGTCATCGGACTGACTGCTTTACGGCGGGATTACCCAGCAGTCACTGCAGTTATCGCGGAGAAACTGCATGTGACCGCCGGGGAAAGATGATGGCGGCCATCAGCAGTCCAGGCCGTGACCGCCGGAGATCTTCTGCCAGGTAAGTGCCGCTGACTCCGGGACAGACCCGACCGACGGACACTGACAGTGACAGTGACAATTCCGATTCCGGTATCCGATAAGACGACAATATGGAAATCGGAATCAAAAAGTCCGATACAGCTAATATCGGCCGATACCCGATATTTGCAGTATCGTATCGCTCAACACTACTCCCAGGACTTTGTTTAGGACCAAAACTTCTGTCCACTAAAAGAAAAGTGACATCTCTCACCATCTTCATGACTAGGATGGTTCTCTCCATCAAGACGTCCTCGCATAGGGTGAAGGTGGCATAGTACCAGAAACTGGGCATTGGAAAGTCTTTCTCTGTATGTTCACTGTATATTTTTTGTATGATCAATTACCACACCAGCGGATTCAATGACCGACTGAAGTTCCTCCACCTAATTGCTGGATTGCAGAGACTTGGAAGATGCCACTGCCTTGACGTCCTCTTCACTAGACCTAGACCTACTAGAGACAGAAGATACCTGCCCTGGCTCCTTCTTTAGCTTGGTCTCCAAGACAACACGCCCATGAAGCAGGAGGTTCCGGGGGGCAGATCATTGGTACAATCCTTGTGATGTGTGGGGACACTGCCTCTGTTCCCTTTTCTTCTGAGACACCAGCACACAGCAACTTGGCGACCAGCAGAATTGGTGGAGAAGATGGCGAAACTGCTGGTTGACATGAACTTTATGGGGACTAGACACATCTTGTGACTTTGGTTGTCCCCAGCAAAGCACCACATGGGGTCTCAAGATTAGAATGGGCATCTGAGTTCTCAGCTATGGATGACCGATGGGAATACCAGACAGCACACGGAATGTGATTTTCTCTGTGTGTAACGCCCAATCTGGAGCTTAAGCTGTTCAGACATGACTTAATTGCTTCTGGGTAGGGCTCGTCCTTCAAATGACAGCAACTCACCGGATTCTGGAGCAGTCTGATGCGAATCAGACATTGACTCTTTACAGCTTGCAGCATGAACTCTCCCACCGACCCAAAGCCTCCACTTGCCACATATACATAAAAACCAGACAGGGAATAGCAGTAACTATTCCAATTGTGGTAAAGTTTGGCTATATTTTATCAGCAATATTCTATATAAACCACAGAAGAGGGTCTTTATAAAGAGTTCATTTTTATTAGCAAAATATACAATAAATAGACAAGGTATAGGTGGGACAAACAGGATGAAAAATATTAATGAATGCTGCTAACCAAAAAGGTTTTCAGTAGAGTTGAGCGATACTTTCCGATATCCTAAAGTATCGGAATCGGAATGGTATCGCCGATATCACTAAAATATCGGCGATACCCGATACCGATACCGGAAGTCCCATGTAAGTCTATGGGAACAAAATATCGCAACTAAAAAAAACTCATTCTTTCCTTGTAAACACTAAATATACACACATAGAATACATATATATATATATATACATGTCATTGTGACATATATATACATATATGTATAGTTTATACACTTCTACATAGTAAAATATCCTCTCATTCAATTGCCGGGTAAAGCCGGCTTCAGTGAAAAGACAGAAAGCACCCGACATGAAATGACACTTGGTGTACATAGGGTTAACCATGTCTTTTCATGTCGTTTGCTATCTGATTTGCACAAACAATTAAATCAGACTATGTGTGCAAAATTTCACACCTGTAGGGGTTAATTAAAGGTGTAAATTCGTTGTAAAAAAAAACGGACTTTTTTTTTCTACGAATTTACACCTTTAATTAACCCCTACAGGTGTGAAATTTTGCACACATAGTCTGATTTAATTGTTTGTGCAAATTAGGCTGGAGTCACACACAACCACAAAAAATCGGTCCGTTTTAGACGGTCGACAATCGGATCAAAATAAAAACATCACACATCCTTCTGGCATCCGATTTTCCTTCAAAGATGCGATTTAATCGCATGTGTGTGTACCTTGTAACATCCGATTTTCATCCGACTTGCGAGATTTTCTCGCAGGCTTGCAAAACTGACAT
Source organism: Oophaga sylvatica (assembly GCA_033576555.1). NCBI lineage: Eukaryota > Metazoa > Chordata > Amphibia > Anura > Dendrobatidae > Oophaga > Oophaga sylvatica. Next base: position 163,652,625 of record JARQOD010000007.1, on the reverse strand, counting down.
ATAATGGATCCAAAAGAATAGTATTTAAATGCCAAAAGAAAGAATAGATATATACACATATATATATATATATATATATATATATATATATATGTCATTGTGACATATATATATATACATATATTTATAGTTCTTACACTTCTACATACTGTTATAGCGCTAATTCAATTGCCGGCTTCAGTGAAATCACAGAAGCCGACATGAAATGATACATTGTTTCCACACATTTAACCATGTAATTTCATGTATTTTTATATATGTTTGAAAACATACAATTACATGAGTATATGTGTGCTAAATTTCAGACATGTAGGGGTTAATTAAAGGTGTAAATTCGTTGTAAAAAAAACGGACTTTTTTTGCTACGAATTTACACCTTTAATTAACCCCTACAGGTGTGAAATTTTGCACACATAGTCTGATTTAATTGTTTGTGCAAATTAGGCTGGAGTCACACACAACCACAAAAAAATCGGTCCGTTTTAGACGGTCAAACAATCGGATCAAAATAAAAACATCACACATCCTTCTGGCATCCGATTTTCCTTCAAAGATGCGATTTAATCGCATGTGTGTGTACCTTGTAACATCCGATTTTTCATCCGACTTGCGAGATTTTCTCGCAGGCTTGCAAAACTGACATATAATGGATCCAAAAGAATAGTATTTAAATGCCAAAAGAAAGAATAGATATATACAATATATATATATATATATATATATATATATATGTCATTGTGACATATATATATTACATATATTTATAGTTCTTACACTTCTACATACTGTTATAGCCGCTAATTCAATTGCCGGCTTCAGTGAAATCACAGAAGCCGACATGAAATGATACATTGTTTCCACACATTTAACCATGTAATTTCATGTATTTTTATATATGTTTGAAACATACAATTACATGAGTATATGTGTGCTAAATTTCAGACATGTAGGGGTTAATTAAAGGTGTAAATTCGTTAAAAAAAAATGCGTGGGCTCCCGCTGTATTTTCTCCACCAGACAGACAAAGCAAGCGAGTGGGGGCAGATAATAATAGCCTAGGGAGGGTACATTTTTTTTGTGCCCCCCCCTGGCTACTAACATCTGCCCCAGACACCCCAGAAAGGGCAAATCTATAATTAGATTCGCCCTTTCTGGCACTTTGCCCGTCTATTCCCATTGCCCTGTAGCGGTGGCGAATGGGTTAATAAGGGGTTAAAATGACCTTGCAATTGAAAGGTCACTTTAAGCCAGGTTAATAATTGATAGCTGTCAATTAGGCAACTATCAATTATTAATCCTATTGTATGAAAGAAAATCAAACACACACACTTTAATAAAAAATAAGTTTAATTAAATAATCACACAGTTTTTGACCATATTTTATTTTCCTGCTAAAACCATTTCCTGTAATAAAAATAAAATAAAAAAGCAAAATTATACTTACCAATCCGATGTACAGTCAGGTCCCACGGTGTAATCCTTCAGAAAGGGTTAACAGGTTAAAGGTCGCAGAGAGCTAATAATGCTGTCTCAGACCTGTATTCCCTGAATGAATAACTTCCTCTCCCAGCGAAAGTAGAGGAATAGATTCATGAATGGAGCTTAATTGATTTATTGCCAATTTAACTGTAGTGACCTGACCTAAAGGGAAAGTGGACACAATCAATTAAGCTTCATTCATGAAACACATCCTCTCCTGTCGCCAGGAGAGGAACTTATTCATTCATGAGCTTTGAGCTGAGCATGCAGGATTACTTGCACTGCTTGGCTCAAAGCTAGTTAACCCTTTGTGAAGGATTACAGCGTGGGACGTGACAGATCGGCGGAATAGGTAAGAATAATGTTGTTTTATTTCTTTTTCTTTATTTTAGGAGATCAATGGCTTCGCACGGATTTAGTGTAAAATAAAATATGGTCAAAAAAATGTGTTTTTATTTCATTAAAATTATTTATTCTTAAAGTGTGTGTGTTTTTTTATTTACTTCAATAGGATTAATAATTGATAGTTGTCTAATTGACAGCTATCAATCATTAACCTGCCTTAAGGTCACCTTTCAATTGCAAGGTGACAGTAAGGTGAGATTAACCCATTCGCCACCGCTACAGGGCAATGGGAATAGACGGGCAAAGTGCCAGAAAGGGCGAATCTAATTATAGATTTGCCCTTTCTGGGGTGTCTGGGGGCAGATGTTAGTAGCCAGGGGGGGCACAAAAAAATGCACCCTCCCTGGGCTATTATTATCTGCCCCCACTCGCTTGCTTTGTCTGTCTGGTGGAGAAAATACAGCGGGAGCCACGCATTTTTTTTCAACGAAATTACACCTTTAATTAACCCCTACATGTCTGAAATTTTGCACAAATACACTCATGTAATTGTATGTTTCAAACATATATAAAAATACATGAAATTACATGGTTAAATGTGTGGAAACAATGTATCATTTCATGTCGGCTTCTGTGATTTCACAAAACCCGGCAATTGAATTAGCGGCTATTACAGTATGTAGAAGTCTAGGAACTATAAATATATGTATATATACATGTCACAATGACATGTATATATATATGTATGTGTTCTATGTGTATATATCTATTCTTTCTAGTCTTTATTAAAGCTGTCAGTGTGATTTTACAGTATAGGCGGGGATGAATTGCCGGCTTTTCTAAAGGACACCGATGCGATTTCATCGCAAGTCACACAGTGTGGTCCGTTTGTAATCAGATTTTTCATCGCTCCCATAGACTTGCATTGGCGATTGTCGACCGACAATCGGTGACAATCGCAGCATGCTGCGATTGTACACGGACGTTTAAAACGGACCACAAAAAATCTGATACTGGGAGCTGCTCCATAGATTAACATAGGTCCGACTGCAATGCGATATTTCATCGCATTGCAGTCGTCCGATTTTGTCGCCAGTGTGACTCCGGCCTTAGATAGCAAAGGACATGAAAAGACATGGTTAACCCTATGTACACCAAGTGTCATTTCATGTCACCCAACATGAAATGACACTTGGTGTACATAGGGTTAACCATGTCTTTTCATGTCCTTTGCTATCTAATTTGCACAAACAATTAAATCAGACTATGTGTGCAAAATTTCACACCTGTAGGGGTTAATTAAAGGTGTAAATTCGTTGTAAAAAAAACCGACTTTTTTGCTACGAATTTACACCTTTAATTAACCCCTACAGGTGTGAAATTTTGCACACATAGTCTGATTTAATTGTTTGTGCAAATTAGATAGCAAAGGACATGAAAAGACATGGTTAACCCTATGTACACCAAGTGTCATTTCATGTCGGGTTCTGCATTTTCACAAAAGCCGGCAATTGAATTAGCGGCTATTATACTATGTAGAAGTGTATGAACTACAAATATAAATATATATATATATGTGTCACAAATTCAATGACATGTATATATATATATATGAGGTGTAAAATTGCTGAAAAAAAATGCGTGGGCTCCCGCCCTATTTTCGCAACCAGACAGACAAAGCCAGTGAGTGGGGCAGATAATAATAGCCCAGAGAGGGACCATTATTTTTGCCCCCCCCGGCTACTAACATCTGCCCCCAGACACCCCAGGAAAGACAAATCTATAATTAGATTCGCCCTTTCTGGCACTTTGCCCGTCTATTCCCATTGCCCTGTAGCGGTGGCGAATGGGTTAATATGGGGTTAAAGCCACCTTGCTATTGAAAGGTGACCTTAAGCCAGGTTAATAATTGAGAGCTGTCAATTAGACAACTATCAATTATTAATCCTATTGCATGAAATAAAAATAAAACACACACACTTTAATTAAAAATCATTTTAATGAAATAAAGACACATGTTTTTGACCATCTTTTATTTTACTGCAAAAACCATTTCCTGTAATAAAAATAAAATAAAAAAGCAAAATTATTCTTACCTATCCCATGCACAGTCAGGTCCCACGGTGTAATCCTTCAGAAAGGGTTAATGTTTACTGCAGGGACCGCAGCTAATGCTGCAGCCTCACAGTAAACCCCAAATGAATGAGTTCCTCTCCTGCCTGACAGGAGAGTAAAGGCTGGGTGTCACATAACGATACACCAGCGATCCCGACAACGATATGCACTTGTCAGGATCGCTGGTGTATCGCTACATGATCGCTGCTGAGCTGCCAAACAGGCAGCGATCTGGGACAGCGACACTGCGGGTAACATCGCTTAAGGGCCCGTCTCACATAGCGATATCGCTACCGAGATCGCTGCTGAGTCACTAGTTTTGTGACGCAGCAGCGAGCTCACCAGCGATATCGCTGTGTGTGACATTCAGCGACGATCAGCCCCCTGCCGGGTATCGCTGATCGTCGCAGAAATGTCAGGACCTTTTTTTGATCGCTGGTTTCCCTCTGACAGGCACGCATCGCTGCGTGTGACAGGCGGGAGACCAGCGATCCGCTGGTAACCAAGGTACACAGCGGGTTTCCAGGCACCGCGCAGCGCTTGGAAACCCGCTGTGTACCTTGGATACCAGCTCCCTGCATCAGGGCGCTGGTATCCAAGGTACACAGCGGGTTTCTAGGCACAGCCCCGCGCCTGGAAACCCGCTGTGTACCTTGGTTACCAGCGGATCGCTGGTCTCCCGCCTGTCACACGCAGCGATGTGTGCCTGTCAGCGGGAAACCAGCGATCAAAGGTCCTGACATTTCAGCGACGATCAGCGATACCCGGCAGGGGGGCTGATCGTCGCTGAATGTCACACACAGCGATATCGCTGGTGAGCTTGCTGCTGCGTCACAAAACTAGTGACTCAGCAGCGATCTCGGTAGCGATATCGCTATGTGAGACGGGCCCTTAAGTGGAAAGCTTAATTGATTGCTTTCCACTTTCACTTCAGGTCAGCCAGGGACACAATCAGTGACGTCAGAGGGAACTGATTAACAAAAATAGGGGTTCCCTTCGAAAAAAAAATGGCGTGGGGTCCCCCCTATTTTTGTTAACCAGCCAGATGAAGCAGACCGCTGAGGCCTGGATTTTCAGGCTGTTAAGGAGCCAAGATACATGGACCTTGCCAGCCTGATAATACCAGGCCACAGCAGTCTGTATATCTTGGCTGATTAACAAAAATAGGGGATCCCCTCGAAAAAAATTGGCGTGGGGTCCCCCCTATTTTTGTTAACCAGCCAGATGAAGAAAACCGCTGAGGCCTGGATTTTCAGGCTGTTAAGGAGTCAAGATCCATGGACCTTGCCAGCCTGATAATACCAGGCCACAGCAGTCTGCATATCTTGGCTGATTAACAAAAATAGGGGATCCCCTCGAAAAAAATTGGCGTGGGGTCCCCCCTATTTTTGTTAACCAGCCAGATGAAGCAGACCGCTGAGGCCTGGATTTTCAGGCTGTTAAGGAGCCAAGATCCATGGACCTTGCCAGCCTGATAATACCAGGCCACAGCAGTCTGCATATCTTGGCTGATTAACAAAAATAGGGGATCCCCTTGAAAAAAATTGGCGTGGGGTCCCCCCTATTTTTGTTAACCAGCCAGATGAAGCAGACCGCTGAGGCCTGGTTTTTCAGGCTGGTAAGGATCCAATATCCATGGACCTTGCAAGCCTGATAATACCAGGCCACAGCAGTCTGCTTAGCTTGGCTGGTTAACAAAAATAGGGGATCCCCTCGAAAAAAAAACGGCGTGGGGATCCCCCCTATTTTTGTTAACCAGCCAAGTAAAATGCAGACTGCTGCGGCCTGGTATTAAAAGACTGTCAAGGCCCATGGATTTTGGCCCTCAACAGCCTGATAATACCAGGCTACAGCAGCCCCACATTTGGCGCATCAAAAGATGTGCCAATTGTGGCACTTTACCCGGCTCTTCCCACTTGCCCTGTAGCGGTGGCAAGCGGGGTAATAAGGGGTTAATGTCACCGTTGATTGCACGGTGACAATAAGCCCGGTTAATAATGGAGAGGCGTCAATAAGACACCGATCCATTATTAATCCGAAAGTTATTAAATGTATAAAAAAAAGACACAGCAAGAAAAAAGTCTTTTAATGAAATAAAAGAGACAACACAGTTTTCATTTCTTTTATTACTCTCTCATTCCTGCGACGCCATCGATCTCCTGTAAAAAAAGAAAAAAAACAAACCAACAGTATACCACCTGTCCGACGCAGTCCATAACGATAGTCCCACGACGATCCAGCTCTGCTACATCGCAATGACAGGCAGAACCTGTCATTGCAACGCAGCACAGCTGATTACCTGCTTCCCCGGCGGTGACGTCATCGGACTGACTGCTTTACGGCCGGGATTACCCAGCAGTCACTGCAGTTATCGCGAGAAACTGCATGTGACCGCCGGGGAAAGAAGATGGCGGCCATGAAGCAGTGCAGGACGTGACCGCCGGAGATCTTCTGCCGGGTAAGTGCCGCTGACTCCTGACAGACCCGACCGACGGACACTGACAGTGACAGTGACAATCCCGATTCCGGTATCCGATAAGACGAAAATATCGGAACTCGGAATCGGAATTCCGATACAGCTAATATCGGCCGATACCCGATATTTGCAGTATCGGAATGCTCAACACTAGTTTTCAGCTATAGAGAAACTGACGTCATCCAGCATAATCATTAATGTAAGTAAAAGTACATGGTAGACAATAGGAGCAGTGACCCAATAGTGTACTAATAACATATGAAATTTATATTCAAAAGAAGAATCTCTGACCAAATGTTAATAAATAAATGGAGCCAGAAATTCTAATAGGGGGCTACCTAGCGGTCATAATAGAGATAGCTCATTTAGTTTATCTGAAAATATATAGAGCTGAACATACCAGTAGATAAAGACACGCTGAGTAGTATATGAACAAGGGAAACATAGTTTCAGGGTTCAAAATTACCTTGCGACATTATGGGAATCGCTCCAAGAGTTGCTGGAATGGCGTGTGAGGAGGCCCCGACGAGCGTTTCACCGCACTCGGCTTCGTCAGGAGCCACATATACAGTCTCAGTCATCTGTGAAGAGGCAATACTCCTGCCAAGAGCAAGCCCCTCCTACTGGCCCAAGGCTTTTGAGTTCTTTAAGCTTCACTTGATACCATCAGGATGTTCCGCACAACCATAGTAATACCACAATCCCATCTCACAACTGAGTTCCGGCTTCTGTTAAGTTTACCAAGCATGGTCGACCTTCACAGATTATGCGTGGGTAGCTGCATCAACAGGCTGGCGATGGTTTCCTCACATGCGTCACCCATGTGGTCTGCTCCTGGAAGCTGGGAAGGGAAGACTTTTCAGGAGATTCTGGGTTTGGCTCATCAAAGACCATTCAGAAGGACACGAGGAAGGCCTGCAGATCTGAGATGATAGAATCCCCTTTCTCTCATAGGGGTATGAGCCCTGAAAGGGCATCTCCTTCTAGGTAGAACATTAGGAATCCCACCTTGGCCCAATCAAAGGAAAATTGCTGGCTGAAAATGTGAATGTGCCGCATGCTTTGCTCCAAGACCCATGGCACTACTTTTGATCCCATAATACCTAGGGGATCAGACAGGACGGGTTCCATTATGGCAGCACAAGTTTCAGATTGTCCGTATGTTAGGGATTCCAATTGGGCATCTAGTGTCATCAGATGGTACAAACTTTTTTTCCTAGCTCTCCCGCTGATAGTGCAGCTGCCAACACAGCTTTGAATGCAGAGAGGGCTGGGGATTAGTAGGGGCCATAGCCAAGCAAACTGTTGCAGCTTGGCCAAGCAAATTGTTGCTCCCAACGGTGATGCATGTGGATTTGTGGACCCATTGTGCCACAAAGCTGGGTCTGCCCAGGAATGGGCATAGCTAAGTGACTACCTGCTGTTCACTGGAACTCCTGATGGTCAAGACAGACTGAGTTGCAGGTAGCAGCAAAGTACCACTATTGGGCAGAACCCGGTACTGCCGCTGCTGACCCGAGGGGTCAGGTATGCTGACACTGATTTAGAGCTTAGGGCTGAATCATGGTTTGGCCACTCATGGACCGGGGAATAATGTTTATAAATGGCCGCACTGGAACCAGGGGACTTTGGGTACAGGTCTGGCCACATCAGGACCAGGGGCCAATTTTCCAGTGCTGTCCGCTCACGGACCATGGGATCAGGTTCAGGCCCTGGGTGCTTCGGGACCAAGGGACAAGGTCAAATGCACTGGGTGCCCCAAGACAAGGGGAGGAGGTTCAGACACTGGCCGCTCACAGACCAGGTGGACGAGGTTCAGGCTATTGCGGCTCCGGGACCAGTGGATGAGGTTCAAGTGGTATTATCCAGATTGTGTGTGAGCAGGTTGCGGGATGTAGTGATGCACGAGAGGTAGAGCAAGGGTTAACAATTTAATTTAACAAGGGGATACTCCACGCAGGGATGCAAACAGTTAAATGAGAGAATAAACAGTTGAATTATAGCAGATATGCAGAGTTAATGAACAAAGTAACAGCAGTTCTTTGAAACACTTATCGTGTCAGAGGTTGCACCTGCTGTAGATGTTGCTTGGAAGTCAGTAGTGCTGTCAACTACTGGCGCGATGCTTGTCCAATGAGGTCCTGCAGACAACGGTGGTCTGTCTTCTGGCGGCAGTGGTCGGTCTCCGGCACCTTGCGCTGATCCCCTAGTCCATAAGTGGTTGCGGCCAATGCAAACAAGATCACAGTCCTGTCACGGTCCTGGCCGAGTGGCGTGGCAATGTCTGGCAATGAGGGCAGCAACAAACAGTCCTGCACCCTGTCCCGGCTCTTATGCTTACATGTGGCACTCAGCAGGACGGGCTCCTGGCTTTATATCTGTTACTGCGGTGGGCTCCGGCAGCGTTCTGGCGTCGGGTCAGCCGCGTTTCGTTACCGCCCAGCTGCGCACCCAGTGGAGCACGCTGTGCTTGCACCTTGCCTCTATCACTGCCCGTGGGAAACTGGCTGACGCTGTGCGTGCTTTTTCTTTTAACAGCGCCCCCAGCTTCTGGGTCAGGGTACCTGTCCGGGCCTTCTTGTCTTCCCCCGAACAACATGGAACACAGCCTCAACAGTTCCAGATCCGGTGCAGTAAAGGTACCCGTGGTCCGGTCTTCCTCCTTACATGTGCACCCCACAAATATTCTTGAAAAGTCAGGTCATCTGACAATTAATTCCAGAACTTGATTGCTCACATAAACATTTTTGACCATTCATCTTAGTTTGACTTTTATTCTGACTATGTTTTGCTTCACAATGATTTTGTTTTCATTTATATTACTTACAGTATATATTTATATTGGTGAAATGGACATGAACATTTTATTATAGGATCTCTAATAAAGAGGCTGTTCCGTAAGCCAGCCTAGAGCGAGGTACCCAGGGGCAAGACGAGAGAGTAAACAGAGACAAGCCGAGGGATCAGAGAACCAGGAAGGACAAAACAGTACCGAACAGAAAAGAGAGGCAGAAGTCAGGGGACATACTGGATCGAACACAGCAAAGCTCACACGCACAGAGGCACAACGATTACAGATGAGTCACCTGGGTCAGCTTCCTCTAACCAAGTACACAGAAGTATCACCAACACAGAACCCAGGTACTACCAGCATTAAATAGCTGCCCCAGAACCAGAAAGAGGCAAACTCCCTTAACCCTGACCTGACCAGGACGGAGTTAGAACAACCACGTCCTGAGTCATGACAAGATTTCTGAATAATATGTGCAACTGTAGTCACAGGAACATCAAGCTGGTTGG
>JARQOD010000007.1:163560590-163642810 GCA_033576555.1 Oophaga sylvatica | reverse complement strand
TTAGAACATAACATTAAATTGTGACACATCTGCAATACCTGTTGCTTCTCCTGGGGTCTGACATGGATATCCTTTAGATGACATGTTATAAAAGGTCTCACCAAACCCTCACTCCTTCCTCCTCTGCTCAGGTAAGTGGAAAATGGATGATTAGATTTGATCCTAAACCAATTTTAGTCCTTTTTTTCTGCTCTGGGTCATATTCTCTTCCAAAGACCTCCTAGAAAAACAATATGGCTGTTATTTTGCTGAACATCCTTCAAGCATTCTATACATACCACACATGAATATGATATATCCATAATTCAGGGAGATATTGCACTCCTGTGTGTTGCAAGTGATCAAAACTATTCCACTTTTACATAGATGAGAAAAGGCATTATGGATATAGCCATGGATTCTGTAAAATTAGAATTATAATTAAAAAAACATTAAAATATTGTTTTGCCTATGTACACACAGAGCAGCTACACAAGGTGAAAGCATGGCTGCCCCTGCTTTTGAAACCAATATGCCAGTGGAGCCATACAGGAACACTTCTGTTGGCACAGATGGTTATTCAACATTGACAACTACCAGTTAATTACTCAGTATATATACTCCATGTCTGCGCTTCATCAGATAAGACAAAAGAAAACCTGGCACTCAACTTAATAGAATATTGTGGAACATTTATTGAATCCCAGACAATGGTTTCAAATGGGTCAAAGCAAAACGTTTTGGTCTATACAGGACCTTCATCAATTGCTATGTGTACAAAAAAAATCATCAAAACATGGGAAAATAACAGTAAAAAATAAAGAAACACGAAAGAAAGTATATACAGAGCAATTCATGCAATATGCTTGGCGACATGACATAGAATACATGTTACAAGGGGCACTGAATCCCAGCACAGTCTGAAATTTCAAGAGTATATAACGTACCGTATAGACATAATGAAGTGGAGTTGGAAATCGAGGAGCAGGGTGGATGCCTAGAATAAGGCAAATGAGTATGGTGGTGAATATAGTGCACATCGCATAGTGACTAAGATAAAAGATGCATACCCTGAAATGTTATGAAGTGGAGTATCCGCTTAGCCTGGGTCCAGCTCAGGTTTAGGCAGCCTGTGGATTAATGGACTGCTGGTATAATTAACCATAAGAGACTATGTAGCGATCGGTACACTTACCAAAAGGAGTGCTGCTGACGCGGCGTCCACCGCTTGTCTGTAGCACCGGGCTGGGACCGCTCAACTAAAGGCCTGCCCGCTTCCGGTTACATCATTTCCGATTCCGGAAGCCAGCCGAGGAACGCACGTTCAGATCTCGTGCCAGATGCTTCCGGTCACACTGCGCAGCCCATTAGTTACCGCCCCCATTTACTTCTTTAGTCGAGCGGTCGCAGTGCGGTGCTACAGTCAAGCGGTGGATGCCGCGTCAGCAGCACTCCTTTTGGTAAGTGTACCGATCGCTACATAGTCTCTTATGGTTAATTATACAAGCGGTCCATTAATCCACAGGCTGCCTAAACCTGAGCTGGACCCAGGCTAAGCGGATACTCCACTTCATAACATTTCAGGGTATGCATCTTTTATCTTAGTCACTATGCGATGTGCACTATATTCACCACCATACTTATTTGCTTATGTATTCTAGGCATCCACCCTGCTTCTCTATTTCCAACACCACTTCGTTTATTATGTCTATACGGTACGTTATATACTCTTGAAATTTCAGACTGTGCTGGGATTCAGTGCCCCTTGTAACATGTATTCTATATGTCATGTCGCAAGCATATTGCATGAATTGCTCTGTATATACTTTATTTCGTGTTTCTTTATTTTTTAAATGTTATTTTCCATGTTTTGATGATTTTTTTGTACACACAGCAATTGATGAAGGTCCTGTATAGACCAAAACGTTTTGCTTTGACCCATTTGAAACTATTGTCTGGGATTCAATAAATGTTCCACAATATTCTATTAAGTTGAGTGCCAGGTTTTCTTTTCTAATATCTAATATCTTTCTAATATCTTAAACTATATTTTGTAGCCATTAAAAGGTATCATACCCACAAGATTCCTACTTTGCTTCTCCCACTGAAAGCACTCTATATGTTTTTTTCTACTGGCTAACACGGTACCAAACCAAAAGGTTTTCTTTTTCTTACTATTACGATTTGGGAACCTACTTTGGCACCTCCTTTTACCCGGCTGTGCACACGCATTATATACATAGCATTTTCCCCATACGTGGACGCACGCTGGAAGTGGTTATGTCTTCTGCCACTTTTTCATATAACACTGATATATCCTCTGCAATCTTGGCACAGTCTAAATTTTCTTGTGATATTTTGAAAGCTCCCCCACGTGAAACATGCAGGCGTGATTTGGAGCGGGCCCTTAGGCACCAAGTTAATCTTGAATTACACAGTGCAACACTCTCTGAAAACCTTCGTGTCAAAAGAATCCCCAGGGGTTTACAGGTCCCACTTCGCCCTACTTTATTCCATGATTCTTCTGATTTCTGCTCTCGTTATGAACAAATACTTAACAAGTGTTCTTTTGATTTGATGACACTCACCCTAGAGCATCTGCACAAAGCAATCGAGACGAACACAGCTCAAAACAAGAGTACTGAGACTCAGCTACTACTGGGACCACCGACGAACTCAGCACTCTCAGAACCCAGATCCAGGGACGGATCGACCAATACAAAAGAGATACTGAGAGCCGTAATCATAATAAATTCTCCAGGGACGCCACTGACTACGAGTTGAATAGAGTGTACAGATGGCAAGACAACTCTTCAGCCAGATGATCAACCCGTCTCTAAAGATCTTCAACCGACTATTCTACATCCGGATCGGAACAGGAAAGGAGCACCTTGCCCTCAACTTCAGGCAATTTTTTAGGACAGCGCCGGCGGTTCCCAAAAAGACGACCAGACAGGGCAGCCGAAGGAAGGAACAATTCGGACCAAATCCGGGTTACGAGATCCCAGGTACCGAATCTTTGGTAATTAACATTTCTTCCAGGTCCCTGGGTATCGCCGAGCACAGTGTGTTACAAAAGGGACTTTCTTTTTGTCCCTCGTACAAATGTAGGACTTTTGAACTCGAGATGGACTTACAGCGATTTTTCCATTTATTACGCTTGAAAGTCCATTTTTCCTCATCTCCTAACCTTGACAGCAATTCTACCATTCCCCAGAATGTGCTAGCTGTAGCACACTTAGGTTTATGCAATAAAAGCTCCTTCCGCCCACCCCCGGGCTCGTATGCAGTGGAGACCTTTATAGATTTCGTTCAAGCATCCTTCCATACTATTCGGGATGACATTGAAAAAAATAGATTGTTCTACCCATCTAATCTTTCCTTAATTGAGAAACAGGCCTTAACGTCACTACAGGAGGACGACAATCTCATCATCAAACCCACCGACAAGGGAGGGGCTCTTGTCGTTATGGACAAATCACAATACATCACAGAGATTCTCCGACAATTGGGGGATACATCAGTCTATCGTAAACTCTCTAGGGACCCCACTCATGATGTTTATCTGAAGATCGAGGCAACTCTTCAAAAATATTCCCACCTTGGGGTCCTGGACCCTAAAGCGTGTGAGTACCACCGCAAAAACCACCCTATCACATCGGTGTTTTACACCCTGCCCAAAATCCATAAGGATCTACAAAATCCTCCAGGCAGGCCTATAGTGGCCTCCACGGATTCAATTTTATCTCCAATCTCTAAATTTTTAGAAAAGATACTAATACCTATTACCCAGACCTCACCATCCTTCCTCCTTGACACCGGAGAATTTCTAAAAATCATTAGGGAGTTGGACACCGTACCCCCTGATACAATTTTAGTCACCCTGGACATTAAGGACCTGTATGCCTCCATTTCCTACATTGAGGGTATCAATGCGGTACATCATCTTCTCACATCTGTGGGGATGGATGTTGACCAGGTCAATCTATGCGTTGACCTCTTGACAATAGTACTGTTTAATAACTTCTTCCTTTTCCAGGATACTTTCTTTTTACAGACCTGGGGCACCGCAATGGGCTCTAATGTTGCGCCCCCTATGCAAATACATATATGGCAGAGTTTGAATGTTCTGTCATCTATAAACATCCACTATATATCAACAACGTTCTTCTATGGAAACGCTATTTTGATGACATTTTTTGCTTATGGAGGGGCACATTAGAGTCCCTGCACTAGTTCCATCTCTTTCTCAACAAATCATGGCCTGGTATAAAATTCACAATAACATCTGACCCTCATTCTGTCAACTTCCTGGACACCATTATCCTTAAAAATGTGGATGGTCACCTAACCACTGATTTATACGTTAAAAACAACCGACCGAAACAGCATATTACATTTTAATAGCTTTCACCCACCCTCGGTGAAACGCTCTATCCCAATTTCGCAGTTTCAACGGGTCACACACATTGTTACAGACAATACATTCCGTGACACACGTCTCACGGATATGACATAGAAATTCTCTAAAACAGGGTATCCTCTCCCCCTTCTAACCAAGTCTAGGAACCATCGGCCTGATAATCAACCTAAGAACACCAACAAGCGCATTCCTTTCGTGCACTCAGTTCCACCCATTTGCCTTCATCCTCCACAAAACAATTAGGAGACACTGGCATCTACTCTCTTCTGCACATCCCAATATACTGGAATTTCGAGAGTCATTTCTATGGTGCTTTAAGCGACCATCAAGTCTCAAAGACAGTCTGGTACGAGCAGACATAGGCTCTACACAATCAAAAAAACAATGTTTCTATCCCATCCCAAAACTGGAACATACCCCTGTCTGCATTGCGTCCAGTGTAGCAATGTTCAGAAAGGGACCACTTTTCAACATCCCAGGACAGGCAAAAGCTTCCATATTAAAGGATATTATACCTGTGAGACTTCTTTTGTTGTTTACTTGATAAAATGCCCATGCGGCCTTTTATACATCAGAGAATCTACCCAACCAGTAAGGGATAGAATCTCAATACACAAATCCACCATCCGATGTGAAAACCTTCTTCTCCCTATACACCACTTTCATTCACAGGGCCACGCAATATCTCACTTTCATTGGCATTCCATCACCTTGTATGATTTGCATCGATATCACATTGTACTGTCTCAAAAAAATCTTTTATTATAATATTCTGTCACCAGATGCCTTGTTTTCTACATTCAGCTAATCAGTGACAGGTCTCACTATACTATCATGGGTGGAACGCATATTCCTATAGTCCTGAAACGCATACCCGCTTCCGGTTACATCAGTTCCGGAAGCCAGCCGTGGAACACCGCTCAGACCTCCTGTCACGCTGCGTAGCCCATGAGTTACCGCCCCAATTTACTTCTTTAGTCGAGGGTCCCAGCCTGGTGCTACAGACAAGCGGTGGACGCCGCGTCAGCAGCACTCCTTTGGTAAGTGTACCGATCGCTAGATAGTCTCTTATGGTTAATCCACAGGCTGCCTAAGCCTGAGCTGGACCCAGGCTAAGCGGATACTCCACTTCATAACATTTCAGGGTATGCATCAGATAACCTGTTTTAATTACCTGTTCACAGTGGATGTAGAGGGAGTGATTCAATGCCTCCAACTTTTGATCTGTATAACTCAAACTCCACTTACGACAAGCTCCATTTACAATGAAAATCAGCAAAAAAAATGTACTGATATGTTAAAATGTCCCCCCAGAGGTCTTTTAAGACCTTATGGGGTTGGCACAATGTACAATATTAATGAAAAAAAAACAAATAAACATGGTAAATAAAAATAGCAAGAATAAAATAGAAAAAAATTTCAAAAATAAAATTTTAAAAGAAAGGCATTACAAAACACTTTCCAGTCTAAATCAGTGTTTCTTGCTCTGGCCCCATTGAATAAATATGTCCACTATATATAAAAAAAAAAAAGAGAAATGCAATTAAAAAAATGTGAGAAATAGACATGGACATGTGTTACCTATTTTTCTTTGACATTTCCTCTAATATCAACAATGAATAAGGAATATAAAAATGTCATAAAAAGTAAATATAATTTTAATGTCCAAACAAGAAAAAATGATGGCGCCTTTAAAAGAGCATGTGCGATAAAATTGAAAATGTGCCTGGTTAAAGATGGGGCGGAAAGTGGTAAATGGCTAGGTCATAAACTAGTTTAAAAGATTGTAGAGGGTTCGAAAAAATATGACTGCCTTCTTTCAAGAATAGTGTCTCATCGGTCAACAACATTTAAACAGAGCATCACTTTCATACAAAATCCTTGATCCCTACTCTATAGAGAGTCGGTAATTACATCATATAGAAAGTTCTGGTGCCTATATCTAATAGCTTTGGATAGAAGCAACAAAAATAACAACAGGTATAAAATTGACATGTAATTAATTCCTTATTAGAACTCATAGACAAAAATGTTGGCAGAGTTTCACTTTAATAAAAATATGTTAGGGACTTATTTATTAAATTTCTTAATTTTAAAAATAAAGTATAGCAGAGATTCTTCAAACATGACTATGAATTGAATTTATGTTCTAAAGGAAATCTCTGTGCGTGATTGCATTTTACGTAGGAGGTTTTATTCAGCGTCCCCATGAAATATTTCTCTACAGTATGTCTTTAATTGATGAATGTTGGCAAAACATTGCAGAGATTATATTGTGTCCTTCATTCTCTCCGAACATGAAAAAGTCTGTCAATTCAAGGGCATGTTGCTATAGTCAAGGTAGGTCTAATACTGCCACCCCTGTCATGGTGATCTGCAGACAGCTCAGCGCCTTCAATACATTTTGTTCTCACACACACAATACTCCCACGAAAGGTTGTAGGGCTTCAAGAATGAAATATTTTATGATGTGGGAAAATAATTGTTCAGTTGTTGAAATGCACCTGATGTAGCGTTATTTGCTATTATTTCTTATTGTATTGTGTATGTTCTGCAGGTATATACCATTGAAGCCTTGCTATGTTCTTAATTTGATTTACAGTGATGTAAACATACAGTATGAAGTGTAATAGACTTGTAAATAACATTTTGCAATTCCACACAGTAGACCTTTGTAACCTATAGCACATGAAAGTGGAAGTTTAGTTAAAAGATGGAGAAGTATGTTTATAGTGGGAAGCCTTTAAATGACTTACAATACTTACTTGGAAATTGCCATCACTGTTGGTTGCCCAGAGTTGATTTATAAGCTTAATCCTTTTCTACCTGCATTATTTCTCCTGTTTTGTAGCAGGATCTACACTACTGGTAATTCTTTATGACTACTAAATAAACAAATTGGCTAATCAGAGAGGAAAAGGATTTGTATACTAGTGCAGTCTATTAGAAGCAGTAATCCTAAAAGCCAATATCAACCCTTTAACAAGCCTTACTACATGACTTCATATAAAAGCCAAATTAAACACTCTGTTTACAGACTCATGTTTGGGGAGTTGCTCCTCTTCAGCGCAAAGCAAAAATTTATGGCTACCAAAAAATGAATGGCAACAGTTTAGACTAATCCATTCATACAGTATCATTTTGTGCGCATTGGTGGTCTGAGTAATTCCTAGTTCTCATAAGTATCTACTACCATCAGCACAATGTCCTGACTTCTCCTACCCCCTGGGCAGTTACTATGGGTGTAGGTACCAGACCTGTATGTGTATGTTGTAGGTGTAATATTGAGATAATTTTCAATTCTCTACTTAGGTAAGGGTTCATTTAAACTGGCTGATAATAGGCAAATAAGAGTTTGCAAACATGCTACACCCGTCAAACAATCAAAGCACTTCTTCATTGGGTGATTAGATCATTTATACTATTATACAAATCATAACTGTCAACAACACATTGGACCATGTAAAGGGAGGAAGTGCTGCAGACAACATGATTATGTTTGGAGACAGAATAATTGTATTAAAGGGGTTAGCCAATGCCTATAATACCCTTTACATAAAACTATTTTTAAGCCCTCATTACTTTTGTAATTTGCTTTAAATTACAATTCTTTACTATTCTACTATTCTCCCTACCATGCTAATCCCTATACAGTGCCTACAAGTAGTATTCAACCCCCTGCAGATTTAGCTGGTTTGATAAGATGCAAATAAGTTGGAGCCTTCAAACTGCAAACGAGAGTAGGATTTATTAACAGAAGCATAAATCTTACAAAACAAAAAGTTATGTTGCTCAGTCGAATTTTAATAAATTTTAAACATAAAAGTGTGGGTCAATTATTATACAACCCCTATGTTTAATATTTCGTGGAATAACCCTTGTTTGCAATTACAGCTAATAATCGTCTTTTATAAGACCTGATCAGGCCGGCACAGGTCTGTGGAGTTATCTTGGCCCACTCCTCCATGCAGATCTTCTCCAAGTTATCTAGGTTCTTTGGGTGTCTCATGTGGACTTTAATCTTGAGCTCCTTCCACAAGTTTTCAATTGGGTTAAGGTCAGGAGACTGACTAGGCCACTCCAACACCTTGACTTTTTCCCTCTTGAACCAGGCCTTGGTTTTCTTGGCTGTGTGCTTTGGGTCGTTGTCTTGTTGGAAGATGAAATTACGACCCATCTTAAGATCCTTGATGGAGGAGCGGAGGTTCTTGGCCAAAATCTCCAGGTAGGCCGTGCTATCCATCCTCCCATGGATGCGGACCAGATGGCCAGGCCCCTTGACTGCCACCACCATGCTTGACTGTAGGGATGGTATTCTTGGGGTCATATGCAGTGCCATCCAGTCTCCAAACGTCACGTGTGTGGTTGGCACCAAAGATCTCGATCTTGGTCTCATCAGACCATAGAACCTTGAACCAGTCTGTCTCAGAGTCCTCCAAGTGATCATGAGCAAACTGTAGACGAGCCTTGACATGACGCTTTGAAAGTAAAGGTACCTGGGGGCGTGGTTTGCTGCTAGATGTGAGCAGACATCTTTCTGCTGGGCTCCTGAAGCCCCCTGCTTTAGCAACGAAATAAGCTACGTTTGGAGGAGGCTGGGAGAAAAATCTTCGACACCGGAGGACCCCTGATCACATAAGGATTATAAAAATCCTAACTTGGACTGTTTTGGAGCCAGATTGAGAGGAGGAACGTTTGAGGCCTACAGAGAAGGGAGAAGCCGGGGCCTGGAGTAGCCCTGTGCATCCCAGTGCAGCCGCATCCTGTCTGAGCCTCCAGCACTGGTTTGGGACCTGTCCCCCCCTTCTAAAGTGAGCGGTTTGCCCCCTGACTTCATCGGGTGCAAGAAGACCTGGATATAAAGAAGACAAAGAAGAAATTTTCTCACCGTTGCAGTCTCCAGTGTCCTGGGCGTCCCTGAGGCTTCCTCCATTGCCTGAAGCGGTGTGGAGATCTTCAGCACCGGCGGTCTTCTCAGGATCAAGCCGACGTCTTCTTCAATCAAGTTCCAGGAGGGACCAGAGACCAAGACCTCTTCACCTGAAGCCGGGACGTCCCGTGTGCTGCAGCTGCATCGTCGGTTTCCACGAAGGTAAGCGGTGAACGCCGCCATTACCGTAAAGTGAATCCGTTGCAGTAGTGATTTTGCGCTCTGAAAGGAGTCGCTAATTTGGATAGCATCACTAAAAGCATCGCAAAGGAGGATTGCGACTTGGAAAAAGTCGCATAACAAGTCTGCGTTCTAGAAAGTATCGCACAGCTCAAGTGCGACTCGAACAACGACGCATAATCTTTAAAGGCTTTATTGGAGTCCCGGATTGCGACGCCAGCTACATCTTGATTCATCTCTCTTCTGGAGGATCTTATTTGTTCTTCAACATCTGGTAACTTGGTTTGTTCCTGGAATTTTCCATTAAGGAGGAATCCCATTCTTGAAGAAGTCTGCATTTGCCTGACGTTTCCTATCTTTTTGGAACTAAACTCGCTAAAATCATTCAGCGAGCTCAGTCATTCCTGTCTTCTTATCCTGACAGCTTTTATTTCAGCAAGTCTTGCAGGTTGTATTTCAAAGAAAAAAGACGCGTAGATTGGTTAATCATTCACTTGTGTTACTTTGTATTGCATTTGATTCTTTCCTCTTTGTTGAAAGGTTACCCCTCTTTAAAAATGAGTACTAAAAGTAACAAAAAAACTCAGGGGGAAAAATCATCACACAAACCAGTACTGAGATCTGCTGTCAGGAAGGATATCACTGATCTTGATGAGGCAATTTGTATCAGCCCTTCCGCATCTCCGCCTGCGGAGGGCTATAAAATTGGCTTAAAAGATGATACTAGCATGCTGAAAGAAATTCAAGACATAATTGATACTCAGGCTGATATGGATACCACTGTCACTAAAAAAAGAAACATAATTAAAGCTTGGTCTGACTCTGAGGAGGAGTTTCATGACACTTCTCCTACTCAGAGTCCAGATAGAAGTAGGCCTAGGCTATCTGAGGAGGCACCCAAAATATGCCCTATTGAAGGGATTCAAGCTTCCAATGAGGGTGTATCCCAAGCTTACGTGAAAGATCTAATAGTCGCCCTAAACAATAGTCTTAGATTGACAATGGAGGAAAATACCAATCGTTTACAAGCCAAATTTGAAGTTATCAATTCTCGGATTTATAAACACGATAAAAAAATTGTTGTCTTGGAAAAGAGTTCTTCTTCTTTACAGAAGCAGCAAGCAGATACACAAAAAGAGGTGCAATACCTAAGAATGAAGCTTGCTGACATCGAGGACCGCAGTAGGCGGAACAACATTAAATTGAGGGGAATTTCTGAAAAAGTAAGCCAGGCAAATTTACAGAACTACACTATGGGGATCCTTAAAAAAATCTTTCCGGATTCTCCGGAACTTGAGCTAATGATTGACAGGATACACAGGTTACCAAGACCTAGATCCATTTCGGAAGATATTCCGAGGGATACAATACTAAGATTTCATTTTTACCCCACTAAAGAAAGACTCCTAGCTTTTATGAGGGACAAGAAGCAGCTCCCTCCCCCGTTTGATCATATTAAAGTATTCGTTGACTTGTCCAAAGATACAATCCAGCTAAGAAAGAGCTTTGGGGAAGTCACTTCAATTTTACGCAGGATGGGTATCCAATACAGATGGGGCTTCCCAACTAAATTACTTGTAAATAGAGGAGGCAGGATTGTTTCATTACTCACACCACAAGATGGTATGTCCTTTATCTCCTCTCTGAACAAAATTGGGGATAATCCGGGGTAAGAAGTTGTGTACTTTATTCTTTGTAAATGTGTCATTTGCAGGGGGCTTCTAATGCCATCCATGAACTTTCCCATTTAAGGAGAACATCCTTCGAATTCGAGGATTCTTCACAAGACTGTTTAGTTGGTTATTAAGTTTTGTGTGTTTTGTTTTTTCTGTTTGTTAGCATTATTGCTTAGGAGAAAATGGTTAAAATATTATCATTTAACGTGAGAGGCCTAAATAGCCCGGTTAAGAGGCACTCTACATGGAGAGAGATCAAGAGAAGCAGAGCTGAGATCATTTGCTTACAGGAGGTCAAGCTTGCCAAGTCAGGTCACCCAAGATTCGAAAATAAAAATTATTCTCATATATTTGAAGCCCTAAACGATAAAAAGAGGGGAGGGGTTATTACCCTTATCAAAAACTCATTAGATTTCCGCAGCATCGAGACTCACTCAGACCCAGAGGGTAAATATTTAATACTGGTGGCCATGGTCAATAATCAATTGACTACTATCATCAATGTTTATGCGCCTCATAACGCTCAGATTAAATTTTTCAACGAGCTTGACAGTAAAATCCAGGAAGTTAAGAAGGGGGTGGTGATTGTAGTAGGAGACTTTAATATTGTCCCTGACGCCCAGCTGGATTCTACTGCAAGGTCTAGGTCTTCTTTCCCAGTTTTAAAAGGATGGCTCCACAGCCATGAATACCTGGATGTTTTTCGGTGCATAAACACTTCATCATTGGAATATACGCATTATTCAGAGGTACATAAGACCTTTTCGAGAATCGACCTATTCCTTACCGATTACTTTTCAATTTCCAGATTTAGGAGAATAGATATCCTACCAAAGTCCTTTTCAGACCACTCTCCTGTAATCTGTGAAGTGGATCTTGGTCTATCACATAAGAGAGACTTTCTCTGGAGATGTAATTCCTCACTTTTGTACAACCCAATCTTCAGAGAAAAAATCGAGAAAGCCATCACTAACTATTTTAAGGAAAACGAGTCGGAAGATGTGAGCCCGTTCACATTGTGGAATGCCCACAAATGCGTTATAAGAGGAGTGATGATAGGCTTACTGAATCAAAAAAAAAAACAGGACAAGGAAAAGATCCACAATTTACAAATGGATCTTAAGAATAAGGAAGATGCACAACAAAAATTAGTGGCACCTTCTTCAGAACTGCATTCAGAGATTATCAACCTCAGAATTGCGCTGAGAGCAGCTTTATTCGAAGACTATGATAGGTATGCCAAGAGGATGAAAGCAATTTCTACTCCTCATATAACAAACCTTCCAAGCTTATGGCCAGAGATTCCAGGCCATAAGAGTTAGGAATAGGATTAATAGGATCAAATATAACGGAATGATCTCCGACCACCCTAAAGAAATAGCGGATCATTTGCAGATTATTTCTCTTCCCTATACAATCTTAAGTACGACCCAGATACATCCCAGCCAGACAAACTCCACATCCAAAAATTCTTATCAAGTATTAACCTACCTGAACTTTCTGCTGAGCAATTGACGGCCATCGACGCCCCTTTTACTCAGCATGAAATTTCCGAATCATCAAGAAACTAAAACTTAAGAAATCACCGGGACCTGATGGTTTCACGAATGAGTATTTTAAAGTGTTTGCCCCTCACCTGGTTCCCTGCCTCGGCTCAGTGTTCAATAAAGCATCTTCGATTGGAGAATTCCCACCGGAAATGCTAAAGGCCACTATAATCTTAATTCCCAAAACTAAAGGAGACCTGGAGTCGGTCAAAAATTATAGGCCAATTTCACTAATTAACACTGACGTAAAAATATATTCAAAAATCATTGCCGATAGAATCAAATTTATTCTTCCAAGCATTATTCACAAAGACCAGATGGGCTTTATCCTGGGACGTCAGACCAGTGACGGTACTAGAAAGGTATTCAATCTAATTCACTCTATCAGATCTAAAAGAACTCCTTCAATTCTCCTAGCGTTGGATGCTGAGAAGGCATTTGATAGAGTGAATTGGGACTTTTTGGTAGCGGCCCTTAAAAAATTTGGATTTAGCCTCAATACAATTAAAACAATCATGGCCTTATATGCTTATCCCTCAGCAAACGTGTATGTAAATTGTCACCTATCTAAAAACATTCCAATAACGAATGGTACAAGACAGTGATGTCCCTTGTCCCCTCTGCTATTCGCTATTATCATGGAGCCACTTGCTGAGAGAATAAGAGGGAATGAGTCGATTAGGGGAATCCAGATAGGGGCAAAACAGTACAAAATTAGCCTGTTTGGGATGATGTCATCCTCAGCCTTACAAATCCTTCATGCTCTATTATGCATGTCCTCCAGGATTTTGGAGATTTTTCAAAGGCATCGTTGTTCAAAATTAAC
This sequence comes from Oophaga sylvatica, assembly GCA_033576555.1. Lineage (NCBI taxonomy): Eukaryota > Metazoa > Chordata > Amphibia > Anura > Dendrobatidae > Oophaga > Oophaga sylvatica. The sequence continues at coordinate 163,629,249 of JARQOD010000007.1, read as the reverse complement.
GAATCAAAGTCTAAAATTTTGGACTTTTTCTTGAGCCAGGATGATATCTGCGGTATTAAAGGGAATACTAATTTTGATTGGGAAAAGGAGTCGCTGACATATCTTGGCATACTTATCTCTAGAGTTTTTCGCAAGACGATTGATCTTAACCTCCAAAAAATCACTAAGGAAGTGCAATCTGAACTTAATAATCTTGGGAAGCAGGAAATTTCTTGGGCCGGGAGAATTACTTATTTAAACTTTTTACTCTCCCCAAAATTTTATACACCTTTAGAGCTTTACCTTTACTTATTCCGTTAAAGCTAATCAAAAAACTACAAAGTATATTAACACATTCGTATGGAACAAGAAGAGAGCAAGGATAGCATTCACCACTATCACCAAAATTAAAACAAATGGAGGCCTTGCTCTCTCAAATTTGGTTAACTATTACTACTCCTCCTTGGTGAAACAGTCTCGTATTTGGCTCAGGCCGGATAATGGCCCGGCTTGGTCAGAGATTGAAAGACACTATAATAGGAACACTCCTCTGGCAAAATTAATTTTAAGTAATGTCCTATCATCCTCCTCTGTATCGCATATCTCGCCGACTATTTCTGCTACCTTATATGCCTGGACCTATATGGCCAAAATCCAAACACAAAGCAGGAAGAGGTTCAGATATGACCAAATCAAGGACATATCACTGAGGTTTTTTGGCTTGATTATGGAAAAGGAAATTCCTAGCTCTTGGAGATTGGCTAGTTTAACGAAAGTACAGGATATTTTTGATGGCAAAGATTTCATTGAATATGAAGCGTTGTTGTCAGTACATAAACTTCCTCCTGAAGATGCCCAAATCTTTTATTTCATTAAAAAACTCATCTCCAAATTTATCAGGAAAAAGTCTCTTATCACGGAGATGGTAGGCATGTTAATTTGTAATCCGGACAATAACCTTTATTGGAAATCCAAATTTATTTATAACTTCTTAAACGAAGATCTAGTACCCAAGGAAACCCTTTTCGAGACTAACTGGCAAAGGGATATGAACTTGAATTTCTCTCACGATCAATGGCGGAAAGCACTTAAAGCTACTTATTCCTCAAACATATGTGCTTCCCTCCATGAGTCGTATTATAAATTAGTCTCCCGATGGTATTTCACACCTGCTAAAATGGCAAGAATTTTTCCGGGAGTGTCCCCTAACTGTTGGAGAGACTGTCGTTTCGCAGGGAATCTTCTACATGTCTTTTGGGAGTGCCCCAAGATAAGGTTACTATGGTCAAATGTCTCTGACTTGGTGGATAAGATCACTTCTAGAACTGTGACGTTGACCCCTCAATTGGCCTTATTGTCTCTCGATCTTGAGGAAATCCCTCACTCATACAGACATCTAATCATCCACTTATTCTTGGTAACCAAAAACCAAATAGCTTCTCTTTGGAAGGAAGAAGCGGTTCCTAAAATAGCCGACATTGTAGACAAAATGTCTCTGCACATGTCATACGAGAAAAGCCATGCACTGGCTAACAACAGTTTTACTTCCTTCTGTAAAAAATGGAATCCTTGGCAAGACTTGACCTCTTAATTTCGCTTATGTTGGCTTGACTCTCTCCTATATCCTCTCACGGCAAAGATTCTCTTTGATTGATTAACAATTGATATCCTCTACTGTTAGTTTAGAAATGTTATTGTTATGGTTATGTTATTATTATTTATTAATATCCTTACTGTCGAGCTACTTGATATATTCTACAGTTAGATTTCTTCATCTCCATGATTAACTCGATTGATGTCTAGTACTGTTAAGTATGGAAAGTTATATTCTATTTGAGATGTAAGACTGTAATACCCTACTCTCATTGCTAAAAATTATAATAAAGTTATTTTGAAAAAGAAAGTAAAGGTACCTTACGGGCTCGTCTGGAACGGAGACCATTGCGATGGAGTACGTTACTTATGGTATTGACTGAAACCAATGTCCCCACTGCCATGAGATCTTCCTGGAGCTCCTTCCTTGTTGTCCTTGGGTTAGCCTTGACTCTTCGGACAAGCCTGGCCTCGGCACGGGAGGAAACTTTCAAAGGCTGTCCAGGCCGTGGAAGGCTAACAGTAGTTCCATAAGCCTTCCACTTATGGATGATGCTCCCAACAGTGGAGACAGGTAGGGCCAACTCCTTGGAAAGGGTTTTGTACCCCTTGCCAGCCTTGTGACCCTCCACGATCTTGTCTCTGATGGCCTTGGAATGCTCCTTTGTCTTTCCCATGTTGACCATGTATGAGTGCTGTTCACAAGTTTGGGGAGGGTCTTAAATAGTCAGAAAAGGCTGGCAAAAGAGATCATTAATCCACACATGTGAAGCTCATTATTCTTGGTGCCTGAACTACTTCTTAATACTTTAGGGGGACCAAACAGAATTCTTGTGGTTTGAGGGGTTGAATAATAAATGACACTCTGAATTAACTTTTAACGTTTTAAAAAAAAAAAAAAATTAAAACAAAATTTTTGCAGCAGTGCATTTCCCACTTCCAGGCTGATCTACAGTACAAATGTCACAATGCCAAGTTAATTCCGCATGTGTCAACCAGCTAAATCTGCAGGGGGTTGAATACTACTTGTAGGCACTGTATCTGTGATTTTTTTTCTCACTTTACTAACTGCTCCATTTTATTTGAAGGGAGTCTAAAACAGAACATCACAGGAGGATGGCCCTACAGTCACTTCTCTGCCACTTCTATGACCCCTCCTGTAATTGGACATCATCAGGGAGTGGCGTTGCACTCACCACAGCTTCCTTTATTGCCGTTCACTGATTACTTCCTGGTTGAGTAGCGGTGATGGAAAGTGACTGCAGCTTCGATCCCACCACCACACTTCATCTCCAGTTCCCACAGTGCACTGCTTCTATCCCTGCCACCTCCTTCACTGAAATGAGACATCATATGGAGGTTGGTGATAGAAGCAGGGGAAGTGACAGCAACATTCATCAGGGGGCAGAGTTGCAGAAGAGGAAGTTTGCATTGCTCTTTGGAGTATCAAGATGACCCCAGGAAATTATTTTGCTGTACTCTACAAGTGATGTCATTTAAATAACAAATACAGACAGAAATACATAAATGGTCAACATGGGGCATTAATCAAGAGATGGACTGTAATTATCTTACATGGCATGTTGGCTTTTCTAGGATTAGTCATTGGATCAAGTGATGATGAGAGATGGTGAGAGAGAGAAATGTTATAGCAAAATGCATTTCTCGCCATTTAAATACATGGTTATAAGCAATAAATTCTAACAGAATGTGATTAAGCATATTAAAAAATATCACAGGCAATCATATGTTCCACAATTGAAAGACATTTGTTACATCTGTTGGCAGACAATAGCTATAACAAAGCTGTTAATATGCAGGCATTATGAAGACACGATACTAAAGGTACAGCATGTTATTAGGCTTTTGCAGATATGATGAATGTAGCCTTGAATGCTCATTGACAATGACCTCCATTTTACTGTTGTGCCATTAACATGCATTACTACCTCCAGTAAACCACGAAGAAGCAGACCCGTTTTCAGTTCCCATTAACCCTGTAATTAAATGTATCTTTACTGAATCCAATTTTCTTGTTTTTTTTTTTGCCATGATATCACATGAAAATATATTTATGCAGCGGAAGGTGGAAAAGGGATGGAAAGGTGATCAGTCAAATGTTGCCCTTCCCGAAAGTTTAACTTCATGTCACAAAAAACGTGTAACCTTTATAGCTTGCTTTGTAAGCATTCAATGAAATCACCTAGGTAATAAATCAAATGTATTTATCAGTTTACTGATGCAACAAAGCTTTAACTCTTGCTCCAAGCAGCTCCTTCCATTTACCTTGATCGATCGTTAAAATAAAAAAAAAATCACGACAGAAACAGTTAGTTGTTTTTCATCGAACCTGGAGGTTTTTATATTTAGTAAAAAAACTAAAGCAAGACTAAGCTGTATGCTATTGGATGCAGGATGTTTGGAGTATTCTTCTTTCGTCAGTATTATGGTTGCCAACCAGCTCTCTTGTACATTTAGTCTCCCAAAAAATTATGGACCATAGAGATCTGTCCATGATCACCATGTACACCAATATATTTATTCAAAAACTGTCCATTAGCATTATATTTGCAACGGCCACCATCCGTCTTAGTAAGGCACCACATCGCCCCACCGATTACCACTTCTCCTTCTTGCACTCTACAACAGTTGTTTTTCTTCTTCTATATTTATGAATTTAGTCTAAAACTGAATTGTATACCTTGCCATATATATCCAATACAGTTACTGCATTTTTTTGGACTATAAGATACACTTTTTAGCGAAAAATTACCTGCTCATCACTAGAGCCGGGCAGATGCAGCAGGTCCTGACTAACTGAAGGATTCCTCAGATCATATAATCTGTTATATGCCTACATAGAATTTCAAACTGTGGTGGTATAAACACAATGCACAGCAGACGTATTTGTGTGTGTATGTATATGTGTGTGTGCAGGTCCGTTTCCAGGTTTTTATGGGCCCCGGGCGAAAGAGTCTCAGTGGGCCCCTTTAACACAGACCATGATTCATGATGCACAGATACTGCAGAGAAATATGGGTATAGCACAATGCCAAATACTTCACTTCTTCCATTACATGAGTGATATCTATTGTAAATTGTACAATAGCTCAAAAACCGCCAAATCCTCACAGCGCACAGTACAGACTGGACAGTACAGTCCTCCATGCAATATTATGGGCAACACATAGTCTCCCCTTCATCACCCATATAATACCCCATGCAGGATGTCACCCCCCCCACCCCCCATATAATGCTCCATACAGAATACTGGCCCCAATATAATGTTCCATACAGAATACTGGACCCAATATAATGCTCCATACAAAATATGGAGCTCTCCTCTACACTGTGCTGCGTTCTGCACTGTTACGGCTCAGGAAAGGGCGATGTGGAAAGACTCCCCATTATCATCATCATTGCCTGCCCATTATCATCATCATTGCCTCCCCATCATCATCATTGCCTGCCCATTATCATCATCATTGCCTCCCCATCATCATCATCATCATTGCCTCCCATCATCATAGCCTCCTCAATATCTTCATCATTGCTTCCCCATCATCATCATCATTGCCTCTCCATTATCATTGCCTCCCATTATCATTGCCTCCCCATCATCATCATCATTGCCTCCCCATTACCATTGCCTCCCCATCATTATCATTGCCTCCCCATTAATATCATCATCATCATTGCCTTCCCATTATCATTGCCTCCCCATCATCATCATTGCCTCCCCATTAGTATCATCATCATCATTGCCTTCCCATTATCATTGCTCCCCATCATCATAATTGCTTCCCCATTAATATCATCATCAACCGCAGCACTCTCTCACATACATATACACACACACACACACACCTCACCTGTCCGGCGTCCACGCCTCTCTGCCACAGCCGGCCGCTGAATGATGATGTCATTCAGCGGCGCTGCTGTGAGAGAGGAAGCGCCGGCGCGGCGCCCCCTGGAGCCAGGAGCTGCGGCAGCGGAGGCACGGGGAGAGGTAAGTATTGCACCGGCTGCTGCCAGGGCCCTGAGCAAGCGGGGGGGCCAGTGGCAGCGCTGGCACCACTAATGGGTGCCGGGGGCCGGACGGCGAGTGGGCCCCCCCACCTGCTCAGGGCCCCGGCACTTGCCCGGGTATGCCGGGTGCTGACGCCGGCCCTGTGTGTGTGCATGTGCATGTGTTTATGCAGCTAAACTCACCGCTTTTAAAATTATTGTAAAAATTGGATTTAAGTATCAGAAAGATGTAATTTTTTTGTTTTAAATAAATAAACTCATGGATACTATTTTGTCTCGATGCTCTTCGGATCACTGATATCAAACTCAAATATGTGTGATAATCAGTTTGCCAGGTGAGCACAGTAAAAGGAAAATGACATTCCACATTATTAACCCCTTCACCCCCAAGGGTGGTTTGCACGTTAATGACCGGGCCAATTTTTACAATTCTGACCACTGTCTCTTTATGAGGTTATAACTCTGGAACGCTTCAACGGATCTTCGCGATTCTGAGAATGTTTTCTCGTGACATATTGTACTTCACATTAGAAGTATAATTTCTTCGATATAACTTGCGTTTATTTTTGAAAAAAACACAAATATGGCGAAAATTTTGAAAATTTTGCAATTTTCAAACTTTGAATTTTTTTTCCCTTAAAACAGAGAAATATGTCACACAAAATAGTTAAGAAATAACATTTCCCACATGTCTACTTTACATCAGCACAATTTTGGAACCAAAATTTTTTTTTGTTCGGAAATTATAAGGGTTAAAAGTTGACCAGTGATTTCTCTTTTTTACAACAAAATTTACAAAGCCATTTTTTTAGGGACCACCTCACATTTGAAGTCACTTTGACGGGTCTATATAGCAGAAAATACCAAAAAGTGACACCATTCTAAAAACTGCACCCCTCAAGGTACTCAAAACCACATTCAAGAAGTTTATTAACCCTTCAGGTGCTTCACAGGAGCTGAAGCAACGTGGAAGGAAAAAATTAATATTTAACTTTTCAGCCACAAAAATGATCTTTTACAAACTTTTTTTTATTTTGACAAGGGTAAAAGGAGAAAATGGGCAGATAAAGTTGTTGTGCAATTTCTCCTGAGTACGCCAATACCCTATATGTGGGGGAAAACCACTGTTTGGGCACACGGCAGAGCTCGTAAGGGATGGAGCGCCGTTTGACTTTTTCAAACTAAAATTGGCTGGAGTTGAGATTGGACGCCATGTCGTGTTTGGAGAGCCACTGATGCGCCTAAACAGTGGAAACCCCCCACAAGTGACACCATTTTGGAAACTAGACCCCCTAAGGAACTTATCTAGATCTGTTGTGAGCACTTTGAGCCCCAAAGTGTTTCACAAAAGTTTATAATGCCTGGGTGTGAAAAAAAAAAAAAACAATTTTCCACAAAAATGATTTTTTAGTCCCAAATTTTTGATTTTTCCCAAGGAAATTGGACCCCAAAAGTTGTTGTCCAATTTGTCCTGAGTACGCTGATACCCCATATGTGGGGGGGGAAACTATTTGGGCGCACGGCAGGGCTTGGAAAGGAAGCAGTAACGTTTTGGAATGCAAACATTGATGGGGGTCATGTTCCGTTTGTAGTGCCCCAGATGAGCCTAAACAGTGGAAACCCCCCACAAGTGACCCCATTTTGGAAGCTAGACCCCCTAAGGAACTTATCTAGATCTTTGGTGAGCACTTTGAACCCCCAAGTGCTTCACACAAGTTTATAATGCCCGGGCATGAAAATAAAAAATCCTATTTTTTTCCCACAAAAATTATCTCTTAGTCACTAATTTTTTATTTTCCCATAGGTAACAGGAGAAATTGGACCTCAAAAGTTGTTGTCCAATTTGTCTGAGTACGTTGATACCCATATGTGGGGGGAACCACTGTTTGGGCGCATGGCAGAGCTCGGAATGGAAGAAGCACCATTTGACTGTTTTCAACCAAATTGGCTGGAATTGAGATTGGAAGCCATGTTGCATTGGAGAGTCCCTGATGTGCCTAAACAGTGGAAACCCCCACAAGTGACCCCATTTGGGAAACTAGACCCCCTAAGGAACTTATCTAGATCTTTGGTGAGCAATTTGAACCCCAAGTGCTTCACACAAGTTTATAACGTAGAGCCGTAAAATTAAAAATCATATTTTTCCACAAAATTGATCTTTTCACCCAATTTTTATTTTCCCAAGGTAACAAGACTCCAAAAGTTATTGTGCAATTTGTCCTGAGTACGCTGATACCCCATATGTGGGGGGGAACCACTGTTTGGGCGCATGGCAGAGCTCGGAATGGAAGGAGCGCCGTTTGACTTTTCAACCAAAATTGGCTGGAATTGAGATTGGACGCCATGTTGCATTTGGAGAGTCCCTGATGTGCCTAAACAGTGGAAACCCCCCACAAGTGACCCCATTTGGGAAACTAGACCCCCTAAGGAACTTATCTAGATCTTTGGTGAGCAATTTGAACCCCCAAGTGCTTCACAGAAGTTTATAACGTACAGCCGTAAAATAAAAAATCCTTTTTTTTTTTACAAAAATGATTTTTTCGCCCCCAATATTTTATTTTCACAAGGGTAACAGGAGAAATTGGACCCCAAAAGTTGTTGTCCAATTTGTCCTGAGTACGCTAATACCCAATATGTGGGAGTAAACTACTGTATGGGCGCACGTCGGGGCTCGGAAGGGAAGTAGTGACGTTTTGGATTGCAGACTTTGATGGAATGGTCTGGGGGCGTCATGTCGCATTTGGAGAGCCCCTGATGTGCCTAAACAGTGGAAACCCCCCACAAGTGACCCCATTTTGGAAAATAGACCCCACAAGGAACTTATCTAGATGTGTAGTGAGCACTTTGAACCCAGAAGTGCTTCCCAGAAGTTTATAACGTACAGCTGTAAAAATAAAAAATCCTTTTTTTTTTTACAAAAATGATTTTTTCGTCCCCAATATTTTATTTTCACAAGGGTAACAGGAGAAATTGGACCCCAAAAGTTGTTGTCCAATTTGTCCTGAGTACGCTGATACCCAACATGTGTGAGAAACGACTGTATGGGTGCACGTCTGGGCTCGGAAGGGAAGTAGTGATGTTTTGGATTGCAGACTTTGATGGAATGGTCTGGGGGCGTCATGTCGCATTTGGAGAGCCCCTGATGCGCCTAAACAGTGGAAACCCCCACAAGTGACCCAATTTTGGAAAATAGACCCCACAAGGAACTTATCTAGAAGTGTGGTGAGCGCTATGAAGCCCCAAGTGCTTCACAGAAAATTTATAACATACAGCCGTAAAAACAAAAAAATCATTTTTTTTTTTACAAAAATGATTTTGTCGCCCCCAGTTTTTTATTTTCCCAAGGGTAACAGAAGAAATAGGACAAATTGCACAATAACTCTTGGGGTACAGAGTACGCTGATACCCCATATGCGGGGTAAACTACTGTTTGGGCGCATGGCAGAGCTCAGAAGTGAAGGAGCACCGTTTGACTTTTTCAACGCAGAATTGGCGGGAATTGAGATCAGACGCCATGTCACATTTGGAGAGCCCCTGATGTGCCTAAACAGCAGAAACCCCCCAATTCTAACTCCAACCCTAACCCCAACATACCCCTAACCCTAGTCCCAACTAGAGTTGAGTGATACTTTCCGATATCCAAAAGTATCGGAATCGGAATGGTATCGCCGATATCACTAAAATATCGGCGATACCCGATACCGATACCGGAAGTCCCATGTAAGTCTATGGGAACAAAATATCGCAACTAAAAAAACCTCTTTCTTTCCTTGTAAACACTAAATATACACACATAGAATACATATATATATATATACATGTCATTGTGACATGTATATATACATATATGTATAGTTTATACACTTCTACATAGTAAAATATCCTCTGATTCAATTGCCGGGTAAAGCCGGCATCTGTGAAAAGACAGAAGCACCCGACATGAAATGACACTTGGTGTACATAGGGTTAACCATGTCTTTTCATGTCCTTTGCTATCTGATTTGCACAAACAATTACATCAGTCTATGTGTGCAAAATTTCACACCTGTAGGGGTTAATTAAAGGTGTAAATTCGTTGTAAAAAAAACGGACTTTTTTGCTACGAATTTACACCTTTAATTAACCCCTACAGGTGTGAAATTTTGCACACATAGTCTGATTTAATTGTTTGTGCAAATTAGATAGCAAAGGACATGAAAAGACATGGTTAACCCTATGTACACCAAGTGTCATTTCATGTCGGGTTCTGCATTTTCACAAAAGCCGGCAATTGAATTAGCGGCTATTATACTATGTAGAAGTGTATGAACTACAAATATAAATATATATATATATGTGTCACAAATTCAATGACATGTATATATATATATGAGGTGTAAAATTGCTGAAAAAAAATGCGTGGGCTCCCGCCCTATTTTCGCAACCAGACAGACAAAGCCAGTGAGTGGAGGCAGATAATAATAGCCCAGAGAGGGACCATTTTTTTTGGCCCCCCCCGGCTACTTAACATCTGCCCCCAGACACCCCAGAAAGGGCAAATCTCTAATTAGATTTGCCCTTTCTAGCACTTTGCCCGTCTATTCCCATTGCCCTGTAGCGGTGGCGAATGGGTTAATAAGGGGTTAAAATGACCTTGCAATTGAAAGGTCACTTTAAGCCAGGTTAATAATTGAGAGCTGTCAATTAGACAACTATCAATTATTAATCCTATTGTATGAAAGAAAAATCAAACACACACACTTTAATAAAAAAGAAGTTTAATGAAATAATCACACAGTTTTTGACCATATTTTATTTACCTGCTAAAACCATTTCCTGTAATAAAAATAAAATAATAAAGCAAAATTATTCTTACCAATCCGATGCACAGTCAGGTCCCACGGTGTAATCCTTCAGAAAGGGTTAATGTTTACTGCAGGGACCGCAGCTAATGCTGCAGCCTCACAGTAAACCCCCAAATGAATAGCTCCTCTCCTGGCTGACAGGAGAGGAAGTGGAAAGCTTAATTGATTGCTTTCCACTTTCACTTCAGGTCAGCCAGGGACACCATCAGTGACGTCAGAGGGAACTGATTAACAAAAATAGGGGTTCCCTTCGAAAAAAAAAATGGCGTGGGGTCCCCCCTATTTTTGTTAACCAGCCAGATGAAGCAGACCGCTGAGGCCTGGATTTTCAGGCTGTTAAGGAGCCAAGATCCATGGACCTTGCCAGCCTGATAATACCAGGCCACAGCAGTCTGCATATCTTGGCTGATTAACAAAAATAGGGGATCCCCTCGAAAAAAATTGGCGTGGGGTCCCCCCTATTTTTGTTAACCAGCCAGATGAAGCAGACCGCTGAGGCCTGGTTTTTCAGGCTGGTAAGGATCCAATATCCATGGACCTTGCAAGCCTGATAATACCAGGCCACAGCAGTCTGCTTAGCTTGGCTGGTTAACAAAAATAGGGGATCCCCTCGAAAAAAAAACGGCGTAGGGGTCCCCCTATTTTTGTTAACCAGCCAAGTAAAATGCAGACTGCTGCGGCCTGGTATTAAAAGACTGTCAAGGCCCATGGATTTTGGCCCTCAACAGCCTGATAATACCAGGCTACAGCAGCCCCACATTTGGCGCATCAAAAGATGTGCCAATTGTGGCACTTTACCCGGCTCTTCCCACTTGCCCTGTAGCGGTGGCAAGCGGGGTAATAAGGGGTTAATGTCACCGTTGATTGCACGGTGACAATAAGCCCGGTTAATAATGGAGAGGTGTCAATAAGACACCGATCCATTATTAATCCCAAAGTTTTTAAATGTGTAAAAAAAAGACACAGTAAGAAAAAAGTCTTTTAATGAAATAAAAGAGACAACACAGTTTTCATTTTTTTTATTACTCTCTCATTCCTGCGACGCCATCGATCTCCTGTAAAAAAATAAAAAAAACAAACCAACAGTATACCACCTGTCCGACGCAGTCCATAACGACAGTCCCACGACGATCCAGCTCTGCTACATCGGAATGACAGGCAGAGCCTGACATCCCGGCGCAGCACAGCTGCTTACCAGCTTCCCCGGCGGTGACGTCATCGGACTGCTTTACGGCCGCGATTACCCAGCAGTCACTGCAGTTATCGCGAGAAACTGCATGTGACCGCCGGGGAGAAGAGGATGGCGGCCATTAAGCAGTCCGGGATGTGACCGCCGGAGATCTTCTGCCGGGTAAGTGCCGCTGACTCCTGACAGACCCGACCGACGGACACTGACAGTGACAGTGACAATCCCGATTCCGGTATCCGATATGACGAAAATATCGGTACTCGGAATCGGAATTCCGATACAGCTAATATCGGCCGATACCCGATATTTGCAGTATCGGAATGCTCAACCCTAGTCCCAAACCTTAACCACAAACCTAACCCTAACACACCCCTAACCCTAATCCCAACCATAACCCTAATACTAACTTTAGCGCCAATCCTAACCCTAACTTTAGCCGCAACCCTAACCCTAATGGGAAAATAGAAATAAATACATTTTTTTAATTTTATTATTTTTCCCTAACTAAGGGGGTGATAAAGGGGGGTTTGATTTACTATTTATAGCGGGTTTTTGTGATTGGCAGCTGTCACGCTAAAAGACGCTTTTTATTGCAAAAAGTAGTTTTTTGCATCACCACATTTTGAGAGCTATAATTTTTGCATATTTTGGCCCACAGAGTCAAGTGAGGTCTTATTTTTTGCGGGACGAGGTGACGTTTTTATTGGTACCATTTTTGAGCACGTGACATTTTTTGATCGCTTTTTATTTCGATTTTTGGGAGGTTAGAATGAACAAAAATCAGCAATTCATGAATTTCTTTTGGGGAGGCGTTTATACCGTTCCGCGTGTGGTAAAATTGATAAAGCAGTTTTATTCTTCAGGTCAGTACGATTACGGTGATACCTCATTTATATCATTTTTTTATGTTTTGGCGCTTTTATAGAATAAAAACAATTTTATATAAAAATCATTTTTTTGCATCGCTTCATTCTGCGAGCTATAACTTTTTTATTTTTTCGCTGATGATGCTGTATAATGGCTCGTTTTTTGCGGGACAAGATGACGTTTTCAGCGGTACCATGTTTATTTATATCTGTCTTTTTGATCGCGTGTTATTCCACTTTTTGTTCGGCGGTATGATGATAAAGCATTGATTTTTTGCTTAGTTTTTTTTTTTTTTTTTTAAGGGGTTCACTAAAGGGGTTAACTAGTGGGACAGTTTTATAGGGGGGTCGTTACGGACGCGGCGATACCAAATATGTGTACTTTTATTGTTTTGTTTTTTTTATTTACAGGAAGAAATGAATTTATTGGGAATATTTTTTTTTTTTTGATGATTTTTTTTACCACTTTTTATTTTTATTTTTTTTACTTTTTTACTTTGTCCCAGGGTGGGACATCACAGTATTTTAGCAGATCGCTGGTGTGACAGTGTGCACAGCACTCTGTCACACCAGCGATCGCTCTGGCATCGCTGCAGGCTTCCTCTGCGCCTGCTCTCAGCAGGCACTGAGGAAGCCGCCTCCCTGCAGGACCCCGGCGCCATCTTGGATCCAGGGACCTGGAGGGAGGACGGACCCTCGGAACAGCGCGACACATCGCGCTGCTCTGAGGGTCTCAGGGGGGCGCGCAGGGAGCCCCCTGCCTGCGCGATCCTCCCCTGTGCCCCGGGCACACCGCGATCATGTTTGATCGCGGTGTGCTAGGGGTTAATGTGCCGGGAGCGGTCCGTGACCGCTCCTGACACATAGTGCTGGGTGTCAGCTGTGATATACAGCTGACACCCGGCGGCGATCAGCTACGCTCCCCCCGGGAGCGCAGCTGATCGCCTATGACATACTATTCCGTCCATGGAATTAGGTCCAGGGTCACATGGACGGAATAGTACGTCTGATGGCAGAGAGGGGTTAAGCAGGTCACAAGTTTTAAGCAATACAGGAAATATAAAGGATCATTCAGCTGCCAAAAAGTGTCAATGCAAAGCCTTGGACAATGCATGAAAACATTTGAAATTTGAAGAAAACTTAAGCATGATCATCGTACTGTGAAGAAATTTGTGGCTGATACAGAGCACAGACATGTTCATGCAGATGAAGACATAATGAGGAAGGTTTTTGCCAGACCTGCAATGCCTTGGACAATGCAAGAAAGCATTTGACATTTCAAGAAAACTGAAGCATGATCATCGTACTGTGAAAAAATTTGTGGCTGACACAGAGCACAGTCAGGTTCATGCAGATGTAGGCATAATGAGGAAAGTTTCTGTCAGACAAATTAATTGACTTAAGAGAGTGGCTAAAATACAAAGAGGCAAATGGGTGTTTGAATCTGCTGGTGCTTCTGGAGTTCCATGAACCTCAAGGTGTAGGATTCTTCAGGATTTACAGTTGTGCATAAACCTACTATTTGGCCACCCTAAACAGTGCTCACAAGCAGAAATTGTTGCAAAGGGCTCAGACACACATGAAGGCTAATTTTAAAACAATCTTGTTAATTGATGAGTGCCGTGAAACCATGGATGGTCCAGATGGATGGAGTAGTGGATTATTGGTGGATGGTCACCATACATCAACAAGGCTGTGATGTCAGCAAAGAGGTGTTGGAGTCATGTTTTGGGCTGGAATCATGGGGAAAGATATGGTAGGCTCTTTCGGGTCCCTGATGGTGTGAAAATGACCTCGGCAAAGTACATAGAGTTTCTAAATAGCCACTTTCTTCCATGATGCAAAAAAAAAATCATACCATCTGTAGCAAAATCATCTTCATGCATGAAAATGAACCATCTCATACTGAAAAGAATACATCTGAGTCATTGGCTGCTATGGACATAAATGGAGAGAAACTCATGGTGTGGCCACCATCCTCCTGTGCCCTCAACCCTATTGAGAATCTTTGGAGCATCCTCAAAAGATCTGAGAGTAGAAGGCTGTTCCCATCAAAACAGCAGCTCTGGGAGGCTACTCTGACATCCTACAAAACATTCAACCAGAAACTATCCAAAAACTCACAAGTTCAATGGATGCAAGAATTGTGAAGGTGATATTAAAGAAGGAGTCTAATTAACATGTAATTCGCCCTGTCAAAATGTTTTTGATTGAAAAGCTTTTTGATTTCAGTGAATGCGACCATGTAATGTTGCAAATTCAACAAATTACCATTTTCATTTCCTTACAACCTATAAAATGTTTGCAAACAGTGTTGTCCATAATAATTTGCAACAGTGCATTTAGAGATTTTTTACCTTTAACAAAAATACTATTATACTCGAACAGTTGTTGATTTAAACATTATACTGACTCATTTGCATCAACTATTTAGGAAAATCAAGAGAAAAATTGCAAATGTAAAATAACTTGGAACATGGTGTATGTGTGTTTTGCCAAGTATTTAAAAGGGTCGGATTTGGCTATAAAGAAGGCGATTAATTTTATTATAAGAATGAAATGATTACAGAAAACAGGAAATATTGTGATATTGCATACTATAAATCACAAAGGTAAAGTACTTACATTGCACACTACACAGAAAAAACTTCACCAGGAATAGCACATCATCTGTCCGGGAACATAGCTGTGAGAAGCAGAATAGCAAAGACAGAGAAATTCCTCGGATCCACACTGTAGAGTCACGGGCGTCCCCTTTTTAGTCCACAGGTTAACAGGGCTTCTGTCTTAGCTGAAGTCTACCCAGCTTATGTATTGTTTAGAAACAAATGCTTGCATAACCAAGTATTACACAAGCCCTAACAAGTTCTATTCGTCCGACATAGCATCCTTCTGGCTCAGTGGCCAACTCCCCAGACGTCAATTAACATCGGACAAATACCGTATATACTCGGGTATAAGCCGACCCGAGTATAAGCCGAGGCCCCTAATTTTGCCACGGAAAACTGGGTAAGCGTATTGACTCGAGTATAAGCCGGGTGTACATTGTCTCCTCATCCCTGTCCTGCTCTGTGTGGCTCTCCCCCCTCTCAGTATGCATGGCTCGGCTCCCCGTTCCATCCTTCTATGTATGGCTCAGTTCCTTGTCCTCCCCCATGTTCCACCATCCTCCTCAGTGCTCCGCCGTCCTGCTCCTCTGTGCTCCCCCATCCTGCTCTGTGCTCCCCCGTCCAGCTCCGTGCTCCCCCATCCTGCTCTGTGCTCCTCTGTGCTCCCCCGTCCTGCTCCATCCTCCTTTGTGCTCCCCATCCTGCTCTGTACTCCCCCGTCCTGCGCCGTGCTTCCCCTGTCCTCTTCTGTGCTCCCCTGTCCTAATCTGTGCTCCCCATCCTGCTCTGTGCTCCCCTCGTCCTGCCCCGTGCAGTCCCCATCCTCCTCTGTGCTCCCCCATCCTGCTCCATGCTTCCCCGTCCTCTTCCGTGCTCCCCCAATCATACTCACCCTCCTGTGCAATCACTGAACGTCCCCTGCAATCATCCATTGTCCCGGCTTCCTGTAGCTCTCCTGTGCTGAGCGGTCACATGGTACTGCTCGTTAAGGCCATGAATATAGATGCCAGCTATGGGAATGGAGTTGAGTCCATATTTCATTACCTTAATGAGCGGTACCATGCGACCGCTCAGCACAGGAGAGCTGCAGGAAGCCGGGGCAATGGAGGATTGCAGGGGACGTTTAGCGATTGCACAGGAGGGTGAGTATGATGTCCCAGCCACAGGCTCCTGCTGCCGCACCCCCTCCCCACACAATGACTCATGTATAAGCCGAGGGGGCATTTTCAGCACAAAAAAATTAGATGAAAATCTTGGCTTATACACGAGTATATAGGGTACATCACCGGATAAGACATGCCAAAAATTCTGGTACCGAATGTTCTACCATACTATAAACGCGATATTTCTCACTAAACATTAATAGCAAAACTATGCAGTAATTGAATGATGCTATAAACATTTGCTCTCCCACTAAAGATACTATAAACATATGCTTTCCCACTAAACTTTGATAAAGGAGCTATGCTGTCCAGGTGTTGGGAAAATTACAGAAAATACAAGGCTAATATAAGCTCAACTGTTACTGTCCAATATCTTAAAGGTTCCCTAAAGACAGGCTACCAATATGGATTCCTGATTGTCATTAACATCTTAGCACTAAAATGTGTTAATGAAACAAAGCTGTATGTGTTTTTAGCAGATCTGATGAAAGAGAAGCATATGAAAGAGGATAATAAATTCTGTTTTGTAGCCTATCCACAAGACTAGTCATAAAAGTCAGAATAGTAGGATCAGCTGGGTAACAGTTGGGAGTTTCGCTGATTATGAGGAAACTGGAAACGTTTTTGATTAGGGCTTGCAAAAATTTAAGGTATTACTATGGGACAGATCTAAATAGGGCAGCATAATCCACTGTCTATGTCTATGGCCAGTGACGAGCTCAATCCACCCGGAACCAAAAACCGTGTGGCAGGGCTTTCAATACCAATATATCAGGGCAAAGGTTTTTGTGAAGGAAAAGGAGAGATAATTTATATTCCACTTATAAAAATGTATGTAGTTTGTCTGGTGTCACTTAGCTGTAAATATTCCTAAAAAGAGAGAAAATTAAGTCATAGAATCATAGAATCATAGAATGTTAGAGTTGGAAGGGACCTCCTGGGTCATCTGGTCCAACCCCCTGCTCAAAGCAGGATTCACTAAATCATCCCAGACAGATGTCTGTCCAGCCTCTGTTTGAAGACTTCCATTGAAGGAGAACTCACCACCTCTCGAGGCAGCCTGTTCCACTCATTGATCACTCTAACTGTCAAAAGTTTTTTCTAATATCTAATCTGTGTCTCCTCCCATTCAGTTTCATCCCATTGCTTCTAGTCTTTCCATGTGCAAATGAGAATAAAGATAATCCTTCTACAATGTGACAGCCCTTGAGATATTTGTATACAGCTATTAAGTCACCTCTCAGTCTTCTTTTTTGCAAGCTAAACATTCCCAAATCCTGTAACCGTTCCTCATAGGACATGGTTTGCAGACCGAACACCATTCTGGTCGCTCTTCTCTGAACTTGCTCCAGTTTTCCAAGTAATTGTAGGAAGGACAGGGATCTCTTAAAAATCAGATAAGAGAGTTTTGATGCAAAAGAAGAAGTTGAATCTTGACCCTGCTGCAACATTAGCACACAATAGACCCACATAGGTCCAAGACAGTTGGGACCCAAAAACTTTCTCAGCCACTATGTGTAATTGTTTTATAAGTCATGCACAAATAGGCTTATTTATGCAACATGGAAATAATCAGGCACTGCTAATTTCATGATGCATTTTAGGCAAACCTTTCCTTGGGTCCAGATGACACATAAGCTGCTGTGATCCTCTCATACTATTCTACTAGAACTCTCTGTTAAGGCGCCTGCCCTCTGGCCCCAGGATGCTTAACTTACTTCCCGGCATGCCACTGACCGGGCTCCTCCAGGTGTCTCTCCTCTGCTTCCGGCTTGTCATCCACGGCGGGGATCCCATTCGCCGTGCACATGCACCATGCAGGTTAGGCCGAGGTCGTGCGTCTCCTCTGCTCCTTATGCGGCCTAACCCAGAAGCATTCTCCTTGCATGGAGGCTGCACCAGGTATATCAGGCCGCTTCCTGCTAGAGGAAGTCTTGGTTCCAGTGCGGGTTCTCTTCTATTATTCAGGTCCCGGCGTGCTTCCCAGTGCACTCTCTGCTCTCCTAAACACAGCGTGCTTCCTAGTGCCCGCTCTGCTCTCCTAATCCCAGTGTGCTTCCCAATGTGCTTCCCTGCTCTCATGTTCCCGGCATGCTTCCCAATGCGCGCTCTGCTGTCCCATACCCAGTGGCGCTCTGCTCTCCTGTACCCATTGTGCTTCCCAGTGTGCGCTCTGCGCTCTCCTGATTCCAGCGTGCTTCCCAGTTCACGCCATGCTAACTTCTGTTTCTCGCGTGCCTTTCTTTCTCACAGTGCCTGTCCGCCCGTGGACTCTGGTGGTCTTGGATCTGGTCTGGTCTCCTCGGCTCCCGTTCTTTGGTGTCTGTAGTCCGTTTCCCGTAGCCTTTCTAGTCTCCTACAAGCCGGCCTCCTGGTACCAGCAGTCATGGTACTTTACCCCCCTGGGTCTGCCCCTGATGCTCCCTGTATAGGGGGTGGTCCCATTAGGTCAGCTTGCTCAGGGTGGGTTGGTATCACGGCCCAGAGGGTCCACTCTAGGAGTTGTCACACTCTCTTTTCAACAATACATTTCTATCAGTAAAGCTTGTTACTACTTGACTTTGCTATAGAAATTATGAAAAAAAAAACAGAAAATAGCAGGGGAGTAACGATCGCAGTCGCATAAGGTGTGATCACAACTGGGCCCACGTGGGAGGTAATCCCAATACCAGCGCCTATGTCAGATGGATGTGTGTCTGAGGACGCACATTCATCTTCGTGCATTGCAATACACGCTGTCGGCAAATCAGGGGCCTGCAGCTGATGTCAATGTGCTCGTCACAAGCAGCGCATGACAGTGACATCTTGTGCCGCCAATGGCTGGCATATAGAAGTCAGCTGCAGTCTATAGAAGAGGAAGGTAAGAAGGATCAGATTTTTTTTGATGCGCTGGAAAAGAGTGGCCCAGGGTGGGGGACTTAATACA
The DNA here is from genome assembly GCA_033576555.1 of Oophaga sylvatica. Lineage (NCBI taxonomy): Eukaryota > Metazoa > Chordata > Amphibia > Anura > Dendrobatidae > Oophaga > Oophaga sylvatica. The sequence goes on along the minus strand of JARQOD010000007.1, from coordinate 163,610,051 downwards.
AGTAAGGAGCCCAGGATTGGAGGTATTATACCAGGATGGAGAACATTATGCCAGGAAGGGGCCCAAGATGGAGGACAATGCAACAGTAAGGTGCACAGGATTGTTGTCATTATACAAGGGTGGGGGTCATTTTACCAGGAAAAGGGCCAGGATGGGGATTATTTATATGAATCCTACTCATATAGGTACTATACACATGACCAGGTTTTTAAATACATCAGTTAGGGACTGCTGTGATATGGGTATACCTTGACGTTTGGTAGAGTGGCTTAGTATACATTTTTTGCAAAAACTTATCAATCAAATACACTGTTTTTTATCATCTTTTTACTAGCACTTGCTGTCTACTGTTACTTTTTTACAACAGAGTATTTTTATACGTTTGTTTTACTGTGCTTTTCTGTGTTTAAGTCTTTTGGTGGTGTGAACACTGTCCTACAGACTCGTTCACTGTGTGCATGGCTCATGTGTTTGTATCTAATTGGGGAATATTTATGTAGGTTGGGGACAGTATACCAAGAAGGGCCCTAGGATGGGAGAAATTATAACAGGAATGGCCAGTGATGGGAGACATTGTACAAGGATGGAGGACAATGTTACAGGAAGTGACAGAATGTGGGACATCATTACAGTAAGGAGCTTAGGACAGGGGACATTAAAGCAGGAAGGGGCCAAAGATGGAGGACATTATTACTGGAAGGGGCTCATGATGGCGGACATTACTATAGAAAGGGGCCAGGATGCGGAACATTATTGCATGGTGAGCGAACATACCACATTTTAGGATTTAGAATGCTACAAAGGCCAATACATCTGATCAATATGGACTCTAGTTACGCCACTGGAAAATAGCAATATTCTTTATCACTCATTTCTATTTATAGTATATCGCTATAATAAGTAGAATTTTACAGTAAAGAAAGACAAAAAATAAAGTGTTATATAGTATAATAAATAGTTTTTTACTCAAACGTTAGTAACAAAAGCTACAAGTAATCAAAACCCTGCTCAGTAGTGCTCAATCCCAAGAGGGAATAAGTTGCAAGAAACGTGTGAACAGCAATATGGTTATAAATAATCCTGGCTTATCCAGTGACCCAGCTGTGATCCGTATATACACAAGTATAAAGTGCACTCAATTGAAGACTATGAAATTGAGAAGGATAGGAATATGTCAAAAAATAGTAACTGTGTTTATAAATAACAGTTTTAAGCTAAATGCATGTCAAAATGAGAACTACGATTATATCATACGACTTTTAAACAGTTTTATACGTGATAAAATTGTGAATGTCAGAGGTTATTATAATTGACTAAGAAAAACATTCCAAAGTCTAGGTGCAATGAAAGTGAGATCTAAGAGATAATGGATTGGGGTTTAAATAATAAAAGGAAGATATTTTAGGTTTAAGACAGTATTAGCATCAATGACATAGATAAAGTGATATACTGTATATACTCGTGTATAAGCCGACCAGTGTATAAGCCGACCCCCCTAATTTTGCCACAAAAAACTGGGAAAACTTATTGACTCGTGTATAAGCCGGGTGTATAAACTGCCCTCCTGCTCTGTGCTGCCCCCGTCCTGCTCCTTGCTCCCCCATCCAGCTCTGTGCTCCCTCATTCTCCTCTGTACTCCCCCCATCCTGCTCCGTGCTCCACTGTGCCCTCCATCCTCTCGCCCCGTCCTGCTCCGTGCTCCTCTGTGCCCTCCATCCTCCCCCCGTCCTGCTCCGTGCTCATTATCCTCCTCCATGCTTCCCCCGTCCTCTGTTCTCCCCTGTCCTCCTCCATGCTTCCCCGTCCACCGTTCTCCCCCCCGTCCTGCTCCATGCTTCCCCCGTCCTCCGTTCTCCTCCCCTCCTCCTCCATGCTTCCCCCATCCTCCGTTCTCCCCCCCTCCTCCATGCTTCCCACGTCCTCCGTTCTCCCCCCGTCCTGCTCCATGCTTCCCCCGTCCTCCGTTCTCCCCCCCGTCCTCCTCCATGCTTCCCCCGTCCTCCGTTCTCCCCCCGTCCTGCTCCATGCTTCCCCCGTCCTCCCCCATCTTCCTCCATGCTTCCCCCGTCCACCGTTCTCCCCCCCAGTCCTGCTCCATGCTTCTTGTCCTCTCCTCCATCATACTCACCCCTCCCCGTGCCATCGCTGAACGTCCCTGCAATCCTGCGTTCTCCCCGGCTTCTTGCAGCTCTCCAGCGCTGAGCGGTGACATAATACCGCTCATTAAGGCCATGAATACGGACGCCACGCCTATGGGAGTGGCGTCGCGTCCATATTACATGACCTTAATGAGCGGGTAATACAGCACCGCTCAATGCTGGAGAGCTGCAGGAAGCCGGGGAGAACGCAGGATTGCAGGGACGTTCAGCGATGGCACGGGGAGGGGTGAGTATGATGTCCCAGCCACCAGCTCCTGCCGCGCATCCCCTCCCCCACTGGTTTCTGCCCTATGACTCGTGTATAAGCCGAGGGGCATTTTCAGCACGAAAAAAGGTGCTGAAAATCTCGGCTTATACACGAGTATATACGGTAGATGAGTACATATATAATGTATGAGCAGCACATTCATTCAGTTGTTTGCACTGTTGCCTTGCAGTATTAGGGTCTTGGAAGTGAAATTGACCAGCATCTGCATAGTGTTAGTTTGTCATTCTAAAGTTTGCATGAGTTTCCTCCCACATCCCAAAAATATGGAAGATTAATTGTCTTTCTATAAAATTTACCCTAGTAGTTGTTTGGGAATGGGTATCACTAAATACATAGCAGCTCTGACCGTTGTACTCCACAATTCTCCATAAAACAACGAGAATTCCCAGACTGCTCCATTATTTGAAAAAATTGCATTACAATTTGTTGTGAGAAATGTGGTAGATTGTAGGTGAGTAAAATAACTCAGCTGAGTAGGCAATCAATGCAGTAACCAAAATAATATGTTAAATGGAAGGAATAAAAATAATTGTGCATCTGATCTCCCATATTGCAGTATATGCAATATTAGTCTATGGAGGTGAGGATGGACCTGAAAAAATGTGGTGTGGTAGATCAACTCACTTGGCTGCACACGGAGGTAGACACAGGTACACTGTCTGTTTAAATCTTCTGTTGGTTTATTATACAGATGGCCCAGAGGTGTCTGTCTGGAGACACAAACTATTTAGTAAAGTATGGTGCGACCATGACTGGCTGTTTGCATAGGGCAAGCTTTAACTCCTGGAATGTCAATTCTGCTTCAGAGGACCACTTGGCCATCAACAACTTTGTACCCTTAAGAAGATCAGTCAGAGAGGCTATCATGGCAAAATTTGGCATAAATTGCTGATAGTATCCTACAATTCCCAGAAAGGCCCGAACTTGCTTCTTGGAGACTGGTTGCAGTTATGGATTGCCGCCATCTTATTTTATTGTGGCTTTATTTCACCCCTCCCGATGACTAAAGAGAAATTAATATTCACTGCATTCCACACCCGTGGGCGTGGAGGGCAATGAATATTAATTTCTCTTTAATAGCATCCTGGTATGCAGGGCCCCATCCTTATCCTGGTATGCATGACCCCATCAGAAAAATATTAGAAAACAAACCGTTACACTTGCCTTCCCTGCGCTCCCTCGCAGCGTCTTCTGATGCCAGCAGCTGCTTTATGCTTGTAATCAGCGCATGGCAGTGATGTCATCCACTGCTTACAAGCCGAAGGACAGCTGCCGGAATACTCACTGTGCTTCATGTCGGGACTATGTTCATGCAAGGCAGTGAGTATTAATTGCTCGCTCTTTAGTAGCATGCACAGTGTCAGCCTCCCGGCTTCCTTCCAACGCCCCAGTGGCCTGATTCCTCAGATTGAGTGCTAACAAATGGCATTCACAAGTAGTGCTTATTTCTTCCCTTACATAGACTATTCGCATCAGTCATACTCACATTTGCCCTTGAGAATGGTCGTTTCTGGTAAACCAGTTAGCAGAATAACAATCCTCCCAGAGACTTTTATATGCTGTTTTTATCCTGTGTTTTTTAAGGATTGCAAACAAAGTAGGTTAGAACCATTTTGCATACAGACCTCATACAGTGTTCCTTCTTAGCACCCATACTTCAATACAATCGCTGAAATTCCAGTGAGATCACACATGTGAGAGCCACAGACGGCAACACTGGAACACTCACCAAGGAACAATACAATGAGATGAATTATAATCTGATAGCTATGGTATCTGTAGTGCAAGGGTGGGGAATTTTCTGGACAAAGTCATTTGGTCTTGGGTCGCCAGCCCTGTTTTTCTGTTTGCTGGTTCTTTGAATCTTATGAAGAGCGTTCATACACAGTATTCACTAATGAAGACCGTGGCACGTGCGACGTATGCAAGAGTCGCAGATTCTCCTATGTGATGTACAGTCATGGCCAAAAGTTTTGAGAATGACACAAATATTATATTTTCATATGATCTGCTGCCCTCTGGTTTTTATGTGTGTTTGACAGATGTTTTTATCACAGACAGAAATATAATAATTGCAAACATATGAGTAACAAAAGCTTATATTGACAGTTAGAATGAGTTAATGCAGCAAGTCAATATTTGCAGTGTTGACCCTTCTTCTTCAGGACCTCTGCAATTCTCCCTGGCATGCTCTCAATCAACTTCTGGACCAAATCCTGACTGATAGCAGTCCATTCTTGCACAATCAATGCTTTCATTTTGTCAGAATTTTTAGGTTTTTGTTTGTCCACCCGTCTCTTGATGATTGACCACAAGTTCTCAATGGATTAAGATCTGGGGAGTTTCCAGGCCATGGACCCAATATCTCTATGTTTTGTTCCCTGAGCCATTTAGTTATCACCTTTGCTTTATGGCAAGGTGCTCCATCATGCTGGAAAAGGCATTGTTGATAGCCAAAATGTTCTTGGAGGGTTGGGAGAAGTTGCTCTTGGAGGACATTCTGGTACCATTCTTTATTCATGGCTGTGTTTTTAGGCAAGACTGTGAGAGAGCCGATTCCCTTGGCTGAGAAGCAACCCCACACATGAATGGTTTCAGGATGCTTAACAGTTGGCATGAGACAAGACTGGTGGTAGCGCTCACCTTGTCTTCTCCGAATGAGGCGTTTTCCTGATGTCCCAAACAATCGAAAAGGGATTCATCAGAGAAAATAACTTTACCACAGTCCTCAGCAGTCCACTGCCTGTACCTTTTGCAGAATATCAGTCTGTCCATGATGTTTTTTCTGGAGAGAAGTGGTTTCTTTGCTGCCCTCCTTGAGACTAGGCCTTGCTCCAAGAGTCTCCGCCTCACAGTGCGTGCAGATGCACTCACACCTGCCTGCTGCCATTCCTGAGCAAGCTCTGCACTGCTGGTAGCCCGATCCTGCAGCTGAAACACTTTTAAGAGACGGTCCTGGCGCTTGCTGGTCTTTCTTGGGTGCCCTGGAGCCTTTTTGGCAACAATGGAACCTCTCTCCTTGAAGTTCTTGATGATGCGATAGATTGTTGACTGAGGTGCAATCTTTCTAGCTGCGATACTCTTCCCTGTTAGGCCATTTTTGTGCATTGCAATGATGACTGCACTTGTTTCTTTAGAGATAACCATGGTTAACAGAAGAGAAACAATGATGCCAAGTACCAGCCTCCTTTTAAAGTGTCCAGTGGTGTCATTCTTACTTAATCATGACAGATTGATCTCCAGCCATGTCCTCATCAACACCCACACCTGTGTTAATAGAGCAATCACTGAAAAGAGGTTAGCTGGTCCTTTTAAGGCAGGGCTGCAATGATGTTGAAATGTGTTTTGGGGATAATGTTCATTTTCTAGCCAAATAATGACTTTGCAAGTAATTGCTGTTAAGCTGATCACTCTTTATAACATTCTGGAGTATATGCAAATTGCCATTAGAAAAACTGAAGCAGTAGACTTTGTAAAAATAAATATTTGTGTCATTCTCAAAACTTTTGGCCATGACTGTACATGGCAGTCTCACTGTATCCCATTTGATGTATACAGAGCAGTCTCAATGTCTCCTATGTGATGTACTGTATATACAGCAGTCTCTGTGTATTAATACTACTGTGATATATACAGCAAACCGCCCACATACTGTGTTTTGTAATCGTTTTGTAATCGTTACAGGAACCATAATGAATTCCCTACTCTGAGATATGCAGTGAAATACACATCTGTGTTCAGAACAACTTACTGTTACGCGTTCCTTACAAAACTTACCATCTAAAAGAGTCCCTCCAATCTGATTGACGTAAACATGGAAGAGCACTTGTGAGTAACAACGTCATCCATACCACCTAACACACATCATCATATAGAAGCTCCAGCCATCATATTATGGGCAAGTGAATTAATTGTTTGACTATAAAGGAACATTTTTAAGTTGATAATTTTGTATGGCTCGAGACTGATTGTATAAATATTCAAATGGCCCATTACAGAAAAAAGAGGTTCCCCACCCCTGCTATAAAGAAAGAAATGAGCGCTACTTGTGAGAGGGCTACTGGAAAACTTCAACTGGAGTGGACTAAACCACTCGGACCATGAAGAATGGTGGGAACATTCAGAGACATCATCTCCTTTTCTGTGTGTACCTAAATTGTTTCAATCGAGAGTATGAACTAGCACTAGGAAGAATATCTCCTCTTATGACAGACGCTGTGTAAGGACTGACAGTCGGTCTGTTAATGGGATTTGTCTCCATGAGCTCCCAGTTGTTTTTTTAGGTTGTTTTGAAACATTTGGCAATGATATAAGGGGGAATCTCCAGACTTATGGAAGTTTAGAAGGTCTAACTGCATATCGCTCTATATTAAGCGTTAAAAGAAGAGTAAATCAACTCTGCTTCTTTGTGTAGGATCCAATTAATCAAGCACTAAGTCAGTTTTCTGCTGTAAAACAACTTGAAACAGTACAAAATGTGATTTCTGTCATTTATACTCCAATCTTGATCCATAAAAAAGACGGATATGTGAACAGCTCCATAGATGATCAGATTCTTTATATTGTGCAGCTGTTCCCATCACGCTTGGAGGGTTCACCTTGCTGAGTTGTGCTAGATTATAGGCACAACTCTACTTCTTGCATTGTCAGATCCTTTCTCTGAATCCACTCGTCATTGGGATCAGTAATATCCTAAGACTATCAGTGATCAAAAAGTAGGAAAAGTTGTATCCTAAGAAGGCTGAAAAAGCGATGACTATACGGTGTCATAGGATCCTAGCCTGATAATCCATTGGATCCGGTGGCATTTATTTGCTTTTTTAGCCTTCATTGGATTAAAGAGTTGATGTATCGCTGTTTTGTGATGACAATTGTATGGGCTTGTTTTTTATATACTTTAATTTTCTATTACTTCTTTTAAAATAACTTAAAAGATTTGCTTTGTGTTGCCATTTACTAGACCCCATTTTTTTAAATATTTCTGCAGATACACCTATGTGAGGGCTTATTAATTATAGGACAAGGTGTCATTTATATTGGTACCACGGGGTATATAGAACAATTTGATAGCTTTTTATTACATGTTTTTTACTACCGTTGGATCTTTTAATTTTTTTCATCAGCATTTCAGTGTGGGGTAATAATTTTGTAAACCTGTTTTTACATTACATTATGAACATGAGATAAAAGATGGTAGTTACATTGCCTTCAATGGGACCCTAAATGCCACAGTACACCTTCAGCTCCCTGTGATGGACATAAGACATGTGACATACGTGTAGATCACATGTCGAGAAGTGGATATATTTTTTTTAATCACAGCACTACTTGTACCCTAGTTTACATGTGTACAAGAAAACGGGATGATCAGCTGCCATGTGTAATGGTAATGACTACACAAAGTAGTCCAGTGTATGTATATTCTGCTGTATTGTAAAGATCCATAAAGAAAGCTCAGATACACATGATATACACTGACTTCATTAATAACTTTATTCAAGTTGGATAATGTGGAATTTTTCATTAGAAGTCAGGACAATAGTCTTTAATGTGGCCCTGATGATGATGGGCCCTTGACTCACAAAGAGTCGTCCTTTAACAGGAGAGGAAAAACCCCACAGTGGAGGAAACCTTAGGGAACCATGGTTAAAGGAATGCCCTTCCTTGGACTGCAAATAGTGAGAGCAGAGACCGAGCCCGGAATCTCCTCTTCTTAACAGCGGTACCTACCGTTGTCGTGAGTACACTTGGCTGGTGAAAGTCGGTAAAAAATCATATTAATGGAGAGAGCAGTCCAAGCCTGGAACTCTCGTATGCAGCAGGTAAGTCCCCTTGTCCTGATAGTCTGCTGCGAAGTCGATAAGTGTCATATCCATAGGTGAGACAGTCCAAGCCTGGAATCTGCCTCTTCATCAGCAGGTAATCACTGTTCGTGAATACTCTGACTGCGAAAGTCAGTAAAGTGTCATATCCATAGGTGAGAGCAGTCCAACCTGGAATCTGCCTCTTCATGCAGCAGGTAAATCACTTGTCCTGTGAATACATCTGACTGCGGAAAGTCCAGTAAGTGTCATATCCATAGGTGAGAGCAGTCCAAGCCTGGAATCTGCCTCTTCATGCAGCAGGTAAGTCACTTGTCCGTGAATACATCTGACTGCGGAAAGTCCAGTAAGTGTCATATCCATAGGTGAGAGCAGTCCAAGCCTGGAATCTGCCTCGTCATGCAGCAGGTAAGTCACTTGTCCGTGAATACATCTGACTGCGGAAAGTCCAGTAAGGCTGGAGTCACACACAACCACAAAAAATCGGTCCGTTTTAGACGGTCGATTGTCGGATCAAAATAAAAACATCACACATCCTTCTGGCATCCGATTTTCCTTCAAAGATGCGATTTAATCGCATGTGTGTGTACCTTGTAACATCCGATTTTCATCCGACTTGCGAGATTTTCTCGCAGGCTTGCAAAACTGACATATAATGGATCCAATAGAATAGTATTTAAATGCCAAAAGAAAGAATAGATATATACACATAGAACACATATATATATATATATATATATATATATATATATATACATGTCATTGTGACATATATATACATATATTTATAGTTCCTAGACTTCTACATACTGTTATAGCCGCTAATTCAATTGCCGGCTTCAGTGAAATCACAGAAGCCGACATGAAATGATACATTGTTTCCACACATTTAACCATGTAATTTCATGTATTTTTATATATGTTTGAAACATACAATTACATGAGTATATGTGTGCTAAATTTCAGACATGTAGGGGTTAATTAAAGGTGTAAATTCGTTGAAAAAAAATGCGTGGGCTCCCGCTGTATTTTCTCCACCAGACAGACAAAGCAAAGCGAGTGGGGGCAGATAATAATAGCCTAGGGAGGGTACATTTTTTTTGTGCCCCCCCTGGCTACTAACATCTGCCCCCAGACACCCCAGAAAGGGCAAATCTATAATTAGATTCGCCCTTTCTGGCACTTTGCCCGTCTATTCCCATTGCCCTGTAGCGTGGCGAATGGGTTAATAAGGGGTTAAAATGACCTTGCAATTGAAAGGTCACTTTAAGCCAGGTTAATAATTGAGAGCTGTCAATCAGACAACTATCAATTATTAATCCTATTGTATGAAAGAAAATCAAACACACACAGTTTAATAAAAAATAAGTTTAATTAAATAATCACACAGTTTTTGACCATATTTTATTTTCCTGCTAAAACCATTTCCTGTAATAAAAATAAAATAAAAAAGCAAAATTATACTTACCAATCCGATGTACAGTCAGGTCCCACGGTGTAATCCATCAGAAAGGGTTAACAGGTTACAGGTCACAGAGAGCTAATAATGCTGTCTCAGACCTGTATTCCCCTGAATGAATAAGTTCCTCTCCCAGCGAAAGTAGAGTAATAGATTCATGAATGGAGCTTAATTGATTTATTGCCAATTTAACTGTAGTGACCTGACCTAAAGGGAAAGTGGACACAATCAATTAAGCTTCATTCATGAAACACATCCTCTCCTGTCGCCAGGAGAGGAACTTATTCATTCAGAGCTTTGAGCTGAGCATGCAGGATTACTTGCACTGCTTGGCTCAAAGCTAGTTAACCCTTTGTGAAGGATTACAGCGTGGGACGTGACAGATCGGCGGAATAGGTAAGAATAATGTTGTTTTATTTCTTTTTCTTTATTTTAGGAGATCAATGGCTTCGCACGGATTAAGTGTAAAATAAAATATGGTCAAAAAAATGTGTTTTGATTTCATTAAAATTATTTATTCTTAAAGTGTGTGTGTTTTTTTATTTACTTCAATAGGATTAATAATTGATAGTTGTCTAATTGACAGCTATCAATTATTAACCTGCCTTAAGGTGACCTTTCAATTGCAAGGTGACATTAAGGTGAGATTAACCCATTCGCCACCGCTACAGGGCAATGGGAATAGAAGGGCAAAGTGCCAGAAAGGGCGAATCTAATTATAGATTTGCCCTTTCTGGGGTGTCTGGGGGCAGATGTTAGTAGCCAGGGGGGGCACAAAAAAAATGCACCCTCCCTGGGCTATTATTATCTGCCCCCACTTGCTTTGCTTTGTCTGTCTGGTGGAGAAAATACAGCGGGAGCCCACGCATTTTTTTTCAACGAAATTACACCTTTAATTAACCCCTACATGTCTGAAATTTTGCACAAATACACTCATGTAATTGTATGTTTCAAACATATATAAAAATACATGAAATTACATGGTTAAATGTGTGGAAACAATGTATCATTTCATGTCGGCTTCTGTGATTTCACAAAACCCGGCAATTGAATTAGCGGCTATTACAGTATGTAGAAGTCTAGGAACTATAAATATATGTATATATACATGTCACAATGACATGTATATATATATATATGTGTTCTATGTGTATATATCTATTCTTTCTAGTCTTTATTAAAGCTGTCAGTGTGATTTTACAGTATAGGCGGGGATGAATTGCCGGCTTTTCTAAAGGACACCGATGCGATTTCATCGCAAGTCACACAGTGTGGTCCGTTTGTAATCAGATTTTTCATCGCTCCCATAGACTTGCATTGGCGATAGTCGACCCACAATCGGTGACAATCGCAGAATGCTGCGATTGTACACGGACGTTTAAAACGGACCACAAAAAATCTGATACTGGGAGCTGCTCCATAGATTAACATAGGTCCGACTGCAATGCGATATTTCATCGCATTGCAGTCGTCCGATTTTGTCGCCAGTGTGACTTCAGCCTAAGGCTGGAGTCACACACAACCACAAAAAATCGGTCCGTTTTAGACGGTCGATTGTCGGATCAAAATAAAAACATCACACATCCTTCTGGCATCCGATTTTCCTTCAAAGATGCGATTTAATCGCATGTGTGTGTACCTTGTAACATCCGATTTTCATCCGACTTGCGAGATTTTCTCGCAGGCTTGCAAAACTGACATATAATGGATCCAAAAGAATAGTATTTAAATGCCAAAAGAAAGAATAGATATATACACATAGAGCACATATATATATATATATATATATATATATATATGTCATTGTGACATATATATATACATATATTTATAATTCTTACACTTCTACATACTGTTATAGCCGCTAATTCAATTGCCGGCTTCAGTGAAATCACAGAAGCCGACATGAAATGATACATTGTTTCCACACATTTAACCATGTAATTTCATGTATTTTTATATATGTTTGAAACATACAATTACATGAGTATATGTGTGCTAAATTTCAGACATGTAGGGGTTAATTAAAGGTGTAAATTCGTTGAAAAAAATGCGTGGGCTCCCGCTGTATTTTCTCCACCAGACAGACAAAGCAAGCGAGTGGGGGCAGATAATAATAGCCTAGGGAGGGTACATTTTTTTTGTGCCCCCCCTGGCTACTAACATCTGCCCCCAGACACCCCAGAAAGGGCAAATCTATAATTAGATTCGCCCTTTCTGGCACTTTGCCCGTCTATTCCCATTGCCCTGTAGCGGTGGCGAATGGGTTAATAAGGGGTTAAAATGACCTTGCAATTGAAAGGTCACTTTAAGCCAGGTTAATAATTGATAGCTGTCAATTAGACAACTATCAATTATTAATCCTATTGTATGAAAGAAAAATCAAACACACACAGTTTAATAAAAAATAAGTTTAATTAAATAATTACACAGTTTTTGACCATATTTTATTTTCCTGATAAAACCATTTCCTGTAATAAAAATAAAATAAAAAAGCAAAATTATACTTACCAATCCGATGTACAGTCAGGTCCCACGGTGTAATCCATCAGAAAGGGTTAACAGGTTACAGGTCGCAGAGAGCTAATAATGCTGTCTCAGACCTGTATTCCCCTGAATGAATAAGTTCCTCTCCCAGCGAAAGTAGAGGAATAGATTCATGAATGGAGCTTAATTGATTTATTGCCAATTTAACTGTAGTGACCTGACCTAAAGGGAAAGTGGACACAATCAATTAAGCTTCATTCATGAAACACATCCTCTCCTGTCGCCAGGAGAGGAACTTATTCATTCATGAGCTTTGAGCTCAGCATGCAGGATTACTTGCACTGCTTGGCTCAAAGCTAGTTAACCCTTTGTGAAGGATTACAGCGTGGGACGTGACAGATCGGCGGAATAGGTAAGAATAATGTTGTTTTATTTCTTTTTCTTTATTTTAGGAGATCAATGGCTTCGCACGGATTAAGTGTAAAATAAAATATGGTCAAAAAAATGTGTTTTTATTTCATTAAAATTATTTATTCTTAAAGTGTGTGTGTTTTTTTATTTACTTCAATAGGATTAATAATTGATAGTTGTCTAATTGACAGCTATCAATTATTAACCTGCCTTAAGGTGACCTTTCAATTGCAAGGTGACATTAAGGTGAGATTAACCCATTCGCCACTGCTATAGGGCAATGGGAATAGACGGGCAAAGTGCCAGAAAGGGCGAATCTAATTATAGATTTGCCCTTTCTGGGGTGTCTGGGGGCAGATGTTAGTAGCCAGGGGGGGCAAAAAAAAAAGTACCCTCCCTAGGCTATTATTATCTGCCCCCACTCGCTTTGCTTTGTCTGTCTGGTGGAGAAAATACAGCGGGAGCCCACGCATTTTTTTTTCAACGAATTTACACCTTTAATTAACCCCTACATGTCTGAAATTTTGCACAAATACACTCATGTAATTGTATGTTTCAAACATATATAAAAATACATGAAATTACATGGTTAAATGTGTGGAAACAATGTATCATTTCATGTCGGCTTCTGTGATTTCACAAAACCCGGCAATTGAATTAGCGGCTATAACAGTATGTAGAGTCTAGGAACTATAAATATATGTATATATACATGTCACAATGACATGTATATATATATATATATGTGTTCTATGTGTATATATCTATTCTTTCTATTCTTTATTAAAGCTGTCAGTGTGCTTTTACAGTATAGCCGGGGATGAATTGCCGGCTTTTCTAAAGGACACCGATGCGATTTCATCGCAAGTCACACGTGCGGTCCGTTTGTAATCAGATTTTTCATGCTCCCATAGACTTGCATTGGCGATAGTCGACCGACAATCGGTGACAATCGCAGCATGCTGCGATTGTACACGGACGTTTAAAACGGACCACAAAAAATCTGATACTGGGAGCTGCTCCATAGATTAACATTGGTCCGACTGCAATGCGATATTTCATCGCATTGCAGTCGTCCGATTTTGTCGCCAGTGTGACTCCGGCCTAAGTGTCATATCCATAGGTGAGAGCAGTCCAAGCCTGGAATCTGCCTCGTCATGCAGCAGGTAAATCACTTGTCTGTGAATACATCTGACTGCGGAAAGTCCAGTGTCATATCCAAAAGTAGCAGAGACCGGCACGGAATCTATCTCTTTTGCTTAATCCTCACATTGTAAGTATCCTCTATGTAAGGGAGTTGTCTTGATTTTTCTGCAGAAACAATGGATTATGAATAAACATGGAGCACCAGAATATTATGTATAAGAAACATACAATATAGTTTTTTTTTTTTTACACAACATGCCCTTAGGAGAATCTAGATAATATTACATCACTACTCTATGGGCAGAATCCAGTGTGATATAAATGACGTTTTATATCCTATAGATCAGATCTCGGGGCTTTTCTATAGAAAATATAGCATTTTATACAAAACTAAATTGTAGCTTTAAAGGGACTATTCCCATCTCTTCCGTTTATGGCATATCCACCCAATAGTTTGTAAGGAAAAAAATCACCATTGAAACGAATAAAATAGCATGAAGTGGATAAAGCACTGAAGAAATTAGGAACTCATTTCGTTACTATATCCAGTGTACTCATAATGGGACAGAACAGCAATAGTTAAATCCTCTGAAAATGGGAATGAAACATTGCACGTTAACTATTTAACACAGACAATATTTGCAGAACATGTATACTGCACCTTAAATACCATGAAATCTCCCGCATTAGTGGCTGTAATAATTCACCACCCAAGACCCCAGCCTTTTAATCAATGAACCTATTCCCACCACAGCAGGACATATGGGAGGTGGAAAAAAGACTTGTGAATTTCAGGAAGTGAATGAAATACTGGTGTCAGTGGATTATCCACCTATAATTATTCCATGTTTTTTTCAGACAATACTCCCAAAACAACTTCTTCACGTCGGTCTTGAGGAGGCGCACTGAAGTCAGACGATCCGAGTCATGGAGAGGCATACACCTCTTTATAAATCAGGAGTGTTTTATTATAGGTGTGCACCTCTGGTGAGAGTTTTTCGTGTCTTAACAAATGCCGCCGATTGCCAAGAATTTGACAAGATGTGGTCGCCACTCCACCCATCCTGCCCAAGCTCCAGCACATTGTCGAAAATGGGTGAAAATGCCAAAAGTCACAATATTTTAGTGCAGCCTGGAGTTTCGCCAAAATGTTGTAACGTTTCAAAGCTTTTTACGTAACAAAACTGGTGTAAAAGATTTGATAATCGGGGCCCGAAGTCCTTTTGAAACAAATTAAAAATGATCTTCTTATAAACTTTGAGCTGAGATATGGAAAAATACTTACCTTTTCTCAAGTATTCTTTCTGTTTTTATAAGACATAACTCATTTTACATCCAGGTCTTGTGGACTTAGAACAATATATATAAACATATTGCTTAATCAATGATTCAAAAGCAACACTTTTTGTGTTTTCTTTTTGTTTTTTTTCCTTTTAGAATAGATTTAGGTGTCTGTTTTCCTGTAACAAAAAACATTGAAATCAACATTTCTTAAATGAAAGCTTCCATCATGTTTCTATTGTATGCTTAGGGATCCTATTCTAACAAGATCCTTTAAGAGATTGTTTTTTATCTTTATTGTTGTTTTTCTATTAAATACATTTAGACATAGAAAAAGACAAATCGGAATGTCCTCAGTGTCAGTAATGTCAGTAACGGACTTCACAATGCGGACTGCTTCCATGTGATATAAAAGCCGACAATAACTGTATGAATAGATATCAAAGAAGCGCTCTGAGATAAATTTGCATTGATCATCACTTCTGAACATATCAGTAGTGTATCTGGAATATCTCATTTCACGTCCATATTGCAAAAACAATGGTTCAAAAGTAACACCTTTCGTGTTTTTCTTTTTCATTGGATTTCTTCCTTTTAGAATAGATAGAGGTCTCCATTTGTAATTATATAAGACCCGATTTATCTTGGGTCCAGGCACTGAGGTCTTGTTGCCTGTGAGGACGTCTCTCTGTTCTTTCCTGGGTCCATGAGGAGAATCATCAATGGTAATTGTTATGTCATCCTTATGGTTTCCTGTAACACAAAACATTGAAATCAACATTTCTTAAATGAAAGCTTCCATCATGTTTCTATTGTATGCTTAGGGATCTTATTCTAACAAGATCCTTTAAGAGACTATTTTTTATCTGCATTGTTTTTCTATTAAATACATTTATACATAGAAAAAGACAAATCGGAATGTCCTCAGTGTCAGTAATGTCAGTAAAGGACTTCACAATGCGGACTGCTTCCATGTGATATAAAAGCCGACAATAACTGTATGAATAGATATTAAAGAAGCGCTCTGAGATAAATTTGCATTGATCATCACTTCTGAACATATCAGTAGTGTAGTGTATCGGGTAAAACACTGATCGCTGTCTTCTCCGGTTTGCAGCACAGCTCCAGTCCTCTGCTGAACCATGTGACTGTAAATCAGACTGGATATCACAATGTCTTTCTTATGTGAGGACTGGGAGTTGCTTTCTCATTATAAGTATATGAAACGTTGCTCTGAGAGTCATAGGCTGACATTGGGGAAACAGCTACCGCGTCACACATAAAAGACGCTGTGATCCAAGAAAGCTGAATCGTGGTCATATGGTTCAGAAGACGACCAGAATGGCGCTGGAAACCAGAGAAGACGGCAAATGGTCAGTATTTTATCACATATACACTGCACTACTGATATATCTAGAAGGGATTAGACAATACATATGGTGCTGGAGAGCTTCTGTCATGTCAGATTTATCAGGCTGTAGTTACCATTCAGTTTGGTGTTCTCTCTAAAGTCGTCGGCACAATATTGGCTTTCAGCATCTTTCATTGGTTTCTTCTTTTTCAGACAACTATAAAATTGCAAAAATAAAAGTCACATTGTAAATCACAAAGTAAAACATGTCTGTATTCTGCAGAATGTAAGAATGAAACATTTTATCTAGTCCTATCTGTAGAGAGATCACCGGTCAGTCATTTTTGTGTCTATGACAATCAGCAACTTATTTTAATAAAGTTTATACAAGTTGCAGCAGAGCCAGGTAGGACAGGGTTAAGTCCGAGCTTTGCAGGATTTGATAAGAAGCCCCCACATAGCTTTTTGCTAAAACTAGAGCCTGTGTTCATGAGATGTTTCAGTCTGCTGGAAGGAGCTTGTGAGCTGGAGATTTATGAAAGGAATGGTACGGAAACACAGCGCTTTGGACGGAGCGGAAATTCCGCTCCGCCCAAAGTCCCGCCCCCTTCTGAATGCGCGGTCATTCCGGATGTGTTCAGGACACCTCTAGAACACATCCGGAATGACCGCAGGGCTGCATAGCTCTGTGTTAATTCCCTTGCGGTGCCGCACCGTCGCCGCAAGGGACTAGGACATGCTGCGGTCTGAAAAGACGCGCCGCATGTCCGGAAACGCAGGTCTTCCGCCTGCGTGTTTTGCAGCATAGTGGAGACGGGATTTCTTGAAATCCCCTCCACTATGCTGTAACATCTGGACGCTGCGTGTTTGACGCTGCGCCAACGCACAGCGTCAAACACGCAGCTAATCTGGACTGTTTCCTGATAGTGGAAACATACCCTAAAACTGCACCGGTTTGGACCAAACCTCATTGATTGTGTGAATGGTGCCTAATGCCTCCCTGAGAGCGTGAATCCTGCAAAGTCTAATATATACCCATCAGTTACCGCAGGGCACAGCTCCAGGGTGACGTGTGTGAGCCACAAGTGGTCTACACTAAAATATTCCCAGTACTGGAGTAACCTGAAGATGTGACATTTCCTCTACAGACTCCTGTGTAGCCCATAAATCATTACTCACTATACTTACCAATAGATGACAGCAATGGCATCAATGATAAGTGCAAGGCCGAAGAGAATGGCGGCAGGTATAACAATCTTACAGACTGTATCCTCAGATGTTCTTGGAGGCACGGTGACATTCTCTAAAAACAGAAAGAACATAAGTGATCAGAAAACCAGAGCTGGAATATGAACAGTAATAATGCTCTGTGTCTCATCTATGTGTTATTACACTGGAACCCAAACTGCATTTTTTCCCCAATTTCACATTGAATGGTAAAATGAATGGTGTCATTCAAACTACAACTCGTCCGTGAAAAGATAAACAATCCCTCATACGGCCACATGAATGGAAAAAACCTTATGGCTTTTGGAAGAAGTGAGAAGAAAAAACCCCAAAAACAAAAATTCACTGAGAAAAGGGTTAACCCATAGAGTATATCTGGTAAAGCACTTACCTTCTGTAATCATGCTCTGCTCGTGTGATCGAGGGTGGCGGAAAAAGATGGGAGCACCTTCCGCAGGTGCTAATAGCACGCTGAGAACTAGAACTAGTCTAAACAGCATTGGAGCCTGGAGGAATATCGCTTACTGTGTACAGCACAACAGCTTCTCCAGACAAAGGCTCTGACTGCAAAATCGCTGCTTACAACCAAGGATTCCGTGACATCACAACTGGAACCCAATTGTGACATCATGCGGGCGGGGCTACACAAGTGACATCATGCGGGCGGGGCTACACAAGTGACATCATGAGGGCGGGGCTACACAAGTGACATCATGAGGGCGGGGCTACACAAGTGCCATCATGGGGGCGGGGCTACACATGAGTGACATTATGTGGGTGGGGCTACACATGAGTGATGTCACAATTGGGGCTCATCCTCTAAATGTAGCAAGACTTTACATGACACATTGGCACACGGTCTTCATATCCCTCCGACTACAATATTTTTATTTGGCTCAAAAGCCCCCAAGTGCGGCACTTGGTGGAACTGTGAAAACTGCAAAGCGAGCAAATTTCCTGACAAAGCAGATACCTTCTCAGAGTCAGTAAGAGAGCGCGATATCACGATATTACATTGTATTAGCTGCAGGACAGCCTCAGTCATTTATCTTACAACTTGCCCTTGTGGTCTGATTTATGTCGGCATAACGCGGGAATTGAAAATCCGGATCCTTGAACACATGAAGGATATTAAGGCGGCAGAAAAGATCCCACAGGAAGACTTGGGTGCAAATGCAAAATTTAATTCTTTAGCCAGATATTTTTGTGAATTCCATCCATGGCATTTACTCCGCTTTTGGGGAATTGATCGTCTTTATCCAGATAAATGAACATTGGGGCTTTGGGAGTTTCCTATACAATATTGATCTCACGTCTGTTTCTTACAAACAGAAAAAAATGGAAAGAAAAAAGAAACAAGGAAAATAATTTTTTCCCCATATTCACATTTATTATTATTTTTTTATGTTCCCTTGGTCTGTATTATGCATATACTCTGATATCATCAGAGGAGTCACACAGGGGAGAAGCCATGTTCATGTCTAGAATGTGGAAGAACTCGCGCAGAAAAAACATTTTCATGTATAGAATGTGGGAAATGTTTTGCTCACAAATAGCATCATAAATGAATCAATCTTGACTTTCAAAGAATGAAATTAAACTGGAAGCCATTTTCATGTCTGTGGAAAGTATACAGAAAAATAAGATGTGGTTATTTATCATCCTGGGCTGTGTTATGCAAGGCATCATATTCATTTAGATTAATATCTAATTTAGTACAATTATTCTTATATATATATTTATATATTCTTGTTGTCACTTGGAATTTATCTATTTGTTTCTTTAAATGTATATATTTATTATTTATGGTCACCAGATATTCTCACAGAGATATATATATATTTTTTTATTATTTATTCGTGATCAAGTCCTTTTTTTATACATTGCCTGCATTTTTATATATAGGTTTCTCAAAGCTTATCATGCAATACCCAGATCTGATTCCAGTAGGGCACGTCACTTTCCCCTCCCCTGTGTTTATATATGTTTTTTAATAATGTCTCATGTTTCATGTTGTTAACTTTTTTTGTCCTTATAATTACTAATAAAATTGATCATTTGCCTACTTTTGAATACATTTCTTTGGGGTGTACATATGTTTTGGTGAGAAATTATATATCACATTCTATGTGTGTATTTTAAAGTGATATACACATTATCCACAAGAGGGCGCATTCATCAAGTCTGATTTTACTCTGGCACAACTACCTGGTTTTGAAGGGAACCTGTCAGCACTTTTGGCCGATATAAGATGTGGCCACCGCCTTTCAGGCTCATCTACAGCATTCTATAATGCTATATATCTGCCCCCGATCCGACCTGAAAGATAAGAAAAATAAGTTTAATTATACTCACCCGGGGGCGGTTTGGTCCAATGGGTGTCGCGGGTCCTGGTCTGGCACCTCCCATCTTCTTGCGATGCCGCCCTCCTGTTTGCTTCACAGGCTCCCTGGCACCGCGCTCCTGCGTAGGCATACTTATCTGCCCTGTTGAGGGCAGAGCAATGTACTGCAGTGCACAGGCACTGGGTTTCTCTGACTTTTCCCGGTGCCTGCGCACTGCAGGACTTTGCTCTGCCCTCAACAGGGCAGATAATTATGCCTGCGCAGGAGCATGATGCCAGGGAGCCATCAAGCAAGCAGGAGGGCGGCGTCACAAGATGGGAGGCGCCGAACCCGCGACACCCATCGGACAGGACCGCCCCCCGGTGAGTATAACTCGTTTTTCTTATTTCAGGTTACATCGGGGGCTTTTCTACAGCATTACAGAATGCTGTAGATAAGCCCGAGGGCAGTGGCCGTACCTTATATACGAAAAAGGAGGTGACAAGTTCCCTTTAAGTACACCACATTGGAAGAAGAACATGTGAATGTCCCGAGAATCTTATAGTTCTCCTGTTGGGAATCGGTATCCTGCCTTTTTTCTCAACATAAGTGCAGGTTTTGCAGCTCCTCACATTGCAAGGATAAGTTCCTCTCGTTGAGCTTATCCTTGAACTTCAGATCATCAGGGTTCTTACAATTTGGAGGTTGCCTGTAGCACAAGGGAGAGTCTTTGAATATTGTCTTTAGCCGGTCATCCTTGTGTAAGATGTGGTGAAAGTTTTTCAGCAGTTTCTCTCAGGACCTCAAATCACAAAAACATTGCAGGGTTTGTGGATACAAACTTTAAGTCTTTGATTCCATCCACACAGGACTAAACATGTCAATCATTTCTGACTTACTACATAATCTGAGGAATCTGCTCCAAAGATGAGGGCACCAGGCCTTGATCTAACTTCGATATTGGGACTATAAAACGTTCACATTACTAATTAATCCAATTAAGGATTCAGCTTGTTTATTTAAATGTTGATTTATTATACCATGCCTCTTTTTTTGTTGGTTGTTTATAAATTTGTGTTTCTTCAGAAACTTTGTTATACTATGCCTGACGAAGGGACATAAGAAGTCCCGAAAGCTCGCTTGGGAACATCATTTACCATATTTTTCGAACTACAAGACGCACTTTTTTCTGCTCAAAATTTTGGGGGAAAACGGGGGTGCGTCTTATAGTCAGAATGTACAGTACTTACACTTTGCGTGGTGGCAGCAGGAGTTGGGCGATTCTTCCGGTGGTCCTGGTCCGACACTGCAGGGCAATGATGGTTCGGCGGTGCTCGATGGTGACGGGGGCTCCGGCGACATTTTCTTGAAGCCCAGGCCCCGCACTTCTATTGCCTTGATGCTGTGACCTCCGGGAAAACGCCTCCGGGATAACGCCGCCGGAGGCTGAGCATGCACAGATTGAGAAGCGTCACTTCTATCGAGGCAATAGAAGGTGGGGGCTCCAGGCTTTCACAAAATGTCACCGGAGCCCCCCACACCACCACACCAGGCTGGGATGGGAGCGAGATCATCACCCTGCAGCGTAGGACCACCGGAAAAATCGCCTGACTCCTGCTGCCACCAGCGCTGCCGAACCCCCCCCACCAGTTAAGCTGAATTCAGGTCTTTAAGATGGACCCCCTTTTTGACACTTATTTCCCCCCATTTTCCCTCTGAAAATTTGGGGTGCGTCTTATAGTCCAAAAAATATGGTACTTTATTTTTGTTAGCCATTTAAAAAGGTATAACTACAAGATTATCTTGTTTTTCACACTGAGACGTTATTAGCCCCCACTTTTGGCACTGCAGTCTCCAATATGCTTTACCCATTAAAGACCCCAGCCTCTTTTTTTTTTTTGCGCTATCGAATTTTTCCTTTCAAGAGCCATAACTTTACCTTTTTGTGGGAACACAACTGTATGAGATAAAGCTTTTTTTTGGAGGGACTAGTTCAGATCTTTAACTTGGTCATAAAATGTACTGGGAAAAGGAATAAATTCCAAGTGGGGTGAAATTGTGAAAGAGAAAAAAATCTATTTTTTTGTGGTTCGTACTATCAATATCATGTAAAAATGACCTTGCAATATTCTTCAGATTAGTACAGTTACATCAAACTTGTGAAAAAGACTCATAATTCCCCCATTCTTGGCGTTAGAGGGCTTGGGTTTGCTTTTTTTACATGCTGAGCTGTACTTTGGTGCTGGTATTCCCTAGAAATGCAACATTTAAGATGCAAAAATAATACAAAAAAAATTCTAGCAGTAAAAATGACATGTACCCAGAATAGATGAATGATATCAGATCATGGTACTGGGGGTGACCATCTTTGTTTCCCTTTCTATCCTGCGAATATCACAAAGATCATCGAATTGATAAAGCTCGATGAGGATGGATCTATGGAAACGTCGCCATCTATGCACCTGTCACATTACAATTAATCTAAAGGAAAATGCGACGCCACATCTTTGCTGACATATAGTGTTGAGCGATACTGCTTGGTATCGGAAAATATCGGATCGGAATGCAGTCGCCGATATCACTAAATATCGCCGATATCCGATTCCGATAGAGGAAGTCCCATGTAAGTCTATGGGAACAAAATATCGACATTAAAAAAAACCATTCTTGCCTTGTTGGTTAATTGTACATGAAGGAAAACAACAAAGACTAATGTAGAATGTATTGGGGGAGGTTGAGGAGACAATAAAGGCATACATGTTTAACCCAATGCATTGGAATAGCATTAATATTTTTTTTTTTTAAATACGTTTGCATTGACTAACAAATTGACAATGTTGTTAACCTTTTTTCTATTTTGGCAAATATGTATGTTTCACAACTTCCATGCTCTTCACCTTTTTAACTTTTGCCAGTGCCACACTTTCTCCTTCATAATCTTCATCAGCATCATCATCTTTCTCATCAAATTATTCTTCATCTTCACCTTCTTAATCTTCTTCTTAAACTTCTTGCTATTCATGTTTTTGTTTACATTACTCATATTGTTATTATTAAACTAATTAATCTTCTTCATATTCAAATTCTTCATCTTCTTCCTCTTCATCTTCTTCATCATATTCTTATTTGTGACAGAGATTCCTCTACTTGTAATCTGTAAAAGTATGAATTGTTCATCCTTCCGTTCTTGCTGTCACAAAAGATTTAAATTACAACAGTATTTGTCCGTGTTCAGTTTAGCCTGCAGCAGCAGGCATTTTCCAGGGGCACCACGAGGAGGAACGGACTCACCCCCATACACTGCTTAGTCTTCTTCTGCTTAGAATTTAGAGCATATATTTTGCTCTTCATTTTGATCTTATACTTCATGTTCTTCTGCTTTTTGATCTTCTGCTTATTGTTCTTCTGTCTCTTGTTCTGTATCTTGTAGTTTGTCTTAACCTTCTTTGTCCTGTTGGTGATCTTCTTCTGGGTAATCTTTTATTTTTTCTTTGTGATGGTGTTCAGGCTGGTTGGCTTCCTGATTGTCGTCCTTGTTGTCATCATCTTCTTCTGGGTGGTCTTTAAGGTCGTCTAATTTCCGAGAACCAGCTGACGTTACTGGAACCTGACGGGTATGACATGGAGCAAGAGACAATGGAAGTAACGAGGACCAACTGACTGTGCTGGAACCCGGACGAGTACCAGAAGGAAAAGAGGCAATGTCACAACCGAGTACCAGCTGACGTTACTGTGACACGGTTACTAAGCAGGAGGTACCTGTGCTCCAAAGCACTACCAAGGACCAGCAAACATTGCTGGAACTCGGATACGGAGATGGAGGCACCTAGGCCAAAGGCACTGGGGAGAACCAGTTGACGGTTCTGGACCCCGGACGGGTAGCAGAAGGAAAAGAGGCAATGTCACAACCGAGTACCAGCTGACGTTACTGTGACACGGTTACTAAGCAGGAGGTACCTGTGCTCCAAAGCACTACCAAGGACCAGCAAACGTTGCTGGAACTCGGATACGGAGATGGAGGCACCTAGGCCAAAGGCACTGGGGAGAACCAGTTGACGGTTCTGGACCCCGGACGGGTAGCAGAAGGAAAAGAGGCAATGTCACAACCGAGTACCAGCTGACGTTACTGTGACACGGTTACTAAGCAGGAGGTACCTGTGCTCCAAAGCACTACCAAGGACCAGCAGACGTTGCTGGAACTCGGATACGGAGATGGAGGCACCTAGGCCAAAGGCACTGGGGAGAACCAGTTGACGGTTCTGGACCCCGGACGGGTAGCAGAAGGAAAAGAGGCAATGTCACAACCGAGTACCAGCTGACGTTACTGTGACACGGTTACTAAGCAGGAGGTACCTGTGCTCCAAAGCACTACCAAGGACCAGCAGACGTTGCTGGAACTCGGATACGGAGATGGAGGCACCTAGGCCAAAGGCACTGGGGAGAACCAGTTGACGGTTCTGGACCCCGGACGGGTAGCAGAAGGAAAAGAGGCAATGTCACAACCGAGTACCAGCTGACGTTACTGTGACACGGTTACTAAGCAGGAGGTACCTGTGCTCCAAAGCACTACCAAGGACCAGCAGACGTTGCTGGAACTCGGATACGGAGATGTAGGCACCTAGGCCAAAGGCACTGGGGAGAACCAGTTGACGGTTCTGGACCCCGGACGGGTAGCAGAAGGAAAAGAGGCAATGTCACAACCGAGTACCAGCTGACGTTACTGTGACACGGTTACTAAGCAGGAGGTACCTGTGCTCCAAAGCACTACCAAGGACCAGCAGACGTTGCTGGAACTCGGATACGGAGATGGAGGCACCCAGGCCAAAGGCACTGGGGAGAACCAGTTGACGGTACTGGACCCCGGACGGGTAGCAGAACGCACCATGAAAATGTAAGTTGACAGGACGCAAGCCGTCCGCAGTTACCGAATCACACAGTCCTACAGTGGGTGCTTGTCCTATTGTCACAATGGAAACAGCCTTTATTTACATATCCCACAGCACACATAGGAATCACGTAAACTGCAGGCACCATAGAGTCGGCTAACCCGAATGCAACACGACAGCACAACTTATTGGAGGATAATTGACGTTCACACTGCCAGGAAACAGCTGTCGTGCTGTAACCAGGCTGGCCAGGAGTCAGTACCCCTGCCAATTACTTCCGAGCAACAAATGGCGGTGTTGTAGCCCAGGGAGTAGAGTTCAGGTGGTAGAAAGATGAACATAACAGGAGACATGGAAAACATTGCCAAACAGTTATTTAATCTGAAAACGGACAGGCAAATTCAAGTGAGATCCATGCCTTGTTCATTTTCAGAAAAGTAAGCCGGTCTACATTCTCTGAGGATAGTCGCATGCGACGGTCTGTTACTACACCACCTGCAGCACTAAAGACGCGCTCAGATAATACACTGGCAGCAGGGCAAGCCAGCACCTCCAATGCATACTGGCTAAGCTCTGGCCATGTATCCAACTTAGAGACCCAAAATTTGAAAGGGGAAGAGGCATCTGGGAGTACACTTAGAGGGAAAGCCAAGTAGTCTGTCACCATCTTACGGAAACGTTTCTTCCTGGTGACTGGAGCCGTCTCGGATGGTGTAGACCTTGCTGGCGCTGTCACAAAACTTCGCCACATTTCTAACATACAGCTCTTGCCCTGTGCAGAGGCGCTGCTTCTGCTCCCTCTTGTTGTAGAGGTGTCTACACTGCCTCGACGCACAGAGCTGCTTTGTAAAGCAGTAGCAGCAGCAGCTCTCTCGGCTGGAATGTACAACAGTATGGATTGCACCAGTGTGTCTTGGTACTCCTGCATTTTACGGTCCCGGTTCACCGGGTGATGAGGGTTTGTAAGTTGTCCCGGTATCGAGGGTCTAGGAGGGTGTACACCCAATAATCTGACGTGGTGAGAATGTGGGCGATGCGGCGGTCGTTTCTCAGGCAATGAAGCATGAAATCAACCATGTGCTGCAGACTCCCAACTGGCCAACAAAAGCTGTCCTCTCGAAGAGGCGTCATCTCTGCCTCCTCTGCATCACCCCACCCTCGCTCTACATACTGACTACAGCGTTGTGTACCTCCCTCTGTAGGGATTTCTTCCTCCTCCATTGACTCCTCCTCCTCATCCTCCTCACAAAGTGAGCCCTGCCCAGCCCTTTGTGAGGAACCACGGTGCGCTGACTGTCCTGAAGGTATTTTAATTTGTGACTCCTCATCCACCTTTTCCAAAACCTCTTCCTTTAGTGCTTTCAGTGATTTCTGAAGCAGGCAGATAAGGGGGACAGTCATGCTGACTAGTGCATCATCTGCACTCGCCATCCGCGTTGAGACATCAAACGCACGCAAAACGTCACAGATGTCCTTCATAAAGGCCCACTCAGTAGTGGTGAAGTGTGAACGGCGCAAATTGCGAGTTGATTGCGCCTGTTGCAGCTGATACTCCATTACTGCTGGCTGCTGTTCACACAACCGCTCCAACATATGTAACGTGGAATTCCACCTGGTGGGTACGTCACATATGATGCGATGTTCAGGAAGGCGAAATCTGACTTGCAGAGCTGCAATGCGCGATCTGGCCATGCTGGAACGTCGCAAGTGAGCGCACTCTAGGCGGACCTTGTGCAGCAGTGCATCAAGATCCGGATAGTCCCTCAAAAAACTCTGCACGACCAAGTTGAGCACATGTGCCAGACATGGTATGTGAGTGAGGTTGCCAAGGCCCAGAGCTGCCACCAGATTTCGGCCATTGTCACACACTACCAAGCCTGGCTGGAGATTAGCTGACAAAAACCACACGTCGCTCTCCTGCTTGATGGCATCCCAGAGCTCCTGCGCTGTGTGTCTTCGATTCCCCATGGAAATTAATTTCAGGACGGCCTGTTGACGTTTGGCCACGGCTGTGCTCATATCGGTCGCAACAGGTAAGCGTTCACGGGTCCATGTGGAGGTATACCGTGACGGCTCGTGCAGCGATGATTCTGAGGAACTGGAGTAGGAGGAGGAATCAATGTGTACAGACTGGATTCCTGCAATCCTTGGAGTTGGCAGAACACGTACAGCGCCACTGGCAAGATCTGTACCCGGCTCCACAACATTGACCCAATGGGCAGTGAGGGAAAGGTATCGTCCCTGGTCATGGGTACTGGTCCACGCATCGGTGGTCAGGTGGACCCTGCTACTGACGGCGTTTAGTAGCGCATGTTTAATGTTTCCCTCGACATGTTTTTGCAGAGCAGGGACGGCTTGCCTGCTGAAATAAAATCGGCTTGGCACATTATATTGTGGGACTGCCAATGCCATAAAGTTCCTGAAACTGTCAGTCTCCACCAGCCTGAATGACAGCATTTCAAGGGACAGGAGTTTTGCAAGGCCAGCATTCAGAGCCTGTGCTCGTGGATGGTTTGCCGAGTATGGCCGTCTTTTATCCCATGCCTGTGCTACCGATGGCTGTTTTGTGGCCTGGGAGTGTGAGGATGACAGGGAACTTGCAGCTGTGGGTGCAATAACACTGGGTCTCTGGACAACAGTGAAAGAGGTTCTTCCATGCCGATCCTGTGAGGAAGCCGAACCAGCTGTGTGTGAGCTGGAGTAAGAGGCTCCAACACGACCTGAAGATGTAGGTGCTGCTGAAGGTTGGCCTACATCTCCAGTGTGTCTTTGTAACTCAGCTACGTGCTTTGTCCGTACATGTTTCCACATATTTGTGGTATTCAGGTTACTGATATTTTTACCTCTTTTAACTTTTTGCTTACACAGCTTGCATTGAACATAGCAAATATCATCTACAACTCTGTCAAAAAAGGACCACGCAGTGCAAGTCATGGGAGCGCCAATTTTGACATTTCTAACACAACTGCTCCCAACAGGTGCCAAACTGGAGGCTACAGGCAAGCGAGTCTGCAGCCTACCTCTCCCTCCTCTTTGTACCGTTGGGCCAATCTCTTCCTCAGAGCTGCTCCCACCACCTTCCTGCTGCTCACGCCATGTTGGGTCTCGGACTTCATCATCTCCAGTACCCTCTTCCAACACCTGCTGCTGTTGGGTGGTCTGGCCAGCACCATGCTCAACAGAAACTGGCACCTGAGTCTCATCATCATCAGATGCGTTCTGCGGTGTGCTGACCATCGGCACTGGCTCACCCGCCTCTTCACATTCAGAGAGACACAGCTGTTGCGCATCACTGCATACTGCCTCTTCTTCACATTCCAGAATGCTGCTTGGCTGGGCCCCTGTTTGCAAGCCAACAGATTCTGAGAACAGAAGCAGAGACTCAGCTGGCTCCAGTTCAGAACTCTCTGACTGCCTGGGCAATTTGGCAGGCGGTGAAGAGACAGATGGTTGTTCAACAGTGCTGTGTTCCTGAGAGGAGGTGGAGGAATTGAAGTCGATGCATTGGCTGCCATCCAACCAACAACGGCTTCAATTTGTTCTTCCCCAGCAGGGGGGTACGCTGAGCTCCTACCAAAGTGCGCATAAAGGAACGCTGACGGGGAAAACTGGTGGATGCTGTGTCACTGGGTGCGGCAGCAGCCACAGAATCCCCACGTCCTCTCCCTGCTGAAACTCCACGGCCACGACCACGTGCCTTACTCCCTGCCTTCTTCATCTTGGTAGATTGATAAAGAAAGTCAGAAAAGTTATAAGGCCTAAGTGTGGTTATTACGCAGAGACTGAAGTGAACACTGAAACACAACTGTTCACAATCTGTGAAAGGCTACTCCTTTGTCTACTTCTATAGTGTTTGCAACCAATGTATTGGATACGGATGGAAGCGCGTCACACTAATAGTTAAATTGCATGGAGCAGCAAGAATTACACTGAAGAAAAAAAAAAAGAGTCTGTGAGTGACACGTGCAGATGCCTACAGACAGCGTTGCATGCAGAGCAAACTGCAGCGTCACCTACACTCACACACACCTTGCAGAGCTGTTAAAACAACACTGCAGGCAAAAGGAAGCTTTACACAGCGGTTGGTGATAGCCTGCCTACAGCACAGTACACTAAATCGCAATCTCTAACTGTCCCTCAGAGTCAGCACAGCAGCGTTCTGTCCCTTACTGAATTCACAGCACAGTGACGCTAAAATGGCGGCGGCGCCTTTTATACACTGACTGAAGAAAAAAAAAAAAGAGTCTGTGAGTGACACGTGCAGATGCCTACAGACAGCGTTGCATACAGAGCAAACTGCAGCGTCACCTGCACTCACACACACCTTGCAGAGCTGTTAAAACAACACTGCAGGAAAAGGAAGCTTTACACAGCGGTTGGTGCTAGCCTGCCTACAGCACAGTACACTAAATCGCAATCTCTAACTGTCCCTCAGAGTCAGCAAAGCAGCGTTCTGTCCCTTACTGAATTCACAGCACAGTGACGCTAAAATGGCGGCGGCGCCTTTTATAGTGCATTCTGACATCATTTCAGCATCCAATCACAGCCATGCCATTAGTTAACATGACCGCAGCAGTACAGGATGTGCCCACACTTCTTAGGATTCCTCATTGGCTGACTAAAATCACATTGCCTCTCAAAGAATTATGGGAACTTCCGATTCCGGTATACGATATATGGAAAATATCGAAACAAATTATCGAAAGGCCGATAGAGCTAATATCGGCCGATACCCGATACTTGCAGTATCGTATCGCTCAACACTACTGACATAATAACATTTATTTCCATTTTCATGCATTACGGCAGCTACAAGAGTAATCATTTGAAACTGAAGGACAATAGCTTTCTCTGGTCGTACATTGCAGCCTCATTTGTGAAATGAATGAAAGAAATGAAAATCCACAGATACAAAGAAACAAATGGGGGTTAAACAGTTTTTTTTCCTTTTAATTTCCAAATTTGCAGCCATGTGTCAAACTGCAGAGGATTCTTAAGAGATCAGAATTGTTAAATCTGAATACATTTCACCGTTACGTCAAAACAAGGTGAAGTCAAAAAAACTAAATTCTTAGGAAGGAAAACAAAATGCCAAATGAAGCAACAAAAAAAAAAGGCATATGTCACCACCATTTTCTTGATTTTTATTTTTTTGGCCCCTCGTAAGACTCTCGGAGCTGGAAATAGTTATGCTATTGCTCTTCATATCCTGAGGATCAGTGGAATAAAAGAAATCATTTCTAATGTGTCGCTTTGTAATTTACCAGAGAAGTCTCTGACTTTCAGTAGTAGACAGGCTGAACTCTTCATATGCAAAGTCTACAGGTGGCAAGACTCTACCTATCTTCCAAATCCAAAAAAAAAGGTACAATATGTGCAAACTTGTATGAGCTCAGCAGTGATCGTCCTCAGCTCATCTCAGACACTTGAAGCAGCAAGGAGAAGCATTCAAGCCTTTACACAGACTGAACTATGACCGAGAAATGAACCCTTCCCAGGTAGTAATTAGAGTGTAGCTCTTTGGGGTGGGGGGGATGGATCTACCTAGGTCTGAGTCGTAAATTGGAAATCTAAATATTAAACAGCCATTCACACTTCTTTATAATTTTGGAATTACTATTGATTGATGGCCCGGAGCAGTTTTTTCCCCATTTTTGCTTTTTTAGGTAGCAGCTATGTCTTGAACATTTAATGTGTTTTTGAGAGCTATATAGCCAAAATTGTCCATTGACATTGTTTACTACAACCCAAAAATTGGTCATTACATTTTCTGCGCTTTGAGCACACTTTGGCCAGCATGTTTTCATACATAGATTCATCCTGCACTTGCAGCGTTGTTATGTCTTTTTATTCATTGTACCAGGCCAATTTGTTACTCCAGTGTGTGTCCCCTTTTTCCCACTATGCTTATTGGCATGAGCCTCTGTCACTGTCCCTCCCTGCTCTCTTATTTTGTATCATGATTATGTGTCAATAAAATTTATATTTTTGTTATACTATTATTCCTTGATCGTTCCTTTTTCATTGTTTATAGTTGTTTAAGCGATTGGTTTCGTACTTTTCCATCCATATTTACTTGCCCTAATTTTCTAATATATTTAACTAGTATTGATTGAATTTCTTCTGGGCATGATTCATAATAAGGTCATTTATTATTTGTTTGCTGTGTTTTGCACAGGTTATTTTCCTTTATTGGATATGGATTTCCGAGCCAAAGACAAAACATGGCTCGGGCAAATTGAGCAGGTATTTGGGACAGGTGGCAATGATCCTCAGCCACCAGTCGATCAGTCCATTGATAATCAGGCCCTTGATATTGAAAAATGGTTATTAAAAAGAACTCGCACATGGTGGAATCGAGCCTTTTTGGAGAAATATATCACATGCAAAATGATTCCCAGAGGCCTCAGAATAAGAATAACCCCCACCTATCCTGTGGAGGATTGTGATTTTGTCAAGGCCTGGGAAGAGGCATGCAATGCATGCTCTCATACTTTCATGAAATTATTGGTGGACTTAAATTCTAAAACTATTTCGAATCTTGACAAATTAATCGATGATGCAGAACGTGATTTCAAATTGAAATGTCCAGCTGACAAGATCACTGGTTATGAATCTCGCATAGAGAAAAGTCTGGACGCATGTGTTAAGAGGATTCAGGAAACACAAACATCCAAATTTCAGAGAGATATGAGAGATTATTCCAACAAAAATGTGTATCTATGGCGGAAATTCAATATTCAGACCAATAAATTATCTGGAGCTCCATCTGCAAGCTCTCTTTCCAACATCAGTGACTCATCTGATTGGTCTGCTTCTTCCATAACGACTCGCTCAGGACAAAGATCTAAATGTATGAGGGACACAAACTTTCATCCCTATAAGAGACTACAGAATATATCACCTGATCGGAAGAAATCCAATAAGGTAATTAATCTTAGTTCACATACTCTTTCCGATACTGATTGCCTCTTACTCAGTAAGGGACTCTCATTTTCTCCTGAATCCAGTTTCGATAGGTTCACAGCTATTAAAGATCTTCATCTCTTTGCCAGATCTTTATTATTTAAGCGACATTTTTTTGACCCTCAATTAAACCATTTGTTTCCCACAGAAGAGGAACAATTAGCTTTACAGGATCTTGAAGATTTATCATCTGAGCATCGGCTAGGAGAGGGAGGTAAGATCCCTTCCTCTATTAGGGTAAAATCCAAAAAATTTCCTCCTCTTACCACGTGTGCTCCGATTGACCTCTTTGTGCAGGTAGTGACCAAGGATTTTATGCAAATATCTAGAAAGATCCCCAGGGATAATTTGACGAAAAAAGAACGTGAGAGATTGGACGTCCTGCGGGCGTTACCTGATGTAGTGCTGAAGCCAGCGGATAAAGGCGGCAATATTGTTATCTGGCCTAAAACTCTTTACGAAAAGGAAGCCTTTAGACAATTAAACAACAAAACTTGTTATAAAAGGCTTTCCTACAACCCCTTTTATCCTTTAAGGAACAGCTGGTTAAAATCCTTCAAACCGCTGTGCTCAAGGGGTTATAACTAAAGATCTGGCTTCGGCACTACAAATTCAGGAACCCACCATTTCGACTTTATATCTTTTACCAAAAATTCATAAAAACATTGTCACGCCCCCAGGACGTCCAATCATTTCCGGATCTGGTAATTATTTAGAGAAGGTTAATCTTTGGATCGATTCGAAATTACAACCTTTGGTTGAAAGTCTCCCTTCCTTTCTTGTTGACACCAGTGAATTCTTAAGACGGGTTGATGGTCTAAATGTTGGTCCTAATACACTATTGGTTACTGGGGATTTCAATCCCTTTATACCAATATAAAACATTCGGATGGCATTTTTGCTACCAAGTACTTTTTGAATATGTCAAATTTACCTTCGGGGATCATTCAACTCATCTTGGAACTCTTGGAATTTTCTCTGACCCACAATTTTTTTATTTTTAAGGGGTCCTTCTACCTGCAGCTCCAGGGTACAGCGATGGGTGCCTCCTTCGCCCCGTTGTACGCCAACTTGTTCCTGGGGCTGTGGGAGAGGGACCTCCACCTGCCGGATCGTATGTCATCAATGGACCGCATCCCTTTTGGGTGCGGTACATTGATGACATATTTTTGATCTGGCAGGGGGACCCATCTCCTTGGGTAATTTTCTATCTGACATCAATATTAATGACAAGAACATCCATATTACATCCAATTCAAACACCAATGTCATTGACTTTCTTTATGTCAAAGTGATTAGAGATGAGAATGACATTTTACAAACTGGTGTTCACAGAAAGGAAACTTCCACCAATATGTTACTGCATGCCACCTCCGCCATCCAAAACCTCTCATTAACTCGATTCCATTGGGGCAGTTCTTGCGGATTTGCAGGATTTGCTCCAATGATAATGAGTTTGAAAAAGAAGCACGTGATTTGTTCCAACGCTTCAGAGAGAGGGGCTATAGTAGACGGGTTTTAAAAAGAGCCTACAATCGGGCAAAATATTCCACCCGTCATTCACTATTATACAATAAAGTTAGAAAAAGTAATTCTATTGGGACCGTCAGATTCATAACAGGCTTCCATTCTCAGGCTGCTCGTATGAGACATTGCCTTCAAAAGGCCTGGCCCATTCTCCAAACTGATTCCATCATAAAACAATTTATTCCTGACAAACCCAGCATTACTTTTAGACGATCCACAAATTTGAAAGATCAGTTAGTACACAGTCATTATCATGTTGATACCAGCCATGGTATTTTTCAGGCTGGACGCCCTAGGTGCGGTTGTGCTCGTGTGGTCGGTGCGTCGCCTGCCCAAACATCGACCGTAGTGCCACCTTCTCAAATTCTGCAGGGACAAGAACTTATGAGATTCGGCAAGCCATTTCTTGCAACTCTCGCTATGTTATTTACTTTGCCACATGTCCCTGCAATCTCATTTATGTGGGTATGACAACTCGTCAATTGAAGGTGCGCACACGGGAACATGTTTTGGGCATTCAGGCGGCGTCTGACCACGATGATCCAACCACACTTAGGACGTTGCCCCGTCATTTCAAAGCATTTCATAATTGCGATAGCTCCTTATTGAGAGTAAAAGGTATTGACATGATAATCCCAGGCATCCGGAGTGGCAATCTAAGTCAGAGATTGTCGCAGAAAGAAACGAGGTGGATCTGGTCATTGGACACTGTCTATCCAAAGGGTCTTAATGAAATTTTGAGTTTCTCATCCTTTCTTTAAAATGCATTATGGTTTGGACTGACGTCTGTGTTAAGCATTTGTGGTTTTTCTTTGATTTTAATTGTTTTTATATCTCTTTTAGTTTTCCTTCCACCTTCATGTTAATGAGGCTGCATGTTCTATCACCATCTTGATCCTCGACTAATCAGATGTCACCATTTATGTTATCCGACAACAACTTTACATCCATTGGCAGTTCTTATGATGACCATCATGCCACCATCGGTGCCTCATATGTCTCATTGACTCTAATTGTTTTGTATCATGCATATAATATTTCTCATGTTTTGGTATTTAACAAATTGGCATCGGTTTCAGTCATAAACATGTATTACCTCTTTTTACACAATAGCTTCACCCCTATTTTTCATGTGCATCGTTAAATGTTTACACTTATGGCCGGCACGCGCCCTCCTCTGCTGAGCGGATATGCCCGGCGGCCTTCGGCGTCACACGTTGTCTTGGTGATCGTCATGTGACGTGACGTCACCTGACACATGACGCCGACGCCGCTCGGCGTCCTCGGTTACCAGAGTGATGGGCGCGTCATTAGAGGCCTCTCCAGGCGCATGCAGTCTTGGTGATCGTCATGTGACGTGACGTCACCTGACTCATGACACCGACGCCGCTTGGCGTCTTTAGTTACCTGAGTGATGGGCGCATCATCAGAAGCCTCCTCAGGCGCATACAGATGACGCTCCTATGCCTTGGATGTGTTTTCATTATAATCTTTGACCAGCAATGTAATTTTGAGCGGTATTCCATGCGATTTATTATATGCAATTGTGTATGTATAATATTGGTGGTATATGTATATTTTTCGCTGATGATTCACGATTACAATATATCAAGTGACATTATGATTCAGATGTGCAGCCCCTCCGTGATTGGTGGTCAGTCCTTTTTATACCCCTCACTTCCTTGTCTTCCTCACCCTTGAAAAAGGCACCATTGCCGAAACGCGCGTCGGGGTGGACGCACCTGGTGTTAGCTCTCCACCTAAACAGGTATATTGGTACTTTTGACATTTTCTATTGCAGCAAATGTGTTGCTATGTACTTCATGTTTAGGTAGCAGCTATGTCTTGAACATTTAATGTGTTTTTGAGAGCTATATAGCCAAAATTGTCCATTGACATTGTTTACTACAACCCAAAAATTGGTCATTACATTTTCTGCGCTTTGAGCACACTTTGGCCAGCATGTTTTCATACATAGATTCATCCTGCACTTGCAGCGTTGTTATGTCTTTTTATTCATTGTACCAGGCCAATTTGTTACTCCAGTGTGTGTCCCCTTTTTCCCACCTATGCTTATTGGCATGAGCCTCTGTCACTGTCCCTCCCTGCTCTCTTATTTTGTATCATGATTATGTGTCAATAAAATTTATATTTTTGTTATACTATTAATTCCTTGATCGTTCCTTTTTCATTGTTTATAGTTGCTTTAATACACGTAGAGCACAATTCCAGCCAGATCGTCCACCATCTAGACTATTAGGCCGGGATCACACATGCGAGGAAATCATCCGACACTCGCATGTGAAATCCCTGCTCTGGCGCCGGCACTCAGGAGTGAACTGCGTGGCTACATGTAGTTATATGCAGCCGCTCGCTCCACTCCCGAGTGCCGGCGCCAGAGCTGGGATTTCACATGCGAGCGTCGGACGATTTCCTCGCATGTGTGATCCCGGCCTTACCGCTTTAATTGCATCAAGTTTGCTTACATTTTTGCCTCTTTCACAAAACAAGGGCAGTTTTGTTTCTTTGAAACTGGGTGGTATTAGAAGTCGTTTCATGTTTTTTATATAAATGGACCTCTGACATTAGGCAAGAAGAAAAAAAATTAAAATAAAGGCTAATAAAATACTTGGAATTTAAAAAAAGAAAAATTAACGCAGCAAGTGTTACATTCAGGTAAAAAAAAAGAAAAATATGAAAGCATTCGAAAGCAATTCAATACTGGAGAAAAAAAAAGTTTTCAACTGACATTTTATTACCACGGTAGTTTTCTCTGTAACATGTGCCTACACACTCCGAGCGGTCTGCTCAGAATTACGTGTTTATGTACTCGACATGACAGGGTAGTATTGCATGTTTAATAACAAAAAGAAAAGGAAAGTAAAAGAATTAGGTTTTCGTTACCATAGGCAATTTTGTCCACATCACTTATGAAGCTATTGCCAAATAATTTCCAAAAGGTCGCAGAATTTGAGAAGGGAATAAAATAAAAATATGTAGAGGAAGGGAATTCAACAGTGGCATAGCAGAGCTCTCAATATGAGAAAGCTGTCTATGTTGAGTTGTTTTTTGCTTTATTTTTTTTTATTAAAAGGGAACAGAGTTCATCAATGGGCTGAAAATAAGAAGGCGATGTGAAGTAGGCTTCCGTAGAGTCAATATCCTCACAGTATTGTGCAGGGTCAAGAGGAAAGCTTAATCCTTTTCTGGAACCAGTTTCAAGACCTTTCCAATTGCAATGGTCTTACCTAGAAATCACAGCAAGAGAAAGAAGTTACTAACAACGATCAGTGTAAATCTCAAGAATATTCGACCCAACACAGATTTCGCTCCGGAATCCGCCAGAAAAAGCGCTAAACGCTCAACAGAATGAACGTACGACTTACTACTATGATAAAATGACTCTCTGTTTGTAAGCGCAGTCTTTCAAGACATCAAGCGGTTAATAGAAGTGATCTGACATCACTTGTTTTCCATTGTGAAAATATTTTACAATCAGTGCGATACGTTGAAGTGTTCCAGAGTTACTACCACAAACCTCTACTACTACAAAGTGACAACGGTCAGAATTGAAAAACTTGGCTTGGTCATGAAGGTCAAAATTGGCTCTGTCATTAAGGGGTTAAACATGTGCTAATGCTTTGAACCTGCAATCTCTTGATCTCTTATACAATATGAGTCGCCCGTAGCAGGGCCTATGGGGTACTCGGCACCGAGCCCGTTCACTTCAATGGGGGATGTCACGGGTAGCACAGCTCGATCCGTGGCCCTGGGGCTCACCTCAACAAAAGGGGATATTCAAAGGGGATTAAAGGTTTGTAGAAGTGTTTGTGACGCCACCTGTGGTACCTGGTCAGTGTGACCAGCGCTGCTGTGTAAATCCACTTAGGGGTTGTTTCTGGGCAGCAAGGTGTTAAGTCTTCCACAGGCAAGACTGGGTCCCTCAGGGTAAATGGCGGTGTTGGGGTGCAGGACAGAGAAGGGGATTTCAGCCGCAGGAGCAATAAGGCAGACACACACACGAAAGTCTCTTTCTGTACCTTTACTGATGGTATTGCAGGCACGTCCCGGGAAGCTGGCAGGGTGGAGGATGCACGTCCAGTATTCCCACTGAGTAGGTGTAGGGCCTCCGTACTCCTGTATGTGTGAGTTTCTGACATGTATGAAACGAAGTCTAACTCTGTCTTCAATGTTACGCCTGGCTGACTTTGTGGTGAAGCCTTCTCGTGGGTAGAACAGTGTCTCTGTATGCAGCGTCCTGCTAGACCCCCGTCTTCCTGAACTCGGTTACGTATCAGCGCTTCTGGGCCCCTGCGACCTGAAGTCCAGCAGGGTCTCCGGTATCTCCTATTAGTCGTGTAGATGCTAGCAAGCTCGGACCCGGTGTCCGGTAGTGCAGAGTAGAGGTAAGCTATCAATGCTGTTTCAACCTCTGTTACTCTCTTCTTCTCTTCCACTCGCCTTTCGTCCTACTCCGACCCTTAACATAAGCACACTAGCAGTAGATAGCTGATTCTTCCCTCTTCACCGCTCTCAAAGCGTCGGCACGCTTGCTCACTGAAACTACACTCAGTTGACTCAGTTCTGACTAGGCTGAAGTGGCTATCTTTCTCCACTCTTACTAGCCTCCACTGATTGAACCAAGCTCAAAGCTGCTGTCTTCAGTCTTTCAATCACTGCTGTTCCCTTTCCTTCTTTCTTTCTAAAGCTCTGTCTGAAGCAGCTATCAGGACCTTCCGTCTAACTGATCTGTGCACACTTCAAGAGCTAACTTTCCACGCTCCAAGGGAACTAACAGCTTCACAACTTCTTTCTGAGGTGACTAGACTGTCTGAGGTAATTTGATCTCATCTCCTCAGCTCTCCCAGCTAATCTGCCTCTCTGAGGTAATCTGACAAACTAACTCTGAGGTGATCTGACCGCTGTCTCAGCTAGACTAACTGCTGTGGCTTCACCATCCTTCTATATATACTCTAAGAAAGGGCTCCCTCTGGTGGATTTTTTGGGATTGGTGAAGCTGTGAATGAATATCAGGTACATGTGGGGGTTACCTTAAGTGCATCCTCCTGGGAAATGTGGCTCCAAGCGCATCTGGGCTACACATCCCCCCCTAGTTAACATCAGCACTCCCGGGCTGAAAGAAATAATTTTTAAGTTAACAAAAACATAAACTCTTCCCTTGCGGGAGGTGAGGACTCTTTAACGTTACAATATAAATACACTTTTAATACAAGTAGAAAAAGTAGAAAATACTTCAGAGTTCAAATACACAGTATTCTCGTGGAGGACCCGTTCAAAACCTCCCACGGTGGTCCTGGGTGGGCTGCAGGACTTCCTTTTTGCAGACCCCACTTTAGGCCACACCACACGGGTTTTTCTTCAGAGGTAGTGGTGGTTTCACGTAAAACCAAGATGGGACACAAGTGCCAACTATTTACAACACAGTTTTTGGGCTGGCAGAGTCCTCAGCCACGCAGTTCATATCAGAAGACATATACAAAAACACATTACCCTACTGGGATATACTTCAAGCATTAATCATGTAAACATGTCAAAACTCTCCCAACAACAAACAGCAGGCCAGCACCCGTCCGGGTGCAGCAACATTTGCATACTATATACATTTGTGGAAACTGTCTGGTTTTCTCATTTACTTTTCAACAGTAGCAACTGGTACTACCTGGTCCTCTTCAGAGAACTCATGGAGTACCTGGGAGCTACGACTTAATGGCTGCGCAAGCACAGGACCATTCCTGTCCATGGGCACATTGCCTAGCACCAGGGTCATCGACTCCACCACTGGTGTCTGTGTGGCGGGTATGCCCTGAACTGGTGAAGGTGTCAGGGGTTCCACCAGGGTGACATCGGCTGCAGCAGCGATATTGTCGCAGGTTACCTTCATTTCTTCAGCGCCGGACTCCTCTGCTGCGGTGTCAGTACCGGAGCTGGGATCCTCCTCTGCTTCAGGTGCCGGCGGGATGGGACGCCTCAGTGGGCGCTGCGGCTCCAGCGGCTGGTCTCGGCCTAGCGTGAGCGCTTGCCAGCTCCACTTCATGCTTTCGGCCTCCTTCCGCTGCCGGGTCAGCTCCGCAGGCTCAGCTTCCTCCATCGCTGGTTTTCTGTGGGGACAGGTAAGGCAGCGGCGGCGTCTGCGATGGAACTCGCTCATTGGACAGCTTCTGATGTCGGGATCAGAGTTGGGCGGAGTGATCGGTTCTGCTGCAGCCGCAGCTTCTGAGCCCTACAGCTCTGTTCCATCCGCCCACTTCTGCCCGAAGCCGGGCCAGGTCCTCCAGCGCTGTATCCGCTTCCTCGCTGGAGAGGGGGAGCTCCTTCATTCCCTCCGACGACAGCTCACCACCAGCAGCCATCTTTTTCCGGTCACCCGTCCCTTCTCCATCCGGGGGGTCCCGTTCTTTGGTACAAGGGCGGGGTTTCCTTTTCCTCCTCTTCACTCCATTTGGGACCAGGAGGCGGATTCCCCTTTCTGATGGGCATGTCCGGTTAGGGCAGTCACATTTAGGGTAGGCGGACATCTCTTTCGCGCCACAGAGTGAGCGCACGCCCACGGAGCACGCCCTCCTTCTTCACCAGCGCCTCAGGGCACGAATATGGCGGCAAAATGGCGTGAAAGTCACAAAAACAGCAATCACAGTCTTTTTGCACAAAACAGTCCAATTCAGGCACACAGGACTCGCTTATAGCGAGCTTCGGATCCTGTTCGTGACGTCAAGTTTTTAGATGAGTCGCCCGTAGCAGGGCCTGTGGGGTACTCGGCACCGAGCCCGTTCACTTCAATGGGGGATGTCACGGGTAGCACAGCTCGGTCCGTGGCCCTGGGGCTCACCTCAATAAAAGGGGATATTCACAGGGGATAAAAGGTTTGTAGAAATGTTCGTGACGCCACCTGTGGTACCTGGTCAGTGTGATCAGCGCTGCTGTGTAAATCCACTGAGGGGTTGTTTCTGGGCAGCAAGGTGTTAAGTCTTCCACAGGCAAGACTGGGTCCCTCAGGGTAAATGGCGGTGTTGGGGTGCAGGACAGAGAAGGGGATTTCAGCCGCAGGAGCAATAAGGCAGACACACACACAAAGTCTCTTTCTGTACCTTTACTGATGGTATTGCAGGCACGTCCCGGGAAGCTGGCAGGGTGGAGGATGCACGTCCAGTATTCCCACTGAGTAGGTGTAGGGCCTCCGTACTCCTGTATGTGTGAGTTTCTGACCTGTATGAAACGAAGTCTAACTCTGTCTTCAATGTTACGCCTGGCTGACTTTGTGGTGAAGCCTTCTCGTGGATAGAACAGTGTCTCTGTATGCAGCGTCCTGCTAGACCCCCGTCTTCCTGAACTCGGTTACGTATCAGCGCTTCTGGGCCCCTGCGACCTGAAGTCCAGCAGGGTCTCCGGTATCTCCTATTAGTCGTGTAGATGCTAGCAAGCTCGGACCCGGTGTCCGGTAGTGCAGAGTAGAGGTAAGCTATCAATGCTGTTTCAACCTCTGTTACTCTCTTCTTCTCTTCCACTCGCCTTTCGTCCTACTCTGACCCTTAACATAAGCACACTAGCAGTAGATAGCTGATTCTTCCCTCTTCACCGCTCTCAAAGCGTCGGCACGCTTGCTCACTGAAACTACACTCAGTTGACTCAGTTCTGACTAGGCTGAAGTGGCTATCTTTCTCCACTCTTACTAGCCTCCACTGATTGAACCAAGCTCAAAGCTGCAGTCTTCAGTCTTTCAATCACTGCTGTTCCCTTTCCTTCTTTCTTTCTAAAGCTCTGTCTGAAGCAGCTATCAGGACCTTCCATCTAACTGATCTGTGCACACTTCAAGAGCTAACTTTCCACGCTCCAAGGGAACTAACAGCTTCACAACTTCTTTCTGAGGTGACTAGACTGTCTGAGGTAATTTGATCTCATCTCCTCAGCTCTCCCAGCTAATCTGCCTCTCTGAGGTAATCTGACAACTAAGTATTTTGCCTTTTTCTTACCCATGGCACACTTCTTTGGGTTTATGGCAAATCCTGCCTTTCTCAGTGCATCCAGTACCACCTGGACCTTATGCAGTTGACTTTCCCAATCTAGTCTGAAAATCACGATGTTGGCCACAATGTCACAATGTCGTCCAGATAAGCAGTGGCATACTTTTTGTGAGAGACTACGATTTGGGTCCATGGACCTCTGGAAGGTAGCTGGGGCTCCCTGCAGACCGAATGGCATCCTGGTGTATTGAAAGCATCCATCAGGTGTAGAGAAGACCATTTTCTCCTTGGCAATTGGGGACTGGAGAATTTGCTAGTACTCATTTTTTAGTTCCAGGGGTAGTGATATATCTGGATGACCCTAGCCTCTCAATGAGCTCATCAGCCTGGGGCATTGGGCATGGGTCGAATTTGGACACCTCATTTAGCTTCCTGTAGTCGTTAGAGTACCGCTATTCTCCATCCAGCTTCGGCACAAGGACAATGGGGCTGGACCACCGCTCTTTCACTCCTCGATGAATCCCATGCTCAACATTCTCCTCACCTCCTTGGAGATCACTTCAAGGCTGGCTTCAGGAATCTGATACGGCTCTTCCATGCTTAAACCTTCATTTCATTTTAGATATTTGCATATAAATATAATACACTGCTCAAAAAAATAAAGGGAACACTCAAATAACACATCCAAGATCTGAATGAATGAACTATTCTCATTGAATACTTTGTTCTGTACAAAGTTGAATGTGCTGACAACAAAATCGCACAAAAATCATCAATGGAAATTAAATTTATTAACCAATGGAGGCCTGGATTAGGAGTCACACACAAAATTAAAGTGGAATGTAATGCCTCGGCATACTCCTGATGAGGTGGCGGATGGTTTCCTGAGGGATCTCCTCCCAGACCTGGAATAAAGCATCCAACAACTACTGGACAGTCTGTGGTGCAACGTGATGGTGGATGGAGCGAGACTGGGGAATGGGCGGGCCAGTCTATAGCTTCAATGCCTTCATCTTGCAGGAACTGCTGACACACTACAGCCAAATGAGGTCTAGCATTGTCCTGCATTAGGGGGAACCCAGGGCCAACCGCACCAGCATATGGTCTCACAAGGGGTCTGAGGATCTCATCTTGGTACCTAATGGCAGTCAGGCTACCTCTGGCGAGCACTTGGAAGGCTGTGCGACCTTCTAAAGAAATGCCACCCCACACCATTACTGACCCACTGACAAACCGGTCATGCTGAAGAATGTTGCAGGCAGCAGATCGCTCTCCATGGCGTCTCCAGACTCTGTCACGTCTGTCACATGTGCTCAGTGTGAACCTGCTTTCATCTGTGAAGAGCACAGGGCGCCAGTGGTGAATTTGCAAATCCTGGTGTTCTGTGGCAAATGCCAAGCGTCCTGCACAGTGTTGGGCTGTGAGCACAACCCCCATCTGTGGATGTCAGGCACTCAGACCATCCTCATGGAGTCAGTTTCTAACCATTTGTGAAGGCACATTTGTGAAGGCACATGCACATTTGTGGCCTGCTGAAGGTCATTTTGCAGGGCTCTGGCAGTGCTCCTCCTGTTCCTCCTAGCACAAAGGAGGAGGTAGCGGTCCTGCTGCTGGGTTGTTGCCCTTCTACGGCCCCCTCCATGTCTCCTGGTGTACTGGCCTGTCTTCTGTTAGCGTCTCCAGCCTCTGGACACTACGCTGACAGACACAGCAAACCTTCTTGCCACAGGTCGCATTGATGTGCCATCCTGGATGAGCTGCACTACCTGAGCCACTTGTGTGGGTTGTAGAGTCCGTCTCATGCTACCACGAAAGCAGAACCAACATTCAAAAGTGACCAAAACATCAGCCAGAAAGCATTGGTAGTGAGATGTGGTTTGTGGTCCCCACCTGCAGAACCACTCCTTTATTGAGTGTGTCTTGATAATTGCCAATATTTTCCATCTTTTGTCTATTCCATTTGCACAACAGTATGTGAAATTGATTGTCAATTAGTGTGGCTTCCTAAGTACAGTAAGTGGACAGTTTGATTTCACAGAAGTTTGATTTACTTGGAATTATATTCTGTTGTTTAAGTAATCCCTTTATTTTTTTGAGC
Organism: Oophaga sylvatica; assembly: GCA_033576555.1. Classification (NCBI taxonomy): domain Eukaryota; kingdom Metazoa; phylum Chordata; class Amphibia; order Anura; family Dendrobatidae; genus Oophaga; species Oophaga sylvatica. The sequence continues at coordinate 163,566,660 of JARQOD010000007.1, read as the reverse complement.
AGTGTAGTTGCCACTTGGCTTTTATGTAAACTTTAACTTTATGCACTTGAACGTTTTGGTAATATCGGATTTCTGATCTTCAAAATAAGCATGTTTAATATCTGAGGTAATAGGTAATTGATTATGTACAGTCATGGCCAAAAGTTTTGAGAATGACACAAATATTATATTTTCACATGATCTGCTGCCCTCTGGTTTTTATGTGTGTTTGACAGATGTTTTTATCACAGACAGAAATATAATAATTGCAAACATATGAGTAACAAAAGCTTATATTGACAGTTAGAATGAGTTAATGCAGCAAGTCAATATTTGCAGTGTTGACCCTTCTTCTTCAGGACCTCTGCACTTCTCCCTGGCATGCTCTCAATCAACTTCTGGACCAAATCCTGACTGATAGCAGTCCATTCTTGCACAATCAATGCTTTCATTTTGTCTGAATTTTTAGATTTTTGTTTGTCCACCCGTCTCTTGATGATTGACCACAAGTTCTCAATGGAATTAGGATCTGGGGAGTTTCCAGGTCATGGACCCAAAATCTCTATGTTTTGTTCCCTGAGCCATTTAGTTATCACATTTGCTTTATGGGAAGGTGCTCCATCATGCTGGAAAAGACATTGTTGATCGCCAAACTGCTCTTGGAGGGTTCGGAGAAGTTGCTCTTGGAGGACATTCTGGTACCATTCTTTATTCATGGCTGTGTTTTTAGGCAAGACTGTGAGAGAGCCGATTCCCTTGGCTGAGAAGCAACCCCACACATGAATGGTTTCAGGATGCTTAACAGTTGGCATGAGACAAGACTGGTGGTAGCGCTCATCTTGTCTTCTCCGAATGAGGCGTTTTCCTGATGTCCCAAACAATCAAAAAGGGGATTCATCAGAGAAAATAACTTTACCCCAGTCCTCAGCAGTCCACTGCCTGTACCTTTTGCAGAATATCAGTCTGTCCATGATGTTTTTTCTGGAGAGAAGTGGCTTCTTTGCTGCCCTCCTTGAGACCAGGCCTTGCTTCAAGAGTCTCCGCCTCACAGTGCATGTAGATGCACTCACACCTGCCTGCTGCCATTCCTGAGCAAGCTCTGCACTGCTGGTAGCCCGATCCCGCAGCTGAAACACTTTTAAGAGACGGTCCTGGCGCTTGCTGGTCTTTCTTGGGCGGCCTGAAGCCTTTTTGGCAACAATGGAACCTCTCTCCTTGAAGTTCTTGATGATGCGATAGATTGTTGACTGAGGTGCAATCTTTCTAGCTGCGATACTCTTCCCTGTTAGGCCATTTTTGTGCATTGCAATGATGACTGCACGTGTTTCTTTAGAGATAACCATGGTTAACAGAATAGAAACAATGATGCCAAGCACCAGCCTCCTTTTAAAGTGTCCAGTGGTGTCATTCTTACTTAATCATGACAGATTGATCTCCAGCCATGTCCTCATTAACACCCACACCTGTGTTAATGGAGCAATCACTGAAAAGAGGTTAGCTGCTCCTTTTAAGGCAGGGCTGCAATGATGTTAAAATGTGTTTTGGGGGATAAAGTTCATTTTCTAGCCAAATATTGACTTTGCAAGTAATTGCTGTTAAGATGATCACTCTTTATAACATTCTGGAGTATATGCAAATTGCCATTAGAAAAAGTGAAGCAGTAGACTTTGTAAAAATTAATATTTGTGTCATTCTCAAAACTTTTGGCCATGACTGTACATAACTTCCTAAATATTCTACATATAGGCTGTTGAGAGAAAAACAATGAGGAATGGTGAGGCAGAAATGGAGGGATACAAATGTACTAGATAATGATGAATAAAATAATATAAAAAAGTGTATGTGTAGATATTATATATAATAAAAATAATATGTGTATATATATATGGCTACACAATGACACATGTATAAAATGAGTAAAAAACGGAAATGAGCATAAACTTAAATAAAAAAGTTTTTATTGACATATAATGACATACAAATGTAATAAAACAATTATATATATATATATATATATATATATATGGATTTTAATATATAACTAATACACTTGAAACACTCCAGGCCAAGGCATAAAAAATATGCAGGGGATGGTGAAAAAATAATGAGAATGTGCACACAAAAAGTGTATATGTAATGTGCAAAAAACACAATTAACCCCTTCCCGACCCATGACGCCACGTAGGCGTCATGAAAATCAGTGCCAATCCGACCCATGACGCCTATGTGGCGTCATGAAAGGATCGCGTCCCTGCGGGTCGGGTGACCGGGGTCACTGAAAGGTCACCCGACCCGCCGGCACAGGACCCTTTGTGCTTCACCACAGGGGGGTTGGCTTAACCCCCCCGTGGCCACGATCGCTCTGATTGGCTGTTAAAAGTGAAACAGCCAATCAGAGCAATCTGTAATATTTCACCAATATAATTGGTGAAATATTACAATCCAGCCATGGCCGATGCTGCAATAGCATCTGCCATGGCTGGACACCGAGCCCTGACCCCCCCACACGGATTCACGGCGGCGATCGGCCGCCGCCACCGAAAGATGGAAGCGGTCGGTCACCGCCGTCACTAAAAGCTCCCCTCCTCCTGGCCTCCGCTGCCCCCACCTTCCGATCCCCCCCCTCACTGCCGACCCCCATACTCACCTCTCCCGGTCCACCGATGTCCCTGGATCCTTCCCGGCGGCTGCCCGGGATTCTTCATGGGCGCCGCCATCTTGGAAAATGGCGGGCGCATGCGCAGTGCGCCCGCCGGCCGGCGCATGCGCAGTGCGCCCTGCCTAGTCAAAAAATTGATTTTGATCACTGTGATAAACTGTCACAGTGATCAAAATAAAAAAAAGTAAGTGAACCCCCCTGTCATAGGTAGGGAAAAATAATAAAGAATTTTTTTTTTTTTTCCTATTAGGCCCTGTGCACACGTTGCGGATTTTGCTGCGGATCCGCAGCTGATTTCTCTGCTGATCCGCAGCTGATTTCTCTGCTGATCCGCAGCTGATTTCGCTGCTGATCCGCAGCGGATTTCGCTGCTGATCCGCAGCGGATTTCGCTGCTGATCCGCAGCTGATTTCGCTGCTGATCCGCAGCTGATTTCGCTGCTGATCCGCAGCGGATTTCGCTGCTAATCCGCAGCTGATTTCGCTGCTGATCCGCAGCTGATTTCGCTGCTGATCCGCAGCGGATTTCGCTGCGGATCCGCAGCGGATTTGGCGCTGCGGATCCACAGCAGATTTCGCTGCTGATCAGGGTCAGGCTGGGTTCATATTGCATTATGGCAGTCCGTTAGATGGACTGCGTTTCACCGCGGTATAACGCGGTGTAATGCAGTCCGTTAACGCTGCCATTCACCCCATTTGTGTGCGCATCGCAACGCATGCCATGAAGCGGCATGCGTTCGCGACGTGTCGTCATTCAGTGACGGAGCCTTGGACGCAGGCTGCAGCGTCTGGGCTCCATCACCGCTAGCACAGATGAATCATCGCTGATTCCTCTGCACTAGCGGGTATAGCATAACGCGATCGCGTTATGCTATACCGTTACCAGCCCGTCAACGCTACGTGTTGAACGGGCTGGTAAAACGCAATATGAACCCAGCCTTAGGGTTAGAACTAGGGTTAGGGTTAGAACTAGGGTAAGGGTTAGAACTAGGGTAAGGGTTAGAACTAGGGTTAGGGTTGGAATTAGGGTTAGGGTTGGAATTAGGGTTAAGGTTGGAATTAGGGTTAGGGTTGGGATAAGCGTTAGGGGTGTTTTGGGGTTAGGGTTGGGATTAGGGTTAGGCTTGTGGTTAGGTTTATGGTTAGAGTTGGGATTAGGGTTAGGGATGTGTTGGGGTTAGGGTTATGGTTAGGGTTTGTATTAGGGTTAGGGGTGTGTAGGGGTTAGGGTTGGGGTTAGGGATGTGTTGGGGTTAGGGTTGGAGTTAGAATTGAGGGGTTTCCACTATTTAGGTACATCAGGGGATCTCCATACGCGACATGGCGCCACCATTGATTCCTGCAAATTTTGCGTTCAAAAAGTCAAACAGTGCTCCCTTTATTCCAAGCCCCGACGTGTGCCCAAACAGTGGTTTACCCCCACATATGGGGTATCAGCGTACTCGGGAAAAATTGCACAACAACTTTGGGGTCTAATTTCTCCTGTTACTGTTGGGAAAAAAAATTGGGGACTAAAAAATTATTTTTGTGGAAAAAAAATGATTTTTTATTTTCACGGCTCTGCGTTATAAACTTCTGTGAAGAACTTGGGGGTTCAAAGTGCTCACCACACATCTAGATAAGTTCCTTGCGGGGTCTAGTTTCCAAAATGGGGTCACTTGTGGGGAGTTTATACTGTTTAGGCACATCAGGGACTCTGCAAACGTAACATGACGCCCGCAGACCATTCCATCAAGTCGGCAATTCAAAACGTCACTACTTCCCTTCCGAGCCCCGAAGTGTGCCCATACAGTAGTTTTCTCCCACATATGGGATATCAGCGTACTCAGGACAAATTGGACAACAACTTTTGAGGTCTAATTTCTCCTGTTACCCTTGGGAAAATAAAAAAATTGGGGACTAAAAGATCATGTTTGTGGAAAAAATATGATTTTTTTATTTTCATGGCCCGACGTTATAAACTTCTGTGTAGCCCTTGGGGGTTCAAAGTCCTCACTACACATCTAGATAAGCTCCTTGGGGGGTCTAGTTTCCAAAATGGGGTCACTTGTGGGGGGTTTCTACTGTTTAGGCACATCAGGGGCTCTGCAAAGGCAACATGACGCCCACAGAACATTCCATCAAGTCTGCATTCCAAAATGGCGCTCCTTCCCTTCTGTGCTCTCCCATGCGCCAAAACAGTGGTTCCCCCCCACATATGGGGTACCAGTGTACTCAGGACAAACTGTACAACAACTTTTGTGGTCCAATTTCTCCTGTTACCCTTGTGAAAATAAAAAATTGCGGGTTAAAAAAATCAGTTTTTGAGGAAAAAAATGATTTTTTATTTTCACGGCTCTGCATTACAAACTTCTGTGAAGCACGTGGGGGTTCAAGGTGCTCACCACACATCTAGTTAAGTTCCTTGAGGGGTCTAGTTTACAAAATGTGGTCACTTGTGGGGGTTTCTACTGTTTAGGCACATCAGGGGCTCTGCCCGCCCGCAGACCATTCCATCAAGTCGGCATTTCAAAGCGTCACTACATCCCTTCCAAGCCCTGACGTGTGCCCAAACAGTGGTTCTCCCCCACATGTGAGGTACTAGTGTACTTAGGACAAATTAGACAACAACTTTTGGGGTCCAATTTCTCCTGTAACCATTGTGAAAATAAAAAATATGGGGCTAAATAGCGAAGGATATATTCCGAAACGTGCGTTGGGGCACGCTTTCCTTGCTACACTCCTGTCCCTCGGCTTTCAGGTATTATTAAGCACTTTGTTTGATTTGTGTTTGGTGGTTTCATTAGTCAATTTTGGCACATACACTGATTTGATTCAGTGTCTTATTTTCTACCTCACTGTGTTTCATTTCACTCGTGCTTGGATTCGTTTTTCAATATATTTGTGCACTTTATTTATTTTTGCCCATTGGTTTATTCTTTTTTTCGATAGTTAATTGTGTTTTTTGCACATTACATATACACTTTTTGTGTGCACATTCTCATTATTTTTTCACCATCCCCTGCATATTTTTTATGCCTTGGCCTGGAGTGTTTCAAGTGTATTAGTTATATATTAAAATCCATATATATATATATATAATTGTTTTATTACATTTGTATGTCATTATATGTCAATAAAAACTTTTTTATTTAAGTTTATGCTCATTTCCGTTTTTTACTCATTTTATACATGTGTCATTGTGTAGCCATATATATATACACATATTATTTTTATTATATATAATATCTACACATACACTTTTTTATATTATTTTATTCATCATTATCTAGTACATTTGTATCCCTCCATTTCTGCCTCACCATTCCTCATTGTTTTTCTCTCATATACCCGGATGGTCTGCCATTCAATTTTCTCGGTCGTGTCTTTCCATTTATAATATTGATTTTTATTTTACTGTTTACTATTATTATTTTTTTTGATTGACACTGCC